>OX387182.1:14025631-15225631 GCA_947561395.2 Buxus sempervirens
CCTTATCTGTGTCATCAACTGGTTTGCCAATAGCACTAAGCTGATCACATAATGATCAGAAAGAGTGTGCATATTTAGCAACACCACGAGAGCCACGCTGCATTGGCTGGAGTTCATCTTTTAGTTGAAGTTCTTTGGTCTTTGAACTATGAGAAAATGAAACTTCAAGAGCCAGCCAAGCATCACGAGCAATGGTGCAATTAACAACTTCAGCATACATTCCTCAGTGAGAGAGGCATACAGAAGGCTAAGTAAAATGCAATCCTGCGTGTGGCATGTCTTGTAGACAAGATTAGGAACAAGATCATTTCCAGCATGAACTTGAGCAGTAGATGCAGACAAAGACCCATCCAAATAGCCCATAAGATCTTGACTTTCAAGCAGGGGAACAAACTGATGATGCCACAAGAGATAATTTGTGGGAGTGAGTTTGATGGTCACCATGTGAACCATTGTGTTGAGCGGAAGCAGAGAAATGTTGGATTCGGCAATGGAAAAAGAAAAAGCCAGCAAAGGATTGAACTACTGGCTCCGATACCATGTAAAGGAAATGCCTCAAGCCAATAAGCTGTAAGGAGATATTCATTTATAGACATAGGATATACCGTAGCTGTTACAATTACAAATATGGAAACAAATATACAAGGAAATTAAACTGCTACAATTGTGGAGAATCACTACAATCTTGGTCATAATCAGAGGAATGAGATTGTCCTCTAATAGTTATTATCCTATGTTTGCTGAGATGGCATCTGATCTACTAAGGTTTTCGATGCTGAAGGTTTCATCGAAATCAGCTTTTAATGCAGGTGGTTGGACGATGGTAGATTTAACGCTAGAGATGGTGGAAGCACATGTTTGCTTGAATGATTGGCTAAAGTTGGAATCAGGAGCACAAAACTCTGCTATTGATAAGCTATTTGTCAAAAAAGTTTGGAAGATTTAGGAATTGAAGATTAGGCTAAGTTTTTTTTTTTTTATCAATGTAAAAGACGATAATTCTCATTCCTTTTTTTTAACTGTAGATGAAAGATAGATGAGAGGGTGCCAACCTAATCGGGACGTGCATGTAGTACAGTGAGCAAATTTTTTATTATTAGTAATAATGATGAAGTAAATATAGTAGTCCCAATTTGTATAAAAAACAAAATTATTATTTTTATTAATAAAAGTTGTTTGTTTATTCACAAAAAATTGTATAAAAAAATGCAACACAATTTGTATAATGAAAAAGTTATTAATAATATTTTTAAAATTTTGCGCTTCACTTTTATATTTTAAATAATATATGGCCCAGGTGGGCTAAGCAGAGACCATATCACCTGGACCCTCTCGCTGGAAGATCTGCTGGTCCAACGGCAATGCATGTGTCCACATCAGCCTCACATACCTATGTGGACACATGCATTGCCATTGGACCAGCAAATCTTCCAGCCTACAGCTCCAACAGATTTGAAGTTGGCTAAGCATGGTGCGAAATTTGGCTAGCCACGCCATCGGCCTTGCTAATGATTGGTCCTTTGAAAGAAGGGCATGATACGATTCATGGTGGGCATGGCTCAATCGTGCTTGGGCTGTCATGTAAACATGACTAACATTTTTTTTTTAATGGGGAAAAGAAAAGTTATTAAAAGAAAGATTAGCGTACAAAAGTTTTGTTCCTAGCTTCGTCTAGTAGCATGATAGACAAGAATGGAGGAGGAGTTCTGTACCAAGTACATTGAAATTTATCCATTGCGAAATTTGTCAATCTATACGCAATTTGATTTCCTTTGCGGAATATATGACTGAACTTTACCAAGATAAAACCCAAACACAATTTCTGAATTTCCTCCAAGAATGGGAACAAATGCCATGGCCAACAGCTTTGCTTTTTAGATAACAAATAGATAATTAACATTGAATCACCTTCTAGTATAATACAATTTGCACCAAGTGCCCTAGCCAACTTCAGTCTCTCCAAGGCTGCTAAAGCCTCAGCCTAACAAGCTGATTCCATAGAAACCTTGGAAGATACAACACCTAAGAATCTGCCATTAGAATCTCTGCATACAGTACCTACTGCATCCAACTTTGATGACTTCCTAAACGCTCCATCAAGATTAACTTTTAAATATTCATCAGGAGGAAAGGACCATGTAACTAACTTTGGAGACTTTAAGGGCTTTGAAAGATTGTTCTCTGCATGTAAAATACGATAATTCACCTTAAATACATCAAACAAGTGGCAAGCATTCTCCACACAAGGTTGCTTTTGGTCAAATATGATAGAATTTCGGGTCTTCCATATAGTCCACCCAAAGTTGGCAACATTACTTAGGAATTCTCGGAGAGAGAAACCTGGAGAATAAGAATGTAAGCCTATCATGTGAAGGAACCATAGAGCAAAATTCCATGTCGGATTGGTCTGTTGGAACGTACCTTCAATAGCCTTAAACTAAACTACTTGAGAAAATGCACAATGCAACCACAGATGCTCCAAAGTTTCCGATTGGTCTCCACACAAGCAACACATGGAATTAGTATAATTTTGCAACCTTTCTTGAAGAAAAGTAAGGGTAGAAATACCTCTTTTTACACACTTCCATAAGAACAATAGAATCCTTTTGGACGCCTTAATTTTCCATAGATGTTTCCGTAGACTTTATTCTTTTGGCAGGCTGGATTTATTCATTAAAAAGTAAGCTGTAGAAATAGAGAAATTACCATAATTGGTGTCAGCACCCCATTTTTGCATTATAAAATTGCCCAAGAAGCATATCTTAAACCGGCATATATGTGGGCATGTAAATCGAGGTTTTTATAGTAGACCCGTCTTTTTGAAATAACAAGCCCATAATAAAGATAATTCTGAGCGATTCCGATGCACCAAACCGTGCTCAAATCAGATGTCAAACGGCTAAGTTATGAATAAAAGAAATAAAGGGTAGTTTGGGGATTTTTACAAAACCAAAATTGGATGCCACATGGCAGTCACGGATACGCCATGGTGGCTGCCATGTAATCAATGATAAATTAAAATTTTGTGGGGTTGTTTTAATAAACAAGTAAGTTTCTTAATGGGGTTTATTATGCAAATAAATAACAAAGTTAATAAAAGTTTAAGATTAAAAAAATAATAATAATAAAAATAAACAAAGAGAAATGAGTTGGACGAATTGGTCCAACTCATACTCTCTTAAGATATTGAGACAAAGCTTCAAAAAAATACATATGCCTAATAAAAATGTGAGACAAAATAGACTTTGACCAAACCTAATTGAATGAGGGTGTTTAAGAGAGGAAGAGGAAGGGTTAGTTGTTTAAGAGAGGAAGAGGAAATGTTAGTTGTTTAAGAGAGGAAGAAGAGAAGTTAAAGAAATGAGAGGTTTAGGAGAGGAAGAGGAAATGTTAGGGGTTAAGAAGTTGAAGGGGTGGGAATCCTCTTTAAAAGGGCTTGAAGTTGGAAGTAAAAGAGGGAAGAGGATCTAAAGAAGAGAGTTCTTAAAAAAAAGCAAAGAGGGAAGTGAGAAAAGTAGGTAGAAGGAAGTTGTGCAAGAGAAAGGAGGGAACATCTGGAGTTGAGCACATCAGTTTCCGGGAAATCGACTCCATACTAGGTTTTTTCATTATTTTGTTTATTGATTCTTTAATCAAATATTTTTTTTATGTTGTTAGATTGTCAAGTGAAAATAATACAAAGCATGTCACTATTATGGCCGAATCTGAATTTTTTAGTATTGTTAAATTGACAAATGAAAGTATACAAAGCACGTCTCTTATCCGGCCGAATCTATTGAATGAATGGATATGTGGGTTGAATTTTGAGCATTTGATAAACTAGGGTGCCTAATTTGTTATTCTGAAAAGTTAAAGGATTTAAAAAGAACTTATTTTATTTCAGTTTTAGTTCTTCTTTAAAACCTTTTTAATAACTCTAGCTTTCATTTGTTATTTCTTTTATTTCTTTCATGTTATTTCTTTAATTTTTTTTCTTAATTTCCTTTTAGATAATATGCTTAACTAACATGCTTAATTTTTCTTAATTTCTTAATTATTTTTAGATAATATGCTTAATTAACATACTTAATTATAATAATCAGATTTTTATTCTTTTCTTACTTTTTTAGATAATATTCCAAACTAACATATTTATTTATTTTTCTAAATTATTTTTTAGATCATATACTTAAACATTTGTCACTTTTATAACACCTCTCCTTGCCTCCAAATCATTGGAAATAAGAGTAAAAAAATATGGAAAATAAAGTGTAATTTTCAATGACCAAATATGATTGAGTTTTTTTTAACCCATGCTTTGTGTAAATAAATTATCATAAGAAAAAAAAGGAAAAACATAAGAAAACAATATAAAAATAAAAGATTAAATGATGTGGCTAGGTTAAATAAAAAATAATAACAAATAAATAAATATTTTTTTTTTGAAATAACCAAGTACATTGCCCCATGTTGAAATATTTGATTTAGATTTCTTTATTTTGGATTTTTTTATATATGTATTATATTTTGTATAGGATGTAGCATAGCAATCTCCATTCCTCCAAATGTTTGTACACATGTGATCATAAAAAAATAAAAAAAAATTATATAAAAGATTATATAATAGTAAATCAGCCCAAATATTATCCAACTAATTTAAGGGAACCCGCTTCGGTGGGGCAACCCAGGGTGTTCAAGGACTTCCCTGGGTTGTAATCGGGTCACTTATTCGGAATCACTGGTGTAGACCGAAAATCAACAAGGTGTTTACCTGCATCATTTCAGGTAGTGGCAACTCCATTAAACATGTAACCCGCTTTTACTGCATGCCCGAGGTGTGCACAATAGGTTAGTATCCAAAATTTGCGATCCATTGGACTGTGATTAGAGACAGGAGTAGCAAGGATTATTGAGATAATGTCCTCATGCCAAAATGGTTTAAGCAGGAGAATGTTCCAAGTACGGGTACTTGGAAACATCAAGTCCGATACCTGTGCGCACATCTCGCGAGGCGCGGCATTTCGGCGTGGGTGTCTGGGATCTCTCTTGGGAAAGAATAGGGAATCGGAGTCGCCACTGCCTGATGGGGTGCAGGCAGACACCTGGGTACCTATTCAGGTCTATTTGGATGGTATGCGGCTTTTTAGAGATTCGAGGTAAGGTCTCGGTTACGATCTGGAGAAGTCTGAAGACACCCCGGCCCTCCCCGTCGATTGATGGGTCCCTTAGGTCTCCCTGGTTCGAGTCAACTTAGTCTCACCCTATTCCTAAACCAAACATGCACATTTTTAAGTCTGGTGAGGACCGCCTGAGTGGTGTGGGTCCCTTTTTATCTGATTTTTATATTTTTATTTTCAAGTGATCTGAGTCTGATAGGGTGGGCCCTGTTGGAAGGCCCACAGTGAATCAAGTTGGACCGACAGATCCAAGGCCCATATTGGGTTCTGGATTGACCCAAAAAACCCTGCTAGTTTGCTTGGTTTGTTGCAAAATAAACAATGAAATGGACAAAGGTGGAAAAACTGGTTTTGGCATTTTTGGGGTGTATTTGAAATAATGTTTCAGATACACCATTTTATAGTGTATCCGAAACACATTTTCGAATACAAAAGATCAGGGCTTATCCGACCTGAGTTGTCGAATAAGCCTAGTAAACCCCTTTTTAAGCTTTTCAAGAGGGGGTTGACTTCTGGGTTTTCTGGGGCACTTTAGTGATTTGTGTGGGCCCCCGTGTGGGCCCACAATGGTTTAGTGGTTAGGGAATGACCCCCTTTTTAGCCACTTTGGCTACACCATGCATCTCAATCGATAAAACAGCAAATCAATCATGCCACATGGGTCATATGAAGCACAAAACATGGATAAATATCAAGAAACAAAATAAGTGTGTATGTGCTCATGCTTACTTAAGTGTTAGTGAAATACTTATAAAAGAGAGGGGGAACCTAATATGCATTCTAAGAGGGGTCATGCCATATAGGGATCATGCCATTCAACCTTCATGAGAGGTGACCCCATACTAGGCAAGCATACTTAAAGGCATACATCATATTTACTACAAGCAAGAGATTAGAGAGATAAAATTATTCGGAAGAAAGGATCATAGGGGGTTAATATGGGGATACATGAGATGATGGAGAAAGAGGGAACATGCTCCCTTGCTTGAATAAAGAAAAAGTAGAGAATCCCAAGGAATCACATACTACAAAACCCCTTCCTAAACCATACTAAACAACCTCACATCTACTTTTTTGTCGATCAACCAGCTCCCCTTACCATGAGAAATCAAATACCAGACAAAGGGAAGAAAATGGGGCATAAAGGTGAGAAAAACATATGCTCATAAGAAGGAAAACAGATTGTCAACAGCTAGAGACTCCACATACTCAAAATCATACCATTTTCATTTATGTTAAGTACAAGATGAAGAGGATGCTTACCTTGGGGTCAAATGACCCTCTTGAAGTGATTTGATTTCACTTGAGGCAACAACAGTAGCTGGACACCCCTCCTCTCCAAGAAAACAACAACTTTAATCCTTTCTCAGGGTGTGAGGGTGTGAAAATAGAGGTGAAGAAGAAAGAAGGAGACTTGGAAGAGTTTAGGTGGGATTTAGTGGTTCAAGGGGGTGTTGGAAGGGTAGAACAGAGGGAGGAGAGAGGGCAGAGCAAAAATGGCCAATCCCATGAGCTTGTCCCTTTAGAGCACCCTCCCTTCCTTTTTATAGGTTGCTTAGTTGTTAAGAAAGATCATTTTTCAATTATTTTTTGTTAAGAATGGACTTTCTTATTATTATTTTCTAAGAATGACTTTTCTATTATTATTTTTTAGGGTTAAGAATGACTCTTTTGTTATTATTTTTTACTTAATGGTTAAGACTGACTCTTTTTATTATTACTTTTGTTTACTTAGTGGTTAAGAAAGGGTGACGTCCATGTGGCGCAGTTTGCCACACGGATAGTTTATTTTTGACCTAGGGCTGCTCATAACTCTCTCATTCGAGCTCTGATTTCGACAAACTCAGTTGCGTTGGAACCATGTCGAGATTTCCTATCCGCTGGGACAGGTTGTGGCAACTAATTCAAGTTTTTTTTAGCAGAAAACCGAACTCGCGTCCGAAATCTTAATATGCTCATATCTCCCTGATCCAGACCCCGATTCTGGCAAATTTAATTGTGTCGAAATTTCCTTTCTTTCAGGACCGAGAGAGTAGTTAATCTAAGTATGAGCAGAAAGTCAATTTCTACTCCCTGGAATTTGATCTGTCCATAAATCCTTCATCTGGACTCCAATTCAAGCAAACTCAGTTGCGTTAGAATCGTATCGAAATCCTCTTTCTGGGACTTCGATTTCGGCAAACTCAATTGCGTCGGAATCGTGTCGAGATGCTCTTTCTGCTAGGATAAGATTGGGTGGCTTATTTGGGGTTTACTAGAAAGTCAATTTCTGCTCCCGTCAAGTTTGTCCATAACTTCTTCATTCGGACCGCAATTCAGGCAAACTTAATTGCGTTGGAATCGTATCGGAATTTTCTATCCAATGGTAAGAAGTATGGTGGTGGATTTGCACCTGATCAAAAAGTCAACTTTTGTCCCCTTAGGATTTGACTTTTCAGTTAGGGTTTCCATTTTCAGCACTTTTTTGTTTGATCAAAATTTGGGTGCTTACAATACCTTTGACAAGGCAAAATTTTTCAGATTTTTCTGTGAGGATAATGTGGAGGACATTGGTGTCACCCATATGTCATTTAGTATATCAATATTCTGACCATTTGCAACCATCTAAGTACATCCTTGTCGAATCCAATGTTTCAGACTGTGAACCTGCTTCCAAGCGTATAAGTGGCTACTTGAAACTCTTGATTCAATAAAAGAAGAAGATGGGAAATACCTTCGTTTCATTATTGTAGCCCACAGTGACTGATCCTCACAGAATAAACTCCACGCTTGCTTCAAAACAACAGCTTGATTCATGATGTGAGCTCTCTTAATGTATAGACCACCAAACTTCCAAGGGAGAGTTAGTTTTTCCTAGCAAATGGTGTGCAAGGGACGTCTATTTTGATCACTTTGCCAGAAAATTTTCGCACCATAGCGTCCATCTGATTAAGAACTTGTTTAAGAAGGATAAAGCAGCTCATCAAATGCACTGATTGTGAAGATAAAATAGAATTTATTAAGGTCAATCGTCCCATTTATGACAGTAACATGGACTTCCAACTACCTAACTTTGCTTTCATTCTCGCCATCTAGTCCATGCAGTCATGAAGCTTAGGCCGTGACTGAATCACAGGTAATCTAAGGTACTTCTAGAGGGCTTGAGAATTGGGAACATTAAAGATTTTCCTTATTATTTTAATAATAAAGCTTAGGCCGTGACTGAATCATAGGCATGACTAACATGCCTATCATGGTACAAAGGTAATTTAGTTATGACAATGGGCAATTTGATTTAAGCAAAATTTGGATTGGTAAATAATCACTTGTTTCTAAATATGTTTTAAATTATTACATGGTTTTAAGTACTTCAAAAAGCCTCACTTTCCTTAATTATTTTAATAAAGTATCACTAAAACTATGGTTGCCTTGCTTCCATGGTTATTCAATTAAACGCACATACAACATCGCATGAGAACATATGTGGGGAGGATAAGATAGGGAATAAACATCTTTTAAGCAAATAAATGCCAATGCAAACTTGCTTTGGGAGAGAGAACACAAGACCTCCACTTCTAATACCATGTTAAATGACCGTTTCACCTAAAAGCTTTAGCAGATAGGCGAAGGTGCAATTATGTATTTACGAGTGCCCAAATATTTCAATACGTTCAAGAAAGTTAAAGCTTTTGTATCGTGTTTGGAACTCATTCCACATAGCAACGGGTTCCCATGCGTGGAACTAGCAAAAAAAAAGGATTTGATTACAAATTGTGAATTAGTTCTATTCAAATGAGTTTTAAAAAATTATTGAACTAGTCAAGGACCCTTTCTAGATTTTAATTAAAAACTAATTTTGCAAAAGTATGAGAATAAACTTATAATATTCAAAAGTCTCAAGGATATATTTGAAGCTTTTATACGGAGTTATTTATATTACAAGGTTAAATTTGTTATTTATAAAAAGTTCTGTTAAATTATAATGACAAACTTATAAATAATTTTTAACCTCTACAAGAATCTATATCAAGAATAGGCCCATTGGAAAGCGTGCTAACAACTATATATGGCTTCTCCAATATAGAGAACAGGCACCTTGTAAAGCGTGCCAATAGCTATGCACGACTTCTGTAAAAACCCCGAATTTTCTACATGATTTTTATTGGAAAAATAAAATTAATAAGCTGTGTGTATGTAGGAAAGCTTGGTGCGCGAGCGTTGCACTGAATCCAGTTGATTTAAAACTCGTCGAGCGGCAAGGTATGTATAGTAAGTATAAATACTTAAGGAAGTTAGACTCGTAGGTTTTCGTTCTCGCATACTTTGTGTTGAAGGCAATTTCAGCTGGTGATCTAGGTTTTTGGAGAGAAGAAGACCGGGTGGTTCCTGCTGATTAAGTGTTCAGCATCAAGGGTGTTCAGAAAAACTCTCGCGAACCGAAGGAGACTAGGTGGCGATCGACTTGTTGGATTGCTCTATGAGGAGTTGCTATTGCAAGGCTTCAGAGCGTATAATGGTCAGTAGCATCGTTTTGATTTCTAGTTGGTTTGATCTCTAAGATTGCCGAAAGCATGGTTTTTGAATAAGATATGTTCGAGCGTGAGTTGTTTGATGGGTTTTATAGTCGTGATTATAAATTTGTTATGATTAAATCCGAATCATGTTTAAAGGTGGTTTGGTAATGTTAGAAGCATAGATGAGTGGTTACAGAGGTTAAAAATATAGTCAGTCATGGAGTTCCGAGATTAACAGAGAGTCGCGAGTCGGAGGTAGTGTCCACCGACTTGGCGCCTACCTAGCGCCAAGTGGTAGAGTCAGCGCAAGCTTGTTTGGCTGTTCTCGCCATGTTTGCACTTAGCTCGCGCCAACGGCGCGAGAAGCTTTTTCTTGTATCGCCGAGCTCGCGCTTGTCTTGTGCCAGGTAAGCTTTAGTCTACGCAAAGTGTTGTTTTGGTATACACTGAGTTTACGCCGACCTCGCGCCAAGCGCCAGAGGTCAGTGTACACACTAAAAATCTGCCGAAAGTGGTTCTGACCAATCCAAGCCAAATTTTGATAAATTTGAGACTTAAACCTCTTACCCAAAGACTAGATTAGGATATTAGAAATATTATATCTGTTCAAAACAATTGGGAGAGCCTTAAATCAAATTTTGGGTATTTCTATAAGTTTCCGAAGTGGGAATTGAGGGAGTCTGGGTAGGTTATGGGGGTTCATGACGTTATAAGATAATGTGTTAGTTTTTCTTTATGTATTCCATTTGTTATCTGATTATGAATCTGTTTAATCTGGATTTGATTGATATCAAAGGGTTGAATAGTATTGTAAATTTTTCTTGTGTGAGTAAAAGAATTTTACTGCTAAAGAGGTTTGTTTATTTTGGGGTTGGGATACCTATTGAAATTATATGAATTGATGTTCTGGTTGAAACAACTTGTGATGAGTGTATTGGGATACACATGATGGTAATCAGTGTGGGTTTATTGTTTTGCAAATACAGTGTTTGTGCGATGGTTTTCTGTTTTGGGTTTAGCTTCCCTTGGATCTATGTTAAGCTTAGTAATGTGATGGTATTGTTTGTTGGGGTAATTGCATGGCCTTGTGTGTTGCTACGACCGGTGTAGAGCAACTAGATACCCTGAGTAGGCCTGGTTGTCGGTGCCGATACCTGGAGTAGGCCGGCATTGGATGACGATACCCTGAGTAGGCCGTCATTTCAGAGTGTCCGATACCCTGAGTAGGTTGGAACTGTGTACATGGAGGTGTGGAGTGTCTCCTTCGCATGTGAATTAACCAATTTAAGCAATATGCATGACATTGACCTTTCATTGTTTTATCGGTACTGTGGTTGATATTTGATGTGAACTAATATTAGAATTCTAGATTCCAACTCGTATTTATCTATATTGACGTATTTGGTGTTGGCTATTTATCGGAGCATACTTTATAACCGTGGTTGACTATTTCTGCATGCATGTGCTACTCGCTGAGATATTCCTATCTCATTCCTTTGCTTTTGTTTTGATTTTCAGATACTCGTGGTGAGGCGCCTACGGGGTAGATCCGACTGACACATATAGGGAGGAAGATTATTACTACAATCCATAAACTAGTAGGTTTATTTTAGATTTAAACTTTGACTCATTTGATATTAGGAAATGTAATAAAGTAGTTGATGTGGATTCATTTGACTTTACTTAAAGATTATTTTGGACGTCTTAGATAAGAATTTAATTGTGCACTTTGATATGGTATTAATTGCGTGATTATCCAACGATTACATTTATTTTGGATCCTTACCTAATCCTCTGTGAGACGTGTTATATCTTTAATGAACAACACGGATCCGAGGCGTTATAACTTCTCCAAAAAAACCTGTATCGTTCATTCTTTAGGTATAATACTCTATGCTGCTATTAAAAGTATGAACTACCTTAAGTGTTTTAAATTTTCACATACCTAAAATGCCCTTACCTATAATTACAACTCTTATTATCCTAATTTGTATTAGAAACTAAATACAAATTATTAGACTCACGATTAATATTATATAATGATTATTATAATAGATCTGGAAAATTTTATAAGATAATATTTAATAACGATAATATGTTAGTTGTATCATAATGATATTTAACACCAATGTCATTATAACTGGGATTGTATGATCCACGTTTTGCTTATGTTATCATTTTGTATTATAATAGAAGGATATTCTAAAATATCCTTCTCTAAAATCTTTAATTTAAGTTTTATTAATCAGCATATAATATCAAACATCCTAATTGAATAATAAAAATAAAATTATTGTAATTAATTGTATCCTAATTTTAGTTTTATTTATTTGGAGATAATATCCCCTTATTGGATTTTTCAGTTTTATTAATTATCAGTTATATCATATATCTTAATTTAATAGTAAAAATACGGTTATCCAAAATAAAATCCAAATTGAAACATAAGGGGTAATTACGAAAAACTAATCAAATTAAAACAAAAAAAAAACCAAAAAACTATCTAATAAAAAAGAGCAACTATAAATATTATATAATGATGATTATAATATTATTTTATTATATTAAATCTAGAAAATTTAAATTTTCCATATTTAAAAGATAATGTTTAATAATGATAATAAGTCAGTGGTATTATAACGACATTGGTGTTATTTTAACACCAATTACATGATATTAAAGTTATTAATTCATGTTCTTTTCAATTCATATTATCATAACTAGATAAATATCAAAATAAAATCCTAATTGAAACAAAAGGGGTAATTATGAAAATCTAATCAAATCCTAATTGATAAGAATAGAAATATGATTAATAGGATATTAGAATCCAAACTAAAGATAAATTCTAATCAATAAGAGTCCTAATGGAATCCTAGTTGAAGATATATATATATATATATATATATATATATATATATATATATATGTATATATATAGATATCTAATTAATACAAATTCAAATATACAAAAAAAAAAAAAAATCTCTTAGATGAAATTAATTCTCAATTATTTTAATAAAATATCATTTATTTCTAATTATCAAAAAGTAACCCATTATTTAAATTAGATATTTGTATACTCATTTTCAATTATCAGCCAAATCAATATTTCATCCAACACTATATGTATATTGTTAAAATTTTAATATCAATTTTACCTTATTTAGTAAAATATTATTTATGAAAAATATATATTCCCGTACTTAATACGGATAAATCAATTAGTTAATATAAGATTAAAATAGTTAAAACTTCATGTATTCGTTCAAAATGTGGAGAATTACACAACTGTTTCTTCACTCTACGATGCCTCACGTGAAATAATGACGTCATTCCAACCAACCCTCGCACGGGAATTCATTCCCAGTCACTAAAATCCAAATTAAAGTCCAAACGAGGCCCAATTGTTTTTGATCCTCGTAACAGAGCAAAAATCAATCATAATTATTAGCAATAATAATTTTGCTTCGCAATCAGCGAGAAGAGAAAAAGGGGAAAAAAAAAGAAAAACGAAAAAACTCCTTTTCATATTGTGTTTCATCGCTTATAACGAGACCCGACGCTTTACCGACTGTCTTCGCTTCCGTTCGCTCTTTCTCTCTGGTTTTTTTTTTAATTATCTTTCTACCTTCCAAAACTCCTGTCCTGCTGCAAAACCCCTACCAGCCTAATTTTCCCGAGTCTCTTCAACGGAGCAATCTTCATCGGACTCTTCACCGAAAATTTTACTCTAGCCCGCCGTGACGACGAGCAGCGACAGTCAGTTCAGCCCTACCTTGACGAGACGAAAAACCTTCCTCGATCGATTTCTTGTTTAGCTAAGATAGGAAATTGGGTCGTCATCTGTATCCGTTACCGTCGACTTTGAGGTCATTACCGGACGAAAACCAGGTACGTACAGATCCTCTTTTGCCTCTTATTCTCCTTAATTTAAAATTTTTTTTATAAGTACTCTCACCTTTTTTGTCTGAATTCCTCTCGTTATCGTTCTGTGTTTGACCTCCGCTCGGATCTCCGACTGTTTACCCCTTTATCCTCCCCTCTCCTCTTTGTCTATTAATCCAGAAAAAAGAAGAAAAGTAATGTCTTTCAAAAGCTTACAAAATCTACCCAGTGAGAAGTGACAAATTAGTCTTCATTTTTTCTCTTTTGGTGCCATCAATTCGATACTCTTGGTGATCTTCTGGTGTTGTTTCTATCAATTTCTGATGCAGAGATAGTTTCTATTTGTTCATTACTATTCTCACTTTCCTCTATTAGGGCTTCGAATTGTTTGATCAGGTTATCTGAATCTGTGACTTAGATTTTTAGAGTTTCGAATTGGTTTTGATTAGGGCAATTGGACTGTATTAGGGATTCGATTGAGTTTATCATCTGATTCTTTCTTTCTTTTCTATGAATTAATTTAATTTTTACCTTCTTAGGTAAACGAGATTTTTTGTTTTGGATACGCTTGATAAAACTCTCACGAAAAGTCTGAATTATAGGAAGAGATTTGACATGTCTCTTGTGGTTGCAATTACTTATTGAGTAATTGATCAGATGACCATAATTGCAAGATGTTTTCTTCACCTTGCTTGAGTTGGCTGAGCTTATATCTGGGAAATATTTGTTTAGGCAATTGATATTGTATAAAAGCAGTACACATATCAGTTCAGTCTCATTGATTTAAATAACCACTGGTAGCTGTTTGTGACATGGGCATGGTTCGTTTTGTACCATATTCATGGACTGTTTGGTGAAACCATAGTTCCACCAAAAAAAAAAGAAAAAGGCCTGGCATGGGTTCTGCTATTAGATGTTGAGCATCAATAATTTGCAAATTGATGATGTTCAGATATGGATTTGCTTACGGCATTGAAAATAAACATGCATGAAAGATTTGTTAAGGATAGCAATTGAGGGAACTTCAGAAGCTGGTGCAGAATATGGCTAATGGGGTCAAGGGTGCCAGCCTTAGGAGTAAAGGGTGCCAGCCTTAGGAGTAAGGGTAGAAGAAAAGGAAATGGTTGTATATCTGTCGTAATGAAGATAAAAATAATATATTGGAATGTAAGGGGCCATTACTCTGTGTATAAAGGGGTGGAAGTCAATGCAGCATTGAATCTGTGGTCTTTGGATGTGCTCTTAAGATTAGAAATGATGATGGAGCTAATGGATAGGAGTGCATTGAGGAAGTTTTGGGCAATCAGGGAGGTGGGCTTGGAGGTGCTTTTAGCTTGTGGAATCACAATGGGGTGAAAGAGAAAGGGTTTTGAAGTGGCAGGTGTGTGTTCGACTTTTGTGGCTATGACGGCATTGGGGGCCTTGATAGTTTCAAAGACGAGTTCATGCTTATTCATTGTTCTTTACATGCTCAAGCCAACATTACACATAGGACTTCATGGTAGTTAATAGATCTGAATTGGTCTTCGCCTCTTCATATGCGTAAAATTCCAATTCAGACATGTGAAATGGCAAAAGTAATGTTGTTTCTTCTCTTTTTTATTTTTATTTTTTATTGTCTCTAGTCCCAAGGAATGAATTTTCTGTCATCAAGGTCTTCCCCTTTGCTATTTCTTTTATGATCTTTTACGATCTAATTTCCACATTCCAACTTTCTAACCAATGGCTTTCATCAACTTTTGTAAGATCTGCTTGCCCTACATGAATATAAGATCCATTCTAATAGTTGCACTAGAAGCTTGTTTTGATGTTTATGAGTAGATTATATTCACTTTTGTAAAAATTTGAATGAATTTTTTCCAGTCCATTCTATCATCAATGACTCTTTCGATTTAATTTTATTGAAAAAGAATAAGGCATTATATGATTCATAAAGCTCCAACTCATATGCACTGGAGGCCTGAAGCATTGCACCCTTTTATGCTTGCATGTTGTGTTTTACTCAATTTTATTAGAATGCAGGCAGTTGAAGATAATTTTTTTGCAGAACATGAGGATGAAGAGATAGTTGTTGAGGATGGGCATGTAGTTCAAGTTCAAGACAACCTATAGAGATAGATATATTTTCTAGATCTTAACTGGAAATGTGAGAATTTAGAGATTTAATTTCACGTAGATTGGCTAGTGCAAATTGATGGATGCAATGGTGAATGTTATTTTGATGAAGCATTCGAAGCTTTGTTGTTTCCTTAACGTGTATTAAAGTAAATAGTTTTGTATTATGCTTTAACTTAGCAAACTTACCTAAGGATGTGGAATCTGGCTTAAGACTTGTTGAAGGAAATAAATTTTGTCATAATATTAGGCAAGAAGCAATTTTTATGCTTTTGATGTTATCATATGTGCAACATCAAATGTGCTACTTTGATTTTTTTGCAGTAAAGCAAAGATAAACCAAACAGTTTTGCTTCACAAAAAGATCTTAACAGAAGCAAAAGTAATTTAAACAATTTTTGATACCAAATGTAGCCTAATTTTGCCATTTAAAAATTGAAATTTTCCAACGTTCTTCAAAAAAGGGAAATTCGGGAGAATCGATTTACGAGTGAGGATGTACTATGCACTTGGAGTGTCATCGCCTTTCATAATTTTGTAAAGACGTGGAGGGTACATGTGAATGAGGAAAAACGTATAAGAAGCTCAAATATATAGAATAAACTCTTGAGTCGTTATCCGTCACTTTAATGAAAAGAAAGAAGGGTACTCACAATTTGAACTATTAGGAAGCTTAGATTCATCATTCTCTCCGTGGATAGGTAATTTGAATTAATGCATCAACCCTTTCCACAACAACAATGCATTTGTTGGCTTTCTAATCAAATTCATACACAGAGGAAAGGGCGACAGTACAGGAAATGATTACATGCTTAGTAATCTAAAGACAAAAGGATGATATTACACAAAAGGGTAGAACAACAATGTACCAACCATAGTCCTTATTGTTATTGCTTCTGGACTTAACTTCTCTATCAGCCTAAAAGCAAATATGTTAACTTAGTATCTATGGAAACACCATAAACTACATGCTGTAATAGCTATTGTAGTTACAAATAATTGAAAATTCAAAACACGATGTAAAAAGGAAAAAGGCAAACTCCATAATTGTAGGATCTTAACATACAAGCTGGTGAGTTGGTAAAACATCTCAAGCAAACAGATCCCTTACAGAACAGAAAGAAGCAAATTTAAGTTTATGATTGGCTGCTAAATTGTTTAACTACCCCAGGATTTAATATAAACAAATAAGTTCCATTGGACGGTTTGCAAAAGGTCTTCAAATGGCTAGGCTCAAAATTGAAATAAAAGAATCCCACCTTGATGGTGGGTCTTGCCTCTTAACAGAGCCATCATTGTATGTCTCATGTCTTGGTCAAAGAAGTATCAGGTCCGGCACTGTTATGAAAGGCGCTCGCCTAGGCACTCCTAGGTGTTTTTTTTAAAAAGCTAAGGCAATGCTAGCCTAGGCCGTTCTTGCCTCGGCTAGCGTCTATGTGAATTGGAAACCGCCTGGGCAATAAGGTTGTCGTCTTATCATCTTCTTGGCCTAGGCAGTTGTGTATTACTAATTATTTTAATTATATAATTTTCTTATATCTATTTTTAATATATAAAATTATATTTTATTGAGATATCATAAAATAAAACAAAACGAAGTAGAAGGGTTTTGAATCAGAAAAAGAACCCACAGTAGCGCAACTCTTAGATAAGAGAACGAACATAAGAACTACAAAAGAATCACGCAAAATCACCCTCCTTTCTCTCTTCTTTCGTCTCCTCTTCCCTTTCTCCCTTCTTCCGTCTCCTCTTCTTCCCTCATGCAGGCTGCTCACTTCAAGAAACAGACAAGAATTTTACTTTGGATGAATCTATTTAGCCTATAAAATATTTTGATTTTGATTATTTGATTTATGCAGACTACAGAACTTATATCTAAAAGGCAGGTTGCCTTATGAATTCTATCAAATTCTCTGTTATTGATACAAAAATTAATCCCGGATGGATTTTATCATGTTAGTATGATTGTTGATTTGCATCACACCTCTAGATCTCACAGGATATGGTCTTGATTCTTGAGTAGACTGCATTTTGTGTTACCCTCTTTTGATTTGCAGATAATATGCCCAAGTTTACCACAAAAATCCTTGTAAAATTGCAGCTAAAGAGCAAAATATATATGTGTTTGATGTAGATAAACACGACAATACTATAAAAAAAATTTAACACCTAGGCTATTGCCTTGGTGCCTAGGCGTTCTCCTAGGCTACAAGCAGGTCAATCGCCTAGCTTTGCCTAGGCGATTTGATAACATTAAGTTCTGGTTAGATAATGTTATATGCTGTATATAAATAGAAATCAGGAAATAGCACAAGCTGATGGCATAGATGCCCCTCAAATCAACCTGTGCATGATTCATCAATCAGATTTGCCGATGCCCAATAGCATTTCTGGGATGCTATGGTATCCTTATTAGTTAGATTGCTATCAAATAAAGAGATTTTCTGAATGTGTGAGATTTTCATCCGGAATCTCGAAGAGAAAATTTTTTTAGACTCAAAGGAACAACTACAAGAGTTCGGTCAGTGCTAACCCATGGTTGGAACTGTCAAGAGTGGCTCCGTCAATCAGAAGATCAAAATTGTTGGTTAGTTCATGTGGTTAAGAAACAGCCAGCAAACAAAATTCAATAACTGAACATGATAACCCTGTAGCAAGTGTGTGATGCATTAAATAGTATAATATAGTCTTCATTTTGTCGTAACATTCAACCATATTTGGGGCTATCACAGTATGGGTAAGCTTTAGTTTTTTGGGCCTTTCTTTTTGGGGCTGTTAACAGGCTAACTGTGAAATGGAAAAATTCCTTCAAGCTGAAATGTCAACTCAGTTTTGTTTTCTTAATTTTCCTTTTTCGTTGATCTGTGAAACTGTTTAGTTAATATCTTTACAGAATCCAATATATCTAAACATCCATGTTTAATTCTAACAACCATCAAAGATCTATACTTGGAAATAAAAAGGATTACTACAAAAAAGAATAAAGAATAACAACAATGACAGAAGAATACTGATTATATCTGGTGGATTTCCCTAAGCACCAATGCAGGCTGGATTGAAGCATTAGGAACACTTCATTTTTTATATCGACTTTACAATGCTGATGCTAGTCCACACTAGATGATTAGTTGATTTCTGCTTCTATTAGTATGAGTTGGTCTTATTTGTATGGTTTGATCTTGAAACATTTATTTTTCTACTATATTTCGAATCATTGCTTCAATATTTGTTGGTGCTATTATATGAATTTACTCAGTATATCTTGACTTCGATTTTTATAAAGTTTATTGTGAATTGGAACAGTTAAATGCGTTCAACATCTTTGTGAATGTAAAATATCTGAAGAGAAGACCTTGAAGGTCCTGTAAAATCTCTATATATTGCCAGATGTGGCTTGGTGGCTGAATGATTATCTCAATGGACTTAAATGTGTCGCCATTACCTGAAGAAGATGAAGAGGAGATTTTTGAAGGTCATATCGAAGAAGTAACCACACATGAAGAGCATATAGAAACTGCTGTGGAAACTTTACGCAGAGTAATTCTCTTCTGCTTTTTCTTAGGATGCCCTTCTTTTGTAGCAGTTTGATTATTTATTGCACTGAATCATATAATTTTGCAAAGAAATTGTCCTTTCTCATTTCATGATTATGTTATGATATAATCCTAAAAATTTATAAAATTGGTTGTCTGGATAGTAATTTCTGCTCAATGTCCTTCAGAAAAAAAGTTTTTTGATGCAACATTTTAGTTTACCATAAATGGTT
Organism: Buxus sempervirens; assembly: GCA_947561395.2. NCBI lineage: Eukaryota > Viridiplantae > Streptophyta > Magnoliopsida > Buxales > Buxaceae > Buxus > Buxus sempervirens. Next base: position 14,045,050 of record OX387182.1, read on the forward strand.
TCAAGTTGCTGTTCTTCACAAAAAGCTCTCATCATATAAAGTTATTACATCTCATTGCTGCCCTTTTCATTCCTATATTTGTATTCCCGTCCAATTTTCATATTCCATGTTAAAAAATCTTTTATGCTTCTGTTCTATTATAATAATTTGTAGTGCTCTGTCAGAATGGAGATGTGTCCTATTAGATTGAAGTCAAATTTATAATTGGATTAGAAACATCTAGTGTGCTTTGCTATTCTAATATCATGGGTTTTAAATAATTAACTAAACATATAGGAACTGACAAAGAGTTTTAAATTTGCATAATATTTGCGATTTGAGAGAACAGTTGGATTAAAAGATACATTTTATGTACTTAGAACACTTCAAGTAGGTTTAGGGATTGAACCTACTGACAAATGAATTTAAATTACTGCTTGGTGAATATTGTTTTATTAAATGTCCGTGTAAACCAAGAAAATGAATTAGCGCCTACTATTCTGAACATAAGTATGGGGATTAGCCTTTTCAATGTAACATTTTGAGTTTAACCTTTTTAATGTAACATTTTGAGTTGGTTGAAGGTGTTCATCCTTAAATTGCCAGGAAGATAATATAGGTATGGTTAGATTTGAGCCAAGAAGTTGGATTTACACCACATCAAATTCTCCTCAAGTCTGAAAAAAAAATCATTAACACGGACCAAAGTAAGTTTTTTAAATTAAGTTTATATCAAATTCATGATTTAGAAGCCTCTTTTTGTGCTTTTAGTGGAATTGTGAAACTATCAAGATTTCTCGAATTTATAGTATACTACAGAAGAGATCTAGGTTACACAAGATTTTGGATAGGTAGCAAAATTTTGAGTTGTAATCAGCAAAAGTGGAATTAAATTTTTCATAAAAGTTATAGAATTGTGATTGTTTTAATTTTTTGTTGATGCGTATTTCAAAATTTGGTGAACTGTACTGCAACTCAAAACTTTGCATATTAAGATGCATTTTATATATGAAATTTGGTGCAAGCGCCACTTATATTTCTTCATCAGAAAAAATCATGTTGCTAATATTGTCTCTAAAAATAATAAATTTGAAGGATAACGTTTCAAGATGTTGAGGCTTGACTCTGCCAAAAGAAGGAGGGTGCAAAATTGGGTGCTTATTTCAAAATTTGGCGAACTGTATTTGGAATTCAAAACTTTGCATATTAAGATGCATTTTATATATGAAATTTGGTGCAAGCACCAGTTATATTTCTTCATCAGCAAAAATTGTATTGCTAATATTATCTATAAAATATAATAAATTGGAAGGATAACATTTCAAGAGGTTAAGACTTGACTCCGCCAAAAGAAAGAGGGTGCGAAATCGGGTACTGTGAATATTTCCAGATTTTGTTGAGGAATTTATATTATCTCATGTCTATAGATCCCTGCATTGTAAGCACTTCTATAGAAAATATGGTGCTTTTTAAAATAAAAATAAAAAATCAAAAGATGCTGTAAAAATACATCATAGTTCCTTGCACGAGCTGAGAATTTTAATATCATGAAATTCAATTCATTAGTTTATTCCTATTAGTGATTGTTCTAACAGTTGTATCGACGCTTATGGTAGTATCAATATCGTCCTAGACATGTTGCTGACTGGAATTGAGATTTCATTTTCCCAATCTTCTGAACCATTTAGTAGGAGAATTTATAAGACAAGGGGAGGATAGTCACATTGTTACAAATATAAGATGGTAAGCTAACCCTACATGACATGAAAGCCTATTGAGCTCCAATCCTTGCTAGAACTTTTATTTTTCTGTTGATTTTATTTATCTTGATGATAGGTTCATCAAGTGAATCAATGATCACTAGTTTTCCTGTTTGAAATGTGATAGGCTTCACAATCCTTGTCCAAAAGCTTGAGAAATGACAGCCCTGACACTATATCAAACCTCCAATGTTGGAGTCTTGAGATATTTTCTTGGCTTTCCATGCATGAATCATCAGCAAAACTTTAGCTCTAATTCAATGTATCTCTAATATTAAATAAGAGATATGAATTTGTACTGTTGCTGCTGGGAAAGACATTTATCTGAAGGTTCTGCTTCACAATTAAGCATCCATCTTGTTAATTTTGACATTATCCTTATCCAGGGTACTCCATACTTCTATGGATGGTGCCAAGAGGTGGTATAGACATGCAACCTATAGTGAATGACACCCCATTGAATATTTTTGCTATAACATTCATGATGGCTTTCAATTATTTTAGCTTGATCGGTTAGTAGAAGGGATGAAAGATGAATTATCCTAGCTTATTTTCTCATTCAGCTGCAACAAAGAACATCAATTGCTAAATCTTTCGCAGAATCTTAAGATGAATCCAGAAAGAATGAATGTAAGTGATTAGGAGGCTAAGGTGTTTAGTCGTATTCTGGGGTGTCAAGTTGGTCACTGCCCATTGTCTTACCTAGGTCTTCCATTGGGTTCATCTCCTAGGTCCATTACCTTTTGGGACCCTGTGATTGAAAGAGTGGAAAAAAGGTTGGCTATGTGGAAGAGAAACTACCTGTCCTTTGGGGGAAGGATCACCTTAATAAAATCTGTTCTTGCCAATCTTCCTGTCTACTTCATGTCTTTATTTTGCATGCCTAAGAGAGTAGTTGATATTCTTGAGAAGGCTCAGAAGGACTTTTTGTGGAAGGGTGGAGGGGTGAAGAGGGCTCATCTTGTTAGATGGAATCAAGTGTGTAAGGCAAGAGAGAAAGGGGGCATAGACATTGGCAATGTGACATTGCGTAATTCTTCTCTTTTGGCTAAGTGGCTTTGGCGATTCAGGCATAGATCAAGACTGTCTTTGGCACGAAGTGATCGTTAGCAAGTACAGGTTGGGAGATAATGGATGGTCCATTAATACAAGGGCACACCTGAAGGGTTGTAGCCCTTGGAAGGCCATGGTCACCATTGTTTTTACTTCTATCCTCATTTCTGGTTCATTGTGGGGGATGGTTCTTCTATCAAGTTTTGGTGTGACCCTTGCTAGTGGAACGAGGCCTTATCGCGTGTTTTCCCACGCATTTTTTCACTTGTTCGTCGCCCGAAGGCATTAGTGTATGAAATTCTTTCTTGGTCTCCCTTTGGGCTCTCTTGGAATCTTGATCTTTGTAGGGTTCTTAGATCTGTTGAGGCTGAGGAGCTTGCTTCTTTGATTGACCACCTCAAGGACGTATTCATTGACCAGTCCAATTTTGATAAACCCATGTGGTTGGCCTCCCCTCGGGATCCTTTTCCTGTAGATCATTCTTTTATGCCTAGACTTGTGAAACCTAAAGTCCCTCCTTGGATCAAAGCATTCTTGTGGATGGCTCTTCTTTATAAGATTAACACGGCTGATCTGATTTAGAGGAGGTGGAAGAGGATGGTTGTATCCCCCTCACATTTTCATGTTGTGCATGGAAGCAGGTGAGAGTATTGATCACATATTCTTGGAGTGTCGTTTCACTTGGGCTATATGGACGAGACTTCTTCGCATCATTGGGATCTCTTGGGTTATGCCCAACTCTATCACCTAGATGCTAGATCGGCGGCGGTTCAGCGGTCTTGCGACGAGAGGTCACATTATGTACAGCTTGGCCTTCCATGCAGTTGTATGGTATTTAGCTTGAGAGGAATCGCAGAATTTTCCTGGATAGGAGGGGGAGTGTGGAGTATGTTTTGGAACATTCTATGACAGCAATTGCCTCGTGGGTGTCTGTTCGATCGGAATTCAGAGGATTGTCCATTTATGAGATTGTTAGAGATTGGCATAGTTGCTACTTCTCTCCCTTTGGTTTTCACATTGGTTAGCAGGGTCTTCACTATGGGGTCTGTTTGTTATGTACTTCTTGAGTAGTCTTTATGTCTTTTGAGGTCCCATTTCTCATGGGCCCTCTTGTTTGTCTTGTATTTTCTTCTACCCTATATATATATATCATATCTTTCATTATTCATCAAAAAGAGAAAAAAAAAAGAAAAATTCTAGAAAGAAACTTCATAACATTTAGGACCTGATTGTTCAAATGAACGGCCGGGTCAATATATTTTAGGCTCAAAAGATGATATCTCATTGCTGTGGCCAACTTTTTCTGAGTCAATGGTTAATAAGTTCCTTATTATTTTGCAGACATGTGTGATAGGTTTTTTAAGTTTCTTTTGTGAGGAGCATTACTTTTGTTAACCCTATGCAGAGCATCCATGGAGCTGTTGATCATTGAGGCTATGATATACATATACATATACATACGTACATACATACATATATATATATATATATATATATATATATATATATATATATATACGTATGTATATGTATATGTATATGTATATGTATATGTAGATATATATATATATATATATATATATATATATATATATATATATATATATATACATACATACACACACACACACACACACACACACACACACACACATATATATATATATATATATATATATATATGTATGTATGTATATGTATATGTATATATAAATATATTAAAATTTTTTGGGTGGAAAGCTGATGCAGATAAGGGATTTAGTCAATTGAGTAATTTTGGTTAAAGATGTTTAGTACTTCTTTTCGTTTCAGTCTATCTTGACCTTTAGAAACCTATTACTTACTGTTAGTGTGTATCTTGTATGGATGCCTCTGGAATAAGACAGAAGTTGCAAGTCATTATTTTCTGATGGGAAGAGCAAATTCCAGTTTGTATATTATTTTTACAAAGAAAAGCCACATATTTTGCTTTAGGTGGACAGTTGTTTCTCAGGTATTAGAATATCCAGATCCAAAACCTTTATATACAGTGGTCTGGTCCTTGTAAAAATTGTATATTTCCAAAAGCAATATTTTTTGTACTAGTAGTAAGAAACAACTAATAAAAATTTGAACATTCTAATTGATAAGGAAAAAGAAATAAGTTGGAGAAAAGAGAAATGTATTATTCATGTGTGCTTTAGTTGGAGAATTTTGGTGTCTATACATGTCAACATGATCCTGTTATGTTTATTGACTACCAAGCCAAATTAAGACATCTACATGCGTGTATTCCACATGGTATCAAAAGCTTGCCGCATGCCTGTATACCATACGGGTACCAACAAGTAACAACTGCCCATGGTTTAATCTAAATCTTGCATATGTATTTTAGGAGTACATTGTTTTTTCTGATTGTTTGGTTAGTCAAAGCTTGGAACTAGTTATGCTTGAGCCCATTGCTTACCTTGGGGCTGTGTTGCACCTGGTGTTTTAAAAAATTGACCAGATTGGCTATTGGAGCTTGCTCAATAGAGAAGTAGTTTATTTCATCTTGAACTGCCATTTGTAGAAGAGCTGATGGGTTATTTACAAGTTACAACTGCTGATTGAACTGATAAGTCATTGATTTTTTTTTTCTTCAGGGTCCCGCTTGACTGAATTCAAATGTATAAATTGTTTTTCATTTTGAAGATAATGATAAATAAAATGTCTTTCTTGAAGATTCAAATTTAAAACGTGGAAACTGGAAAGGGAGTTCGATAATTTTATTGTTAGAATGGATTCTAATTTTTTTTCCTAAAATAAAACATTTTATCCCTAATATTTTGTTATTAACAAAATCTAAAGCTCTAGCATCTTTTTTAAATGGTCTTAAAAATCTTTCATTCTTTTGGTGAAGATTGTCCTAACAAAATCTGATAAAAAAGAGAAATAATAATTTTTGAGATGTTATCTGATATATGGATCTATTAACCTATGCTTGGACTATAGGAATTTTAATTAAAAAATAAATTAATGAAAGAGTTAACTTTTTCTTTCTTGGAGTGGGTGTGCTACTGAAAGAGTCTAATGCCGCAAAAAAATGTCAATGAGTTTAATAAAAGCAATATTAGAAAATTTAGAATTAAAAAGTTATAATGAAGAGTTAAAAGGAAAAGAAATGAAAATTTTGGTTGAAAAAAAATGTTTGAATGGATCTTTTTTCATATTGTTTTTGTGTGTTTTTTTGTTTATGTGTGTGCGTGTACATACATACATATATCCTTTCAATTTAAATCTAATTATTTGAGTTTCATCTTTAAGATTTGAAAGCCATACGTTTAAGATTTGAAGTGAAGTCTGTAGACTCATGTTAAGATATTTATTTATTTTTTTGGTTGTTTTCAAAAATTAGAAATATCTTGTTGGGATAAATTTATATTATGGCATATTGTTTTGACCCAAAAATATTTATATTAATTGTGGCTATTGTTCTAATTTCATGGATTGTTGATATTTGATTTCAATATATTAAAATAAGTTAATAGAATATAAATTTTTTGGAAATTATTTATTTATGATTGAATAATTAACTCATGCATGTGATTTTATCTTTTATGTTTAGGTTTATTTTTCAAGGTTATGACATCTAAAATGAATGGAATTCTCTAATGGTTTTTAATTATAGTTGTATGCTTTTAAGTTTTTCATATTCCTTTGATGTAAATGATGTATTTCATTGGTTATGTATGCTTTTATTTGTGTTATAATGTACTCACACACACACGCACACATGTATGTATAAAGCCTTTGTTAGATTTACATGCTTTTGCCACTGGCCAGGACGGAAGTTTGTTTTAAAATTGATTTATGTTATTGTGATAATTTTTAAGCTTATCTTTAATAGCTGAACGATTCGTGCCTTTTTATTACATTTCTAAGTGTATTGATATGTTACCTTCTTTAGAAGGTCGGAGCTCTACCTTGATATGATGTTTTGAATCATGATGCAACCCTCACACTCTCAACATTGATTGCCATCTTCATGAATTGTAGAAAATCATTTGAATGTAACACCCAACAAAAAAAAAAAAAAGGAAGGTCTTTTGAATACAAAAAAATGATTCAACACTACTGGATTTTACCACTAGCGGGGTCAGCATTTGGTGGTCTGCATCTTGTTTTACCATCATAGGACAGATATTCTGGTCAATTATTTTTCTTTGATAAAGCAAACTTCTATTAACGAAAAATGGGAGAATGCTTTAGCATACCAAGAGCATACAAGGACGCGAGATTTTATTGGTTTTTCTGATAAATAAACGGAATTTTATTTGAATAGAAGCAAAGGAGGGACTACAAACCTGATGCACCACTTTGTCCTTATCGTTGAGGATATTAATGTTCTGCTCTTTACAAATTATCCCACAACCATAAGAGGATAGAGTTGCCCAAGTAAAGATCTCTAATTGCTAGTTTGCAGCCCTTATTCTGCAGACTCTTTGTGGAAACAGCTGAATACACTCAGCATTTCTTAAAAGCTCCCCCCCATGCATGAACCTCAAGTGGACTACTAGGATATCCAGTGATTCCTCTGCCATCTTTCACAATACACAGCTGTTTAGGTTCTAAAAATTTCTTGAAATTAAGTTATTGACCGTTAAAATTTTATTGATGGCTGTTTGTCCAAAGGAAGAGGGTGACCGTTTGGTGGGGCTCGTATCATCTTACCCAGACTGACTTACCCCATCAATGCTTGGTAGAAAAATTGCACTGTGAAGCATACGTTTCTGTTTCAATCCCCCCAAGCTGGTATATATGCAATCTGGACTTAGGTTCACCTGAGTTTCCCAAAGCCTGTTTAACACAATTTTACAAAAATCCCAATGAATTTGTTTTTATAATCGTAACAAGAAATAAAAGATCTAGAAACTGCCATATTTCATATTAAATAGCATTTTAAATCTTAATAGAATATGGTATGAAGTAACCAACCTGAGCTTTAATTGAGCACATACCCTGCCAGATTGGCACATTAAAGGAATGTTCTTCTTTCTTTCTTTTTTTTCATGAAAGATCTGGCTTTGCTTGTGTGTCATGAGCCAAGCACAAGCCTGACCACTCTTAGCTTCTCGTTGACAGCCTAGTATTGATATCATTGTTTATAGACACTTGCAAGACTTTACGTAATATAAATACTGAGGTGGAACCAGTTTGTCAGCTTTGTTATGTTATATTACACTATTTTTATTGAAATTTATATGCGTTGCATTGAACTAAGCTAATGTCGATACATTCACTCTGATCCTGATAAGCTCAATCATGATGTTGGACTTATTAACTGCTGTACCTTTGGTTTTACTTTGAATTTGTTATTTTAGTACCCTTCACGTATTAAGGAAAAAGGTGCTTCAATTTTCTTTTATTCGAAATATTTTTTGGTGAAACTGTTGTGTGTGTGTGTGTATATATATTTATTTACTTGTGATGAATTGCAAACTGTGCCTTTTCTATTTCAAACTTTATTGAGTTTGACTGTTGATAGCGTGTGCTTCATGCCTTAGGAGCGTGAAGAAAGACGTCGGCGGATGAAAAGAGAATACCCAGATGAGGGACAGAAGCAGATTTTTCAGGCACCTAAGAAAGATCCACTGATTCAAGTAAAAAACTATAGATCTTATGACAAATACAAGCCCCCTCATGGTAGGTTTTATTTTTAACATTTGTCAATCATGCATAAATGTTGCTATAGGGATTGTTGATTCAATATATCATAACTTTAAAAATTTCTGTTGGCATCATGTTGTTAGATTAGCTGATGAAATTATCTGTCATTGATAATTTTATTTTTCTAGCAGTTAGCAGCCAGAATTGATACTCAGATATAGGTCATTTTGTTGCTGAAAAGTGAATAAACAGTTTCACCTCATTAGTTATGTGGGGTGTTAAGCTTTTGATACTTTTTGGTTGGATGAATGGGACCAGTAGAGGGTATTATTTTCTTCAAGTTAGTGATGTTATTTGCCTCTTGGATGTGAATGTGCAATAAGGACTGTTTTGTCACTCTCAACCAAGTTGTGTCAGAATGAAGAAAGGTTTAAATGATGTATGAAGCTTCTGGTGAAAGGATTAAGTTATATATGATGCTTCTGGTGAAACAGACTAGGTGCATGCTACGTTGGCCTCTAATAATCTAATGTACAACGAAAGGAAGAAGCTTGAGCCCTTCAATTCCATACGTCCATTTTGCATCTCAAGTCCCATGCTTCAATGCATGCTTTGGCCTCTTAACATACAGTCTGAGTAAGTGGGTGTGGATCCAGCAAGTGCCTATATTGCTGTGATGCAGCCATTCCCTTATTGTTGCTCAAATAGGATAGGAGGTTGATCCAGAAGGCGTAATGGTCATCAGCTCATCGCCAGAAGCTAGAAACGGAAGATGAACAAATGGGTTAAGTGCCACCAACAGTTACTAGCTCTCAGAAGACTTGGATCCATTTGTCAATAAAATTGTTTTTTATTCTACTTTCCTCAAAATCTCCAGGTGTCTCTCGGAAATCTCTTGGATAAGTCTTGAAGTTTTTTTTTTTTTTTTTTGGGGGGGTGGGGGGTGGGGGGGGTGGGGGGTGTGTGGTGGGTGAAGAGAGAGAGAGGGATCACATCGGAACCTCTTCAAATGAGGCCAAGTAGGCTTTCTATAGATGAGGGGACTTTGTAGGACTGTGGCACTTGTCATCATCTCATTTGTTCTTTTGAAGCAAAATAGGCAAGTATGCTGCTAAGTTTTCTGATAAAGACTTTAAGACTACATAATTAGGCATGATTAGAAAACAAAAAATACTTTTAAGACATGATTTTTGCAAATCTTTCCATAAGAAGTTGCGCTGTCATAAAAAGGCAGTTATAAATGCTAACGGAGTGTCAATCTAATGGCTTTTTAGGTGGACCCACAACCTATTAGCTTACCTGACATTTTTGGTTCCAAGGTCAAGGTGTTATGGTGGAACTTGGCTATTGAAAGTCACCCATGCCTTGATGACTAATGACTATACATGTAGGACTGCATAACCAACTCCCTCGAAGTGGGCACTTACCAAGATTAGGAATTTCTTCCCTAGAAAGTACCTGTCTTGAATAATAAATAAATAAACAAGTAAATAATTAAAAAATGTTTGATGGCCGTGCTAGAGCAATGGAGTATGTATGATCCATGTTGGTTGCTTCAAGCAATGCACTTTCTGAAAGTGTCAGAGTCTTAAAGTCTTTTAATTCAAAATTTTAGATGTACAGAAGTCCTAGATTGCAATCCGTCTAGTGTCAGGGCTCAAGATCCTCAAAATACAAATCATCATAGCTCAGAAAGTAGGAGCAAGGCCGGATACCTTTTTCCCCCCTTTTTTTTGGTTTGGGGGAGAGGGGTTGTATGGTTGACGATGAGATCAAAAGGGGTCTATCTCAATTATGTTAGTTGCTTGGGAGACATGAAATTTTTTGCCATATCAAGTAATGATATGAGCATTAGAGACTGTATATTTGATAGAAGACCTGTATATAGAACGTATAGGCAGCAGGTCAATTCATATATGTTTTGTGAACAGATGTCTGTTGGAATTTTTATGCTTGTTGAAATTTTTTATTTATTTAAAATTTTGTGCATCAAATGCATTCTATTTAAAACATCTTAGCCATGTGACAAATATTATGGGGTTATAACTTGGTGTATGAGGTAAAATTAATTAACTATACACTTGGACAACTAAGTTTATACGATTAAGTTGCCTCATGTAAAATTTGCTTAAGTTTACAACTCTAGAGTGTTTCACCATATAATTGGCCTCATACAGAACAACAGAGCAAACAAAATTCTAATATGACTTTGGGCTACCAAGGCCAGTGCCTTTCCACATGGTGACTTGATTTGTAAAACCCAATTGCACTACACATATGCCCCCCAAAATATATCTCATTTTATATGCCAGTATTTTAGCCCAAAAAGGGGGAAAAAGATCCCTTGAAAGGGGGGTTTTTGGGAGCAACACATCACTATGCAATTCCAATAAAAAAAAAAAAAGACTATGTTTCAGTTAATTATTTTGCATTGAAGATTGTACTTTTAGCCTTTTAGCAAACTGATTTTAGCATGTCCAACACTTGTTTAAGTGCCCAATCTGTAGTATTATTTTTTTATGGCACTGGCACATAGTTGCCATGTCACATAACCATAGCATTGGCTCTGCCATGTATCCATTGCGGATAAGTTGAGTTAGGGAGGAACCTCTAGTTTTTGACGATCTCATTAGGAAAGGAATGTAAGAGAAAACAAAGATAAAAAGAAAGGTTGGTTGTCAAAGCAAACAGAAGGTCTAGAAGGGAGAGAGGGAGGTTTAGTTTTCAAGGATCATTTAGGAATGTAAGGGGAAGAAAAATAAAATAAAAGAGGACAAGAAAGCAGGACGGAGGTTTGTCAAAGCAAATAGAAGGCCTAGGAAGGACTAAGGAGGGAGAGCTTTTGACGACAAGCATGGCTGCATTTGGATACCAGGAAAATGCATCGCATTCTTGTTTGTCCTGTGGCACATTTTTGTGGATTTTCTGACAGATCCTGCTTAATGACTTTTTACGGTTCACTTTTTTCTTGTGTTATCTAAATGTGTTGGTCCTATAATGTTTCCTGCTATCCAAAATGCATTCGGGGTGCAAGAAATGTAACATGTCCTGCAATTTCTAGCACTCTCCTTCTCTCTGGAGACAGCTATATGAAGGAAAGTAAGAAACAATAAGGAGAGAAAAGAAGGATATTAGTTTGTCAAAGCAAAAAAGAAGGGTAGGCACCAACAAGGAATAAGATAAACACTAAAATAATGGAATATAATTCTTTTTTCCTTTCTTTAGGATTTGGTAGTCCGCTTTAATCCAATTTATTATGCCTCTGATGGATGTTAAGGTGGGTGATTGTGTGATTGTCTATTTTCTTCTCTTGGTTTCGTGCTACTTAGCTCTAACTTTTTGAATTTTTATAACCTTAGTCTTTGGTAACTTTATTAGAAATCACAATTTCTTTCATATAGTCTATTATGCTTGGCAGAAGAAATATAAAAGAATGAAGAGTTAAAATGTTTGAGGAAATTGTATAACCGCTTTAAGGGTTGTGTTTTTCTTGGTCATCACAGAAAAAACTGCAACCTTTTATTATATTTAGGAGTGGCAGTATTGCTAGCCGTTAAGGCCACTTCTCCATATCATACGAATTTCAAAATCTTGGTTGGATGAAACAATAAACAATAATAACAAGATGCCTTAGCCAGATGTGGTAGGCAAAACAGATCATTCTTGCATCCTAATCAAGGATTGCCTTCTCGGTGCCGCCTGGGGCACGAAAAGAAATATCGGCGGCACTCCGGCGGAATGGGGAAAAAAAGCAATTTTAGCGAAATTGGTGGCAAACCAACAAAAACCTGCAAAATGTACAAAAACAACCTAAAATAGGAAAAAGAACATATTACATATGATTGTATTCAATTTATATGTAAACATAGAAAGAATAAGGAAGCATAGTTCTCTAATTTATGAACAAATACAAGCACAACTATTAAATATTAACTATTAGACCACATTACAAAGTGTAAAAAAAGTCATAGACTCATAGTCATACATACACAATGCAAAATACAAGAGATAAGAGTATAGCTACGAAGTTATAAACTACAAACTACAAAGTACGAAGTCATAGAAATTGCAAAGTAAAAACAAAGTACAAACTACAAAGGTCAATAAGAAGTGGAGTGTCTAGGAGGCTAGAAATGCTACTGCTATTGTTGCCGTCATCTCTCAAGTATATGAACATATTGCCTCCACGACATGTGTCTTGTGCACTGACCTCTGTAATTACGCACCACCTTCTCATACTCATCCTGATCTAAATACACAACAAAGCCCACAGGAGGACAATCATCATAATATTCCTTCATAATAAGAATACTTTGGTCCTCATCCTCATCCTCCTCATTTGCTACGACTGGTGGTAGAGGATGATAACCATATGGATATGGGGAGGATAATAACCATATGGATATGGGATGGCCGGGACTAGCACTGGGACATACCCATATCCGTATGCAGCTGGATATGGAGCTGGTACAACTGGAGAGGATGGAAATAACCCGTAGTTGTCAAATGTCTGCAATTGCCCTGGATATGGATATGCATATTCTACATACTGTCCACTTTGATTCCCATAATGATGTGAAGATGTGCTACTAAATCCCCTTATGTCCATAGTCATAAGAGATCGAGACATCTCCTCCTCCTGGGCACCAATCCTCTCCTTCCCCTTACCCTGCCTCTGAAAAATATGTGCCACTATCTCTGATTGACCACCTCGAGCGTATCGTCCTCCATGGTCGGAGTCCTGGGGCGCGTGTGTGTACACTGCCTCTCCAATGAAAGGACTAACCCCTGGCCCATGTGAGTGTCCTCCACCTTCCTAATGATCATCACCATCATCATCGTCATCATCGAACCCTCCACCACTCCCACTATCGCTGTCTCCATCATCGTCATCCGTGGACTTTGACTTTCTATGCTCACCTGATTGAACCGGGATTGATGCTGTTGCTGCTGCTATAAAAATTGAAGAGGGCACTACTCTGGTATCTTTATCGAAAGAGTCAACAGAAGCAAATCCTCTCTCCTCCTCCATAATAGCATCAACATCAATCCGCATTTCTACTGCGGCACGAGCAACGACTGAACTTGGCCCACCATCAGGCTCGTCTAACTCCGCAGTCCTCACCTATTCTAAGAATGGGTTGTCCTCATCAAGCTGGGTGCTGTATAGGATGTCCAGGGGGTCTTCAACATATGTACTGCGTGTCTCGATTTCCAGTTGCTTCGCTCGTAATCTCATGTTGTAATGACAAAACACGAGCTTTTTGCAGCTTCTGATAGGTGAGATAGTTCCTTTGCTTTGTATGAATCAATGCAAAGGTGCTTCAGTTACGCTCGCAAGCGGACGAGGATACAGTCTGAGCGAGAATCCGATATGCAAGCTTAGACATAGTATGGGCATCAACTCCGTACATGGCCAACCACTTGCTTGAAAAGTGTAATGATTTTCAATAAGAATAAAAATAAAATCAGAAATTCTAAGTGAATTTAAAAAAGTAACCAAAATGTAGTACATTACTTACACGGCATCATCGTATTCTACGAGGCAATGGCGGTCGTCATTCCAAATGACCCCAAGGCATCTCTAAATATGATCAATTGCAAGAGCATGTTTTGAATTTAGTAAAAATGTGAATAGATTCTAAATTACAATTGATAGATTACTTATTTAGTATTTATGTAGTATTTACTTCATTGCTGAAATTTGCCTGCCTGTTTGAGTTGGGATTGAGGTGGGCATAAACCTGACGCACAGCTGTCCACATATCTGAGTGCGTTCCAAACTTCACCTTGTAGTGATATTTCGGGTTAAAATAATGTGCTATTATTGTGTTTGAGAAGAAAATGACATATTAGCAACTTAGCATGATTAGCAAAGAAGTATAAGTACAAAAAATATATCAACAAATCTAAATTAATATTATAAATTAATTACCTGCCAATTGTAGAGGATGCTCCATCGTTTTAAACCAACGATCATTAATGATCTTGTGGACCCACTTGTAGGAGGTCTCTGCTATAGCTCGAACTTGTGCTTTTATCACCTTCATGCACTCATAGTTGGAACCGATAGTCGGGTATGCATTTGTGTCAACGATTCGTAGCACTTGGTAAATGGGCTTCAATAAATCAACTAGCTCCCTTACATTATCCTAAAAGCTGCTGGAAAGAACAATGTCCTTTACCCGATTCCCCATCTCAGTGCGGCTCTGAGGGCAATTACCCCAATCCTAACTAGTAAATAACGACTTCATTCCTTGCTTGTGCCGTAAGATGCTATCCAAGGCAATATAATTTGTGCCAAATCTAGTGATATCTGGCCTGACTATGTCTTCCTGACATACTGCTCTCATTTTCGTTAGCACATAATTATGGTTGTAAATAAAAGTAGCCAGGGTCCGTGCATCCCGTAGAGTCGAAACCACCTTCTTCCTCTTTCCAATGGCCTCTAACATTAAATCTATACAATGCGCAGCACAAGGGGTTAAGTATATCGGGTACTTCGCCTGTATCATCAAACCAGCCTTCATGAAGGCACTCCTATTGTCTGTAACAATTTGCACAACATGCTGCATTCTAACCTCTCTGATCACCTCCTCTAGTAAGCCGTAGATGTAATCTGCGTCCTTTATTTTATCTGAGGCACCTATTGACTTCGAAAATATGGCTTTGTCTTTATAGTAGACCATAAAGTTGATGATTGGTAGATTCGTTGGGCTTTGTCCAACCATTACATATAATAGTAACCTCGAATCTCTTCCAGCGAGGACGCAAAGATCGAATAAAGTCCAATATCTCCTTCTCTTCATCATCGAGATACACCCCCATGATCTCCGTCGGGGTAGGAGGTAGGACTCCAACCCTGGACTCCTTAATAATGTCAACCATGCTCTTAAAATTTGGAGAGGCGGATGCATTTGCAGGAATATGGTTGAATATAAATAACCGAGATATGAACTTGCCCATCTTCTGTTTAACACCCCCTCCACTCCAAATATCTTTAAGCCTCTTCTGCCTCGCATCTGAGGATCTATGTGTGGCGGGATCTACAGGATAATCAGCATCCTCATGGAATGAGAACGCCTCATAAAAGCCGATCTCGGATGTGCAGTTGTGTGTTTAATACCAGCCCCAGAAGGACCACCTCTCTTAAGCCCGTATCTCTGACTCTCTCTCCTATCAAACTCTGACTGCAGAGATGCATGGACCTGTGCTTTGTACTCTACCTTCTTAGCCTCTGTGACCATAGCATCATGGTAGACAATGTCCTCATCATCATCTGAGGGTACCCGTGAAGGTTATGTTAGTCTCCGTCTGACCTCCTTTTGTTGTAGATGCTTCTTTTTTTGGTTTTTTGCACCACCCTCTAGGTGCTCATGTAGCTGCTTCATCACTTCAGGTGGCACTTTAGGACAATTTATAACGTCCTTATAGCCATGTGCCAGGTGCATCTTCAATCTTGATATGCCTCCCTCTTGAATACATGATGACAGTAATTACATACTGTCTTATTTCTGTCTTCCTCATAGCGTGTACAGTGATTCCATCCTATATCCATTCTACCCCCACTCGCCTTGGCATCATCACCACCACCACCACCGCCTATACTACCAGATCTCGATACCATCACCCGCTAATTGGTATCCGCTACACTAGGTTACCTGTCAATTGCAATTTGCAAACAAATAAAAAAAGTCACTTAAAGTCACCACTAGTATACATTAACTATCAAAATAATCAATTAGTGGTACATTATTTGTGAGAAAGTAATACAAATATTATTTAGATAATACATACTAAAAAAAGGTTAAACATTTTCTTAAATTTTTAATGATTTTTAGTATTAAATAAACAATTAATTATTCATTTCTTACAAAAATAAAAGTGTGGACGCTCATCTATAGATTGAGTGTCCACACTTCATATATAATTAATCCATGATTTTTACTAATTTTAATAAATTTTTTAACAATTTTCTTAATTTTCGATTTTAATAAATAACTAATTTTTTAAATACCCAAATTTAATTTAAGTCCTAAGATATTTTGATTAGATTGGTATTCTAGTATTATAGTAATTATTACATAATTTTTGAGCATATAATATGAATTTTTTTTTCTAATTTTAAATGAATTATCGTGCAAAATAATTTTAAAAATTATAATTTTTAAGTTAAAAAAAAAAGTAGTAACACCCATCGATAGATTAGGCGTTGTTATAGATCATATCCAAAAATCATAACATTCTAAGCTAATTACAACACCAAATAGGGGAAAAAAACGTCATTTTCCTTTGTTTCAAAACCTTCAAAGCTCCAAAGCACTCAAATGTTGGTGGAGATAAGTGTTTTCAGCTTTAATCCATATTGGAACTTGATTTGGAGTAAGAAAAGGGGAAGAAATTTGAGAAAAATTTAAAAAAATTTGAGGTTTGGGGAAGATTTTCCCTAAAATCAGCTTATGCTCGAGATTTCGCCCAAATTGGGCGAAATTTCCAGCGGCACCTCACCTTATTAGGGGAAGCTTGTTTTGCCCTCCTGTTTTGTGCCAGAAGGGGGGCGAAACACGAAACGTCAAACACTGATCCTAATCCGTCAAACTATATCTTCAGTCAAGTTACGGGTATCTAAATCCTTTCTTGATTGACTCCATCCAGGTTTATTTTTATCTCCCTCTTGCTCTCTTAGATCATTTAGTGAGTACGCCCTGACATTTTCTCATAGCTACCCCCTGGGTCTTTGCTTTACAATTTTATATATTCAACTTATCTTGATCTGCTTTACTTTGATCTCATCTACTAGTTTAGCAACACCTAGACGCTATTGCATATGCTCATTCGACATTTTTCATAGAGTTCCCTCATATCCATCTCCACATCCTCATCTTAGCGACAAACAATCTATGCATAAGTTGCCTAACATTTGATCCACACATCATATCATGGCTGATGGATGTCCTGTAAAATTTTCTTGTTAGTTGATATGGAACACGTGGGACTACTTCACAGCAAAATTGGCTCTCTACTTCAGCCATCCAACATTGAATCTATATGCACCAGTGACCGGCTGCCATATTAAGCATCATTTTGCATCTCAGTATTTTTTGCATAAATTATTCTTCCGTGACAGCAAATTGAACTGTTGTTTGTTTGGCCAACAGAGAGATCTTATTTTCTAGATGATTCATGAACATGGTTGGCTTTGAGAAAGAGAACTGCTGCTTCACATGTAAACACATCTAAGTCTCGCAATAGGATTTTATTGTTGAATCATTGTACCCAACTGCCTACGTATTAAGTTAATTTCTGAAGGGATTTGTTAGGGTTGACTTTTCTTTATGCAGCCATATTGGCGCAGAGAATATGAGGACTTCTTGGACAGTGAGAGAGTGTTGGTATGACCCATCTGAGTCGTTAGAATAATTAAGAGATTTTGGTTTGTTGGGTGTGGGGGAAGAGAGGGTGGTGGGACAGGCGCCCTGTGGGGTGGGGGGAAGAGAATGGGGGGAAGAGAAATGTGATGGAGGGAGGGGGGAGGGAGATGTGATGGTAGATTTAAGGGAAGAAGATGAACAGTAAAATTTTGAATAGAAAACATTTAAAAGATGATCTTAATAAGATCAAAATAATAAATACTGCAACATTTACATTAAAAAATTACAAAAATGACCTTGTTTGTACTATATAAAAAGGATAAATACAGTAGCATTTATGGGAATTGTTCTATCCTACTCCAGCAGTGGTTTGTATGTCTGCTTCCTCTCTCTTTCCCTCTGGATGAAGATAGTTTCTCTTGTTTCTATTTACATGATGTAGAAGTTGCATTCTGTATTGCTCTTTCATTTTCTTTAATGTATCTATGCCAAACAAGATTCGATTGTTGTTGGTTTGAGTGATTTTTCTGCTTTAAGAAACTTGAATTCTTCTGAAATTGTGACAGTTTATGAGTTTCCATATCTTAATGAATAAAATGAGCATTACATTGGCAGTTTAGACCATCACATTTGGTTTTCTAGCAGTCATGTCATTTATCTTAATCATGTTCATTTATCATTGCTTGTTATCAAGATTTTTAATTTGTATTTTTCTCTTTTCATTTATTTACTGACCTACTCAATCCCATGCAGGTTGGTTGGATTGCCCCTCATATGGTCAAGCAATCGGTTACATTATCCCTTCTAAAGTTCCTCTTGGTGAAACTTTTAATGACTCAGTCATTCCTGGTAAACGATACTCTTTGAGACAAGTGGTTCATCAGCAACGAGTGATGGGAAGAGAAGTGAGTTCTTGAATATGAACAGTTGATTTCTACTTTATTCAAGTACTTAATTCAGCATCTCCTTTATTTTTGATAAGTAATGAAGTTTCATTTATATTGAAAGAGATGGAGAGCACCCACAAGGAATGAGTAATCTATGAAGTACAACATACGCATCAAAGAAAAACCAAAAAGTAGGCATAAAGACTGATAAAGTACACCTGAACAGTTGAAAACCATTTCCTAACAATATCAGAGGCTTGATAGTTTATGCAGTCCTTTTGCACTGATGCTAATTGGTTACCAATGATACCGCCCGTTCCAAAACTCTGATCTTGCTAACTACTATAACCTTAAAATTCAGCATCTCATGCTTTAATGCCAAATGCTTCTTTTCCTCTTTATTAATAAATGTCAGTCTTGAGTTGAAATGTTAATTTTAGTGAACACTGAAATTTTGTTTGCTTCCATTATTTGTCAAATTGGGGAAAGAATTGCTGGTTCAAATATTTTGTGCACCGGAGCAGTTCCTGTAATCTTAGTTGTGAAATGGAATGATTTGTTTTGAAGGTGAACCTTTATGTGTAAATGTCTGAGGTTTATGTTTTTAGTGAGTGCCTTATGTACTGAACTTTTTGTGATCTCAATCAAAGTTTTAAATGTTGACATCACCAACCATGGCTGACTGTGGTGACATGTCATTAAAATTGGGGTTGGGGGTGTATGGTGGGGTTGGGGGTGGGTGCGATGTTGTGGCTGGTTTGGATTTCCCCCAACTTAGAGAGAAAAGTTGTAACATATTCCTTAGATGATAGAATTTGATCTTTAATTTTTGTTTTTGTTTTGTTCAACAAGTCAAATAGAAATCAAAATAAATAAAAATACGATAATAGGTGTTTATTCATTCATAATAAAAATACATTAGTCAGAGAAGTTTGCATGCACGTTTTAGTTGTGAACTTTCACATCTTTTTATATCACATGATCACATCTTCATTACTTAAAAAAAAAAGTCAAAATAAAATTTAGAATAATTTCATAATCACTTGCGGATGATGCTTTCAGGCATGGGATCTTCCATGTATTCAATATTGAGGACTCTCTTAAATTCTTGCTGAGAAATGGAGAGCTGAAATTGTAATGAGGAAGTAAATGTACCCTTGAGTGTTAATCACTATGGTTCAAGCATCAACCTAGAATCTTTTTAACCTTCCAAATTGCGGATGGAGGGGGAAGGGAATCTTGTTCTATAAGAAGATTTAATCAATTTAGAAGTACCTCTCAACAGAAATTGATCCTTGAAAGGCCCACTTGAAATCCATTGAATAAGAAGTAGCAAATTCCTTGCATATCTAAAAATATCTTAAAACATACATCATGAATTGCATATTTGCGAACGACAGGTATACTCCCCATATCTTCTGAACAGATCTTAAATGAGACTCACAAACAGAATGTTAGAAATGCTCTTTAGATCAATAAAATTCTCAAAATAAATTCAAAACTAAGTTGTCCTCTAAATCATTAGAGAGAGTGAGAAAGTTAGAATGCCTGAGCAGTTTATCAGCCAAGAATAATTTTTCTTCTCCTTTTTCTTCTTTTCTTTTCATTTATTTTCTTTTAATATTTTTATTTATCAAGGACCTTTGGAAACTGTCTCGATCCACTTAAGCAGTAGTTCTGGATCGGACTTCAACAGTGTACATCAGCACTTATCAATTTTTTTTGTTTTATTTTTTAAGTTGCTTAAGTCTTTTAAGCAAGAAAAGAACTAGAATAGGGTCTGTTTTTCTCATACATGGCAGACATATGGAGAAACACTTGAACTAACTGAGCAGTGTGCACTGATTCAGCTTTTGAATAACACCAAGTGACCCTGGGGATCCCATAATATTTGGACTTAAGTGGCCTGTCCTTTCATAAAAAAAAGCTTAAATAGTCTACGTTACTACTTACTTGTAACATTCGCCCTTTAAGCGAAATTTCACCGGCTTTGGTAGGTTTTGAATGGCACAAAGTGTACTGCTCAATATTGCCTAAAAAGGAAAAAAGAAAAAGAAAAGATGAATGTGAGAGGGGGAGAGAGAGAGGAAGAGCTTTTTCTATATATATGTATATATTTTTATACTTAATATGTAAAAGTTAATATAAATATATGTATATTATAATCAATATATATTTTTAGATTTTTTAAAAATTTTTTGGCACAACGACAGGGAAAAATAAGTGGAACAAGTGCCATGTCGGCAAAATTCCGAGGGAATGGCACAACTGGCCTTTAGAAAAACGACATCTAAATTGGCATGACAAACATTGGTTTCTGGGACAGGCTCCCTTTGTTGTACAATTTATCTCATGTTTGCCCGTCGCTGTATCAGTAGTTTCTTAGGATGGTTTTTATTCAATGCATAAATTTTGTAAGCCATTTCCACAAATTTTCTTTTATTTATTCTTAGTTTTTGAACACATTTATTGACTCTCAATATCAACAATATTTTCTTTCCTTGTGAGAATAAATTAATATCTTATTTATTGATAAAATTAATCTTAATTGATCTTTCTAGCTTGGTCTAGTGATTGATTTAACAAACACTACTCGCTACTACCCCCCATCAGATTGGAAGAAACAGGGTATCAAACATATCAAGGTGAGATACTGATTGGCTTATAAATATTTTCTGAATTTTTGTTGTTCTGACAGTAAAATTGGGTTGTTATGGAATGCTCAAGTTTTCAAAATTTACTTTGTGATCTAGATTGCGTGCAAGGGAAGGGATTCTGTGCCTGATAATGAGTCTGTAAATTGCTTTGTCTACGAGGTAATCTATATTTTTCTATCTATCATTCTGCTTTTTTTTTTTCCTTATAGTTACGGTTTTATTCTTATGTTAAATGATATATGTTGGTTCCATAATTTTTGTTTAATCTCTAAATATGCAATCTGTTTAGTCTTGAAAAACAGGAGGCAAATATCTTTTCTAGGAATTATGCTACTTCTGCAGGTTAAAATTTTGTTTTGTTGTTTTTTCCATTTGATTTTTTCCCCCAGGTCTTGCAGTTTTGCTGCCGTCAGAGACATTCAAAGAAGTATGCTCTTGTACATTGTACTCATGGCCATAACCGTACAGGTTATATGATTATTCATTTTCTTATGCGTTCACAACCAATTTCTGTGACTGAGGTATGCCATGTGTGTTATCTCTTTATTTTCATCCTTTTTCCCCCTCTTATAATTTAAAATTTTCTTTTCAGTAATACTATCAGATAAGTCATTTAAATTGCCAGTAACTTTTCGTGGGATATCATTTGGCAGGCACTCCAAATATTTGCTAATGCACGTCCTCCGGGAATTTATAAACAGGACTATATCAATGCATTATACACATTTTATCATGAAAGCAGGCCTGAAACACTCATTTGCCCTTCAACTCCAGAATGGAAAAGATCATCTGATTTTGATCTCAATGGTGAAGCTTTGCCTGATGATGATGACGAGGGCGGTGTTGTCGCATCTTTGAATGTATGACATCTCTGAAAGCCCCAGTAATGCATGATTTTACTTGCTTGGATTAGAGGAATATGATGTGAAATTGGAATGTTTGATTGTAGTGTTTGTTATTGTTTTTTTTGGGATCAGTAAGCAAGTGTATTATATATGATAAAGAAGAGACCAGGTACACAAAAAGTGTACCAGGACAGCCAGGTATCTACATATCTAACTTAGGGAGCTCTCTAGGACAGGGATGAATTCATACAACCGAATCACACCTTTTTTCCTAACTCCTGAAAATTATTACATAACAGAAACTCCTCAACATCTATATTAGCTGCTTGACCTGTTAACCAACTGTGCATTATCCTCAAGGTAGCTCGTTCTAACAATATTCCACTGCTCTCGGAATTCCTAAAGATTCTCTTGTTCCTTTCGCCCCATATTACCCAAGCAATTACTGCGGGGGCTAAGTTCCAGCAAGTGTCTCTATATGACTGCTTTTTTCTGCAACCCCAAGCTTCTAGAGCTTGTCTAAAGTCCTTTGGATGTACCCACTCTACTTGTAGCCTTTGGAATATGCATCCCTATAGCCTTGCAGTTCCTTTACAGTGAAGTAGTAAGTGGCTTACACTTTCTTCCTCCTCCTTACATATGTTGCACCTATTTGCAAGTTGCCAGCCTCTATGCTTCAAATGATCCACAGTTAGTAATTTATCGAGTGCTGCAGTCCACAAGAAAAATGCCATTTTACTTGGAATTTTGTTTACCCAAATATCTTTAAACACCTTCATCTCCAGATTTGAGTAATGTAGGTGATCAAAGGCCTCCTTTACTGAGAACAGCCCAGATTTGCTTTGTGAGCATACTCTTCTATCTTCTCCTTCTCCTTGTCCGATGGTTCTATTGTACAATTCATTCACTAATGCTTCATAACTGGTAACTTCCCAATCCATCAGATCTCTCCGTAGGTTGATGTTCACAAACCAAAACTTGTTTATTCTTGCATATGCTGTAGATCATGGGGTATCTCGCTTTCAATTTAGTCTCACCACACCAAACATCCTCCCAAAATCTGATTTTCAAGCCGTTGCCCACCTTGTATTTGCAATCTTTCTCCACTGAACTCATTAATTTGCTAATGGGTCTCCATAGACTTAGACTGAAAGACTGATTTGAAGGAATTGGAAACCAATCTCCAGGATTAGAACCATACTTCTGCTTTATGATTTCTCTCCAAATATTTCCGCTCTCACATCCGAGCCTCCATATCCATTTTTGGAGGAGGGCTTTATTAAACAACGATAAAGGTCTAAGCTCAAGTCCTCCTTCCTTCTTTGGCTTACAAATCTGATTCCATGCAACTAAGTGATACTTGGCTTCTCCTCCCACTCCCTCCCACAAAAAGTTCCTTTGGATTTGTTCCATCTTCTTTGCCATAAATTTAGGGATCTTTAAAATAGACATATAGAAAGCCGGAAGACTCACTAGAACACTCTTGAGCAATGTTAATTTACCTCCTTTTGAGAGGGTACAATTCTTCCATGATGCAAGTCTTCTTTCCATACTTTTTATGACTGGGTTCCAAGTAGTAGACTTCTTATAGGTAGCACCCAGAGGAATCCCAAGGTATGAGGTTGGGAATTTGCCTATTTTGCATCCCAGATCCCGACATAGGCTAGGCATGTTCTCCACCTTCCCTATTTCAAACATCTTACCATAGTGTTTGTTATTGTTGAAATTGGAATGCTTGATTGTATCTTAGAGTTCACCAATGGAGATAGGCTCTTGGAGTTCACCAATGGATATAGGCCCTTGGCATGTGAGCTGAATGTCTTGTTCAGTCACTTGCTGAGAGAGGCTAATCATGTAGCAGATTGGATGGCCAAATTGGGATCCTCAAGAGCTGGTATTTGCTTTGGTGCACCAGTTGGGAGTTTGTGAAGGCGGCGGTGTGTTAGATTTACCTCTATTTGGGTATATTGTGTATCTTATAGGTGTGTAGTTGTTTTGCTGGGAGGAGTATACTTGTGGTTTTTACTTTATATTTGGTGAGGGTTGCTTTGTATAGACTATAGAGAGACCCCTCCTGTACTAGCATTCTTATTTTGTACTTTCCTTCTTTTTGTTTTAAGTTATTTTCATTAGTCATTAAGAAAAATAGAAAAAAATCAAGAAAAAAAAAAGAAGGCAATGGAATTAAGGACAACAGCCTCAGCTAGTTCCTGGGAACAAACTCATCACTCTGCATGCCCAAATGTATCAGTAATTAAAATGCCTATGCTTATTTACTCAAGAGTATGTATATTTTTTCTTATTACTCTTCTCCTTTGTGACTGATGAAGCGTCTTAGCTTCTTATAGTAATTTATAAATAGAAGGGGCAAGCATCTTGTACATAAAGTGTATGAATAAACACTCGCAACAAAAAATGGCCAGCTGTAACTTTAAAAAATTATACTCCAACACACGCTCTGGTTCCTGCAAAGGCCCTATGGTTGATTCCTGAAATATAAGGAGATAGATGCACAGTTGAATTACAAGCACATAAAAGGAAGAATATTTAGTTTTAAAAAAAAAAAAAATAATTTTCCCCCCTTTAGGCTTGTTATTGGTTGTTGGAAAAATATGCTCAAGTTGGACCCCCTTTTTCTTGGGTGTTTCCGTTCGCCTGACCATTTCATTTATTATTTCAGGAGAATAACGTGGAAGCAGAATTAATGACAAATGATGACATTTTGGGTGATGCAGTACCTTTTGACCAACAAGATGCGATGCGACAATTCTGCTATCACGTACTTAAGTTGGGCACAGGGGTAAGCACATTGAGGGCCACATTTTTATCTTTAGGCTCGAAAGTATTATTTGGCTTTATTGTTTTATGCTAATTATATTTATTTTTTTTCCTTTTTACTTAATGCATCACATCTAAATATGTACCTCCTTGATCTTCAGGCAAAAGGACACGCACAATTTCCCGGATCGCACCCAGTTTCTCTCAACAGGTCTAATTTAACCACGTTTTTGTCGCCAATAACTATCTATTTAGTTAATATCCTAAAGTGCGTCATTCCTGAACTCCCTTTCTGTCCATATGTCGTGGATTAGGATGATCTTCATTTCTAGAATCAAGTGATTTTCAGTATGCATTCCTGGGAACTTAGTTATAAATGGAATGCTCAGTGACTGGGGGACTACAAATTATAATATGTTGCTTGGTCGCCAAAAAATTTGCTGAGACAGATGGCAGGCTGTACAGTGACTTGCGTTCAGAGGATAGGACTTACTGCTTAGTTAAAGTTAAAAATGAAACCTAAGCTCACCCCACATAAAAGGATTAATAGTTGAAAATTTTATTCTCCCAATTAAGATGGCTTTAATTGAGCTTTCCTTGAAAAGGATGTTTACCTTTTCTTCTGTGCAATTTAAATAATTTTAGAATGCTTAAACTGGTCCGAGTGATTCTTATGCTTTAATTTCTCTGATGATTTTTTTTTTCTCTGAAGAGGAGATTAGTGTCAACAGTTTCTTCCACTGGCACAAGTCGTGCATTCCACATGGATCTCCTGATAGAGGAGAATGTGTTATTTCTTTGTAATGTAAACTTTTATCAATGGACAAATGAATGCTTGCCATTTATTGAGATGTATACAGTTGTCAGCACAGCTACTTCTGAAGTATATGTTTTGGACATGACCGTACAAGAGTTGTTTAAAAGAAATCTAGAGAGTTGTCTAGCAGAGAAAACCAAACCTCAAGATACTTTGGACCACAAAATGGTTATATAGTGTGCTTATTATCAACAATAAACAGAATGCCTTATTGACAATGAGAAGATCACTTGTGTGTCAATGACAATCTAAAGTGGCTGTGTAGAGATGAAAGAAACAAATAAATTGCAATGGAGAACAAATATTCGGGTATATGCAGACAGAATGGGAATAAGCTTTTCTTTCATCAGGAACATACCAGTATAGAATGAAAAGTTATTAGAATCTCTAAAAAGGTACTTATATGATCCTATTAACCTTACTAGCAACAAATCAAAACCCTTAAACTAATCTTATCTCAGCAATACATTGTATCTTCTTAAGTAAAGATAAAGGAAAGGCTGGTATATCTTCAAATCTGAAACCTACTCTTGCATCAATCTATCATGGTTGCAGAGAACGCTGTTCTTTCCATAAAAGTAGGGCTTATTAAGCACTGACTGCTAGACCAAAGTTTATGATTTTTCTTCTGAGATTAATGTGATTTGACTTGAGTTCTGATTTGACACAGGACATCTTCACTCCATTTGATCAAGTACTTGGAATATCTGCATATCTTCATCTTCGTAAAACTTCTCTTCAAAACGAACTCCTTTTTTTTTTCTCTCTTCAAAACAAACTTGGGGCTCAAGTTTTGTTCTTTCAACCCTTAAGTAGGCAACAAGAATAAGTTTTGCAAGAAACTGAAGCAATTTAATTCATTCCATCAAAAGCATCCTGTTGTAGCTATGAACCATTGAGATTTTGACTGGCAGATTTTCAGGCTGATCAATAATTCCTAGTGGATGATCATGGTCTTGAGAGATATGGATCCTGGTACTTACCTTGATTTTTTAATAGATTCAACTTCAGATGATTAAATTTCATCTTCTGGTTAAAAAAGTTTGGCGGAGAATTCAATTCCATGATCTAATCTGTAAGAGAATTCCTTATACCATAAAGAATAACTCATTTTTATTCTCATTATTCTCGTTGAGCCCCATGAGTAAATTAATTACTGAATTTTGTGGTATACTCTTGCTCACTCATATTGCTTTGTTGAAGACTATGGAATCTCTTGTATAATGTCATTGTATTATACAATTGGAAGATATTTCTAGAAGAATTTCATTATTTTGCGCTCCTAATTCTGGATTTTCTATTTTCGCTGCCTATTATTTTTGTCATACTGTTTCCAGCATTATATAGCAGACATGAAAGTTGGGAGACAAAAGGGTGATGTAACCTTCATGATCTCTAACAACGCCTCCAGTCCCATAATGGACAATTTAGCCAGCCAAGAGATGTTAGTAAAAGAGACCCCTTTCACCCCCCAACCCTCTGAAACCTTTTGACATTGCTTCCCTCAAACCTGTATGAAGAACTAAAATCTTCACCCAAAAAACATCTACCGTCTTTATATAGATAGAGAAACATGGTTGATGTGTCCTCAATCTATAATAACCATGGAGCAAACATGAAAGTTGGGTGAAACAACACCAGAGAACTAGTCCAAATGGGGAAGAATAGAGCCCCAAGATTGATAAAAAGGCTGCAATATAGATTGTGATCGCCGAATTAAGCGCTGCTTGGCCTAAGACAAATAAGTAAATCTCTTTGATGATGCAGTAGTGAAGAAACAAGTGATCTACCGATTATAGTAGGCTAGGCACATGATGCAAACTATGGATTCAATGCTAGAAATTTCCTTATCGTTTTTTAGATTGTCACAAGTGTAAATGTACATGATGCAAACTATGGATCCATAGTTGTGATTGTCACAACTATGGATTCAATGCGAGCTATTTGGTCTTCCTTTTTGGGTCTTCTAGCTGTTAGTTGGGTTCAGCCTAGAACCCTTCCAGAATTTTTTAACCAATGGCAGTTTCCTCAGAAGAAAAGGGAATTTGATGTATCAAGCAGTTCTTTGTGCTACCATGTAGCTGATTTGGCTTTCCCAGGATCGATGTATCTTTGATGGAGGTTCTATATTAAAGCATAGAATTCTGGAGGATATCTTCGTTTTTGTTGCAGATTGGGTTAGCTTCAAGGAGGAATTCAGATCTGTCCCTACGAGTGATATTAAGGGGCTGGGTTACAGTCACGTCATTGGGTTAGGGTAATCCAATTTTAGAGCTTTTTATGGGTTCTTTCAGGGGGATATATCCTTTTGTTTACCTTGGTATTGTCTTTGTCAATTTTGTTTTGTAGCTGTTAGCTTATAGTTCTTTGTTTCCCCATATCTCATGGGAGTATTCTCCTCTCCTCTGTTTAATATATCCTTCATTATTCATCGAAAAAAAAAATCTGTTAAATTGTGGTTCATACAAATGCTTAAATTTGGGTTCATGCAAGCGCTTTCCATTGGAAATGGTGATGGAAAGCTGAAGGGGACCTATTATCATGAATAACATGGAAAAAAAATTAAGAAGAAAAAGAGCTGCAGAAAACTCCCTGAAATCAAGTATTTTGCATCTAGAATTAGAAAAATTACCATCCATGAAGACGTTCTTGAGAGAATCAACATCATCATCATTATAATCATAATCTAGTTTCCAACAAAGTGGGAACTTTAGATGGTGAAGTTTTGGATTCCTTTTTAATGAACAAATGACATAAAAATTGGGTAATTCGTACCCAATTTTATGCCCATAATTCTCTTTCTACAAAATCTCCATAGCCATCTGCCTAGAGGAATTGAGTTCTTACCCACTGATTTCCTCAGATTAGGCACACTTTTTTTTTTTGTTTATAATTTGTACCAACTATGTCTAGTTTGACGAGGTGGTTGTTCCTATTCATCTCATCCTCCTAAATGAAGTATTTCTGGATCTT
Source organism: Buxus sempervirens (assembly GCA_947561395.2). NCBI lineage: Eukaryota > Viridiplantae > Streptophyta > Magnoliopsida > Buxales > Buxaceae > Buxus > Buxus sempervirens. The sequence goes on from OX387182.1 coordinate 14,073,798, forward strand.
CTGAATTTACCTGGCCATCCATATTATAGAGAAGGAAGTAGAGAGGACGACTGCCACCAAAGAGCAAACAATTTCTCTTCTAAGAGGCTTGTTTCTTATCTAATCTACTTATATTGGGGTTCTAAATGCTGACTTGACCACAATTACCAACATAATGGGTGGCAAGGATGCCTCAAGTGTTGTGGATATTTGCAGAGGACTGGTCCCAGGAATTTGTGGATTATGCAGTTAAAATTTTTTTTACAGAATTCAATTTAAGGTGCAAAAGCATTTCATACTCCAAGGGTGCATTGGATCCCTTGTCCCATAAAAATAAAATAAATAAATAAAGAATTCTGCTTCAGGAAATTGAGTGGGAAATATGCACTCGATCCCCAACCCTAAAACTGCTAGTCAAATTTAATATCTCAGCCCTAAGCGCTATGTAGAGATCTACTCATGCCATCACTTACAAAGGTGAGATAAAGTGGAGGAATGGGATCCTTTACCTAAGACCTTCCCTCTAACCTTTTGCACCAACAAATCCTAAGCCCTCTTCATGCAAAAATAGATGCAATGACTCCCAGTCAGCTCAATCATCAGCTTTCTACAAATCGAGTTTACTTGCAACACCTTTTTGACATTATGTGATGCTCTCAACTGTAATTGGTTATCAAGACAATATGATTGATATGGCTGCTTTGGATAGAAGCAATTTGATGCGGGAAATCAAAGAATCAAGGATTACATGAAACAGTCTTAATTTTCCCTTTGACATCTTCATTGATTATCAATACACCATTAAGGATATGCCTTGGTTGGATAAAGCACTCTGATGACAAGTCTAAAGAATCAAGCACTACTTATAGTAATAGCAATAAAGTTCTTTAATTTGCTCATTGGTTTATATAAGATTTCCTTGTTCTCTTCAGTGATGATGATACCCTCTATTGATTCTAAGAAAGATTGATTAAGTCATCAACAATCTTTGGAGTGTCTCTAGTTGTTGGGGGTGGGGGCTTAAATTTGGTAATTTTATTTGCACAAATTTCAGAATTCGTTAGGAAATTGATTTGGCATTTTAATACAGACAATAACCTGTTGTGGCTAAGGTTACAACTAGCAAACATGGAAGGCATGATAATGGATACGATATTAACCCACATGTGAGAATCATATTATTTGACCTAAAGCCATATTGAAGATGGCTTCTACTGTAGAAGGGACTGGTTGTTACATCCTTTATTGAAGTGGTATTTGGTGGGAAGTGTCAGACTTTTATTTTCAATTTCCTAGCCTAAACTTGCAATTCATAAATAGTCATTACTTTTAATGTTCTTTCTTGGTTTCTGTTGGGACTCATGTTGGATCTTGACTTACGCGGGACACTAGATCAGTGGAATTGAGGGAGCTAGCAAATCTCTTTGAATTGTTAAAGATGATTTCGTTTTGATTTCCGTTGTTTGGATTCTTGGATTTGGATCTCGGACTCTATTGTTCTACTCACCACCAGCTCTTTTCCTTTTTCAATTAAAATTTCTCCATTCTGTGATAAGAGCGACCTTTCTTCATCTATTTTCTCTAGCCTCCATCCTTTTTTTTTTTGGATAAGTGATGAAATTTTATTGAATAAAAGAGGTGAAAGATAAAGAGAAAGAGAAGACAGCAACTAGAGAGAAAGAAGAGTGCCAAAAGCATGAAGGCACTACTAAGACAGGAAAAAACAAAACATGCAGACACCAAGAAATATCACCAAATACTAGAGAGGGGCTGATAGCCCCAGTCTTAGCTTAAGTGTCGGCAACCTCATTGGCAGCCCTTGGTACGTGTTTGAATGAGACTTTCAAGTCCCTCTCCAAGGATCTAGCTATTCTAATCAACTCCAAGAATCTCCATGGCCCTGAGACCTCTGTACTCAACCATCTCAAGATGTTGGCAGCATCCCCCTCAATAATAACTTCCCTAATCCCCAGTGTGTGGATACAGCCTTCCATCTTGTGAAGCCTCGTATTGTTGCCAGAGCTAGGCATTTATTCTAGCCACTGTCTTATTTAGTTAACACTTGTGACCTCTCACAGTGGAAGAGAAAGGGTTTGGTAATTTCTTTATATTTGTGCATAATGTGTAGAGTGCAATGAGAGAGTGAATCTATTTTCTTGTTATGCTACATGATTTGGATGTTTTTCCTTAACATCATTTATGTAGTTTGGATACTACTAGTAGATATTTCTCACTTCTGGGTTAAAGGAGATTACCAGGTTTGGGCAAGAACACAAGGTGATGCATCTGTCCTGTTCCACATTATGGTTTGGGCTATCTGGAGGAGAGGGTTGGATGGATCTTTGAGTATTATTGGGCAAGCACTCATTTATGGATTGAGTCTATGGCTCATGGATGTTTTAACTTTTAACATGATTTGAGTTTAAAGGCACAATTGTTTCAGAGATCTTAAGTGGGTGGCCTGTTATATAGACTTGTATCCAGGAGCCAAAGATCACTCTAATTTGTGGGTCTTTAGGGACAGTGATCATAAGTTTGAACTTCTAGTGGACCTTCTGGTGCAATCCAGGCCCTTAACCCTTTAAGGGTTGAGTTAATACTCAAGAGATCATGAAGGCACTCCAATGCATATATTCTTGATCAGTGGGGAACAGGATTCCACATTGGCTGTGATGGTTTCCCTTTTTGATTGGTTGAAATAGGTACAAACTCCAGGGTTCTTAGGTTGGAGGTTGAAGGAGACTCATACTTGATTATTTAGTGGATGAGCTCACATCCTTGTCCTTGGACAATCATTCACTTAGTTCATCCAGCATATTCCTTGGTTCTGTTCTCTCATCTGTCCTGTTCTGCTAATAGAGTGGTAGATAGTATGGCTGGAAATGGGGTATGGAAAGAGTTCATTTATGGGATACCAAATGGGAACCTATGGGTCAAATTGGGAGCAAAGGCTTGCCTTATAAATTTTTTTTGATGAGTAATGAAAGCTTGTATTAAAATTGACAAGAAGTTAAGGATAAACATGAAGTCATGCATCTCATGAGAAATAAGATGCGATCATTCAGAACAAAACAAAAGAACTAGAATACAAAACTACAGAAGACACCCCCTTCTTCACGCTTACGTCAATTACCAATTTCTCACAATATCATCCATCCCGTAACTATCAAAATCTGAACATAAAGATGACCAAAATGCTGGACAAGCAAAAACTTCATTGTATATTGCCCCTTTTCCTCTCCATTTGTCCTCAAAGATGCTTCTGTTCCTGTTAAACCATACTAACAAAATGGTAGCAAAGAAAGCAGCAGAGAAAATCCTTTTCCCTCTTTTTGACATATGAGGAAAACACTACTGTTCAGCCAATTCACACAAAGTTCTGGGACATGTCCATTGAACTCCTGCTGATTGTAGCAACCTTTCCCAAATAAATCCTACAAAGTCTCGGTTCACAAAGATATGATCCACTGACTCCCTATCCCTCATACAAAGCATGTATGCATGTGGTCTGATGATCCATGTTTTCCTTCAATGCTGAAGCAAGTCAAGTGCATTGATCCTTCTCAGGAATGCTGTCCATGCAAATGCATTAACCTTGAGTGGAATTTTGGCTGACCAAAGGAAGGATATATGGAAAGGAGAATTCCTCTTTGGCGCTTTCTAAAATGAGTCAACCAGGACTTGCAGGAAAATTGACTCAAGTGACCAATATATGGTATCCGGAACTGAAGGGTAAACGACTATATTTTTAAGAGACTCAAGTCAGCCACCCAATTCATCCACCTTCCAGATCACACAATTCCCTTTGAAACTGAAGGGTCTATTGTAATCCATTGGTAGACCAGGAATAAATGTCACAAACAGAAGATTCCTTCTGAATACTATCTCAGAACAAAGTGGGAAGTGGGAAGCAATAAAAGACTCATCCTACCAAACATCATGCCAGAATTTTTTAGTGTCCCCCATGCGAAGTTTGGTAGACACCTAAGTCAAGAAAAGAGGAGCTAGAGGCAAAATAGATCTCTAGGGACACTCGTAACGAATATTAGCATTGCTATTGACTTGCCTCCATTGTTTTGACGGCCATACTTATTCAGAATTACTGTGTGCCACAAAGTCCCCTTTTCTTGGCCGAATCTCCAGATTCATTTCCCGAGAAGAGCAGAGTTATACCCATGGTTCGAAGTATCGTGCCGTATCGTGCGATACGCACGATACGTTTCGTGTATCGTGCCTAACGGCACATACACCATACAGTTTCGTGTATCGCTCGATACAGTGTTAAAACAAGAGAATGACGAGAGAAAGAGCGAGAGAGAGCGAGGGAAAGAGAACGGGAGGGAGAGAGCGAGAGACAGAGAGCTAGAGAAAGGGAGGGAGACTGAGAGAGAGCGAGGGAAAGAGAACGGGAGGGAGAGAGCGAGAGACAGAGAGCGAGAGAAAGGGAGGGAGACCGAGAGAGAGCAAGAGACAGAGAGGGAGAGAAGGATACAGACAGCGAGAGAGAGCGAGCGAGAGCGAGAGAAAGGGAACGAGAGATAGCGAGAGACAGAGAGGGAGAGAGAAAGAGCTAGAGATAGAGAGAGAACGAGCGACAGCGAGAGAAAGGGAATGAGAGAGAGAGAGAGCGAGAGATAGCGAGAGAAAGAGAGAAAGACAGCAGAAGAGGGAGAGAGAGCGTAATGGAGGGAGAGAGAGAGCAGAGGGATGGTGGCGTACCTGGTTTTGCCGCGTTCGCCTACTCTGTTTCCTCGAATGGAGTCGCCACTTCTCTGTTTCCATTCCCCTTGAAGAAGTCGACTTCTCCTCTTATGTTTACAAGTCGACTTCTATAAAATTTATAAAAATGTTTTTTATACAAGTCAGACTTCAAGTCGACAAAAATGTTTTCTATACGAAGTCGACTTGAATAAAACTTATAAAAATGTTTTCTATATTAAATGTTATATTTTATATATAAAGACAAAATTAATTATAAATATATATAAAATAATTGAAAAATTATAAATATATATGTATATATATATATATATATATAATATTAGAAAATTATATTTTATATACAAAAAAATATTTGAATGGTAAAAAGTTATACAAATTTTATTCTTGTGTACACACATATATAAATAGTATTAGATAATTATATTTAATCTACATAAATAATTGTAAAAAATATTTTTTTATTATTTACAAACTCGTATATATACATTTATTATTAATAATATATTCCTTGAAATTATTAATAATAATATATCATAATTATTACTCTAATATTAAATTTTAAATTGGTATTCACAATAACCTTTCTTACTCTATTTATTTGTTTATTTAGCATATTATGGCTTTTATTTATTTTTTATTAAATTTCTTAAAGTCTTTTTGTATATATGTTAATTTGTTTCCATAATACATAAATATTCTTTGTGTAGACCTATGATGTCAGAAACATGTTTATTTGTTATATTTTTGACTTATCTTTCTATCTAGATATGTTTTGTTTCATGTATCCACCATCTTTTATGCGTATCCACCATTTTAGTGCGTATCCTCGATACGTTTCCATTTTTGGATCGTCCGATACGGCACGTCGATATGATACTTTGAACCATGGTTATACCAAGGACAAGTCCTCCCTGACTGATATCCCTAGACAACTGTTTCAAGCTCACCAAATGATCTTCTTAAATCCTCCCCCTTCTCATAGAAAATCTCTCTGAATTTTTTCAATAATTGATACTATCTTAGGTGGAGCTAGGGCTGTAAACGGGTTGGATTCGGAGTGGATCTATGTGAATCCTAATTTGAATCTGATTACCATTTAGGATATCCGTATTTGTTTAAGTGTTCGACGGATCTTTCATATGTCATACCAAATCCGAATTCGAGTACTATTATTAAATCAGTATTCAAATCCGATTAAATATTCAAATCCGTTAATAAATCCGACAACCCAATTAATTGTTTCTTCTAACAAATTCAGATCCCACTTCGAAACACATGATTATATAGCTCAATCCCAAAAATCAGATATTGCGTTAACCACATTTCAAAGTATCCAAAGCCCTCGAAACCATTTGAGTGATGTTTCGACAAGATTAGATAAAGAAGCAACAAATGAAAGAAAGCACACACATCTTATAGCAAATGGAGGCAGAAACCCCAGAAGAAGAAAAGGAACGACCAAATTACAAATCACAAACACATCAAAGTAATACTAAATGATCCATTTATCTGGGATTGTGAAACGGGCCAACCTTGTTGGCATAAAGAGGCACTTGATCTCCAGATTTGTAGTGATAATCAGACCCAACCCAATATGAAGAACTCCAACATCTTTTCTCTGCAAACCAAAACACTAAGCACCAGAACAAAGGAGAGAAGTCGATTCCTTGTTAAGTATCGCTCCCAGGATCTTCTTATAACTGAAAAATCGGAGAAGAGACGGTGTGTAAACGTAACTGTCCATATCCTTTTACCATGACGACTCTTTTATCTTTGTTTTTTTGGTCTCAAGCGAATGCATCTGATCTCACTTGACTCCCACAACAGAAGATCAAAACAGCAACGACAAAAAACGCCATTATCTTCTCCGTTTTTCCTCATGTTCTGCTGAGACAACGTAAACCAGAGAGTGTTGAGAGTGACCACTTGAGACTTGGGAGTTGGGAGGATGTGGTAGCTGTTAGGTTTAGGTCTTGTGTGGGAGAGTATATGTCAAATTTACTTAAACGCCCTTACTAACTCTAAAAAATCACAGTTATGTCATATTTAATTGGAGTTGGATCTTATTCGGATGGATATGCTTATATCCGAACCTGATTATAAACGGATCCGATAATTGAATCTGTATCCGATCCGACGGTTATTTAATTGGATAAAAATCCGATTAATTTAGTCGGATTCAGGTCAGTATTGGATCAAGATTCGCTCCATTTACAGCCCTATGCGGAGCTCTAAACAAAGGCATACGATACGCTGGGAAATTGATCAATTAAGCTTTAATTAAGGTTATTTGACCGCCAAGGATAAGTACTGTCTCTTCCACCTAGCCGATTTTTTCCTCATTTTCTCCACCATTTGTTCCTAGATCCCCAAAGTTTTCCTTCTCCCACCCAGAGGGAGACCAAGATAAGTTATAGGCCATCTAGAATGTCTACAACCCAACTGCTCTACGATCTCACCTATCTCCTCATCCCCCACATTGATTCCCAAGATGCTACTTTTTCCCACATTTAATTTAAGCCCAGACACCAACTCCAAACATCTAAGGATGCATTTCATCCAAAACATTGACTCTTTACACTTTTCTAAGAACACAATGGTATCATCTTCAAACTATAAATGTAAAATATGGACACCATCTCTACCCACCTGGAATTTCTTAACCAACCCACTACTTGCACCCACATACATCATCCTACTGAAGATATCACCCACTGAAGTAAAAAGAAATTGGTGTAGACTCATGTATTTAATATAAGCTTGCCTTATAATTAATATCAAAATTGGTGTAGACTCATGTATTTGAGCACTGTTTTAGCTGAAGGATTGAAATAAGCTGTAGTTTTGGCATCTAAATTCCCTTTAAGGGCTACTCTGGCTCATGAAAGCTCTGTTATGACATGTGTTTCAAATGTGGAAGATGATTCCATAAACCTTAATTTTCTATGTATATGCTTCTGTAGACCCCATATATCATTACCAAGTTTTGTCTGCATAAACATGTCACATGCCAGAAAAGCTTGCCCTAGTTGAAGTGAGTTTCTGGCAGAGAAGTAGAAGTTTTGAAAAAAATTTGATGACTATAGGACAAATTGGCTTATTTTAAAATTTTCATTAAAAAATGGGGCTTATGTTAATTAAAGTATTGTTGACATGACCTATCCAGAGGTTCCCTTCTAAGGTGTATTGCTTGGATTAACCATTTGATTACTCAACATGATAGAAAACCTAACGTTTTTGGGTAATGAAACATGCTGAGGGATACCACAAATCCAGTTGCCATTTAAAAATTATTGAGTGTCATGGTTGCGTACATGAAGGTCGACAATTAATTGCATATACATTTTCTTTTTGCACATAGCTGTTGCTAATGTATGTCGACTCAGTCAGTGGAAAAAACATTGGCACTTAACTATCTACTGGGGTCCCATCTATCATTACTTTAGCTCAACTCAGACTTGTGATGTCCTTAACAACACTCATTTGATTCGGTGAATGAACCAACATGAGCATAAAACTTAGTGATCATCTAATTTGAATTAATTCTTTCAGATAAAACTTGGTGTTGGCAGGTAGCTTTGGTCTTTTTTATATGATTAAGTTTCAGGGGTAATGTTGCCGTTTTCATTTCATATTCAGGTGGTTTACTATTGTTCCTTCTTCATTAGACTTCATCCTTGTCTTATATTTTAAGTAGTTGACCTGTATTTATCTGGTCCAATGAATTTCATTAGATATTTGGCAACCGGTTTTTGGGAATGCAGTATATTTTAGAGGGTCCATGGTCATTGTGCAGAAAATATGTGTAGTTTGATGAGCTTTAACTTCATTCTCCATAACTTATGAATGGAATAGACTTTTGGCCTGGAATTACTCTTTTATGTTGGAATTTCTTTCCCTTGAAGCCCTAGTTGGGTTTGTGACTATTTTATGGCAAGAAACCTGTTTTCTCTTCCATTTACAATTCTGGTTGCATCATAGAATATCAGGAAAGGGAGAGTTGAAATCTGCATCACAAGACCTAAAAGAAGAAATTAGAAAACACAATGTAAACTTTTCTTTTCCCAGTTATAGATCATTCTCCAAAGGTGGCTACTTGTTTATGAAGTATGAACTCTTACCAAGTCTGCCACATTGGCAGTGGCAACTGAAGCACCAGGTTCATCTTCATCATTTGCCTCTCTGCTGGAAAACTAAACTTCTTCAAGGGGATTTTTACCTTAGAATGATCTTATTTGGCTTTGGATATTCCTTGTATGGTTTAAAGGATTGGTTTTAGATCAGGTTTTATCCATATCCAAGACTGATGTGTATTTTTTTTGATCGATAATGAAGATAATATATATAGAGAAAGAGAGAAAAAATAGTACAAGGTAGTATCCCTATAAGGGGAAACCAATCACAACCCAACTCGTAAAACCCCTCCCCACAGCAAGCTGAACCACCTGAGAGCCATCAAGCACCCTATGAAAATGAAACACAAAAGAGACTGGGATAGACGCCTACGAACATGATAGAACAAGATGTTCAGCACATGTTGCAAATGAGCATACATCCCCAACAAAAAAACCTGTACACTCATAAACGCATCCAACACATCAGCTTCATCCTCCTACCGAGGCTCTTGATCCCTATATGCATAAGGAAGCCCAACACTGTATAGTATCGTCAATCGAATAACCCCGGAAGGAAGGAAGAAGGACAACCCAAGAGGTCACCTGGAAGGTGATGGAATCCACCACAATTGAAAACAAGAGATCGTCTATCCTAAAAAATTCTTCTATTCCTTTCCTTCCAAACACACCAACAGATAGCAAAAAATAGGAACCGGTAAATACAATGTCCATGCCATCCAAAACCATTGAATTTCCACTGAGAGAAGAGCTCGGATAAGGTACGCGGGAAAACCCAATCTCTCCCAATCAACTGAAGAAAGTGTTGCCATATCTGACTCGAAAAGCTGCAATGAATAAGTATGTGATCTGCTGACTCCTCGCATGAACGTCATAGGAAGCATAGGTGTGGAGACAACATCATGTAGGGTCATCTTCTCTAGATAGCATCTGTAGTGTTAATCTTATTCCACAAGGCAATCCACAAAAAACCTTTAATTCTCTATGTGATATATGGTTTCCATAAGGATTTAGAATTGAAATTAGCAGGAGGGTAAGAATTAGAGGGTCTAACTAGCACTACAAAGGATTTACAAGAGAAGATTTCAAACGAATCGGGCAGCCATAATCGGCTATCAGGTTGGGAAGGATGAGGGGAGAAATTTTGAAGAAGGATGAGTAGACCTGATAATTGGTCCATCTCAGACGATCTTAAGTCCTGCCGAAATGGTAAGGTCTAGTTAGTGCCATCAGAAGAACAAGCAATGACATCACTAACCTTAGCATACGGATAGGAAACAACAAGAAACATGGGGAATTGAGAAGATAGTGAAGATTCCCCCCACCAATGACCATGCCAAAACTGAACACGGTTACCTGAACCAAGACGAAAGCGTACATTCTAATAGAAGATAGGAGCTAGAGATGTAATTGCCTTTCAAGGACTATCCCTAGGATACGTAGATCTGATCTGAATATCCCACCCGTTATCTGAGATCCCATATCTGCTAATGATGATCTTACGCCAAATATTGTCCTGTTCATTGCTGAATCGCCAAAGCCATTTGGCCAAAGAGTCGAGTTACGTACATAAACATTCCTAAGATCAATCCCTCCATTTGTTTTCTCACGACAAACCACATCCCAACGAAAAAGATGATCCTTACTCTCCCTCCCGTTCCATAAAAATCATGCTGAGCTTTTTCCACAAGTTTTATAGCCCGACTGGGCATTCTAAATAATGACATGAGATAGATGGGAAGACTGCACAATGAAGACTCTATAAGAGTGATACAGCCCCCTAGCAACAGGTAATTCCTCTTCCAAGATGCTTATCTCTTTTCTATCCTTTGAATGACTGGTTCCCAAAAGGTAGTGTTCTTGGAGCCCCTCCTAAGGGTAAACCCATATAAGACATGGGGAAATGATCAACCTTACACCCAAGAAAAGCTGCAAATGTGGACAATTCATTATCAGGGATATTGACCCCTAGAACACTGCTTTTAGCCAGGTTAATTTTCAAACCAGATACAATCTCAAAGGTTGTCAAGATACATTTGATTGCAAAAACATGGTTTGGTGTGTCCATAAAATTTCGCCTGTAGTTGTGGGTTCCAGCATAGAACCTACAACATTTTACAACGATGTTTGTTTGTGCCAATAAATTTGTGAGTGAAATTGGGGGAACCAGTCTGTTTAAGCCATTTTGGTTCAATTTTGACCGCCAGGAGCAAAATTTTCATTCGTGTTATTAAATTTAGGAGTGAAATTGGTGGAACCAGCCCCTTTTTTTCCATTTTGTTTTATTTCACTCTATGAAAGAAAAGATGAAATAATTGTTAAAAATTATTATATGCAATTGAAAAATAATTGAACATTTATAAGTGGCTTTTTGGCCATGGAAGCGATCTGCTAAGTGGCCAATAATTATGTAAATAATGTTTTAGTATGAAGAAAATTTAAAACTGTAAGTATTTTAGAAAATTCTGAAAATTTAGTAAGACATTATTGGAGATTGTGAATGTCTATATTTTTTTGATGGAAAAAAAAAGGATTGTTGTCTATTAATGATCCAAGTATCCTTGGACAATTAATTTTTTAAATAATAATCTAATACTAAAAATAGTAAAAATTACTTAAGAAATTAGAAAATTGTTATGTAAGCTTGTGAAAGTCATTTAATTTTCTATATTAATGTTTTATTATCTTCGAACTTGGATTATACATCTTTTTAATTTGAAGTTTGGATCATTGTATGCAACTTAATTGTGTTTTGTGGGATAAATGGCTTTGTGTTTGGTTGGTTGTCCTTCTATTCATATATTTAGTTATTTTAATGGTTTCACTCAAATTATTTTTATGATTTTGTTCTGATTATTTTTGGATTTTTTGAAATTTTGTAACATGTAGGCACTAAATGTGTGGCACAAGTGGTGTGCTTATTAAATTTTGTCAAAAAGACATGACAGGCCTCAACGTTGAAATGGCATAGAAAATCTTGTCTAAGACCATTAAAAAATATATGCAATTTAATTAGTATTGGTCTAAGTTACATGGACACGGGTACAAGTGTCGAGAATGGGTGTGTGTCTATGAGTTCTAAACCCTAACAGTTAGAATATGGGGACTTGGTTGAGAAGTGTCCAAATTTTGGATATGGATACTAGAATTCGGTTGAAAGGTCTCCAAACAAATATTAGCTAAGTGGATTAGAAGTTGAACTCTCTCTTTGTTTCTTTCTGTTTTTGTTTTTTGTCCAGAATTTTCTTTTTTATTTATTGCTTGCAATATTTGGTGCTGAGAAAATCCATTCTCTTTATAAAAACTATTTACTTTATCTATTTGTTAATTTCAAGCTGATTTCTTGCTATTTCTTTTATTTTTTCCCTTCGATTTTGGACTTCCATGTCTGAAAGAATGTGAAGGATCCAATACATTTCCAGTACTGTTATCCATGTTGTGTCATGTCAACACGGGTATTTCAGAGTTACATATAGTGTCCATGTAACATAGGTATTGGTTAATACCTTTACTAATAGTTTCATATCGGGAACTTTCAAAACCAATATGTCTCACTGAGTCATATTTGTTTCAGCTGTCACTTTTAACATTGGTTCCATTAGATTTAGGTCCACTGCGAACATAGCAATCTCTAATGCAAAACGAAGCTAAATGCTAAAACATTTTAATGCCTAGTAGATTGCAGTTTCAACATATACAGTGTGGGGAGGATGGAAATGGGTTGGCTGACTATCTAGCAACAAGAAAATTGAGTCTTGCCCAGACTCACTCCTGTCTTCAATGATTATCCCACAACAGATCAATATCTGATAGCGGGAATTGCTCCTAGTTTTTGTTAGTGTCTCAGATGCAAACTTTGTAAATGCATCAAATATTTCATTAGAAGGACTTATCATCACAATCGATAAATAGATACCAATGTTGTCTACTGGATGAAGAACTTATTTAAACTGAGAAAATATATGTTGAAATAGTCTAGAGAGGTGACACTTAAAATTTTGACGAACTAAAAAGGTAAATCTAGATGTAATTTTGAGGTTTTGTTGCTTTATCTTGTTGATTGGTGCATTTGACAACATTAAATTCCTTGACGAGGGGGATATGTATTTATTATTCAATATACATTGATTAAGGAAATATCATTTAATAAATATGCTGATGATAATTAAAAAGTTTATTTAGAAATATTATAGACACAGCTATATATGGTACTTAGAGAATATTTATCATTGACAGGTTGGGTTCTGTAGATATTATTTTATAAAGGAACTAATTGTGCGATGAAACACAGTGTTTTGACCAAATTATCATTACGTTAAATTTTTGAGGCATGTAATATTTGATGTTCCTCTTTGATTTTAGTCTCACTTTTGCTGAATTTCTTGATGATGTGTATTCAGCGACAACCTACAACTGTTGAGACAGCGCTATTACTATGCTACATGGAAGGCTGATGGAACAAGATACATGATGTTAATAACTTGTGACGGGTGTTACTTGATTGACAGAAACTTTAGTTTTCGAAGAGTCCAGATGCGGTTCCCCTCAAAAAATACAATTGAGGTTTGTTAGCATGTGTCTGTGTTCAAGTTATTTGGTTTTCAGTGGCTCAGATGTTGGACCTTTTTCTGTGGATGCTATCTAATATGATAGTTTATTTTTTTCCTTGTAAGGGTGTAGCTGAGAAGACTCACCACATGACTTTACTTGATGGTGAAATGATAATTGACACTTTGCCTGATACACAGAAGCAAGAGCGGAGATACCTCATTTATGATCTAATGGCAATTAACAACACATCAATTGTAGAGGTTAGAATGCATTGATGTATAGGGAAAAATGTATTCATCATCTCCTATGTTTAGTTTGATAAGTAGTGCTAGTGCAACCTTACATAATAAATAAATAAATAAACTTATATCAGTGGCTTTATTTGGGGTAACATTACAGTGTGGAATCTTATATCTTGCTTGTTTACATATGAGTCCTATTCCTGGGTATGACTTTAGTGTCCTTAATGTGTATAAACCCTTTTTTTCCACACTCATATGCATACATGTAAAAGTATATACATGCCACACACACAGAATATTGATTATTAGGCAAAGAATGGAAGCATCTGTAGCTATATAAACCTTAGCAGTTCAAGAATACAATCAGATTGATACAAATTCATGATGAATTAATGGCACATAATCTGGAGGTGATGTAATCATATGCTAATGAAGCCCCTTTGTTGGATCATATTTGAAATGCTAATGATAATATTGAGGTGAGGTTATCCGTAGACACATAAAAGTTGGATATTTGACCTTTTCCTATGCTTGCTTAACATTACATGTGAATTCCTGCATGGATGTGTGGGAAAATTTATACAAAATTCTGTGCATATTTTATTTTGTAAACTAAATGGTAATCAAAATTACAAAAGCTCCCTTCTAGTATGCCTATTCACTGTCTACCTCTGTAGACTGGTGTGCTGAGTTATGTTTAACGCATCTTTTTTCCATCAATTATGAGTGAAGCAGCAGTTACCTTTTTGTGTTTGGGGGCCATTTTTTCATATAATGAAGGAGTGTACCTAACATAATAAAGGCATATAGAATAAAACAACAAACAACAGAACTTGTTATCCCAACTAATTAGGGTCAGTAGTACAATTCCTGTTATGCTATTCAAATCTGTCAAAAACTGTATCAAATGATATTCTACCCCACATTATACTTCTTGTTTTGTTTCGTTGATTGAATATGATTTCCTTACTTGTGTTTGCTGACTTCTTGTCCATTTTTTTTTCCTTCTTGTCCATTAGAATTCCATATTCACTGCATGAGGTCTGATTTTTTAAATTTGATGCAGCGACCCTTCCATGAAAGGTGGAAGATGCTTGAGAAAGAAGTTATAGAGCCTAGAAATCATGAGCGTAAATTTATTCATCAGAGTAGAAATCCTTATTATAGATATGATCTTGAACCCTTCAGGGTAAGTAAGAAAGATTAATAGAAGCTGAGAAGCTTTTTGATTTGTTGATTTTTCAACTTTTGTCTTCCATTGAGTATTGATTTGCTAGAAAACTTGGGTTAGGTGAGGAGAAAGGACTTTTGGTTGCTGTCAACTGTTACCAAGCTTCTGAAGGGATTTATTCCAAAGCTTTCACATGATGCAGATGGTCTTATATTTCAGGTATTTTGCTATTATCTTGTTGAAATTCTGTAGGCTTTATTTGAAAAACCAATATACCACTGTAGTGTGAATTTATGTGGAAGTGCTTGGTGATGCTTGAGCTGTAATGTTTATATCTTACATGCACCATTTTGTTAATGCACTAAGTGTAGAGTTGTAATTCTTTAATCTGCAATTAGGATTTTTGGAAGTAATGCTGTTTTATTTTTAATTTTCTACAACTATTCATTGTTAGATTGTAAATATGTTTGCTGGTCTTACTCTACCAGGGTTGGGATGACCCTTATGTGCCCCGTACGCATGAAGGACTCTTGAAGTGGAAGTATCCTGAAATGAACTCGGTTGATTTTCTCTTTGAGGTGGTGTTACTGACCTTTTCATGGTTACTACTGTTTTTCTCATCATCTTCAATAACCAGTATCCGAAACCAACCCCAAAGAACCAAAATGTGAAACTTTAGGCCTGGACGCTCAAATTTAGTTGATATGAGCATCTTTACTTTTAAATGCTTCAGTTACATATTTTACTTTGTGAAACTGGACAGCTAAACACAGAAGGTAATTTTCTGACAGGTGGATGATGAAAACCACTCATTGCTTTTTCTCTATGAACGGGGAAAAAAGAAGCTAATGGAAGGGAATAGAGTCGTATTTAATGGTAATGAAGATTTTATTTTTTCTTGACATCTTGCTACAAATATGGGAACTACTTTGCTGCATCATTTCAAAAATTTTTATTCATATTGCATATGATTGGCGTTTGAAATGTTGGCGATGTGCCAGGAAATGTTCCCTACATGTCTTTAGTAGAGGGTTGTACAACAAGAAATTTTTGGGCCCCCATGTCAGCACAAAATATTGAGAACGTAATTGAAGTTTTGCATGTATCTAGTGGCTAGTGCAAAAAGTGATTATAGAAGGGGCGAAAGGCCGTGCCTCCAATACGTTGTCGATCGAGGTGTGTGCAAAAAGAATATTTGAGGGAAATTTTTAGAATTTTGATTTTTCCGTGTCACCTGAAATGGAGGGGACATAATAAAGTGTAGCATCTTCTAGCTACATGTGCGAATCTGGTTATGAAAGCATAAAAAAGCTTATGTTGTCTGTTTCGTGCAATATTTCAAAGATTTTTCTCTTTCTTCTCTTTTCTTTCATACAAATCACAGAAGGCCTTATTTTTTCTTTTACTTCAATTTTTTTTAAAAATCTATTTCACTTGAGTTTGTGTATTTACACAGATCTAAGCTACTTCTATTGAAGGATTGGAGATAAAAAGCTTTAGAAGGAAATTTTATAATTAAAAAATGCTTTTATTATTATTATCTTTTAAAGTTTTCATCTTCCTTTCAAAGAATATGTAAACTTTACGTAGCATTAGCAGGTTAAGATTTCTTTCCCCAGCAAATGGGAGCAAAAGTAACACATGCTGTGTTTATTACCTCGTTGGCTAGAATGGAAGTCCTTCCGGAAAAATCCTATGCAAAGGCTTTATGACTGCGTTGTTCTTATTGCATGCTTCTTTGAATTTTAAAGATAGTTAATATTTAGCAACCATGTTTACTGATTAAATAAAGTTTGATAACTATATTTAGTGTTTAATAATAGATTGTTTTAATGGTAGGGCTAAATAAATTATTGAGAATTGTAGGAGAAATTGGGTCAATTACAAGGGAGTTAGTATTTAAATTCAAGTTAGTTCAAATTAAAATCTGCATTTGATTTGTTGGATCTAGTGATATAATCATATCTTGTTTTCTTGAAATCCTATCCATTAACAGCCCTACTCAAGGATGTTTTCAATTTTTTTATTATTAATAAAAGTTGACACTTTGCAAGATATATGTAAATTTCCCTTATTAAGAATACTTTATTATATATATGCCTTTTGTATAATATTTTGATATATATTTATGAATTTATTATTTGGGAATAAAAAGGGTTTGGCCTTATATTTGAACACATGGAGATATTGTCTCTACTTTCTATAAAATTGGGGAAAATTGATCTCATGTCGGAAATATTTTGTTGGCCGTGTTCTTCAACATTGACATTAAAAAACTTATTTAGTATTAGTCCTCAAACTTCCATCAGAGGGCAAGAGCTTGCATCTAGTGTCCTCAAAAGTTGCCATCAAATTGTAAACATTATTTTATTTCACTATGTCTGTTTTGTGAACTTTATGTAAAGATGTTTCTATTTTCAAATTTTCCAATGCCATAAAATAATGGGAGGGGATATCCTTTGCATGATACATTTCCTTGCTCCTATTTCCATTTCAACCTATTTGGGTGCTGTTTCACCAGCATTGTGACAAGGTGTTTAGAGGTGACTCATGAGAACTTTGCACTGCCTAACAATTTGTAACAGTTTTGTTATGTGTCTCGTAAGTTTGATGCTTTTTCCTTCATGGTATGGTCTGCAGTAATTTTTTGCTGGTATCTTGATTCTCCAATCTAGATTGGGTTAAAATCCAATTAATGGGAATCTGGAGTGGCTTGTGGTTATCAAGATCTTAACCCATCTGGGCTGCATCCTCTTACCAAATGTTGGCAACTTTGCTTGGTGGTCTTGCCTGGGACAACTTGCCTTGTTCAAGTAGTGTGGGAGCATCATAATCTAGCAAAAAGCTGGTGAATGGGAAGTTTGGTAACAAGAGATGAGTGGAAAAAAATTTCTGATATAGGCAGCAGCGAGGGAGCATCATAATCTAGCAAAAAACAGGTGAAAATCACTTGGTAGAAGGTTGGAAAATGTCAAGGTTTATTGTTTTGGGGAAGAATACAAAATAATGTTTTGAAAAAGCTGGTGAATGGGAAGTTTGGTAACAAGAGATGAGTGGAAGGTTGGAAAATGCTGCTTTGTCCTTCATTTGAAATCTAGGAGAAGACATGAGGGAATAGGCAGAGTTTCACTTGAAATGGTTGAAATTCCGCCTGTTTTGTCCTTCTAAAGGATGAGATGCAAGTTAGTTTAAAAGAAAATGGCGTACTGCCAAGATCTTGCTCGATTCAAGATTGACTGAAATTTCAGAGACACATTAAAACTGTAAGCCATGGAAAATGGCACAAACAACATTTTATTGGAGGTGAGTGTTACATTGAAAACATGAAAGGAGGAACCTATTTATTTGTGAAACCTTGAGGAAGGTTTGTGTAATTTACTCTTTTTTTAGGGTGATTCTGGTGTACCTCTTTACTGGAATGGTTTGGCTTTACCTTTTATGGTTCCATTTATTCCCCTCTTTTTATCCAGTGGATAAATATATTGGAGTAAGAAATCCATATTAGAACCTCAGAAAGTAATCTTATTATCCAAAATTTTTGAAACCTTGACTGCTTATTTGACCATGACAAAGGTCAATCTGGTTCAACCATCATCTTTGTCTAGGTCAGTGTATTGAGATATAAGTTGGAGAAACTTTTCAAGGATCCTTCCCTCTCTCTCAAAACCACACATAAACCTCCACCCCCCTCCTCCTCCTCTCACTCCCCCCCCCCCCCCCCCCCCCTCCTCTCTCTCTCCTCCTCTCTCACGTTTATCCCTTTTCCCTTTACTGTTACCATGTATAGGGTCTCAATTTTTTTCCTTCTTTCCTGACTCTGCTCTCATTCTATGTAGGGTTTCATAGCTGCACGTTTTCTTGTACATTTTAGATCTTTTCATGGCATCGTATAACTCTCTTCATCCTAAAAACTGAGACTTTTCATGAAACCTAGAGAAATAAAGCGATGATAGGATTTGGTTGTAATGTCAAATAACAGGGGTTAATCCTCTTCTGAGTTTATTGAAAATCCAATTTATGATGCAAGATTCTATAAGACCTATCATCAGTATATGACACAAGATTCTTTAAGACATATCATCACAGGGATTACTTTCAGTCCTTGACATTAAGGACTGATTAATTTCACCCACTGACCCAACCCACACCATTTTTTCTTTTTTTCTTAACACAGTACAATGGCCCGAAGAGTCTGGCATCTCCTGGGTCATCTGTGGTCACAGTAGGGCACATGGTCCATACTTGCTTATTTTTCTTATAACTCATCAACCTTGGAAAAAACTAGGTCACTATAACTCCCAGCTCTGGGTCATGTTGTTATATACCTGATCATATTTTTTCTCTAAAAATTTCTTCTTATCAGTAAATTTGTGCTTTTCCGAAGTTACAAAATTTTTTTTTCTTATTTTTTCTTTTTCTTTGCTCCCTGAGACTTAGAGCTTGTATTGTATGGATTAATTTCGTGTTTCTTACATTTTTAAGTCTTAAAAAATGTAGATGGGTAGAGCATAAAATTTTTACGACTGGATCATCTGGTCTCACTGTTTCTATCATCTTTTGCTAGAGCATATTATATAACTGATCACGTTATTTCTCTCTTCAAAAATTTCTGCTTATCAGTAACTTTGTGCTTTTCCATAGTTACAATTTTTTCTTCATTCCCTGTGACTTCTTGTGCTGCATGGATTCATTTCTTGTTTCTTACGAGTTCTAAGTCTTAAAAAATGCAGATGCATCGGATCCTTCTTCTTATTCAGGAAAGATTATAGAATGCTCCTGGGATAAAGAAGAACAGGTCTGGGTCTGTATGCGCATCAGGACAGACAAATCAACACCAAATGATTTCAACACATACAAGAAGGTTGATCTCATCATGGTTTCATGATTTTGTTGCTGAGAAATTTTTTGTTAGCATGTTCCAAAGTTCTAGACTAACTAATAGTTGTTTGCAAATTGATGAGCAGGTGATGCGAAGCATTAGGGATAATATCACAGAGGATGTCTTGTTAAATGAGATTGATGAGATTATTCGTCTGCCCATGTATGCCGATAGAATACGCAATGATAGTAAACCCCACCAGCAGACTAATGCAATGAGACGCAGGTGATGGATGGTTAATATCAATGTCGAAAATGGCAGAACCGCAGGGACGAGGAATGTTCTTGGTGCCTTTGTAATGAAATGCAGAGTGTACTTGGTCATACAAGTAAATGGTTGGAGAGGCACATTAACCTTTGCTGTAGTCATATTATCTTGTACCCTGCTGGTCAGTGTGATCCAGTTGGTTAACTGTCTACCACAATTTGGAGGTGGTAGCATGTGTTTATCGGTGTATATTATTTTTCTCTTTTCCTAGTAGTGATTTCAAGATAAGAGCTGGCTTTTACAGAAACCACAGTTCTTTTGAGTCTTGTGTAGTTTCTCATGATATGCATTTTACCTGTCTCAATTCCAGCTTACAGGTTTTTCTTTTTATCATTTGAACAGTCCCATTCAGCTGAAGTGCGACTTAGTTTGCAAGTTTTGCCAATGCTCATAAGTCTTCGTTTCTTTTACCATGGTTACCTATGATGCCAGATCCAGGTTATAGTTCGTGTTCCAAACCTCTGCTTTCACAGGTATGCAGTCTTTTCTTTTGGACAGAAATATATAGAAGATATTATTCCAAAGCAAACACTCCTTGGAGTGGCGTGTCATCTTTGTTCTCTTGGGGTTCTAATCCAAGTACATGGATAATTGGTATTTGTAAAATATGCCATTGCATCTGCTTCTTCATTTGCTTCCTGAAGCCAGAGCGAGAAGCATGAGGAACTGAAGTTGTGGAGAAGAGTTTTAGCTTGCCGAATTAAATTCCCAATCCTAGAAGGTATGTGTCCTTTGTTATCTTTCTACCATTTGATGGTGTTTAGAGAGTACCCTTCAATGTACAAGTGCTTCATACCAAGATTGATTGCAAGTTCCATCCTTTCAATTGCTGCTGATTCTGCAGCAACATTAGTATTTGTTTGATTAGAACCACCTAAGGATCTATCACTAGAATCATGATTAAGTCTACAAGCAGAAGCTTCCACTGGATTCTTGTTTTCTGCCCCATCAATGTTGATCTTGAACTCGTCGGCTTTGGGGATATACATTGCACTAAAACTGTTTGTTTCATTCTTGTACTTTTCTTGAATAATCTGTTGCACAGTTCACTTGAATCCTTTTTAGTGGATTTTGACGATCTTGGAGCACTTGCTCTATTAAAGATTTGTTCCCATATAAATTAGCTTTGTTGAGTTTCTTCCAGATCATCCGCCGAATATTTGAACTATCTGTAGATAGAGAAGTGACTTACAGAGATTGTTAAAAGAAAAAATGGTGGAAGAATAGCATTGCATTGTTAAGCAAGCAGTAAATAGCATGGTTCATTCTATGGAATACCTGACGCCATGGTTGGTTTATATTTATTTTTACTCCTCTATTTATTTGTTCTGGACAAAGATGGATTGTAGACCTTGAGCCCCACTCATTGGAAGTAAGTTTTAAACAACTGTTTATAAATATGAATTGAATCTAGTTTATAGAAGAAAAAGGCCTTTTATTCCAATTTTGGCAACTATAAAATCCTTCAGAAGTAGACATTTGCGTTCATTTTCTTTTTGAATAAACTTTGGTACATTTCATTTTTATGTGAACTAAGGGGTCTTAAATCTCTTTGAGAGATTTATCAGCCAAAAAAGCCATTGACGCATCATCCCAACAGCCCTAATTGTACCATAACTTAAGCGTAAAAATTGGCTTTCTAAACTCTTAAATTTGTTAATTTTGGTCTTCGAAGGAACGTGGAAAAGCGAAAAGAAACCTTACATAACTGAAAATAGGGAAATGGCAAGCGATTGAGGTACTTGGGTGATTTAGAGAAATTCGAAGCTTTGGTTGCTATAGAAACTTCAAAGATACATCTCTATCTACGCCATGCCCCCCCTTGGGAAGCATGTCAAACTAATTTATTTATTTATCCTAAAATAATCCTCTAATGTCATTTTGTCTTTTTTTTTTTATTTATTTTTCAAAGGAAACCTTTTAACAATTCCTTATCTTTTACATGTCCTAAAATTTTAATCTACATACATGCACCCTGCTAGTTATTTCAAAATACCTTTTTGAAAGTTTTGAAGACATTAATTTCCTAGTAAACTATCCATGCTTATCTACCTAAAATGGGCTTTCAACATGAGGTATTGCTCCTGCTATTAATTTATAACTAAGACTAAGAGGACTCTATAAAAGAGTTGAGCAGATTTGTCAGAGTTAGAAAGGTTAAAATTCTATTTCTTATTTAAGTTTTGGTTTTTTAATCATAAGTAAATGGGCCCTATGTGCTATAGCCCAACGCTGGAAAATCTGCTGGAGCTTTCACAGATCTTCGCCATGTGCCTCTAATTCATTATTGGATACAACCAAATTCTTCACTGGATACAAACCATTTATCTAGGGTACAACTCAACTTATCATTGGGTACTACACATCTTACCATGGATACAGCCCCATTCATCATGGGGTACAATCCAACTTATCATTGGGTACAACCCCTTTCATCATGATAAGTTGGTATGATGAATGAGTTGGACATGTGGTGAAGATCGGTGGATGCTCTAGCCGATTTTCCACACAAGAAGCTCTGGCCGATGTGGAGGCGTAAGTAAATAGGGTTAAATCCAAAAACTAAATCTTAATATTATATGTTTTTGGATTGTGTTTTATTTTGTTTGTACTTTTTGGAATGTCAGATTCCTTGTGGGTGCTCCTTGCTTTTGATATAAATGCATTTCATTACTTACAAAAGGGATTCTAGGTACCAATTGGGTATTTAATAAGATGGAAAGTTGTTACAATATATACTGGGGTGCACGTAAGGTATTCGATGTGTAAGAAGGGAAGGAATGAAGGGAGACGATATAGGAGGGAATCTTGAAATAATTTTGGCCAGTGTATCTTTTTAGTAATTGATTTACTTAAAAGTGTGTAAGGGTTATTTTGGGAAGCTGCGCATGTTTTGGCATCTCCCTTACCATCTTCCTAATCTTCTTCCTCTTCATCCATCACCCTCATCGTCTTCGTCTCTCTCCCATTGTGATCCGGCAGTCCACTCTCACCCGTTTTCAGCTACGAGGACCTCGAGACTTCAGCCAATTGTTTCGATCTGAAGGGTAAAATCAACTACGGAGGATTCAGGTGCGTTTATCTCGATCAGCTCTACGACGGATCGTCGCCGTGAAGAGGCTTCACAAGTTTCCTTCCGCTTTGGTTTCCACAGCCTATACCCCTTTCAGCCACCGCACTACTTGGTCTGTGTGGCTCATGTGGTTTGCTTGGATTTCTACTCTTCTTCTAACGTAATTCCTTATCTTCTCCAGATCACCCATCGAATTTTTGTGTTGAGATTCTTTTCAAGTTTGCCGATGTCACTCATAGGACCCACGCACAATTGAGAGATGAAGCTATTAATGTCCTTGATCGATCACCCCAACCTGGTTAAGCTCCATTGTTACAGTAGTGATCCAAGAGGACTCCTCCTTGGCCACGGCGCTCGAGTATCTCCACTTCACGGTCACACCACCGATCGTCCACAGTGATATAACCTTCATCAAATGTTTTTGTGCAGAAGGACATGAGAATCAAGCTCGGAGATTTCGGACTCTCGAGGCTTCTCGTCTTCCCCGAATCGAACTCCTTTTCGTCATTAATGGAGCGACCACTGGCTTTTTTGTATTTCTAACCAAACGCCGTTTTGTTTTTCTTGTTTTCAAAAACGGTGAAATCAGATTAGAATACGTTACCAAACAGTATTTAAGTTATTAACTAAATAGAGAATAGAAAGGTTCAAAAAAAAAAGGGACTTTAGGTATTTAAGCTTATTAAGTAGGTTTTCATGAAATTTCCTAAAGTACAAATATATTTTCTAATTTTAGAGATAAAATAGCTTGGAGCAAAAATAAAAGCCCTTTTTCTTCTTTCTTTCAATTTATAGATTCGTTAGTGAGTGCACGTAGCTTAATTGAAACTAAATGTTAGTATATGTTTGGGAAATAAAAAAAGACTCCAGAAATGTTAAGGGGAATGGTCTAGAAAAACAAATGTCAGATCAAAAGTTCTAATCTTGGCTCAATAGGCGTAGTCTTTTTGTTCATTTTTGGTAATTAGTAACAGAAGAATCATGAACACATCAGAAACATATGATTCATTTGATATTTTTTTCAGTCAAGCAGTATGGAATGTAATGGTCTCATTAATTCAAAGCCATGGTCATGGCACAATTTATTCAGTCACTTCCTTACAAGATCTGGGGTCACCCAAAAGAATCACCACTACAATAAATTATTGCATAATTGGCTTAAAACCAATTTAAACTAATGAATATGGATAACTGATGATCAAAATAATGGTAGCAAAGGTTGGATTGAGGTAGAGTCATAGCTAGAAGGATGTTTCTAACTAGGCCTTGGCTGCAAGAACTGCTCTGATCTTTTGAATGGTTGCAACATCTGTTTTGAAAGACTTGGCAAGAATGCCGGCGTCAATTCCGGTGGCGAACACAGTGGTTGGAACAGAAACAGTTCCAGCATTTGCACTTCCAAAGGCAGAAAGGGCCATGGCTGGTTCTTCTGGTTTTGCATTGTACTGATAATGAACCAGTCCCTTGGGGAAAATGAACATGTCCCCAAGTTGCAAAGTTTGAGTGTAAAGTTTGTTTGTGGTGTCAATAAAACCAACCTCAAGGCTACCTTCGACGACGAAAAGAAGTTCTGCTGCACGGGGATGAGTGTGAGGGGGGTTGACACCACCTGCAGGGAACTGGAGCACTGCAAGAGAGACGCTCTGGCCATTGAGAGCTGGGAACTCAACCAAGCTAGCCTTTGTCACCTTGAAGGTTGGCGGTATTTTGGCATTGATTACACCGCGCATGCCAGTGAAGGTGAAGAAATTTCCATCAACAATACTGGAGTTTGCTGGGACTATAAAGTCAGAGATGATGTTTGGATCACTTGCTTTTGCCATCCAGGAGGTGGCCATCATAACAGATAGAATGAACAAAACAGGTTTGAGCAAGTTCAAGGCCATGGTTGGTATAATGCAATAAAATGTTGAAGGCAAAAGAACAAGTGTTGTGTCTTTGTGTTGATTGGTTTTACTTGCTCTTGTATTTATACATGCATGGTTGAAGAGTCTGCCTTCTGATATATTCAATGTAGAATTGTAGACTCAGAGGCCGACTAGTGTTTGTTGATGTTCACAATGCTTTGTTCATTTTTTTTTTCCTCTTTTGAGGATCATGAACAAGCAATTTGGAGATAAAATAGTTCAAAAGTACAGTTGATATTACATTGTCATTGGAAATATAATTAGAAAAAAAAAAGGGGGCCTAGTTCTTGAGTCAATTTAAGACTTTATTAACAAGTTTGATATCATTCTTTTGCTTTAATGTGATTTTAAAAAAAAAAAAAGAAGATGTTTGAATTTCTCAATACATTCCGTAAAAAATTTAGTAAATCTAATTATATTGAAGTTAAAAATCCATGTCCATTAAAATGCCTATGTCATGTTTCAATTCTTTATTCTAATAAAAATACTATCAACATAAGAAACTACAAGAAAGGCTCTAAACAAGTGATTGACAATACCAAGGATCTACACCGGAAACAGAAAAGGGCATTGTAATTCCCATCTGTAATTGCCGTCCAAGAGGCCTGCACAGGAGAAGAACAAACAATCTCCATTGTCTCTCCCTTACATTCCTTCCATAAATAATACCATTTCAAAAGCTAAAGTACTCACTCCAGTATCCTAAGAAAGTAATCTCAGCCAATATTGTTTCCCATATCAAGTAGTCTACCATGGCCTTTAAGCATGAAATTTTCTTTATTAACACTAGTAATTACCTTATCAATTGTGGAAATGATAATGGTCAGCGATGCCGAAATGTCACAGTGGTTAATGGTAACTTCTTCAATCGTACTGTCATAGTGGACAGCTGTATTGTACTTGAGGATTGTTGCGTTTCATTCTTGCATTCTTTAGAATTGAAATTCTTTGGACCAATTCATTGTTTGTTAACAAAAAGATGATCATCAAGACAGTTCGATCCTCTGTATAATCATTTATTTAACAGCACTTATGCACTGTTTATTGTGTAACAATCCAAACATATTTATTTGAAAAATACGGGTTCAGACTCTTACACCTAGAGGGGGTGAGTAGGTGTAAACAATTGCGGAATAAAAATTTCTATTAATTGAAGACAAATCCTTAATTAATAGGCATGCAGAAGCCTTAGAAAAATTGCTACAATTTCAATAGCCAATGCGACACAAAATTGCAAATAAGAAAAAACAATAAATAAATCAATACAGACAATTTTGGTGACGAAGGGAAAACTTTATGAGAACTCTCAAAGAGAAAAACCCTCCGGGCTATCAGGAGCCACCTTAGAAAATTCCACTAGAAGAAGATGACTTACAAATCGTGGTTCAGACGATCCAACACTAACTCTGACTCACAGTCCAAGTATCTGAAGAATTCTCCAGACTTGCACCCTTGCAACGATTCAAAACTCTGAATATCTTCTTCGTGAAATGCCAAACGAACTCGCTTAGCAACCGTAGGAACTCCCATGAGCAAACTCTTCAACCCAGAACTTCAAGGTAAGAGAAGAAGTAAGAAAATAAGGATCGATGGCTCTAAAGGAGAAAAGTAGGAAATAAGTTCTTCTTCCTCACACAAGATGATCTAGGGTTCCAAAAACAATTTAAAAGATGTTTAGGAACAACCCTTAGAGGTTTATATAGGTTAGGTAGGAGTCTAGGAGAAGTTACATTTGAATTAGAAATTTTTGGAAATTTTAAAATTGAATTTACGTATTGAACTTTCGAGTGCTCTCTAACACGGCTCTCACGTTCAATGCGCGAAAACAGCTTATTTGGTCTGGTTTGAATACGGCTCTAACACTAGGTTTAAAAATATGTGCTCGTTCAAATGTCGGCTCTAATTCTATCAAACACTACTCTTGGGTTTTGCAAAAAATCAACATAGAGATTGCCTCGTTCGAACGCCACATCAAACTATCTCCAACGCTAGGCTTGAGTTTGTCTGCAACTTACCAAATAACGTAACGCTCGAACGCCACATCAAACCTTCTCTAACACCAAGCTTAAAATCTTCAATTTAACTCCGATTTTGACGTCATTTGAACCATAGCTTATAGAACTTATTCTAACCAACTTAAACACTTTAAAACACACTTTTTGACATGGAATCAAACCAACCTAAAATATTAAACCTAACATTATTAATATCCTAAAGGGGCATTTGATTTAAGTATTGAATTGATGGCATACGTCGAGTTCTGGATTTGAAACAATTATAGCTGTTAGGTTTCCATTTTTTTTATTCCTGGTGGCATACATGCCAGTGTTTAAAACCCGAACAGGCCCACTACCATGTTCGGTGATTTTGTCCAACTCCCCTTCTCGTTTTCTCCCTGGGGTCTTCCTCTATCGCCGATATCTCCTTGTGGCATCTGAACCGAGCTCGTGATTTTTCCTTGGAAGGAGTTCGAAGCCCTACCGATGGACTTGGTTGAAGCCGAATCCGACGATACTGAAGGAGACGACAGTGGGGGGTTACCACCAGCTTTCTCCGGTGGAAAAGCCGGCTTCAGGTACCCCCTTTACTGGTTTTGTTTTTCTTTCTTGTTTAGAGTTTATCTATGCCTATCTATGTATTTTGTGTTTTTGGACCTGCTGATGTTGTGTCGTTTTTTGTTGTTGTCGATAATGGTTGTGATGGTCGGGTTTTGTTTCTATTTGTGTTTGCTGTCTCTTGGAACAGGATTGCCATGGCCAACTCCTATCTCCTACGTCTCTTTGAGTGGCTGAGGTCCGGTTCGCTGGTTCCTCGTCTACCTTTTCTCACATTGCCGTTGGTGATGGTTTTCTCCCCTCCGTTGGGAGCTTTTCCTTTAATCTGCTCAGGTGCGGACCCTTCGTCAGAACCAACTGCTGGTTACCAGCCGAATAATCTTGCGGCTCCTGCCGCAGATCTGACATTTTCTTTCCGAGACGTAGGTGATCGGGTTGCTGCTATGGTGGTCTCGTTCTTAAGTTTCTTGTTGTTCCCATCGTCCTCTTCTATTTACTGACAGGTTGTTGTCTCTGTAATTTGGCTTTTGTTTAATGAATGTATGTAGGCTTGGCCTTTCATAAAAAAGATGGCTCCAGTTAAGATTAAGTTACTTTCCACTTTACCATAGCTTTGAGCACCATGGTAATAGTCTTATTTCTAGACTTTTTACAACAGTAGGCTCTTCGAGCTCTGAGATATGAGACAAGTTTACAAGCTTTTCTCCAGTAAAATCATCACCATTTTTATAGATTTTGGAACACTAATACAATTCCCAGTAAAATATACGTCCACGACTTGCCCTCAAACACATTATTTGTGACATGATATAGTACATGGAAACACGAGGAGATAATTTCATTAGTGAGAAAGCAATGTCTGCAAGTACCTCTCCACAATGTCTAGTCCACAGAGTTCCTTCACTACAGGCATTGTTGCCGGAACCGCCAACTGGAATGTCGAATAAGAGCCATCTGACTCATCAGATCCACCCCAAGAGAGAAGCTGCTCCCTAGCTGCTTTAATGGCTGCTCTTGCCGCACAGTGAACTGAGGCTGCCATAAGTAATGGCGGCTCCCCAGAAGCTGCACAAAAATGAGTTGAAGTCAATCCATTAATTATGATCAAATAGCACATGATAATGGGTTTTCTAATTCTGGTCAATGATAGATGCCATTGTATGTGTGTGCTTAAATGCGCATATGCATGTGTTGTGGCATGCCTTCATATAACATCATGAGTTTAGTTCAATATCTCCAAAGTTCTCCTCAGCTATTATGGTCCACAAAAACTGTGACTGCACTAAGCCATACAAGAATGTGATGACATAGAGTGAATAACGGTCAGGATGAGAGGAAGCCCAAGGGTCGACCCCATTGTAAAATGGAAAAACTTAAAGTAGCCTTCTGCCGAGTTAGGAGCCCGAAATCTTTTATACTTTTAATCCGGGCTCAACCCAAGCATGGGCGACTTGTTACATAAATTTGTAATTTTCAAAGATTATCATCATCATTATCATAAGCCAGTTCCCACCAAAGTAGGGTCAGTGATATGATTCTTCTCTCTCCATCCCATTCTATCAAAAATCATATATTCAGTTAAAATGAAACCTAAAAAAGAAAGGTGGTGATAGAGTGACAAGGTTCAAGATGCTGTTAAAGCGAAGAGACATTATTTCAAGACAAACAAAGGGATAAAAGTTATGAAAATATAGGAAGCTGTTGAGTGTACAAAAGGAAAGGTGATAAGTGAAGTAGAAAGGAAAATATGATACTCTGTAGTAACTAGTAAGGTATAAAAGAGGATAAAAAAATGTCTGTAAGCTTGCAAGATTTAGAAATAAGAGAACAGGAAATCTAGATCAAGTTAAATCTATCAAAAGCGATAATGCAAGTCTTAAGTAAATGATGAGGAGGTTAAAATTTGAAAACAACCGAGCCTATTATCATGAAAACAAGAAATAATAAATTAGATTGAAAGTAGGAAAAAAAATGTTAAAAAAGTTTGGGCACCCATAAAAAAATTAAAAAGAAAGAAGTAGAAGAAAACTTAAAAAATAGAAAGTGGAGTATTGACAAAAGGAAGAGAATAGAAGGAACTTGTCAAAGGAAAAAATAAAAAATAAAAAGAGAGGATCAAATGGTATGATAAATTATAGAAAGGAGGAGAGAGAGGGAGTAGGCTTCCTATATATAAAAAGGAAATACTAGAACCTTGGGCAATAGTGACCAATACTAAAAACATGAAGGAAGAAAAAACTTTACAAGATTGCCTGGGCACTTACAGACTCGCTCCATCTTCCAACTAAATGAAATTGTAGTGAGATTTCATATGCAAATCAAATGGTTAAAATAATAGCCAATTAATTAGTTATAGGTTATTGCTATGCCTATGAAACTAAGTAATATAGTTTCTTATCAATGTAAGTCAAGAATAAATTGCATTTACCTCCCTTACAGCCCCTGATGTTTCTGAAATGACTAACCTCCCTTATCAGGCTTGAAAAGTAACAAAAGTAGCAATATGATAATTTTATCCAATATTATTTTTTATTTGAAATAGTAAAAAGTTAAAATTTTAAATGATTAAATTCGTTATGATTTTTGAATTGATGATACTATATTTAAACCTTAAACAATCACCTTTTATTATAAAAAATCATCTTTTATTGTACTTAAAAGAAGGGTAAATTGGTCAAAGAACATCCAAAGTAGGGAGGTTGTGTTTAAACCTTAAAAAATCACCTTTGAACCATGATTGTACACATACAGCACATTTGGGTACAATCATGGTTCAAAGTCTTGGTTTTTTTTTTTTTGTTTTTGTTTGGGGTTGTAAATTCTTTGTTACCAAAAGGGTTTTGGACCCTTCCAAAACCATTATAATGAGTATCAGTATGTATTGGCTGAGGTAGTCAAGTATCAGACACCACTGATGGTAATATCCCTTGATACGGACTACAAAATGTTTTGGATCCTCTGCCAAACCTGAAATGTACTGGCTCATTTGTATTGGCTTCGCAGGGGCATTTTTTTTTTTTTTTCTGTTAAGAGTTTTTGTGGGGACTGAGAACAGCAGGTATACTATAAATGGCATAAACCCCATAGGTTTCTATAATTAAAGGGATATACAATATTACCTTTTGAGGAGAGAACGCGTTTTTGGTGATGTCCGCTGTTCAGTATCTCGACATTTAACCGTTTGGGGATGGTGTCAATTGTTGGGATCTTGTATGTCCATGTGCCCTCTGATACCACTAATCCATCTGGATTTGTAAGGTATTCTTCTAGTATGAAAAACCCAATACCATGAACAAAAGCACCTTCGATCTGTAAGGTGCAATGTAACAATATTAGATATAAAATTACGTTTCATATCTCTCAGGTTAAACCAATCTGATAATGATCAGCTTAAGAGACAACAATCATATGTTGCACTTCTATTTAACAATTCTAATTTGAATGATTTGAAACAGAATTTGCTATCATGGATCCTTTCCTGATCTGTTCTACAGTAAAAAAGATTCGATTTTCTGGATCACATCCAATTGTATTACAAATAAGAAAATAACTTCTCTCCACAACCAAGTTATTGATAATTCTTCACCTAGTTCACTTTTATCATTATAATCATAACCAAATAAGAACAAAAAAGGTTAAATTATTAAGAATAATCCTGTTAAATTTTTTTAAACAAGAAAATATCCTGTTAATTAAAGTTAAATTTTTTAAATTATAGTTTGGGTGTGCTATATTTAAATTATGGTCTACCAAAGGAAACTTTATTTTGAATTCATACTTATTAGCATATTAGATATGGTTATAGGCTAAATGAAAGAACACAATAAAAGGGAAATGAAAGAACCTTAAAAATTAAACAAAGTAGAAATAAGATTGTAGCTGAGCTAACCTGTCCCAAATCCACAGCAGGATTCAGGCTCTGCCCACAATCATACATTATATCTACTTGCAAAATTGTGATGGCTCCGGTGAGCAGATTAATTTCCACCTGCAATCCACATGCTCTCATTCTTAGTATCCATGTATAATTCCAAACAGGCAGAAGTAACTAACATTAAAGATCAGACACAGTATGTCAATAACTGAGTTGGTCAGGTAATAATATTTCAGTCTCAATAATGAGCTCCAAGACAGTATTAAGCACATCATCTGCCAAGATTACATGAGGAAATACTGACATAAGTTAACATAGTTATGAATTGAGGGGAAACAATTAGAAATAGATGAACTTACCTCACTGACTGCAGCACCATAATTCAGGTACTTATTGGAAGTGGTATCAGGAACATAGTAACTACTTGCTGATAAGTTTACAGCTTGGAGATTTGCCTGAATGCAGATACATTAACACCATGAGAGTAGGCATCACTTGTTAGATTGCACTATCAAAAGATATAATATTCTGGAATTAAATAAACCTAAGGGCCATCAATTTCATGATCCTTACCTTCCAATATTATAAAATGGGCCTCCATAGAATCATTTCAAGAATATTTTATTTCCTTCTTAGAAATCTACTTAAAAAGTTACCCTCTGTGGATCCATCTCTGCAATTAGTAACTTGCAATACTGATTTTATATGTAATTTGTACTGAACCCACATATGGTAACGCATACTTCTCGTGCTGATGAGGGAGATCAGAATATGGGACTTAATTGAACCCAAATGTGGAAAAAGATCCACATGTGCTCGTGATAGAGATCATTCTTGCATTAGTACGGCCAGTGCTTGCCTGCATTTCACTTCATTTTTTTAGAACAATATTCTTGAGTTTCCTTTTGGAGTTCTTATGATTATTGACCTGGTTTTTTTAATAACAGGTCCGCAAGTTCAGTGCATCACAGCGCTGCCCTATGCTCTTATAGTTTATGGGCACAGCCCAAATTTGACAGTGCATTCCTAGTAGTTGGTTCTCAATCAAGCCACAGCAAAGTTACAAAAATTGTGCCAAAGGGACAGAGGGAATGTACAAAGATGGTCATCTCATGAAGGGAGGGCAATAGTAAAATGATAAATAAATAAAAAAAAGCGCACAACAAAATAGCATGATACACCTGCAAGAACTATTTTCACTTCTGAAGTCGTTTGATGTTTTCTAGATTCAGAATTACTTGTCATACATCCTGTCAAATGAGTTGTTATTTTCTTTTAAACGGGGCACAGAGTATAGTATTATTTTTTAGAATTGTCTGATATGACGTGGCATGCATATGGGAAGTGTGTCTGACACATAAAATTAGAAGCCACATGTTTTTAGATAGATTTTTGTTAGATTGATTATGTACACAATATCTTGGAAAAAAGTTTATACAATATTAATCAATCACCTTAGGGGTCAGCTAAAATGGTTAAATCCAGTGTTCAGTTGCAGCATTTAAATGAACTATTACATATGGACTTCCAGATCAAAAACTATAAATTTTGAACCTCCAGTAATAGAAAGCTATAAATCTGTGTTTAGGAGATTGACTACTAATGAAACAAAAAACATTTTAGAAATATATATACCAGACTCCTATATCCATTTCCATCCGAGTTATGTTTGGCTCAAAAATGGATGATGACCGAAGAGATATGTCAAGACCTTGATTGGATGAACTTAAGCAACTAATCTTCATTATTGCTTCTCAAATCCTTGAAATATCAAATTCCAAACTTAAAAAGCAGATTATATCAGATGGTAAAAGCTTATTTGAGGTCCAGACCCATTAAGCAGTGGATCCAAGCACAAGCTAAACACAGTAGTTCAAAACAATGCTTTCTGTTGGAGTCCTCACCTGAGATATGAGAACATCAGGAATAAGCCACAAAGAAGCAGGTAATTCATTTCAAAACTTGAAAGTATTACCTGGAGAATAAGTACATCCCATGTAACACCATCCATCTGCTCCTGTAATCTTTCCTTGAGAGGCATTAGTCTTTCAACCAAGGCATTGCAGCAAATCTGAACAGCTTCACAGCTTGATTCTGATGTGGTGCTGCCATCAGTTATGCCCCCTTGTACTAAGCTTAAGGTATCTACTTGGATGACACGTACTCTCTCCAAGAGATCTGCACTTCCATCACATTGCAAAGAACTGAGAGCAAATGCAGTCATCTGCTTTACCTTTGTCCAAAGCCCCTGACCCAACTCAACTCCTCCAACTTCAACCACGATTGATCCATCATGGAGAATGCTCACTTTTCCTGGAGTTGGTCTCAATTTAACTTCATAAGAAATGGGTATCAGTGAAATTCCCTTTTTATGCCACTTATTACTACTATTGAAACATCTTACTAATTCAGACCTTTTGTTGAAGCTTGCAGAATCAGCCAACTTATCCAAAATTAGAGGTAAAGTATACTCAAGAGGTTCTCCTGCACTTGCCTCATAAAACAATCTAAGGCTCTTGAATGTATGAAGATTCTCCTTCCTGACAGAATCAACTTCCATGGAAAGAGCAGATGCAACATGCTCTATCACTGTCTCTGCAATAAATGATCCTTGTAATCCTCCCGTAGCCCGCATCGCTGACTTATTTAAATGGTTTGTCTTGCACACCTTTATATTGAAAGATAAAGCACCCCAGTTGTACTTCTTTAGTGCACTCACAATGATCTGTGGCATGAGTGGGCTTACATCTTTGTAAATTCCAGCATTGATTAGTATATCAAGATGTAAGGCTGTAATCTTTCCGCTAGATTTGAAACCTACACTGTAATTTATCTTCATAGGATGTCTTCCTCCTACCATTGTCATATCGGTCTTGCGATTCAGGTATGTACGAACCGGGCGCTGCAATTTGTGAGCTGCAAGTGCACAAGCTGTAGCGACCTACAAGATGGCAAATACTTTCACAGTGATGTTCCCAACACAAATAATGGAAGCACTCTCTACAAGCAAGGAAAATGCAAATGCCAGATAGGCACAGATAGAGAACTTTATTTTTTTATTTTTTTTTCAAAATAAAAAGGAGTAACACAGAACTTGCTGCTAATAACCTATAAAACAGAGCTCTTCTGCTGAAGTTTTACATAATCAAGAACAAGGGTTTCATTATCTAACCATATAAGAAAAAAAAATCAAAATATTGTATTCCCTTAGGTCCATTTGGAAATAACATTGTAGAATAATGATTAGCAGAAGATAGACTCCAGTTTCATTTATAGCTTTGATTTTTACCCCCTTTTTTGGTTATTGGGTATGTGCGAAATAATTCTATGTGTGCAATAATGGGGAATAATTCTAAAAATAGTGACTGCAAATCAACTAGGGACTAAAACAGTAGCATTTCACCATAATTTAGAACCTGGATGACTGTGAAAGAGTTGATACACTTTAGGAGTACAGAAGGTCATCAACATAAAATAATTCTAAAAGTAAGAATGTATTCCTTACAAACTAAAATAACGAAGAACTGGTTGTTAAGATACAAAAATGTCACTTCTCGATTATCAGAATTAGAAGTATGCCACCATATTTCAAACAAATATTACCGGGAATGAAAATGAATATGCCACCCTGTTAAGCAATAACTGGGAATAATTCACCCAATTTTTGTTTTAAACCAGAATTTCAAGCAATATTGTGCCAAATATCCAGTTTTTATTCCAAAAAAAAAAAAAAAAACTTTCCCATGAATCTTAGCAGAAAACATGAACATTGTTTCATGCTTTTAACTGATATCTGATTTAAGTGTGGGATCAAGGAACTGGTTGAGGGGAAGGCAGCTTAAATTTAAGTCTCGGTACACAGTTTGTGTACCTGTAACTTTTCCCTTATATCTATATATATATAATATCATCTGCTTACTGATTTAAAAAAAAAATGTGACATCAAGGAAAAGTAGCACCACAGGTAGCAAAACTGATCAAATGGACTCCAAAGCTTAATTTGCTGCCATTATTTGCCCGTTTGGACATTGTTTGGGTAATGTTGTTTGACCTATGTGATATGATTAGATAAATGGTTCACATTGGGTTTTGCAGATAAATACATGTTATAGGCAAATGCCACATTTATGTTGTTGTGGCAACTTGTTGGGATACAACTTAGATATTCAAGGTCAAGGAAGAATTTATGAGCTCCGCTGCTCCAAAGAGTCTCAATATAATGCCAACTCAGGATAATTTTGACCAAGGATTGCCATTGTTTTTTCATCTTAGGTTTCCTTCAAGATTGGATGACTGTTATGTTCGCTCTTTCAGTGTCTAAGAAACACGTCATTAGTGTCATCAAAATCGAATCGATTTGGAAAAACCATAAGTAGGGGAATTCCATCCACAATATTCAAAAATTATATAAAACTTAAAACTTAAAATTGTAAAAAAAAAGGGGTTTCTATATGCCTAAATGGCTCACTGTATCTGGGGTCAGAGTTGAGCAGCATTCACCCATCTAATTATTAACATGAAGTTTTTCAAGACCTATAGAAAGCACCTTGTTCCAACAGCTTCACATAAAATTTCAAGTCCCAAAAAGGAGCTATTATCTGGCCTATAAACCATAAATTTTGAGTTATAGATAAAATAATACACACTAAAAAGAGAAAAAAAAGAAGAAGAAGAAGAAGAAAGGAGTTACTTTCACTTTTATGTATGAGATAATCCAATCAATTAAAAAGAGCAAGAAGTCCCCTAAATGATGGAAAATTAGCTTTAAATGGTGTATCTATTACACAAAATGAATTTGACATAAACCTAGTGCAATTTGTAGTTGCTTGTGGAGAGATCGTATCTTTTATGCTAAGAATTTGTCAGAAAAAAAAAAAAGAAATCTCCAAAATCCCATCCCCCCTGCCCTACACATGCATGCACGCGCGCGCACGCAAGAGACACAACCTTTTCTCTCATTTCAAAATAGTGTTTAATGATAATTCAACTAGGTGAACACTTTTATATCAAAACAAGGCTCCCTTTACAATATATCATTAGCGCCTATGTTGGGAACTTTGAATTACATAATTTAGACTCATGATTTGACTCATACTAAATCATACAATTCAATATCATTTTGAGATTCAAGGATATGATTCTAATCGACTTAAGCATAATTCAATTTGACGTGTAAAATTTTTAAAACATTATGCATGAAGCTTGGAAAACCACCAAAACCTGGGCAATTTAGCAAAACTTTGATGGCTCCACACCATTATGGCCTTTCAATAAAGTCTAAAAGGTGCATAATCCCAGAGTTCAGTCTTTGTCATGAACAATGATTTTAAAAATGATAACCCCGGTGATATTTTTCAAAGAAAAACAGCACAAAGCTCTCTCCTCCAATTTGTCGTGTATGAAGGGGATCAAAATATATTTATTAACTTATTATTACAATATAGAATAATTTTATTGGTATTATTTCTTACAGTTTTTTTTTATGAGTAATGAAGCTTTCATTAGATCAAAAGAAGGAGATAGGGAACCCCACAAGAAGTGGGATCACCCCAAAGTACAAGATGAACCAAAAGACATTTCTAATCGGATGATGTGCCATGACATTTCTGAGTTGCTACAACAATAGAGTTCTAGGGGGCCCAGGAATAATGAAATTGCCTACATTACTCTTTGTGCAAAATGGAACGATATGGCATATTGGGGAAGAAAAATAAGGATTTAAGAGTCTATATTTAATTACTTTTCACTTAGAAGTTGAAAGGCTTAAAAAAAGTTTAAAATAGAGGAAAACTAATACAAAGAAAAAAATTATAAATAAATAGTAAAGCAATTCATTTATTCATGATTAGCTACATTAGTCAGTGTTGCTGTTATAGTTCACCAAAATCTACATAACTAATTACTGAATAGCTTATAAAATAAATTTATCCCCGAGGGCATAGAGATTTAGTTATTACATTATATCACAAACCTCGGGCCTTGATACCTGGTGACTGCCCAAAGTAGATACACACAATTATTAATGGGGCCATTTTATGAAGCACAACAACTGAATCTGATTATGTATCAGGCTTATAAACTCAAGATTGAAGCCTAATAAACAGGGTTCATCCTGTTGGGTTTAAAATGAAGAGAGTAGCCATTAAGACCCCTAATTTGCAACAAGGAATATATCTTGGAGAAATTTAGACTATGTTTGAACCAAGGATTTCAATTTCGGATTTCGCTGGCATGCTGCCAGCGAGATCCACCGAAATTTTGCTGATATATAGGCAAAATGTCAGTGAAATATGGGAAAATTTCCCAAATCAGGAGAAATTGGAGAAATATGTATTTTTGTTTTTTGTTTTTGGTTGAGTTCATTTATAGTGCATACATGGATGTTCAAATCAAAAACATGCAAGAAAAATAAAGGCATATAATTGTGAAATATAAGTCATTTCATGCATATTGCATATAGAAAATCAAGGGAAATGAAGTAAAACTAATCAAGTCAACACATAGTAACATCACATACAAAAGAAATGAGGAGAAGAGATGCCCAAATCGCCAAATCTAAGAAGTTCCGAAGCAAGAATGCCAATAAATGAGGAGGAAATGTCGCATTTAAGAGCAATTTCAGTTCAATTTCGTAACTTTAAATGACATGTCGTGACATTTCATTGAAATGTTGCAGCATTTTGTCAAAATTTTGCGATATGCCGCGAAATACAGGGAAATTGGGAAAATCTCGATTTCCCTAGTCATTTCGTGCCGCTACACGGGAAAAAACGAAATATTGCTGATGGTTTGAACCATGGATCTCAGAAGAAAATAAAATAAAATAAAATAGCAAAGAAATGATAAAAATTTTTATTTTTTGTGATCTTGATCTGCATGCCCAACCCATGAACTGATCTTTTCATGTTTGGACTTCTTCTCGTATCCTATCCTTTCTTGCATTTCCAATAAAGCTTTTCATCTTATCAAAAAAAAGAAAAAAGGAAGAGAGATTTCAAGAAGTCAAAGGCTGACTCTACAAGACATAAAATTATGTACAAGCAGACACATAAACACGGATACATGTCCATGTATATATACACATGTCCACCCACACACAGAGGCATGCAATACAAACACATTGGCGCACATCCGTGCATGCATACGAACCAACCACATATAACCACCACTATTATGCAAAGAAAAATCATTTAACAGTAATATAAAGGTCTTAAATGTCCAAAAAGGACATCTGACAGAAATTTCCATTCTGAAAATTTTGATGTTGAATTACTGTCTGTTACATAAATAAATCAACTTCTTTTTTTTCTTTTTAATGGATAGATAAATCAATTTCTCATATAAAAATAATAGGAAAGCTCTTCTACCTAGCGAAGCTTGGGTCCTGAAACAATGAATCCTATTACCAGAACAAAAGTAAGTCCTTCTGTGCATTGATGTGGATGCTCAGTTGTGAAAAATAAGAACTTCGTTAAATTTCCTTATAGAAGACTTGGTTAACTACTATTTTTCCTGATTATTAAATTCAACTCTGGATTATGTGAACAGTAGCGTCTTGAAAAAAGGAAGAAACATTTAGATCAAAAGATAAGTTCACAAAAACCATAAAATGGATACTCACATGCACAGCTTTAAAAGCCTTTCCACCAAATCCTCCTCCAACCCTTCTTGTAATCACGCGGACATTATGGCAAGGAACACCAAGACATCTTGCAACAGTTCTTTGTGTAAATTCAGGAGATTGACTGGATGTGTAAACCACCATGCAATTGTCTTCATCCGGTACAGCAAGGGCAGTTTGTGTCTCCATATAGAAATAGTATTCTGACCCAAGTTTGATCTGGAACCCAGCATTAGAAAAAAATAGCAGTCAATCCAGCTTACCACTTAAGGAGGAAGAAGAAGAAGAAAAAAATGAAAACCAGAGTACACCAGTGCAAGTTTCGGTGTTCAAAAAACTAAATCATATGCTTCAGAGTTTTGAGTTAACTTGAATCTTGGTACTCTCTAAGTCCTAGCTGAGCTTCAGTTTCTCAAGCAAATGAATAAAGGAAAAAAAAAAAACAATTAGCGAAAAGCACCTCAGCTGAGAGAATCTTGTGATTAGCTTCTGCTATTCCTTTTGAGAAATCACCAATCTGTTTTGGATTGATGCCAGGAGGAACCTCAAAAAGGCTTGATCTCTCAACAGCCTCTTCTAATGATAAAATGGGAGCTTCTAGATTTTCAAAATCATAGTCAACATCCATACAATTGGCTGCCAAGTCTGCATCTTTCTGTGTACCGGCAACCTACGCAAGCCATATTAGTGACTGGATTACTTGAACACAAGTCCAGTAAAGTAAAAGCTCCGTTTTAGCCATGTATCATGAGGTGTTCCATTTTCTCAATGTACCATGAGAAACACCTCACAATGGACAACAAAAACCCAGAAGTAGCATGAAAACCATCATTACCACAAATCCTAGGGGCTGTCCGGCATGGCAAGTAAGATCATCAGCAAATAGGGGTTCAGTACCAAAAGGAGAATCACATCCAACGTTCTCTCCACCTCTTGGTATGTCTTTAAAAGAAATAACTTCAGTGACTCCATATTGGAATGATGAATTCAATTTTATACCCTTCACCCATGCCAAAGGTTTTGTGCTATTAATGAATGCTCCGTGTAGGCAATCTTTTGGAGAAGGAATGTCATCCACATACACAGCCTCACCTACAGTTTTAGGAGGAACTTTCAAAAACATGCCCTTCCAGATAATAAAGAGATTTCCTTTTTGGAATTGAATAATAACTAACCAAATACATGTGACTAACAGTCCCATAAAATAAAACCAGAGAAAAAGAAAACACAGGATAACATGAGAATAATATAGCAGTTGAATCTGATCACTGTTAATTGGCAATTATTGTTGGGACATTATTTAAAATTTCTTTAATTTCTAATAAGATAAAAGTCTAGGGTGCTAGTTGTAAATTTGTAATTACAAATATTACATACAAGACATTTTTGGGAGAGGTCTAGTCTTTTGAACAAAGATCTATTCTCCTCTATCTTCTTATTTCTCTTCCCGTTCTCCTTCTTTAAAAGAATTTCAATTCTTAGTAACATATTAATCAAAGAAACTTCAGATTTACAGCTAGGTTTGAAAGCTTCAATTATTACTATTACTTTTTCATCTGATCAGGTCAGAGCAGAAAAGGTTAGCAACACCAAGAACTAAACGAGTAGGAGCTTCAGTTGTTTTCTTTCCTTCATCTGGATGTCTCATTTTTTATGGTGACCCTAAAAATCTTATCTACCTCTGCCGTATTCATGTTTCGCCCTAAACATGAGAAGCCACACCCAAAAGCCTTGAAGCATATTTGCTGTAGATGCCTGTATTTCAGAAGGGTTAAAAAATGTTATATCCTGCCTTTCATCATAAGATAATATCTATAAGTGTTTCTTTTTTTGAGTCAATTTGGTGAGAAGATCTCTCTTCAGGGGGAAGAAATAGTGAATCAAGATCAATTAGTGTTCTTTCCATACCCATTCCAGTGTCTCCATGTTAGATGGGCAGGAGTGAAGAATTAACCCAACAGTATTCTTGAGTTTTCACCAAGACAAGAAACGTTCTCACTATTATGATTGCCAATCAAATTCAAAGGTGCTTGAATGGGAAGAGGGGGAACACTAGTTGAGGAGATTCAAACAGTCCACGATTAATAATTGATTAATTATCTGAAGGATCAACAATAGAATCCTTTCCCAAATCTAAGGTTCGAATCAAACATAGAAGATTTGGAGGAAGAACGCTTAACAGGAGATTGGAACAAAGTGCTTATGCAAGGCAAAGATGGGATACTGGAATCCAGATAAACTACAAAATTGTGATTGTGCCCAACATGATGGATCTGATACATACAGGACCCAGGAGCAGTCTGGGACTACAAAGGCATTTCTGCACTAACGTTCGAAATAAAGGACACATTGAACAGAAACAGGTTCTTTCACTTTACAACCTTGGGAGCAAGAGAATGTGCAGAACTTGTCTAACTGAGGAGTGCTGCTTTGGTAGTTGCAGATCGACTGGTCGACTTCCAAGTATCTTGGCACAACGAAAAGGAATTGCAAGTGCATGCCTGAATTGGAAAATCACCTGAAAATTCATGTCATGATGTCTCATTGGATTTGGGTAAGTATTCAATTGTCGTTCCTTCAGATAATTAACCAATTATTAGTGACCTCAGCCCTCCTATTCTCTTATCTAAGTGTGTTCATACTTACACACAACATCCTATTTAAGTTTCATCTCATATTTTCCTTTGTATCCTCTTATCAATCTTTAGCAACCTTTTTCACTTTTATAATTATTATTATTATCCACTTTTTCCAAATATCTAGTAGGTAAATACCACATTTGAAGAAATAAGGACCCTAGAATAGATGGTACATGAGAAACAGTGACAACATTCAGAAAAAATAGACCTGTGGAATGCAAGGAGGCTTATATAGTGGAGTAAAGGGCCATTAGAATGATGACGAGTTACAAATCTCTAACAGTTTCCGAAGCCTTTGATAAAACATATGGTATTGACTACTCTAAGATGTTGGCACTCATCATCAAAATAAAATTGATTTGGAATTGTCCTCTCTTGCAGCAAACAAATATTAGTCATATACAAATTAGATTTCAAGAATGGATTCCTTTATGAAGATCGATAGAAGGCAGTGTAAATACTAATTACCCATTGATTGCCATTTTAAAGGCAGTAAAGGAAAGGTAAACAACATAAAGAAAGCCTTGTATAGGCTAAACAATCTTCAACAGTCGGGTTAAAGAATTTCAGTGCTGCAGTAGCAAAGATAGGGTATGTGGAGAGCAAGTTGTGACAGTAAAGCATAAACTTGATAAACTCATTATATATGCAAATAACACAGTGTGACTACGAGCAATTATCTTGAAGAAGTGGAACATTGAAAATCTTTAAAGCCGAAATTGAGATAAAATATCTGGTTCCCCCAAGGGATGCCCTTGAAATCCAGGTGGCTCAACCAAGGAATCTTCATTTCTAAGCATGAAATTTATCTGCCTAAGAAAATGGCCAAGCTCAGGTCTAAACCACCTGACACACATGCTGAGCTGAATCCCAAGTTGAACGAAGTATGTCGGAATTTGCTCACTGATGCAACGAGATTTCAGACACTACTTGGCTCCATAAATTTTCAATCACTTGAACAGGCAATGCCTATGTGTCAACGTAATCAACCAACTCATGCATTTTCCAAAAATTCCATACCTAGAGGCAGTGTATTTTTTTGAGAACATGAGCATTTTTAGGTTTATGGGAGACACATACAGATCCAGTAGGCTCAATATGGATATACATTCAAGTATCATTCCCTTAATAAAGATAATATGGTTAATTGGAGGAGTAAAAGTCAGTTAATAGTTGTTAAATTCAGTGCAGAGACAGCATACAGATCCATGACTCATAGAATTTGTCATTTATTGTGGTTGACGATTTTGCATTATGAGATCGCATCAGAATTCAGAACTGGTGAAATTATGCTGTAACAAAGATAAAAACTGCGTCACATACAATACAATTAAGTTCAAAATCACAGGACAAAGAACATTGAGGTTGATAGGCACTTCATAAAGGACAGGTTGAAATCAAGTCAAGTATAATGCATCATGCATCAAATCATGTAAGCAGGTTGAAGATATGCTGACTAAATTTATTAGCAGGACCTGTTTACAACAATTTTATACGAACTCGGCATGACAGATATCTTTGCACCAGCTTGATGGGGAGCATTGTTAGGAAAATTATTTCAATGTTTCTTTAAAATTCAAATCTCATTGTAACAAGGTAGTCTAGGGGTCTGGCTGTTAAGTACGGGTACCATATAAGACAGACTTGTGGAGATGTCCAAGCTTTTTCTTCGCCTTTTTCTCCTTTCATTTTTTTTTCTTTCAATGACAGTCATTAATTTCTCATATTTCTTCTTCCCCTTCTACTTCTTATCCTTTAACATGTCAAATTCGCAGTAAACGTAATACTCAAGGAAATTACATATTTACAATGGCATGAGGTAAGTTCTAATTGTAAAAGAATAATAAAAAACAAAAGACTGTTAGAAGAGCTTTAATAAGTGGCCAAACAGTAAAATGAACAAAATCAATGACACAAAAATTTAGATTGTTCTAAAATCAAGAAATCTAAATTATCTTCTCATTTCATGTCATGAGACCAGCTAGCTATCTCCAAGTATTGGCATGCATGAAATTAAAAGAGAAATATCAAGATATAACTAACAGAATGCACATAAGTTATACTACTGATTCAATAAATTGCTAGAGTTGATTTCAACAAACCAGAAGCCTGAATCTCAGCACCAGCCTTTTTAGTTGGCTCACCAACTGGATGATACTCCCTGCTAACTTCTATGATCTGCTTTCCGGATGACAGCAAAGGTGGCTCTCCGGAAAATAAATAACCATTTATGGGTTCTGAAGCATTAGTTGGTAAATTATTACCGCATCCATTCAAGCCAGAATTTGGGATTTCAGCACTAGATTCAATGAGAGGACCAAAAAAATCAAAAAGGAAACCAACAGCTAAGTTTGACCTATAACCATGATCTGAAATTCCATCTTCAGGCACCACAAATGCTTTAAGCAGTTGCATAGCCTCATAAAGAATGCCAACACTAAACAATTTTTTGGAAAGAAATTCCTCAACCTTTCTTGCTCTTATTGCATGTTTAATCCCATAGGCACCAAAAGCCAAATGAATTCTTCCCAAAAAAATACCATTGGAGGTTTTACAAGGAGAAATCTGTAACATAAAAGCGGCATTGAGATATGGCAATGCATTTCCAAGGGGGCGTGGTGCTGCTCGATAGGTTTCAAACAACAGCTTGGTGTCACTTTCAGCGTAGGAGTTCGGACAACCTGGGATTCTAACACTTGCAAGTACTGTTTTAGAATCTAGTGGAGGCCTCTCCAAGAATTCCTCTAACGTCAGCTTTAGTCGTAAAGAACCTGTTTGAATTTCAACTAAAGACCCAGCAGCAAGCAGTATTGTGGCAATATCAGAGGGAAATTGATTCTTTTGCGCCATGACCAAATTCCCGCCCAAACTGGCTGAATTCCGGATGAAACCTGATGCAACTTTATCCATATGATCAGCAATTTTTTTGAATATCTCCCTGTTTGAGCGATATTTACTGTTACTTTCTTCCTTGAGAACCTGGATAGCCCGAGAAATTGTCACAGTCGCTCCGAATTCAATCCCCGTACTATCCCTTTTTACCATCGAGAGCTCAGGAATATGTCTCAAATCAATATATTTGTCATAGCATTCAATTTCCTTGTAATAGCCCATACCAGTGTTACCAACTACTAGTTTCACTCGAGTGGCACTGCCAGCAACCTCGGATTCCAATAGGCACA
This sequence comes from Buxus sempervirens, assembly GCA_947561395.2. NCBI lineage: Eukaryota > Viridiplantae > Streptophyta > Magnoliopsida > Buxales > Buxaceae > Buxus > Buxus sempervirens. The sequence goes on from OX387182.1 coordinate 14,118,593, forward strand.
TAAGCTCCTCCATGCTAATTGGGTTATACCAAGAGTACCTTTTGGAATCCAGTAAATTTTTAGACTTAACTTCCCTCCTTAAGAACTCTGGAAATAGAAAATTTTCATTACTAGGTGTATACAAGGGCAATCTACTTACTTTTATATCATTGTTCTCCCCCTTTCTCCAAAAAGAATTCATCCCCAGATCCTCCATGTCAACATCAGCTGCAAAACTTTTGCAGGCATCAGCAATGGGCCGGTAACCAGTACACCGACATAAATTGCCTGCGATAGCTTTTTCAGCTTCTGAAACCATAATCTTAGAGAACCCAGGAGAGGGCTCTGGCCTTTGGGTCTTTTCAGCATTTGTGAGAGCTGCAAAAAGGGACATGCACATTCCAGGAGTGCAAAAGCCACACTGAGAAGCATGGAAACCGGAGAACCTTTTGTGGATTGCATGGTACCCGTCTTTGCTGTTTCCAAGGCCTTCAGTAGTTGTAATTGAACCTCCATTTATACTGCAAAGAAGAGTTAAGCATGAACTCACAGTGAAGTGCTCAATTTGTTCAAGCACAGGGTCATACTTAGACAGAAGAACAACGCAAGCTCCACAACCTCCTGCAACCAGAGTTTCAGAAAACAAATCAATATTTTAATAGAGTGATGAAACTGAATTTGCTTGAATAATCTATAAATTGTATTATTCTCTTTTACCATGCATTCTAGAGAAATCCCATTATATCTGAACAATGAAACTCCAAATCACAATTAAAAATGAAAATTCTAAACATCTCATCCTTAACATTGTCAGCAGAACAAGCAGAATATTGGTAGAGACATTTTACCAAGCAAAGAGAATTATAAGGGAGGAGTAAAAAAAATGGAAAACAATCTCCACAATAATTAAAATCTAAGAAGCCAATTTAAAATCCCTTCTAAGGCACACAAACAAAAGTATCATTCCAACAAAACAAAATATCAGAAAATGAACAAAAATAAAAGAATGCTATAAATCTAAAATTCTTTTTTTTTTCTTGTCTCAATAAATCTTAAGATCGCATAGAATCTTATAAACAAGAAAAAAAGAAAAAAAGAAAAAAGAAACAAGAAATAGAAACTTCACATAAAAGAACTGAATGGAATTCAAATTAATCATCCCAAAAAGGAAATTAAAACAATTTACTTAATAAGACTCACCTATAGCTACAGGATTAAACACAAAAAAAATGTATATATATATATATATATATACACACACACACACACCCAAGTGAACTCAAATCAAAACAAACAAAACATTATAATTGAAAGTCTTCTCGAGAAAAAGACAGAGAGAAAGTGAGATTGAAAAAAAAACATTTCAGAAGAAATCAAATCTCAATAACCAACCCACTAACAATGTCATCAAACTAAAAATATACACAAAATGAGAAGCGAATTACTAAAAGGAGAGTGGAGTTGGGGTGGGGAAAACCTTCTCCACAGCCAGGCTTGGGCCCCCTGTAACGAGTGCGAGTACGTATGAATTCAAGCAAAGTTGTGGAAGGATTGATTGTTGGGAGCTCGAATCTCTCCCCATTAACTGCAAACACCAGTTTCCCTCCCTCTTCTGCTTCCCCCATTGTTTAGAATGGAGGAGTAGTCTCTGAGTCGAGTGTCTTTGTCTCATTCAATGAGCCGCCACTTTGTTTTTGTCAAACAATTTTGAAAGATATAATTACACTTATACCTTTTGAAATTTATCACTTATCCATATAGGCCCCATACATTTAGAAACTATCAAAAACCTTCCTCCACATATGTGCAAATGGTCAATGACCCCTTCTGGCCTTTTTTGCTTAACATGAAGTGCAAACTACCTTTTTAGGTTAAATTTATTTTAAAGCCAATATAACCTAGAAAAATCCAACTCAAATTGAAAAATTAATCTAGCTAAATAAGTTGTAAAAAACTGATATTTACAGTTTACCCCTTTAAGGTTTCAAACTATCCGACTTTTTTTTCCCTAAGATTTCTAAAATATCAATTTACTATTTTAAGGTTTTCTATATGTAACCGTCTTCTCCTTTTAGAGAGGTTTGACCCTTAAAATCAGAAATGAAAAGTGTTAATTGACAAATTTGTCACCTTATTTACATTTAAATGTAAAAAGCTTTTATTAATCTTGAGTACCAAAAATGCACTTATGACAGATTTCAATCAAGTCTGATTTTTTTATTTAAACAAATGTTGTAAATATTGAACTTAACCACTAAAGGGTAATCTTGATATTTAATTTTATATAATCAGAATAAAATGGGTTTTGGTTTATCTCTTCCCTTCTCATCACCACTGTTAAAATTGGAAAAATTAATTTTTAGTGGTCCTTTATTAAAATATTTAAGATTCAGTCCACTAAGTTTGCACTTGTATGTTTCAGATCACCTTTATCAAACTATTTAAGATTCAGTGGTCTTTTACTATTCCAGCACCTTTCTTCCAATAATGCCCTTTTCTTCTTTAAATAAATTTAAAATTAAATAACCAAGCCTCCTTTCTTCTGATAATGCCCTTTTCTTCTTTAAATAAATTTAAAGTTAAATAAATAGGTTGCCAAGATTGCCCTTCTTATGTTTGAAAATGTGTATATTTCCAAAAGTGCCCTTTATCCCAACTTTCTTATTTTTTGTCTTTATTTCTTTTCAAAAAATAATAAAGAAAGATAAGGTCTTAACAAAATGACTTGTACAATATTGTATCATGACTTATACAGTTGTAAGAGAACTAATACCACTTAATCAATATATATATATATATATATATATATATAATATGTCTATAGGAGGCTTGTATATCTTTATCAAATGACTTATACAATTTTATGTACCGACTTGTACGGTTCAATCAAATGACTTGTACTTTCTACCAATTGACTTGTACAATAATACATACTAACTTGTATGACTAAATAGGCTTATACCTCCGTATCAAATGACTTATACAATACAATGTACTAACTTGTACTTTTATAGGAGTATCTGGACCACTCAGTTACATGACTTATACCTTTTATCAATTGACTTTTACAACAATATACATTAATTTGTATGATTACATAGACTTGTTAAATGACTTGTACAATGCTAAGAACTGACTTGTACATTTATAGGAGAACCTGTACAACTAAATTAAATGACTTGTACATTCTACCAATTGACTTGTACGACAGTATATACTAACTTGTATGACTAAGTAGACTTTTACCTATTTATCAAATGACTTGTACAATACAATTTTTTGACTTGTACCATTATAGGGGTACCTGTATCACTCAATTACATGACTTGTGTCTTCTATCAATTGACTTGTATAACAATATACACTAACTTATACGATTATATAGACTTATATTTCTCTATTAATTAACTTGTACAATGTTAAGTATGACTTGTATATTTATAGGAGGACCTGCACAACTCAATCAAATGACTTGTACTTTCTATGATGGACTTATACAACAACATATACTAACTTGTATGACTAAATAAACTTATACCTCTTTATCAAATAACTTGTACAGTACAATGTACTGACTTGTACCTTTATAGGGATACCTGTACCACTCAATCAAATGACTTGTACCTTCTATTAATTGACTTGTACAACAATATACACTAACTTATACGATTATATAGACTTATATCACCTCTATTAAATGACTTGTACAATGTTAAGTATTGATTTGTACATTTATAGGAGGACTTGTATAACTCAAGCAAATGACTTGTACATTCTACCGATTGACTTGTACAACAATATATACTAACTTGTATGACTAAGTAGACTTTTACCTCTCTATCAAATGACTTGTAAAATACAATTTTCTGACTTGTACCATTATAGGGGTACCTATACCACTCAATTACATGACTTGTGCTTTCTATCAATTGACTTGTACAACAATATACACTAACTTATACGATTATAAAGACTTATATTTCTCTATTAATTGACTTGTATATTTATAGGAGGACCTACACAACTCAATCAAATGACTTGTACATTCTATGATGGACTTATACAACAATATATATTAAAATTTTTTTTTTGAGTAATCAAAGAACAAAAATTCCATTGAACCTTATACTGTCTTTCAAATACAATTCCACGAACATCATCAAAAAGAAATCTGCCTAATTCATTCGGTGGTTTTTTGACCCAGAAACAAGAACACCTGTCTAAGCAAAAGTTTGATAGAATACAATATTCTGTCAAACTTTTACCTCTTTATGACTAAATATATTAACTTGTATGACTAAATAAACTTATACCTCTTTATCAAATAACTTGTACAATACAATATTATGACTTGTACCTTTATAGGGGTATCTGTAGCACTCAATCAAATGACTTGTACATTCTACTAATTGACTTGTACAACAATATACACTAATTTGTACGATTATATAGACTTAGACCCCATTTATTAAATGACTTATACAATGTTAAATACTGACTTGTACATTTATAGGAGGACCTATACAACTCAAGCAAATGACTTGTACATTTTACCGTTTGACTTGTACAGTAATATATACTAACTTGTATGACTAACTTTTACCTCTCTATCAAATCAAACGGCAGAATGTACAAGTCATTTGTTTGAGTTGTACAGGTCCTCCTATAAATGTACAAGTCAGTACTTAACATTGTAAAAGTCATTTAATAAAGGTGATATAAGTCTATATAATCATATAAGTTAGTGTATATTGTTGTACAAGTCAATTGATAGAAGGTATAAGTCATTTGATTGAGTGGTACAGGTATCCCTATAAAGGTACAAGTCAGTACATCGTACTGTACAAGTTATTTGATAAAGAGGTATAAGTTTATTTAGTCATACAAGTTAGTATATGTTGGTGTATAAGTCCATCATAGAAAGTACAAGTCATTTGATTGAGTTCTGCAGGTCCTCCTATAATATACAAGTCATGCTTAACATTGTACAAGTTAATTAATAGAGAAATATAAGTCTATATAATCGTATACGTTAGTGTATATTGTTGTACAAGTCAATTGATAGAAGACACAAGTCATGTAATTGAGTGATACAGGTACCTCTATAACGGTATAAGTCAGAAAATTGTATTGTACAAGTCATTTAATAGAGAGGTAAAAGTCTACTTAGTCATACAAATTAGTATATATTGTTGTACAAGTCAATTGGTAGAATGTACAAGTCATTTGCTGAAGTTATACGGGTCCTCCTATAAATGTACAAGTCAGTACTTAACATTGTACAAGTCATTTAATAGAGGTGATATAAGTCTATATAATTGTATAAGTTAGTATATATTGTTGTACAAGTCAATTGATAGAAGGTAGAAGTCATTTGATTGAGTAGTATAGGTATCCCTATAAAAGTACAAGTCAGTACATTGTACTGTACAAGTCATTTGATATAAAGGTACTTGTATTTAGTTATACAAATTAGTATATACTGTTGTACAAGTCAATTGGTAAAATGTACAAGTCATTTAATTTAGTTGTATAGGTTCTCCTATAAATGTACAAGTCAGTTCTTAGCATTGTACAAGTCACTTAACAAGTTTATATAATCGTACAAATTAATGTATATTGTTTTACAAGTCAATTGATAGAAGGTACAAGTCATGTAACTGAGTGGTCCAGATACTCCTATAAAGATACAAGTCAGTACATTGTATTGTATAAGTCATTTGATACGGAGGTATAAGCCTATTTAGTCATACAAGTTAGTATGTATTATTGTACAAGTCAATTGGTAGAAGGTACAAGTCATTTGATTGAACCATACAAGTTGGTACATAAAATTGTACAAGTCATTTGATAAAGATATACAAACCTCCTATAAACATATTATATATATATTGATTAAGTGGTACTAGTTCTTTTACAACTGTATAAGTCAAGATACAATATTGTACAAGTCATTTTGTTAAGACCTTATCTTTCCTCCTTTTCTTTCTTTATTATTTTTTGAAAGAAATATAGAGAAAAAATAAGAAAGTTGGGATAAAGGGCACTTTTGGAAATATACACATTTTCAAATGTAAGAAGGGCAATCTTGGCAACCTATTTATTTAATTTTAAATTTATTTAAAGAAGAAAAGGGCATTATGGGAAGAAAGGAGGCTTGTTTATTTAATTTTAAATTTATTTAAAGAAGAAAAGGGCATTATTGGAAGAAAGGAGGTTGGAATAGTAAAAGGCCATTGAATCTTAAATAGTTTGATAAAGGTGATCTAAAACATACAAGTGCAAACTTAGGAAACTGAATCTTAAATATTTTAATAAAGGACCACTAAAAATTAATTTTCCCATTAAAATTTTACAAGTCAAATCAGGGTGAGATTACTACACGCTAAACTTTAAGATTGTAAATTGGTATTTCAAAAACCTCAATAGGAAAAGTTAGATTCTCTAAAACTTCAAGGGGTAATTGTAAATATCTCTTTTCAAGTATATGTTGACACACCATATTTGAAAGGATGGAAACTCTTATGTTAAAAACCGATAAACCAAACCCAAACAAACCTATTAGGGTTGGCTTTGGGTTGTCCTTAATAGGTTTCAGTTTGGTTTTGGTTTATACTATATGAAACCAATTCGGTTTCGTTTTGATCTTGATGTTACAGCCAAATCAGACTGCATACACACACATAAGTTAGACCACCAATTAGAGATTGTTCGGTTTATCGGTTACCAAACCTATTAAGTTGGTTTTGAGTTTTTATTAATTAGTTTTGATTTGGTTATGGTTTTGTATAAAAGAAAAAAAAAACTGAGTTGATTTTGGTTCGGTTTCGGTTTGGAGTATATTTAATCGATTCTATTTCGAATATTTTCAAAGCCAAACCAAAACCAAACCGTTTCCATACCTACGTCAAAGAGTTGTAATAATAAGAGAGTTTTTAAAATTTTTTGTAGCCTAAAAAATATGGATTACTTGTTCATATTGGCTTTGAGGACTGAGTGTCTGGCACCATTGAAGTTGGAAGGCTATATGGCTGCCAGCATTCTTTTAACAAGAGAGGTAATTGAATGGAAGCTAGAAGATTATTTTAGGGGAGGCCCACCAATATGAATTAAAAAAGGGGTATTTTAGAGAGTTAATGGCCTTTAAAGATAGCCTTAAGTCACAATCAAAGCTTTCTTTTGTTCGATAGGCCAATGCTAATCAATATTATAATGGTGACTATACTTGGATTGATGCTAGGATAGTCCAGTCTCATAATTGAAGGTGAATGCGCAACAGCAATTTAGACGCGGTTTGGTGTTTTTTTCCCTCTCGGCTGAGAATTAGTTCCATTGGTTAGAATGAATTTTACCTAAATGAGTTTTAAAAAAAATTTACTATAATCCAGAATGACCCAAGACCCGTTTTTGGATTTTCAGAATGAACTTTGCAAAAGTACAGTAGCCCATTACAAAATAAAGTGGATTAGAAGGCGGATATTTACCGGCGGTCGGTAATTTCAGCCGTTTTTACCAGCAGCAATTAATAGTCCTGCCACAAAAATCCATGTCAGACATTTTCGCGCGAAAAAAAAAATAGCGTGCAAGGTTTTTTGCGCACGACCATCTATATACAGGCGGTAGTTACCGGCGGTAAAAAGTTTAGCACCGTTAATAAGGTATGACCGGCTGTAGGTTTACCGCCGGTGAAAGGTTGTTCAATACATCGGCAGTAACGTACCGCCAGTGAAAACTTTACCCTAATTTACCCAATTGTAAGTTTGTAACATTTCCCGTTTTGCATTTTACCTTAATTACAGTGCGAGCGAAATTTGCTTTGTTGCCGTTGGACGTGAGCACCCGCCGTTTGTCACCGTGATACCTCACCGTCGTTGCCACCGCTTCTTCGCCGTCGTTACCATTGCTTCCTGGCCGTCGTTACCATCGCTTCCTCACCGTCAAGTAACGCCATTTCCTCCTCTGTTGTCGTGGTAGCATTTTCTCTTTTGGCCATGATACCTCGCCGTTGTTACCTCGGCTTCCTCGCCTTCGACTAACGCCATTGCCCCCTCTGTCGTCATTATGCATTGTGAGTATTTTGCGTCGCTTCCTCGCCGTCATTTTCTGTTTTGGCCGTTTGAGTGTGCGTTGTGATTAGTTTTCAGCCGACGCGAAATTGGCAGTCGTTCTCACTGTGATTCCTTGCCGTCGTGATCTCCTATTCCGCGCCGTCGTCCTGGTTGCCCTTTTGCTGCCGCCGTGAATCATCGCTGTCATCCTCGGCTTGCTTGTCGCTGTGTGAGTTGTTTCTATTTGTTTGGTTTCATCTACTATAACATGAGGATTTGAATCCACAGTGCCCAATAATTTAAAAATATTTATGTGCATACAGTACCCATATGCCACCAACAAGTATATATGGTTGTTAGTGTGAGATGTTTTCTCCTTCTCATAAGTTTGTTCTCTTGGTTTGAGTTTGTTTGTGATGGCAAGGAATTAAGGAATTAATGCTTGTTTAATGATGGTTCACTCTATTGTGTTCATGGTTTTCTGCAAGAACTTAGCTGGAATTGTGATATTTGAGCAAACCTTTAATTCTTTTCTTTTTCTGAACTTTGTAATAATATTTATGAAAGTCTCCTCTATTTATAATTCTCGTAATATTTAGGGTTAGATGCGTCTTGGTAATTCTGTTTTCCGTGACGATTAATGTTAAAATCTACTTGTACGGATTGAGGGTAGCAAGTTTTTTTTGTTGTTGTTGTAAGAAGCCACACTATGCATTTTCATTAATCAAAAACAGGATTACATAAAGAGTTAAGAGGTAGGCCACTCTAAGGTTGTCATGGTCATTAAAGGGATTCTTTCTGTGACTTCAAGTTCACATGCCACGGTATCCATGGCCATTGATTGCCATGGGGATACCTAGTTCACATCTAGGTCATCAGTCCCCACTTGGGGTACCAACCCCAAATTAATAAAGGAAATACCAAGGGGATCATCCATCTGACTAAAACTGTGGAGAAGTGTGTTCAAAACATAGTCATTTTAGTACCCCACATCCTCCCAACTTCAGTAAAGTGTTTTGCAGGCTTTCCTTTCTAAAAGGGCACCCTTTAATGGAATCATATCTATTTGAGTGGAGCCAAGCCAACCCATTCTTCAACTGGGTTTCTTGGTTTGGAAGTTAGAGAGAAATGAAAAGTTTCTATTTCCAGTGGTTTAGGTCTTCACCGCATTGTTCCCAACCTAATCCCACAGGTTATTTAGAGAATTACTTGGATAGGGTAATGAGGCAATAAATTACCATTACATTGAAGGTTTTAACCCAGATCTAAAGCATGCAACCCATTTAGCTTAAGTATGATGCAGTCCATGTAGCTCAAGTATTTTGACGTCGACTTCGATCAGTCAAGCAGTATCGAATGTAATGGTCTCATTAATTGAAAGCCAGGTTCATGGCACAATTGATTCAGTCACTTCCTCACAAGATCTGGGGTCACCCAAAATAATCACTACTACAATAAATTATTGCATAATTGGCTTAAAAACCAATTTAAACTAATGAATATGGATAACTGATGATCAAAATAATGGTAGCAAAGGTTGGATTGAGGTAGAGTCATAGCTAGAAGGATGTTTCTAACTAGGCCTTGGCTGCGAGACCTGCTCTGATCTTTTGAATGGTTGCAACATCTGTTTTGAAAGACTTGGCAAGAATGCTGGCATCGATTCCGGTGGCGAACACGGTGGTTGGAACAGAAACAGTTCCAGCATTTGCACTTCCAAAGGCAGAAAGGGCCATGGCTGGTTCTTCTGAGTTTGCATTGTACTGATAATGAACCAGTCCCTTGGGGAAAATGAACATGTCCCCAAGTTGCAGAGTTTGAGTGTAAAGTTTGTTTGTGGTGTCAATAAAACCAACCTCAAGGCTACCTTCAACGACGAAAAGAAGTTCTGCTGCGCGGGGATGAGTGTGAGGGGGGTTGACACCACCTGCAGGGAACTGGAGTACTGCAAGAGAGACACTCTGGCCATTGAGAGCTGGGAACTCAAACAAGCTAGCCTTTGTCACCTTGAAGGTTGGTGGTATTTTGGCATCGATTACACCGCGCATGCCAGTGAAGGTGAAGAAATTTCCATCAACAACACTGGAGTTTGCTGGGACTATAAAGTCAGAGATGATGTTTGGATCACTTGCTTTTGCCATCCAGGAGGTGGCCATCACAACAGATAGAATGAACAAAATAGGTTTGAGCAAGTTCAAGGCCATGGTTGGTATAATGCAATAAAATGTTGAAGGCAAAAGAACAAGAGCTGTGTCTTTGTGTTGATTGGTTTTACTTGCTCTTGTATTTATACATGCATGGTTGAAGAGTCTGCCTTCTGATTTATTCAATGTAAGATTGTAGACTCAGAGGGCCGGTGTTTGTTGATGTTCACAATGCTTTGTTCATTTTTTTTTCTCTTTTGAGGATCATGAACAAGCAATTTGGAGATAAAATAGTTCACAAGTACAGTTGATATTTCATTGTCATAGGAAATATAATTAGGGAAAAAAGGGGGGCCTAGTTCTTGAGTCAATTTAAGACTTTATTAACAAGTTTGATATCATTCTTTTGCTCTAATGTGATTTAAAAGAAAAAAAGGATGTTTGAATTTCCCAATACATTCCATAAAAAATTTAATAAATCTAATTATATTGAAGTTAAAAATCCATGTCCCTTAAAATGCCTATATCATGTTTCAATTCTTTATTCTAATAAAAATACTATCAACATAAGAAACTACAAGAAAGGCTCTAAACAAGTGATTGACAATACCAAGGATCTGCATCGGAAACAAAAAGGGTCATTGCAATTCCCATCTGTAATTGCCGTCCAAGAGGCCTGCACAGGAGAAGAACAAACAATCTCCATTGCCTCTCCGTTACATTCCTTCCATAAATAAATACCATTTCAAAAGCTAGAGTACTCACTCCAGTAACAGCCAATATTGTTTCCCATATCAAGTAGTCTACCATGGCCTTTAAGCATGAAATTTTCTTTACTAACACTAGTATTTACCTTATCAATTGTGGAAATGGTAATGGTCGGCGATGCCGAAATGTCAGAGTGGTTAATGTTAACTTCTTCAATCGTACTGTCATAGGGGAAAGCTGTATTGTACTTGAGGACTGTTGCGTTTCATTCTTGCATTCTTTAGAATTGAAATTCTTTGGACCTATTCATTGTTTGTTAACAAAAAGATGATCATCAAGACAGTTCGATCCTTTGTATAATCATTTATTTAACAGCACTTATGCGCTGTTTATTGTGTAATAGTCTAAACAGATTTATTTGAAAAATACAGGTTTAGACTCTTTTACACCTAGACAGGGTGAATAGGTGTAAACAATTGTGGAATAAAAATTTCTATTAATTAAAAATAAGTTCTTAATTAATAGGTATGTACAAGCCTTAGAAAAATTGCTACAATTTCAATAGCCGATGTCACACAAAATTCTAAATAAGAATAAACAGTAAATAAATCAACATAGGCAATTTTAGTGATAAAGGGAAAACTCTATGAGAACTCTCGAAGAGAAAAACCCACCAGGCTATTAGGAGTCACCTCTATTAAAAGAAGATGACTTACAAACCGTGGTTTAGACAATCCAACATTGACTTTTGACTCATAACCTAAGTATTTGAAGAACTCTCTAGACTTGCACCCTTGTAACGATTTCGAACTCTGAGTGTCTTCTTTATGAAACTCCAACCGAACTTGTTCAGTAACCGTAAGAACTCTTACGAGCAAACCCTTCAACCCATAACTCCAAAGTAAGAGAAGAAATAAGAAAAAAAAGATCAATGGCTCAGAAGGAGAAAAGTAGGAAACAAGTTCTTCTTCCTCACACAAGATGATCTAGGGTTCCAAAAACAATTTAAAAGATGTTTAGGAATGACCCCTAGAGGCTTACATAGGTTAGGTAGGAGTCTAGGAGAAGTTGGATTTGAATTAAAAATTTTTGGAAATTTTAAAATTGAATTTATGTATTGAACGTTCGAGAGCTCTCTAACGCGACTCTCAAGTTCAATGCAACTTATTCGGTTTGGTTTGAACACAACTCTAATGCCAGGTTTAAATATATGCGCTTGTTCAAATATCTGCTCTAATTCTATCAAACGCTACTCTCGGATTTTGCAAAAATTAACATAGAGATTGCCTCATTCGAATGCCACATCAAACTCTCTCCAATACCATGCATGGGTTTGTCTGCAACTCACTAAATAACGTAACGCTCGAACGCCACCTCAGACAGTCTCTAACGCCAAGCATAAAATCTTCAATTTAACATCGATTTTGACGCCATTTGAACCATAACTTATAGGACTTATCCTAACCAACTTAAACACTTTAAAACACGCTTTTTGACACATAATCAAACCAACCTAAAATATTAAACCTAACATTATTAATATCCTAAAGGAGCATTTGATTTAAGTAATGAACCGAAGGCATACGTCGAATTTTGGATTTGAAACAATTAGAGCTGTTAGGTTTCCATTTTTTATTCCTGGTGGCATACAGGCTGCTTTTTAAAGTCTAGACGAGATTTTTCTACTACTACGTAGCCAAATGCTGGGCATTTTGATATCAGTAATTGGTGATCTCAGTGTTTTTCAAAATCAAGACCCATATCCAAATTTGGCAGCAAAATCCTTAATGGGTTCCTAAAGAGCTAGACTGCCTTTTGTTTCTTTAAAACTTGCAAGGACATTTCATATGGTATATATTAGTATTAAACATATAAGGCAGCATATTATCTATCACGTTTTTATACTTATATTAGATTTTTAATATTTCTTTAAAGTTAACTAGTTAATAAATTGAAGTAATATTAAAAAGTAGTAATTTTGAACTTAAAAAGTATTTTATTCCTTGTGCACATTTAAAAATCCTAATCAAATTTTCATGGTCATATGGCTCCAGTTAAGATTAAGTTACTTTCCACTTTACTATAGCTTTGAGCACTATGGTAATAGGCTTATTCCTCGACTTTTTACAACAGTAGGCTCTTTGAGCTCTGAGATATGGGACAAGTTTACAAGCTTTTCTCCAGTAAAATCATCACCATTTTTTATATATTTTGGAACACTAGTACAATTCTCAGTAAAATATACGTCTATACAGACTTGCCCTCAAACACATTATTTGTGACATGATATTAGTACATGTAAACACGAGGAGATAATTTCGTTAGTGAGAAAGCAATGTCTGCAAGTACCTCTCCACAATGTCTAGTCCACAGAGTTCCTTCACTACAGGCATTGTCGCCGGAACTGCCAACTGGAATGTCGAATAAGAGCCATCTGACTCATCAGATCCACCCCAAGAGAGAAGCTGCTCCCTAGCAGCTTTAATGGCTGCCCTCGCTGCACAGTGAACTGAGGCTGCCATAAGTAATGGTGGCTCCCCAGAAGCTGCAAAAAAATGAGTTGAACTCAATCCATTAATTATGATCAAATAGCACTTGATAATGGTTTTTCTAATTCTGGTCAATGATAGATGCCATTGTATGTGTGTGCATAAATGTGCATGTGCATGTGTTGTGGCATGCCTTCAAATCAACATCATGATTTTAGTTCCATATCTCCACAGTTCTCTTCAGCTATTGTGGTCCACAAAAACCGCGTCTGCACTAAGCCATACAAGAAAATGATGACATAGAGTGAATAACGGCCAGGATGAGAGGAAGCGCAAGGTTTGACCCCATTGTAAAATGGAAAAACTTAAAAGTAGCCCTCTGCTGAGTTAGGAGCCCGAAATCTTTTATACTTTTAATCCAGGCTCAACCCAAGCATGGGCGACTTGTTACATAAATTCGTAATTTTCAGAGATTATCATCATCATTATCATAAGCCAGTTCCCACCAAAGTGGGGTCAGTGATATGATTCTTCTCTCTCCATCCCATTCTATCAAAAATCATATCTTCAGTTAAAATGAAACCTAAAAAAGAAAGGTGGTGATAGAGTGACAAGGTTCAAGAGGCTGTTAAAGGGAAGAGACATTATTTCAAGACAAACAAAGGGATAAAAGTTATGAAAATATAGGAAGCTGTTGAGTGTAAAAAAGGAAAGGTGATAAGTGAAGTAGAAAGGAAAATATGATACTCTGTAGTAACTAGTAAGGTATAAAAGAGGATAAAAAAATGTCTGTAAGCTTGCAAGATTTAGAAATAAGAGAACAGGAAATCTAGATCAAGTTAAATCTATCAAAAGCGATAATGCAAGTCTTAAGTAAATGATGAGGAGGTTAAAATTTGAAAACAACCGAGCCTATTATCATGAAAACAAGAATTAATAAATTAGATTGAAAGTAGGAAAAAAAAATGTTAAAAGAGTTTGGGCACCCGTAAAAAAATTAAAAAGAAAGAAGTCGAAGAAAACTTTAAAAATAGAAAGTGGAGTATAGACAGAAGGAATAGAATAGAAGGAACTTGTAAAAGAAAAAAAAATGAAAAATAAAAAGAGAGGATCAAATCGTATGATAAATTATAGAAAGGAGGAGAGAGAGGGAGTAGGCTTCCTATATATAAAAAGGAAATACTAGAACCTTGGGCAATAGTGACCAATACTAAAAACATGAAAGAAGAAACAACTTTACACGATTGCCTGGGCACTTACAGACTCACTCCATCTTCCAACTAAACGAAATTGTAGTGAGATTTTGTATGCAAATCAAATGGTTAAAATAATAGCCAATTAATTAGTTATAGGTTATTGCTATGCCTATGCAACTAAGTAATATGGTTTCTTATCAATATAAGTCAAGAATAAATTGCATTTACCTCCCTTACAGCCCCTGATGTTTTCTGAAATGACTAACCTCCCTTATCGGGCTTGAAAAGTAACAAAAGTAGCGATATGATAATTTTATCCCATATTATTTTTTATTTGAAATAGTAAACAGTTAAAATTTTAAATGATTAAATTAGTTATGATTCTTGAATTTATGATACTATATTTTAACCTTAAAAAATCACCTTTTATTATAAAAAATCACCTTTTATTGTACTAAAAAGAAGGGTAAATTGGTCAAAGAACATCCAAAGTAGGGAGGTTGTGTTTAAACCTTAAAAAATCACCTTTGAACCATGATTGTACACATACAGCACATTTGGGTACAATCATGGTTCCAAGTCTTGGTTTTTTTATTTTTTTTGGGGTTGTAAAGTCTTTGTTACCAAAAGGGTTTTGGACCCTTCCAAAACCATTATAATGAGTATCAGTATGTATTGGCCGAGGTAGTCAAGTATCAGACACCACTGATGGTAATATCCCTTGATACGGACTACAAAATGTTTTGGATCCTCTGCCGAACCTGAAATGTACTGGCTCATTTGTATTGGCTTTGCAGGGGCTTTTTTTTTTTTTTTTTTTTTTTTTTTCTGTTTAAGAGTTTTTACGGGGACTGAGAACAGCAGGTATACTATAAATGGCATAAACACCATAGGTTTCTATAATTAAAGGGATATACAATATTACCTTTTGAGGAGAGAACACGTTTTTGGTGATGTCCGCTGTTCAGTATCTCGACATTTAACCGTTTGGGGATGGTGTCAATTGTTGGGATCTTGTATGTCCATGTACCCTCTGATACCACTAATCCATCTGGATTTGTAAGGTATTCTTCTAGTATGAAAAACCCAATTCCTTGAACAAAAGCACCTTCGATCTGTAAGGTGCAATGTAACAATATTAGATATAAAATTACGTTTCATATCTCTCAGGTTAAACCAATCTGATAATGATCAGCTTAAGAGACAACAATCATATGTTGTACTTATATTTAACAATTCTAATTCGAACGATTTGAAACAGAATTTGCTATCATGGATCCTTTCCTGATCTGTTCTACAGTAAAAAGTATTCGATTTTCTGGATCACATCCAATTGTATTATATTTATAAATAAGAAAATAACTTCTCTCCACAACCAAGTTATTGGTAATTCTTCACCTAGTTCACTTTTATCATTATAATCATAACCAAATAAGAACAAAAAAGGTTAAATTATTAAGAATAATCCTGTTAATTAAAATTTTTAAACAAGAAAATATCCTACACAGGTGCATAGACTAATTGTTTTATAGCTTGGGTGTGCTATATTTAAATTATGGTCTACCCAAGGAAACTTTATTTTGAATTCATACTTATAACATATTAGATATGGTTATAGCCTAAATGAAAGAACACAATAAAAGGGAAATGAAAGAACCTTCAAAATTAAACAAAGTAGAAATAAGATTGTAGCTGAGCTAACCTGTCCCAAATCCACAGCAGGATTCAGGCTCTGCCCACAATCATACATTATATCTACTTGCAAAATTGTGATGGCTCCAGTGAGCAGATTAATTTCCACCTGCAATTCACATGCTCTCATACTTAGTATCTTGTATAATTCCAAAAAGGCAGACGTAACTAACATTAAAGATCAGACACAGTATGTCAATAACTGATTTGGTCAGGTAATAATATTTCAGACAGCATTAAGCACATCATCTGCCAAGATTACATGAGGAAACACTGACATAAGTTAACATAGTTATGAATTGAGGGGAAACGATTAGAAATAGAAGAACTTACCTCACTGACTGCAGCACCATAATTCAGGTACTTATTGGAAGTGGTATCAGGAACATAGTAACTACTTGCTGATAAGTTTACAGCTTGGAGATTTGCCTGCATGCAGATATATTAACACCATGAGAGTAGGCATCACTTGTTAGATTGCACTATCAAAAGATATAATATTCTGGAATTAAATAAACCTAAGGGCTATCAATTTCATGATCCTTACCTTCCAATATTATAAAATGGGCCTCCATAGAATCATTTCAAGAATATTTTATTACCTTCTTAGAAATCTACTTAAAAAGTTACCCTCTGTGGATCCATCTCTGCAATTCATAATTTGCAATACTGATTTTATATGTAATTTGTACTGAACCCACATATGGTAACGCATACTTCTCGTGCTGATGAGGGAGATCAGAATATGGGACTTAATTGAACCCAAATGTGGAAAAAGAACAACATGTGCTTCGTGATAGAGATCATTCGTGCATTAGTACGGCCAGTGCTTGCCTGCATTTCACTTCATTTTTTTAGAACAATATTCTTGAGTTTCCTTCTTTTGGAGTTCTTATGATTATTGACCTGGTTTTTTTAATAACAGGTCCGCAAGTTGAGTGCATCACAGGGCTGCCCTATGCTCTTATAGCTTATGGGCACAGCCCAAATTTGACAGTACATTCCTAGTAGTTGGTTCTCAATCAAGCCACAACAAAGTTACAAAAATTGTGCCAAAGGGACAGAAGGAATGTACAAAGATGGTCATCTCATGAAGGGCAATAGTAAAATGATAAAAAAAAAAACCACACAACAAAATAGCATGATGCACCTGCAAGAACTATTTTCGCTTCTGAAGTCATTTGATGTTTTCTGGATTCAGTATACTTGTCATACGTCCTGTCAAAGGAGTTGTTATTTTCTTTTAAAAGGGGCACAGAGTATAGTATTATTTTTTAGAATTGTCTGGCATGACGTGGTATGCATATGGGAAGTGTGTCAGACACATAAAATTAGAAGCCACATGTTTTTAGATAGATTTTTGTTAGATTGATTATGCACATAATATCTTGGAAAAAAGTTTATACAATATTAATCAATCGCCTTAGGGGTCAGCTAAAATGGTTAAATCTAGTGTTCAGTTGCAGCATTTAAATGAACTATTACATATGGACTTCCAGATCAAAAAACTATAAATTTTGAACCTCCAGTATTAGAAATCTATAAATCTGTGCTTAGGAGATTGACTACTAATGAAACAAAAAACATTTTCGAAATATATATACCCGACTCCTAGTCTCCTACATCCCTTTCCATCCGAGTTATGTTTGGCTCAAAAATGGATGATGACCAAAGACATATGCCAAGACCTTGATTGGATGAACTTAAGCAACTAATCTTCATTATTGCTTCTCAAATCCTTTAAATATCAAATTCCGAACTTAAAAGGCAGATTATATCAGATGGTAAAAGCTTATTTGAGGTCCAGACCCATTAAGCAGTGGATCCAAGCACAAGCTAAACACAGCAGTTCAAAACAATGCTTTCTGTTGGAGTCCTCACTTGAGATATGAGAACATCAGGAATAAGCCACAAAGAAGCAGGTAATTCATTTCAAAAGTTGAAAGTATTACCTGGAGAATAAGTACATCCCATGTAACACCATCCATCTGCTCCTGTAATCTTTCCTTGAGAGGCATTAGTCTTTCAACCAATGCATTGCAGCAAATCTGAACAGCTTCACAGCTTGATTCTGATGTGGTGCTGCCCGAAGTCATGCCCCCTTGTACTAAGCTTAAGGTATCAACTTGGATGACACGTACTCTCTCCAAGAGATCTGCACTTCCATCACATTGCAACGAACTGAGAGCAAATGCAGTCATCTGCTTTACCTTTGTCCAAAGCCCCTGACCCAACTCAACCCCTCCAACTTCAACCACAATTGATCCATCATGGAGAACGCTCACTTTTCCTGGAGTTGGGATCAATTTAACTTCATAAAAAATGGGTATCAGTGAAATTCCCCTTTTATGCCACTTATTACTACTATTGAAACATCTCACTAATTCAGACCTTTTGTTGAAGCTTGCAGAATTAGCCAACTTATCCAAAATTGGAGGCAAAGTATACTCAAGAGGTTCCCCTGCACTTGCCTCATAAAACAATCTAAGGCTCTTGAACGTATGAAGATTCTCCTTCCTAACAGAATCAACTTCCATGGCAAGAGCAGATGCAACATGCTCTATCACTGTCTCTGCAATAAATGATCCTTGTACTTCTCCCGGGGCCCGCATCGCTGACTTACTTAAATGGTTTGTCTTGCACACCTTTATATTGAAAGACAAAGCACCCCAGTTGTACTTCTTTAGTGCACTCACAATGTTCTGTGGCATGAGTGGGCTTATATCTTTGTAAATTCCAGCATTGATTAGTATATCAAGATGTAATGCTGTAATCTTTCCGCTAGATTTGAAACCTACACTGTAATTTATCTTCATAGGATGTCTTCCTCCTACCATTGTCATATCGGTCTTGCGATTCAGGTATGTACGAACTGGGCGCTGAAATTTGTGGGCTGCAAGTGCACAAGCTGTAGCGACCTACAAGATGACAAATACTTTCACAGTGATGTTCCCAACACGAATAATGGAAGCACTCTCTACAAGCGGGAAAAATGCAAATGCCAGATAGGCACAGATAGAGCACTTAATTTTTCATTTTTTTTTCAAAATAAAAAGGAATAACACAGAACTTGCTGCTAATAACCTATAAAACAGAGCTCTTCTGCTGAAGTTTTACATAATCAAGAACAAGGGTCTCATTATCTAACCATATAAGAAAAATAAAATCAAAATATTGTATTCCCTTAGCTCCATCTGGAAATAGCGTTATAGAATAATGATTGGCAGAAGATAGACTCCAGTTTCATTTATAGCTTTGATTTTTGCCCCTCTTTTTGGTTATTGGGTATGTGTGGCCTGCACTGGTACCCTGTTAAGCAATAATGGGGAATAATTCTAAAAAAATAGTGACTGCAAATCAACTAGGGACTAAAACAGTAGCATTTCACCATAATTTAGAACCTGGATGACTGTGAAAGAGTTGATACACTTTAGGAGTACAGAAAGTCATCAACATAAAGTAATTCTAAAAGTAAGAACGTATTCCTTACAAACTACAATAACAAAGAACTGGTTGTTAAGATACAAAAATGTCACTTCTCGATTATCAGAATTAGAAGTATGCCACCATATTTCAAACAACTATTACTGGCGAATGAAAATGGATATGCCATCCTGTTAAGCAATAGTGGGGAATAATTCACGCAATTTTTGTTTTAAACTAGAATTTCAAGCAATATTGTGCCAAATATCCAGATTTTACGCCAAAAAAGTCTTTCCCATGAATCTTAACAGAAAACATGAACATTGTTTCATGCTTTTAACTGATATCTGATTTAAGTGTGGGATCAAGGAACTGGTTGAGGGGAAGGTAGCTTAAATTTAAGTCTCGCTACACAGTTTGTGTACCTGTAACTTTTCCCTTATATCTATTTATATAATATTACCTGCTTACTGATTTAAAAAAAATGCAATATCAAGGAAAAGTAGCACCACAGGTAGCAACACTGATCAAATGGACTCCGAAGCTTAATTTGCTGTCATTATTTGCACTTCTGGACATTGTTTGGGTAATGTTGTTTGACCTATGTGATATGATTAGATAAATGGTTCACATTGAGTTTTGCAGATAAATACATTTTATAGGCAAATGCCACATTTATGCTGTTGTGGCAACTTGTTGGGACACAAATTTGATATTCAAGGTCAAGGAGGAATTTATGAGCTCCGCTGCTCCAAAGAGTCTCAATATAATGCCAACTCAGGATAATTTTGTCCAAGGATTGCCATTGTTTTTCCATCTTAGGTTTCCTTCAAGATTGGATGACTATTATGTTCCCTCTTTCAGTGTCATCAAAATCGAATCAAGTTGGAAAAACATAAGTAGTGGAATTCCATCCACAATATTCAAAAATTATATAAAACTTCAAACATAAAATTGTAAAAAAAAAAAGGGTTTCTCTATGTCTAAATGACTCACTGTATCTGCGGTCAGAGTTGAGCAGCATTCACCCATCTAATTATTAACATGAAGTTTTTCAAGACCTATAGAAAGCACATTGTTCCAACAGCTTCACATAAAATTTCAAGTCCCAAAAAGAAGCTATTATCTGGCCTATAAACCATGAATTTTGAGTTATAGATATCATAATACACACTAAAAAGGAAAAAAAAAAGAAAAAAGAAAAAAGAAAAATAAGAAGAAAGGAGTTACTTTCACTTTTATGTATGAGATAATCCAATCAATTAAAAAGAACAAGAACTCCCCTAAATGATGGAAAATTAGCTTTAAATGGTGTATCTATTGCACAAAATGAATTTGACATAAACCTAGTGCAATTTATTGTTGCTTGGGGAGAGATCGTATCTTTTATGCTAAGAATTCGTCAGGAAAAAAAAAAAAAAAGAATCTCCAAACCCCATCCCCCCTGCCCTACACACGCATGCACGCACACGCACGCACGAGACACAACTTTTTCTCTAATTTCAAAATAGTGTTTAATGATAATTCAACTAGGTGAACACTTTTATATCAAAACAAGGCTCCTTTTACAATACATCATTAGCACCTATGTTGGGAACTTGAATTACATAATTTAGATTCATGATTTGAGTCATACTAAATCATACAATTCAATATCATTTTGAGATTCAAGGATATGATTCTAATTGACTTAAGCATAATTCAATTTGACGTGTAAAATTTTTAAAACATTCTGCATAAATCTTGGAAAACCTGGGACAATTTAGCAAGACTTTGATGGCTCCACACCATTATGGCCTTTCAAGAAAGTCTAAAAGGTGCATAATCCCAGAGTTCAGTCTTTGACATGAACAATGATTTTAAAAATGATAACCCCTGTGATATTTTTCAAAGAAAACAGCACAAAGCTCTCTCCTCCAATTTGTCGTGTATGAACGGGAAACCATCAAAATATATTTATTAACTTATTATTACAGTATAGAACAAT
The DNA here is from genome assembly GCA_947561395.2 of Buxus sempervirens. Taxonomy (NCBI): domain Eukaryota; kingdom Viridiplantae; phylum Streptophyta; class Magnoliopsida; order Buxales; family Buxaceae; genus Buxus; species Buxus sempervirens. The sequence continues at coordinate 14,140,259 of OX387182.1, forward strand.
TTTATTGGTATTATTTCTTACAGTTGATTGACTCTAATCGGATGATGAGCCATGGCATTTCTGAGTTGCTACAACAATAGAGTTTTAGGGGACCCGGGAATAATGAAATTGCCTGCATTACTCTTTGTGCAAAATGGAACGATATGGCATATTGGGGAAGAAAAATAAGGATTTAAGAGTATATTTAATTACTTTTCACTTGTAAGTTGAAAGGGTTAAAAAATGTTAAAAATAGAGGAAAACTAATACAAATAAAAAAAATTATAAATAAATAGTAAAGCAATTCATTTATTCATGGTTAGGTACATTAGTCAGTGTTGCTGTTATAGTTCGCCAAAATCTACATAACTAATTACTAAATAGCTTATAAATGAGGAGAAAATAAGGAGGAGAAGAGATGCCCAAATCGCCAAATCTAAGAAGTTCTGAAGCAAGAATGCCAATAAATGAGGAGAAAATGTCCCATTTAAGAGCCATTTCAGTTCAATTTCGTGACTTTAAGTGACATGTGAAATTTAAGAGACATGTTGTGACATTTCATTGAAATGTTGCAGCATTTGTTGAAATTTTGCGATATGCCGCGAAATACAGGGAAATTGGGAAAATCTCGATTTCCCTAGTCATTTTGTGTCGCCATCCGGGAAAAAACAAAATATTGCTGATGGTTTGAACAATGGATCTCAGAAGAAAATAAAATAAAATAGCAAAGAAATGATAAATATTTTCCTTTTTTGTGATGTTGATCTGCCTGGCCAACCCATGAACTGATCTTTTCATGTTTGGACTTCCTCTCGTATCCTATCCTTTCTTGCATTTCCAATAAAGCTTTTCATCTTATCAACAAAAGAAAAAAGGAAGAGAGATTTCAAGAAGTCAAAGGCTGACTCTACAAGACATAAAATTATGTACAAGCAGACACATAAACACGGATACATGTCCATGTATATATGCACATGTCCACCCACACACAGAGGCATGCGATACAAACACATTGGCGCACATCCATGCATGCATACGAACCAACCCACATATAACCACCACTATTATGCAAAGAAAAATCATTTAACAGTAATATAAAGGTCTTAAATGTCCAAAAAGGACATCTGACAGAAATTTCCATTCTGAAAAATTTGATGTTGAATTACTGTCTGTTACATAAATAAATCAACTTCTTTTTTTTCTTTTTAATGGATAGATAAATTGATTTCTCATATAAAAATAATAGAAAGCTCTTCTACCTAGTGAAGTTTGAGTCTGCAACAATGAATCCTATTACCAGAACAAAAGTAAGTCCTTCTGTGCGTTGATTTGGATGCTCAGTTGTGAAAAATAAGAACTTCGTTAAATTTCCTCATAGAAGAATTGGTCAACTACAATTTTTCCTGATTATTAAATTCAACTCTGGAATATGTGAACAGTAGCATCTTGAAAGAAGGAAGAAACATTTAGATCAAAAGGTAAGTTCACAAAAACCATAAAATGGATACTCACATGCAAAGCCTTAAAAGCCTTTCCACCAAATCCTCCTCCAACCCTTCTTGTAATCACACGGACATTATGGCAAGGAACACCAAGACATCTTGCAACTGTTCTTTGTGTAAATTCAGGAGATTGAGTGGATGTGTAAACCACCATGCAATTGTCTTCATCTGGTACAGCAAGGGCAGTTTGTGTCTCCATATAGAAATAGTATTCTGACCCAAGTTTGATCTGGAACCCAGCATTAGAAAAAAAAAAGTAGTACAATCCAGCTTACCACTTAAGGAGGAAGAAGAAGAAGAAGAGAAAAAATGAAAACCAGAGTACAGCAGTGCAAGTTTCGGTGTTCAAAAAACTAAATCATATGCTTCAGAGTTTTGAGTTAACTTGAATCTTGGTACTCTCTAAGTCCTAGTTGAGCTTCAGTTTCTCAAGCAAATGAGTAAAGGAAAAAAAAAAACAATTAGCGAAAAGCACCTCAGCTGAGAGAATCTTGTGATTAGCTTCTGCTATTCCTTTTGAGAAATCACCAATCTGTTTTGGATTGATTCCAGGAGGAACCTCAAAAAGGCTTGATCTCTCAACAGCCTCTTCTAATGATAAAATGGGAGCTTCTAGATTTTCAAAATCATAGTCAACGTCCACACAATTGGCAGCCAAGTCTGCATCTTTCTGTGTACCTGCAACCTACACAAGCCATATTAGTGACTGGATTACTTAAACACAAGTCCAGTAAAGTAAAAGCTCCATTTTAGCCATGTATCATGAGTTCCATTTTAGCAATGTACCATGAGAAACACCTCAAAATGGACAACAAAAACCCAGAAGTAGCATGAAAACTATCATTACCACAAATCCTAGGGGCTGTCCAGCATAGCAAGTAAGATCATCAGCAAATAGGGGTTCAGTACCAAAAGACGAATCACATCCAACGTTCTCTCCACCTTTTGGTATGTCTTTAAAAGAAATAACTTCAGTGACTCCATATTGGAATGATGAATTCAATCTTATACCCTTCACCCATGCCAAAGGTTTTGTGCTATTAATGAATGCTCCGTATAGGCAATCTTTTGGAGAAGGAATGTCATCCACATACACAGCCTCACCTACAGTTTTAGGAGGAACTTTCAAAAACATGCCCTTCCAGATAATAAAAAGATTTCCTTATTGGAATTGAATAATAACTAACCAAATACATGTGACTAAGAGTCCCATAAAAATAAAACCAGAGAAAAAGAAAACACAGGATAACATGAGAATAATATAGCAGTTGAATCTGATCACTGTTAATTGGAAATTGTTGTTGGGACATTATTTAAAATTTCTTTAATTTCTAATAAGATAAAAGTCTAGGGTACTAGTTGTAAATTTGTAATTACAAATATTACATACAAGAGATTTTTAGGAGAGGTCTAATCTTTTGAACAAAGCTCTATTCTCCTCTATCTTATTATTTCTCTTCCCGTCCTTCTTTAAAAGGATTTCAATTCTTAGTAACATATTAATCAAAGAAACTTCAGATTTACAGCTAGGTTTCCAAAGCTTCAATTATTATTATTATTTTTTTCATCTGATCAGGTCAGGGTAGAAAAGGTTAGCTACATCAAGAACCAAATGAGTAGGAGCTTCAGTTGTTTTCTTTCCTTCATCTGGGTGTCTCATTTTTTATGGTGACCCTAAATATCTTATCTACCTCTGGCCGTATTCATGTTCCACCCAAAAGCCTTGAAGCATATTTGCCATAGATGCCTGTATTTAGAAGGGTTAAAAAATTTTATATCCTGCCTTTCATCATAAGATAATATCTATAGGTGTTTCTTTTTTTGAGTCAATTTGGTGAGAAGATCTCTCTTCAGGGGGAAGAAATAGTGAATCGAGATCAATTAGTGTTCTTTCCATACCCATTCCAGTATCTCCATGTTAGATGGGCAGGAGTGAAGAATTCACTCAACAGTATTCTTGAGTTTTCACCAAGACAAGAAACGTTCTCACTATTATGATTGCCAATCAAATTCAAAGGTGCTTGAATGGGAAGAGGAGGAACACTAGTTGAGGAGATTCAAACAGTCCATGATTAATAATTGATTAATTATCTGAAGGAGCAACAATAGAATCCTTTCCCAAATCTAAGGTTCGAATCAAAAATAGAAGATTTGGAGGAAGAACGCTTAAGAGGAGATTGGAACAAAGTGCTTATGCAAGGCAAAGATGGGATACTGGAGTCCAGATTAACTACAAAATTGTGATTGTGCCCGACATGATGGATCTGATACATACAGGACCCAGGAGCAGTCTGGGACTACAAAGGCATTTCTGCACTAACGTTCAAAATAAAGGATACATCGAACAGAAACAGGTTCTTTCACTTTACAACCTTGGGAGCAAGAGAATGTGCAGAACTTGTCTAACTGAGGAGTGCTGCTTTGGTAATTGCAGATCAACTGGTGGACTTCCAAGTATCTTGGCACAACGAAAAGGAATTGCAAGTGTATGCCTGAATTGGAAAATCACCTGAAAATTAATGTCATGATGTCTCATTGGATTTGGGTAAGGATTCTATTATTGTTCCTTCAGATAATTAATCAATTATTAGTGACCTTAGCCCTCCTATTCTCTTATCTAAGTGTGTTCATACTTGCACAAAACATCCTATTTTAGTTTCATCTCATATTTTCCTTTGTATCCTCTTATCAATCTTTACCAACCTTTTTCACTTTTATAATTATTATTATCCACTTTTTCCAAATATCTAGTAGATAAAGACCACATTTGAAGAAATAAGGACCCTAGAATAGATAGTACATGAGAAACAGTGACAACATTCAGAAAAAATAGACCTGTGGAATGCAAGGAGGATTATATAGTAGAGTAAAGGGCCATTAGAATGATGAGGAGTTACAAATCTCTAACAGTTTCCAAAGCCTTTGATAAAACATATGGTATTGACTACTATAAGATGTTGGCACTCATCATCAAGATAAAATTGATTTGGAATTGTCCTCTCTTGCAACAAACAAATATTAGTCATATACAAATTAGATTTGAAGAATGGATTCCTTTATGAAGATCTATAGAAGGCAGTGTAAATAATAATTACCCATTGATTGCCATTTTAAAGGCAGTAAACGAAAGGTAAACAACATAAAGAAAGCCATGTATAGGCTAAACAATCTCCAACAGTCGGGTTTAAGAATTTCAGTGCTGCAGTAGCAAAGATAGGGTATGTGGAGCGCAAGTTGTGACTGTAAAGCATAAACTTGATAAACTCATTATATATGCGAATAACAGTGTAACTACGAGCAATTATCTTGAAGAAGTGGAACATTGAAAATCTTTAAAGCCAAACTTGAGATAAAATATCTGGTTCCCCCAAGGGATGCCCTTGAAATCCAGGTGGCTCAACCAAGGAATCTTCATTTCTAAGCATGAAATTTATCTGCTTAATAAAATGGCCAAACTCAGGTCTAAACCACCTGACACACATGCTGAGCTTAATCCCAAGTTGAACGAACTATGTGGGGATTTGCTCACTGATGCAACGAGATTTCAGACACTACTTGGCTCCATAAATTTTCAATCACTTGACCCGGCAATGCCTATGTGTCAACGTAATCAACCAACTCATGCATTTTCCAAAAATTCCATACCTCGAGGCAGTGTATTTTTTTGAGAACATGAGCATTTTAGGTTTATGGGAGACACATACAGATCAGGTAGGCTCAATATGGATATACATTCAAGTATCATTCCCTTAATAAAGATAATATGGTTAATTGGAGGAGTAAAAGTCAGTTAATAGTGGTTAAATTCAGTGCAGAGACAGCATACAGATCCATGACTCATAGAATTTGTCATTTATTGTGGTTGACGATTTTGCATTATGAGATGGCATCAGAATTCAGAACTGGTGAAATTAAGCTGTAACAAAGATACAAACTGTGTCACATACAATTAAGTTCAAAATCACAGGACAAAGAACATTGCGTTTGATAGGCACTTCATAAAGGACAGGTTGAAATCAAGTCAAGTATAATGCATCATGCATCAAATCATGAAAGCAGGTTGAAGACATGCTGACTAGATTTATTAGCAGGACCTGTTTACAACAATTTTATACAAACTCGGCATGACAGATATCTTTGCACACATTGTTAGGAAAATTATTTCAATGTTTCTTTAAAATTCAAATCTCATTGTAACAAGGTAGTCTAGGGGTCTGGCTGTTAGGTACGAGTACCATATAAGACAGACTTGTGGAGATGTCCAAGCTTTTTCTTCACCTTTTTCTCCTTTCATTTTTTTTTCTTTCAATGACATTCATTAATTTCTCATATTTCTTCTTCTCCTTCTACTTCTTATCCTTTAACATGTCAAATTCGCAGTAAACGTAATACTCAAGGAAATTACATATTTACAATGGCATGACGTAAGTTCCAATTGTAAAGGAATAATAAAACAAAAGACTGTTAGAAGAGCTTTAATAAGTGACCAACAGTAAATGCTATATTAATGAAGAAACAGTAAAATGAACAAAATCAATGACACAAAAATTTAGATTGTTCTAAAATCAAGAAATCTAAATTATCTTATCATTTCATGTCATGAGACCACCTAGCTATCTCCAAGTATTGGCATGCATGAAATTAAAAGAGAAATATCAAGATATAACTAACAGAATGTACATAATTTATACTACTGATTAAATAAATTGCTAGAGTTGATTTCAACAAACCAGAAGCCTGAATCTCAGCACCAGCTTTTTTAGTTGGCTCACCAACTGGATAATACTCCCTGCTAACTTCTATGATCTGCTTTCCGGATGACAGCAAAGGTGGCTCTCCAGAAAATAAATAACCAGTTATGGCTTCTGAAGCATTAGTTGATAAATTATTACCGCATCCATTCAAGCCAGAATTTGGGATTTCAGCACTAGATTCAATGAGAGGACCAAAAAAATCAAAAAGGAAACCAACAGCTAAGCTTGACCTATAACCATGATCTGAAATGCCATCTTCAGGCACCACAAATGCTTTAAGCAGTTGCATAGCCTCATAAAGAATGCCAACGCTAAACAATTTTTTGGAAAGAAATTCCTCAACCTTTCTTGCTCTTATTGCATGTTTAATCCCATAGGCACCAAAAGCCAAATGAATTCTTCCCAAAAAAATACCATTGGAGGCTTTACAAGGAGAAGCCTGTAACATAAAAGCGGCATTGAGATATGGCAATGCATTTCCAAGGGGGCGTGGTGCTGCTCGATAGGTTTCAAATAACAGCTTGGTGTCACTTTCAGCGTAGGAGTTCTGACAACCTGGGATTCTAACACTTGCAAGTACTGTTTTAGAATCTAGTGGAGGCCTCTCCAAGAATTCCTCTAACGTAAGCTTTAGTCGTAAAGAACCTGTTTGAATTTCAACTAAAGACCCAGCAGCAAGCAGTATTGTGGCAATATCAGAGGGAAATTGATTCTTTTGCGCCATGACCAAATTCCCGCCCAAACTGGCTGAATTCCGGATGAAACCTGATGCAACTTTATCCATATGATCAGCAATTTTTTTGAATATCTCCCTGTTTGAGCGATATTTACTGTTACTTTCTTCCTTGAGAACCTGGATAGCCCTAGAAATTGTCACAGTCGCTCCAAATTCAATCCCCATACTATCCCTTTTTACCATCGAGAGCTCAGGAATATGTCTCAAATCAATATATTTGTCATAGCATTCAATTTCCTTGTAATAGCCCATACCCGTGTTACCAACTACTAGTTTCACTCGAGTCCCACTGCCAGCAACCTCGGATTCCAATAGGCACATAAGCTCCTCCATGTTACTTGGGTTATACCAAGAGTACCTTTTGGAATCCAGTAAATTTTTAGACTTAACTTCCCTCCTTAAGAACTCTGGAAATAGAAAATTTTCATTACTAGGTGTATACAAGGGCAATCTACTTACTTTTATATCATTGTTCTCCCCCTTTCTCCAAAAAGAATTCATCCCCAGATCCTCCATGTCAACATCAGCTGCAAAACTTTTGCAGGCATCAGCAATGGGCCGGTAACCAGTGCACCGACATAAATTGCCTGCAATAGCCTTTTCAGCTTCTGAAACCATAATCTTAGAGAACCCAGGAGAGGGCTCTGGCCTTTGGGTCTTTTCAGCATTTGTGAGAGCTGCGAAAAGGGACATGCACATTCCAGGAGTGCAAAAGCCACACTGAGAAGCATGGAAACCAGAGAACCTTTTGTGGATTGCATGGTACCCGTCTTTGCTGTTTCCAAGGCCTTCAGTAGTTGTAATTGAACCTCCATTTATACTGCAAAGAAGAGTTAAGCATGAACTCACAGTGAAGTGCTCAATTTGTTCAAGCACAGGGTCATACTTAGACAGAAGAACAACGCAAGCTCCACAACCTCCTGCAACCAGAGTTTCAGAAAACAAATCAATATATTAATCGAGTGATAAAACTGAATTTGCTTGAATAATCTATAAATTGTATTATTCTCTTTTACCATGCATTCTAGAGAAATCCCATTATATCTGAACAATAACTCCAAATCACAATTAAAAATGAAAATTCTAAACATCTCAACCTCAACATTGTCAGCAGAACAATCATGATATTGGTAGAGAGATTTTACCAAGCAAAGAGAATTATAAGGGAGGAGTAAAAAAAATGGAAAACAATATCCACAATAATTAAAATCTAAGAAGCCAATTTAAAATCCCTTCTAAGGCACACAAACAAAAGTATCATTCCAACAAAACAAAATATCAGAAAATGAACAAAAATAAAAGAATGCTATAAATCTAAAATTCTATTTTTTTTTCTTGTCTCAGTAAATCTTAAGATCCCATAGAATCCTATAAAGAACAAATTAAAAAAGAAAAAAAAAAGAAACAAGAAATAGAAACTTCACATAAAAGAACTGAATGGAATTCAAATTAATCATCCCAAAAAGGAAAAGAAAAATAACGAAATTAAAACAATTTACTTTAAAAGCCTCACCTATAGCTACAGGATTAAACGCAATATAGATATATAAACCCAAGTGAACTCAAATCAAAACAAACGAAACATTATAATTGAAAGTCTTCTCGAGAAAAAGAGACAGAGAAAGTGAGATTGAAAAAAAAAAACATTTCAGAAGATATCAAATCTCAATAACCGACCCACTAACAATATCATCAAACTAAAAATATACACAAATTGAGAATTGAATTACTAAAAAGAGAGTGGAGTTGGTGTGGGGAAAACCTTCTCCACAGCCAAGCTTGGGCCCCTTGTAACGAGTGCGAGTACGTATGAATTCAAGCAAAGTCGTGGAAGGATTGATTGTTGGGAGCTCGAATCTCTCCCCATTAATTGCAAACACCAGGTTCCCTCCCTCTTCTGCTTCCCCCATTGTTGAGAATCACTTGCTACTACAACTCTGGTTCGTTCTCCAGCTATTATATTATAATAAACTAGCACTCTATTTGCTTCCAATACCAGCCAAATGGAAAAACGACGCCTTGATGTCGCCATTGAACTATAGAAATCAGGAACCTAATGACTGAAAGAAACCATTCTATGATGTTCTATCTTTGACCGACGAAGCCATTGTTTGTCAAATACATGTGCTCCTCGAAATAATGAGAAAACAAATCTGAACCCGCCACCTTGGTTTTGTTCAAATAATTTTTAAAGATATAATTATCCATATGGATCCCTAACATTTGAAAATATCAAAAACCTCCCCCAACATATGTGCAAATGATCTGACCCTTTCTTGGCCTTTTTGTTTAACATTGAGACCGAACTATCCCGTAGATTAAATTTATTTAAAAGCCAATATAACCTAGAAAAATCCAACTCAAATTTAAAAATTAATCTAGCAAAATAAGTTTTTAAAAATTGATATTTATAGTTTACTCCCTTGAGGTTTTAAACAATCCCATTTTTCCCCTGAGGTTTCTAAAATACCAGTTTACTACCTTAAGGTTTTCTATATGTACCAATCTTCTCCTTTTAACAAGGTTTGATAGTTAAAATCGTAAGTGAAAAATATTAAATGACAAATTTGTCACCTTCTTATTTACATTTAAATGTAAAAAGCTTTTATTAATTTTGAGTAAAAAAATGCACTTACAATAGATTTAAACCAGGTCTAATTTTTTTATTTAAACAAATGTTGTAAATATTGAACTTAGCCGCTAAAGGGTAATCTTGGAATTTGATTTTGGTTCGGTTTCGGTTTGGAGTATATTTAATCGATTCTATTTCGAATATTTTCAAAGCCAAACCAAAACCAAACCGTTTCCATACCTACGTCAAAGAGTTGTAATAATAAGAGAGTTTCTAAATTTTTTTGTAGCCTAAAAATATGGATTACTTGTTCATCTTGGCTTTGAGGACTTGGTGTGTTTGACACCATTGAGGTTGGAAGGCTATATGGCTTCAAGCACAAGAGACGTAATTGAATGGAAGCCAGAAAATTATTTTAGGGGAGGCCCACCAATATGAATTAAGAAAGGGGTTTTTAGATTGCTAATGGCCATATAAAATATAAAAAATTTAAAGATAGCCTTAAGTCACAATCAAAGCTTTCTTCTGTTCGATTGGCCAATGCTAATCAATGTTATAATGGTGACTATACTTTCTTTTTTTTTTGGTAAACAATGGTGACTATACTTAGATTGATGCAAGGATATTCTAGTCTCATAATTGAAGGTGAAAAATAGTGCATCTTATACACTAAAAAAGTCTGTCTAAACATGTAAATTAGCATTTAAAATCACTCCATACAATTTACTTTTAAGTGCATCCTAGAAACAAGTAAGTGCATTTTAGGTACTGTTTCCAAAAAAGAAATTTCACGTTGACTTATCAAAACACCAAAGATAAGAAGAAGAAGAAGAAGTGATTAATTAATGAAGGGATTGAGTAGCAATTGAAGCCCAAAAATTATCTATTAAACGAATTACATGCCACCAAATTGTTTTTTAAGAGAGGGATTGGAAAGTATAACATTCTCGGCAAATTCTCCAATAAATGTAAGAGTTGGTATACTGGATAGATATCTATGGGAAAGGGAACATCACCGAATTCTGGATAATTATTAAATAGTGATCCTTTTAAAAATAATTAACAATAAGTGTTGTTTTACTATTGACAAAAAAGTTTCTTCCAAAAATAATGTTAAAAGACTTATAAACCGTTAGAAAAGGTTTATAAGTCTTTCAAGGGTATTTGGTAAAAATTCTCTATGAACACTAAAATGACATAATTTCTCAATTATTTCAGAAAATTATCACTATTTTCTAACCATCAAGAATTGGGTGATTGAATCTAAATTATTTTTAAAAGTATCACTTAATGTGTATATATAAAGAGAATCCAAGAGATTTTCTGTCCAAAATGCTTCCTGGGAAAATTGTTGTTTAGTCAAACTTTTTAAAATTAAAGCAACCTAGATTTACTCACTGAAATCTTGATACTTGAAAATAGTAATATTTTTCTAAAATAATTGAAAACTGAGTGTCATGATTTATAGTTCATGAAGGATTTCTTCCAAAAATACCTTAAGAGACTTGTAAACATCTTGTTTTTTCTATTATCTTTTACCGAGGCTAACAAATCTTGTAAGTGCATTTTTGGAAGAAATTTTCACTCATTCTCAATTATTTTAAAAAAGTATCATTAATTTTTAATTACCAAAATTTAAATGACTGAGTCTGGGTTATTTCTAAAAAGTATCATTAGAAACCAATTTCTCTTTATTTTATTCACTTTCATGTCTGAGTTATTTGCTTACACGTATCTATCTTATGATTTGTCCTGATATATACTGTCCAAAATGCTCTTCACTTTTACTGCTAGTACCTTTATCTCTAGGTTACTTGCCTTTGCTTTTTAATTTGATGCTAATGATGAATTAATCAAGTAATTATAAATGCATATTTTAAACGCTTTAGGGGATAAAAGGTTTTTACCCCGAGGCAAGGTGAGAATGGGTGACACATTTCTTGAGTCAGCACCAACGCCCATGAATTTATTGGCTCTGATCGTAGGAGATAATTTCAAGGTTGAGTCGTAGACGATATGAACTCCAGTGTCAAATTTGAATAAATCCCCTACGTGCACGATTTAGTCCCAAGGATTGGAACCTCTGCGTGTAAGGTTCATTGCACTTCGTGGTTCTGTAGTGACGGTCAAATCCTTTGACTAAGGTGACCGGGGATGATTGATAGTTATGGCTCACTCTGAACATTCCACAATAGGGAGGAAGCCATTATCACGCCAAAGGGGTTAGCCAAGGTGGCGTAGAACACCGTTCATACTAAAAGCTCAAGCTTATAATAAAGGTAAATTTTATATATCGTTCACTCAAACTGATTTTAGGGAGGCCCTACACGTAGAATAGTTTTTTCTCAACGAGTAGAGTGGAGGTTTGGACCCAAGACCTTGGTATTTGCCTAAGGCTTTGATAGCATGTAGAACACAATTCCTACTAAAAGCTTAAACTGATAGAAGAGAGGAACTTTATATATTTAATATATTCCTTAACAGGCGGTAATCCCCTTCCTCGCTTAAAAAAAATTAAAAAAAAAAAATCAAACTTTCTTCCTCTTCACTTTACCATGATGTCACTTGTTAGATTTGTCAAAAGCTACAGTAGTTATCCACGTAATAAAACCTTTCAAAAAGGGAGAATCCCATCAAAGATATCAACTTATTGTCTTATTAATTAGGGATAGAGTCTTTAAAAATGTCCAAGTACATTTCACTTTCCTCCCATATATCAAATCAAATTAAACATGGCAAAAAGAAGATAGTTTTATAGTCTTATACCTATATCAACTTGCATGTCTAACTCATATGTCATATCTGGAGGTCTACTTTTGAATTTAGAAATGAAAAGGATAGTCTTCAACTATTCAAGCATCTTGGTGTCTTTGTTTTACCATATATGTTTTACCTTTGAATTACTCAAGATGTTATAGCTCAAATTGCTGGATTCAAAATAAATGCACAAGAAAAATGTGTTAGTTAGCTTTTGACATCCAAATGAGTTAAGATGGTTAACTTTGGCAAATACTAGATTGTTTTAGTGCATTGGATAAAATTAATCTAGGCCCTTTCATATACCATAAGCAACACACTAAGTCAAAATCAGGCTTCTCTTACATTTGATAGAACTAGAAATTGTGAACAGGCATTGCACATTGAGAACGAATCTCATGGTTCATGAATTTTTTTAGAAATTAATTTTAATAATAAACCCAAAAGATGAATTTTTTAAATTTAGTTATTGTTATATTTTAAAAAAAATATTTTTGAATTATTTAAAATATTTGTGTCTTATGCTATTATAAAGTCATAGAGTTAGACCTTCATATTTAGAATATATTTTTTTAAACAATATTATTATTGTTAGTCCCTGTATCTATATATTATTATAAAGTCATAGAGTTATAAATTCTGTTATATATAATTCTTCTTTTGGTTATTAATGTAAAAATTTATTTGATTGAAACATCTTCTATTGAAATCATCAATTACAACGCATATAACATTTGGTTCTTTTGATTTGTGCACAAGCACTAGTTACAAAAGGATTCACAATTACAACACCAAGTTTCAATATCCTTCTAATGATGCCTTCTCAGGGTGCAGCTAGGGTTGCTCACTAGGTGGGCTTGGGCGGGCTCGGATAGGGCTAGAGGCTATATATACGATATATGGGCAATGTCCAAGCCTTTTTGGCTCGAATATTGGGCTTTTAGTGTCATGACCAATCCCACCCATAGAAAACTACTCTAAAAGCTCGAGTCCACCCAGCCCGACCCGATTTAATTGAAATAAACCTTATATTTTTTTAATTATAAAATACAACAGACACCCAATTTTTTGACTGGCATTTGATACCAAAAACACCTTCCACATTTTTTTATTAAATTAACTCATACACCAATTTGTTAAATGTTAATGTCACCTGTATCAATAATTGCCTAACATTTTGATACCTAAAATGCCTTCAATTCTCTTTCAAATTTGCTATGTGCATAGCATGTGCATTCCCATAAAACAAATAGAAGGCCCATGTAAATGAGATTAAATATGCAAGAGCACCAAATCATGGGCTTCTTAGTGTTCAAAAATTTCCTATTCATGTAAAAAGAGTTACTTTTATAATATTATTACTAATAATATATAGCAAGAACATCTGGCCGGTGAAATCTCATGGTTGATGAAGCCCACCCGAGAATTGACCGGGCTTTGAAAAACCTGCCCAGCCTTGGCCCATTGGAGGGTAAAGAATGTGAAGACTTGATGGTAGCCAAACTACAGACTCCAAAGCTAAAGAAACAAAAGAAAAAGGCAGCTGGTCTGTCATATTCTTTGCCCTGCTTAATGGTTCTCTTCTGCTGCTGATAATGGCTATCCAATCTCTTTCATCTCCCTCTAAAAATACCCAAGAGAACACCCAAAAGAGTTTTTGAGTCTGTCAAGACTATCCCATGACCATCTCAGCCAGCCAATCGTCCAAACTGGGCACGATCCTCTACTGCAAGAGCTGTTATTCACGCTCTGATCATGAGGTTTTCCTTCATCAACCAGACTGTAGTTTCTGTTTTCTTGGAGCTCAAGGATGCAGAGCTACGAGCCTACAAAACATATTCGATGTACGAGCCTACAAAACATATTCGAGACAACTAGTATCTTGTTTGCCAACTATTACTGTATCATCAGTTGTGATGCGCATTTTGAAAGCACATTACATGTTTGAATTTTTGCCCAAGTGAATTTGCTTTGCAAATTGCAATTTCATGTGTTCTCTCTCCCCTCTTATTGTCGTGATCACCTTATGGTTGAACCAAAAAAAACAGAAAAATTAAAAAACGAGAAAGATCTTAGACTCTTAGTAGGCCCTTGATATTGTACGCGCCGCTCCAGTGATATGCAGACAAATTGGACTCCGGTCTAGTCTACATGATTCGATCCGACAGTGCGGGAAGCCTTCTAAAGAAATTCAAAGCTGGTGTAGGCATCCGATCTCTGAACATCGGATGCCGCAGATAATAGAATCCACACGCCATCGCCACCATCTTCGACGGTACCAAATACATAACGATTGCCACCACAAAGCACAGCCCAATAAATATCCCCGTCGCCCGTGGGTCCCGCCACGTCACCAACGCCTGCACGCGCTCCCCCTGCGTCGCGATGTCCCCTAACAACGTCTGCACTCGTGCCCCGAGCGACCTCAGCTTATCGTACCTGGTTCGCACCACCTCCGGCGATCTGCTGCTTGGCACCGTATCAAATTCCTCGTCAAGCTCATCCCTATCCACCACATCCGCCTGCGAGATCTTCGGACACAGATGCGGCGGTGGGACCCGAGACCTGAACCTGTAGTTCCACGCGCCGATCACGAACATGTAGAACGCTAAAGTCGGAACGATCAGATCCGGGAACCACACCAGCATCACCAGCAATGCGTGCACAAGCAGCGTAGCAGTCGGTTTCCTCCACGCACGCGTGTCGTCCACCCACTTCACCACGTCGATAACCCCAGCAACCACGTTGATGATCCTGTACCAGTTCGCACGTACCTTTCTCATGCTGAAGCCGTGCGAATCCGCGTCCAGCATGTACAAAACAACCTCGCGGCTCAAAGGCGGCTCTGATCTCGACAAGTGTGCGGCCACGATCTTCGCTGCCGTGTTCCTCAACATGTCCTGTTGGATCACGCCAAGTGGTTTGATATGGTGCATCGTCGGCAGCATCGGTTGGGTGTACACGTGGAGCATGTCCAACGTGGGAACCGCACGTGCGAATCTCACCGCCAGCTCTATATCACCCATCTTCTTCACTCCAGTCGGAGTTAAAAGCAGCAACGGATACGTATTTTTATACACTCTACCCATATCCAGAGTCGATATACGTATACGGACTTTCCCTATACGGAAATCGGGCCGGACCGTTTCTTTAGACCCTTCCATCTCGTATACTCCCCAGCTGTCGAAGACCCCAATTGAGAGAACCGTACATGGGTCGTATACCTGCCACGTGTACTGTTCGTTCCACCTAGGATCCAAGCTGTCCGAGACCGTACGAGTCCGTACCCACTTCTGACCGTACTTCGCCACCGAATACGCGTCGGTTGACCCCTTTCCGTTGACAGTTTTCATTGGAAGAAGATTCCGGCACCCGACTATCCCGAGCTCGACCGTTCCGACCGGCGGTTTCCAGAGCTGCCTCGCCGTAGGTCGGAAGTCGCTGCTGACGTAAGCGGATTCGTCCATCACATGATATCCACCGTCGAAGCAGAGGCGGAGGTGGACGCGACCCTTGTAGACCCTCTTTTCCTCGGCTAACTCTTCTAGGTTGAACCACCGGGAAGCCACTTTCCGGTCGTCGACGCGTCGTTCAATGGTGGCTAGCGGTATTCTGGTCAAACCTAAAACCATCGGTCCCTTGGATTGGCGGTTTTCCAGCGAGAAAACCAGGTGATCGCCGAACGGCTCGGCCGCGACAAAGATGAGATCTTCGTTCCATAATGGGGAGCCGTTATTGCTGACGGCGGTTTTGGTTTTCATGACTTGGAACCCCAGCTGAGCTCTGACTTGGAAGCTCGACTCTCTTGACGCTGTTAATGGTAAAACGTCCTGTGCCTCGATCACCGTCGCTCTTAAGTACCATAGCTTTGGCGATAGGTAGACTTTTGACCTCGAACTGATGTTCCCTGGAGTGTCATTCTTCCATGCATCGGAGAATGCCTCGTCAGCTTGGGTGCCTATCCACGTGGCAAGCATCAGGTCTCCGTTGTGGGCACCACCGCCTTCCAGTCTGTACCATTGTGGGGCCAGGGGGCTGTCAGGTGGGTCCCTTAGCGGGATCTCTGATGCGTCGAAACATATTCCGCCTAAGAAGCTCCCATCGTCTGCGTCCGAAGTGGGATCGAAGGTGGATGATGAGGAGAGCGGGTCCCACAAAGAGACTTCGAGGATAGAGCTTGATTCGGGTGCGTCGCGGCCGAAAGCGAACGTCTGGTCCCACTCAAAGAATGGGGTTTTACGGGCGGTTTTGGATCTGACCTGGCAGCCGGAAACTGCAATCTTTACTACTGGGTCGCGTTTCGTGGGCAGAGATCGAGCTTTGACGACTCTGACGAATAAATAGTGCATTTTCTCGACGAGATCAAACGATGACCGTTCGATCGGTATTCTTTCCGATAAATCTCCTGAAAAACTTTCCACCGTGGGCTGTCGGAGTAATGGTCGAGCGGGTTTGAACGCGACGGCTCGAAATTCCGGCACCGATCTTGTCACCGTCGCTTGCATCACTTCCGGTGGTGGAGGGGTCCAGTCGGGTATTGTCCCTCTTTCAGTGTTCGCTTGCATTGGCTGCGGTGGCAGTGGGTCCATGGGATCTGTACTCTCTTTATCTTGGGGTGGTGGGTCAGATTCCGGCCGCTTTTCAGCCTCCGGAGCGACATTTTGCGTTTGTGGAGGCGCCGGATCAGTGGCCGGTGCAGGGTCATTCGGTGGTGGAGCAGGTGGCTCATCGGGCTTGGCAGCTTCCTGTGGTGGTTCTGCTGGTGGCGCCGGTTCAGGTTCCGCAGGAGGCGCAGCTGCCTCCTCAGGCTTTCCGGCATCTTTTGGTGCCTCCCCAGGTGGTGGTGGGCCAGACTCCGGTGGTGGTTCTTCTGCTGGTGCAGCCTCAGACTTCACTTCTTTTGCTGGTGGCGTTGGCTCAGTCGGTGGGGGCGGCGGCGACGGTGGTGGTGCAGCGACCACATCTGCATAGTAAATCACTAATCCAATCTCACCTTGAATCCAACTAAAGAAGTGTTTCTTCCCGAGAGGAAAATACATCTTCGCTTCCTCTCCCTTCCTCACAAACTGACTAGAATTCAACCGAACCCGACCCAGAAAGTTATTTCTTCGAGTCGGTCCGTAATTCCGATCATGGTAGATATCAAGCTCAAGAACATCAGCAAACACGTCGGAAGGCCCGCTGACGTTGAACTCAAGCACCTCATTCCAGGTGGGGTTCAAGTCCCGGATCGCAGTTTGTGTCCGTTTCCGTTGCCCGTAAAAATCAACGACGACGTATGGACTCGACGTCCCGTGTCCATCTTTTGGTGACAGATTATGAGCGTCGACCACCTCCACTATGAGTTTTTTGACTGTTGCCATGATAACAAAATTTCTCGGCGATCTCTGTTGTGATGATATTACATTGTTTTGGTGTCTGAATGAAGAGAGAAAAAAGAAAGAGACTGGGGTTTATAGGTTGGGGAGTTTAAAGAGATATAAAGTTAGGATGAGAATGGCGGATTTCTTAGTGGGAAGGGGAAAGAAGAAAGAGAAAGATAACAAAGGTGCTTAACTTCATCCGCAAGCAGCCTTAGCTAAAACCTTCTTTTGGTTCTTTTTGATTTTCTTTGTAATAATAATACATGGCTTTTGTCAAAGATTCTATCTCTTTTTACCATCTCTGCATGCTGTCATCTAATCAGATCATGAGGCCATGCCATACTTTTTCTACAGATCTCTGCCTTTTCAGACACCGACCACGGTTTTGTCACCACACCTTTTTTATTTATTTATGATAAATTTGAAATTTAGACAAGAATCGATTTATATGAATCTCTTTTTTCTTGCATGTCTCTTACGTGTATGGCACTTGCATAAAATACTACTCTTTTTTATTTTATTTCACGTCTCTCACGTTTATGGCACGTGCATAGCATCTGTTACATGCATGTGGACTCACACTCTCAAAGTTTGGATAATACATTATATCTACTCTACTCTATCTCCAACTTGGCATTTGGAGGTTTTGTTAGGAATTGCATGTATAAGTCTGGTGAGGTGTGATTGGCTCCAATTTGTTATTTGGTTTCTTCGACCCTCTCACCCGATCGGATTGGGGAGCATTTCCTCTCAGATCTTCAGTCCTCCTCTTATACTAGTCTCTAATTCAAATGTAATAAAAATTTCATCCTTTTTGTTAAAAGTGCAGTGAGGGCCCAAGGGAGACTTAGGAAGAGATGAGAAAAAGCTACTCCCGTATATTTGCCTAGGTATGTACAAATTTTGAGAATCCAAGGTCCACTAATTAAGCTGTTTGGTATGATTTTTGAAGGTTGGATTTTTAATCAGAAATTAAAATCTGGCCAAAAACCACAATCCACTTTTTCATGAGTTTTTGTAGATTTTGACGGTTAAAAGAATAAATGCAAGTGGTAAGGAAATATTTATAGTGGTGGTTCCCACTTAAACAATGAAGTTAAAATCCAAACTATCCAAATAAGATTTTGGATTCTAAAAATCAGTATTGAGAATCTAGTTTTTCAAAATCTAAATTATAATCTAGAATAAAAAAACTAAAAACTTACCAATCAACCCTTTGTTTTGGGGGGAGGGGGTATCGCTTGTAATATCTTCAATTTTCGCATACAACGAGGCACAAAGACTAGAGGTATTTTGGTTTTTTTATATTTGTTTATACTAGCCGTGAGCTGGTGATTAAGAGAGTCCACGTTACAAAAGAATCCCTAAAATGTGGCCGTTGTTTATTTTACATCAATTGGCCGGCCGTCATTCCACACAGTTGTCACTTGCTATGGCCCATGGTTATTCAATTGCCATAAAATTGGGGGAAATAATCTTGCAGGACGAACCCCAATCCTCTCAATAATTACCAGATTATAAGTCTCTTCATCTACAGGTGGCTGATTGTATCTGAACTGCAAATCACTCGGTTTTACACACAATTGGCGCTAGGGTCAAAGTTCTGACTCGTTGCACCGAACAGATGCTGACATGCCTACGCATACACGCGTCCCAGAGTTGGAAAAGGTGGAAAAATACCTAGATTATGAAAGTTCTAAATCAATAATTATATTTGTTCGTGTAGTGGATAAATGTTGTTGTATGGGAAGAACTTGATTCATCAATGTACATATAAAGTTTGGTGTAGGAGGCTTACTACACCGAATCATTTATACAAGGAAATAAGTGTCCAAGTTCAAGGACTTGCGACTATTAGATTGAGAGCTGCCTTTCAAAGAAGAGAAGGAAGAGAGGAGTAGACAAGAAAGGGAGGAAGAAGAAGAGAAGAAGGAAAGGAAGAGAGAGGAAATCTAGAAAGGTAAGGACATTTTCACTAATCTATTTATATTATAAAGCTAAATTGTTTTTTGGTTGATATTTGATACCTAAATTGTCCTACACATTTTATTATATTTACTTTCATCTCCCCTTAACTAACTTAATTACACTTTTAACTTACATTTGATATACAAATTGCGCCACGCCTTTTGTTATATTCACTTTTATCTCCCCTTAACTAACACTTATTATATAACTACCTCATATTATCCAAAATGCCCTTTACGTTTAATTTTATTTACATTTAGGGTACGTTTGGATGACAAGAATTCAAATATACATGTGAATTGAAATGCATATGAATTATAAATCTTATGATTTTCAATTCCTATGTATTAAAATTCTATTGTTTGGTTGGTGTTAGGGAATTCAAAATTTTTTCTTTATATCTTACGTAATGCTTACATATATCAAAACATATATAATTTGAGCTAACATTGTATTAATTTTATTTATTTCTTATCTTTGAGTTTCTTTCAAGATGATTTTCTATCTCTAGGATCTTCTTTCTTTAATTCTATTTCTATAATTTTTTTCTCTCTAAAATTATACAAAAAGAGAATTTTCACTCTAGAAAAGATTTTCTATATATGTTTTCTCTCTCTATAATTCTCTTTTTTATCTCTTTAAAAAGGATTTCTTGAGGATTCTCTTTCTAGAGTATTTTCAATTCCTATGTATTAAAATCTCTTTCTAAAAAGAGTTCCTTTAGGATTCTCTCACTCTAGACAGGATTTTTTCTATTTATGTTTTCTCTATCTAGAAGATTTTATCTCTCTAGGATTCTCTTTCTGGAGTATTTTCTCTCTCTAAAATTCTCTCTTTAAAGAATTTTTACTCTAGAAATCATTTTCTCTATATAGGTTTTTCTCTATAAGATTCTCTTTCTAGAATGTTTTCTCTCTCTAAAATTCTCTAGAGAATTTTCACCCTAGAAAAGATTTTTTACGAGTTTTCACTCTATATCTCTCTCTATAAGATTTTATCTCTCTAGGATTCTCTTTCAAGAGTGATCTCTCTCTAAAATTCTCTCTTCAGAGAATTTTCACTCTAGAATTTTCTCCAGATATTCGTTCTTTAAAGCATTTTATTCTTTCTATAGTTATCTATTTTCTCTCTCTAGAACCCTTCTCTTTCTAGAGTTTCTCTCTCTAGACTTTCTTTTAAGTCATTCCTTTCTCTAAAATTCTCTCTTTATAGAATTTTCTCTATAATTCTCTTTCTAGAAATTTTTCTCTCTTGGATTCTTTTTTTAGAGTATTCTGTCTTTAGACTTTTCACTCTAGAATTTTCTATAGATTTTATTTCTCTAAAGCATTCTCTTGTTTCTATAGTTCTCTATTTTCTCTCTCTAGATCATTTTCCTTCTCTTTCTAGAGTTTTCTCTCTCTAGAACCCTCTCTCTAGATCTTCTCTTTAAAGTATTGCTCACTCTAAAATTCTCTCTAGAACCTTCTTTTTCTCTATCTAGAGTCCCCCTCTCTAGAGTTTTCTTTCAAGGTTTTCTTACTCTAGAGCATTCCACTCTCTTTCTAGAGTTTTCTCTCTCTAAATTTAAATATTAAATTATACTTTGATCAGCTACATTTCTTATGTTATGGAAAAAAATGAAAATGAGCCCTCTTGCAAAAAATCAATGATAATAAAATTCTTATGTTTAATGAGAATTGTAAAAAACACCTCATATGTATAAATTGTAATTCTCATGAACCATGAGAATTGGGTGTCTTTTTTTTCCACGTGAATTTTAATTCTCATGGGAATTGGTCAACCAAACACAAGAATTGAAATTTTTAACTGCGAATTCCAATTCCTACCCTCCAATTCCCGTGATCCAAACGTACCCTTAGATCTTTACATAGATAACTGCTTCTATTCCACAAAAATCCTTCAATTTATTTTTTCTTTTATAATTATTTTGCTAAGTGTATAGAATGTGCATTTCCCATGTTTGAATTAATGTAAACCATCATGATCCACGGCATGGGTATAAAACTAGAAAAACCTTTTAAAATGAGAAACGGTAATCCAGAGAGACACTTGATTTTCCATGGAGTAACAGGCGCACGAGGACACTTGGTTAGTTGTAACTTTGGCAAGAGGAAGAGAGCTTATGATTAGAACTGTAAGTAGGGCGGGTTGGGTTTTTATGAGTTCGGGCTGAACCCAAACTAAAATTACTTGGCCCAGACTTATATTGGCCCGCCCTAAACCCAAACTCCGGGAGCCCAAACCCAACCCTAAAACTTTTTCTCTAGTTCGGGTTGGGTTCGAGCCAACACAAATTAAATGTACACTCAAGATAAGCATTTGAAATCCTTTTATAACAAAGTAAAAATAGAATTGATGAACTAAAATATTAGCTAGGATGCAACAGCGATAGAAAATTATTAAATACATGTAAATCTAAAAAGATAAAATACAATTCATATGTTCTTATGAGTATCTTAAAAAGGAAAAACAAAATATTACAATAGATAAGGCATTTTCCCTAAAATCAATCGGTTCATATAAATAATTGTTTTTTTAATGTAAAAATGACAATACTCTATTTAATTAATTAACTTTACCGTTCCTAGGTGTGTATGTGAGTATATTCTACTTGATTAATTAACTTTGCAATTCCTATGGTATGTATTAAACTGTTACTATACTTTCCACTTCAACATGATCAATAACCTCTCTTGAAGGTTGTAGAAGACTAATATAGACAAAACAATTGTATTGCAATTTTCCTCATGGAATTTTGGGTAAAAATAACTCTAATCCGTTCAACCAACAGAAAAAAGGATGTTATGAAAAGGCTTTGTATGGATGTAAGTCATATGCTTCTTCTTTGGATGGGTAATAAGTCATATGTTTCTTCTTGAGTTTGGGCTCTTCGCGCTTTTCAGGTTGTGAAGCATGAACCCAGGCCCAACCCAAACTCAATTTTGGGCCTAAAATTAAGCCCGGCCCAAACCCGAACCCAAACTAAAGTCTTAGTTTGGGTTGTTATTTGGGTTGGGTTGGGCGAGCTTTGGCGGGCGAGCAAAACTTACAGCTATACTTATGATGGGAGTAACGGTGGCTTTGCTTTTACGTAACAAGCCTTTAAAACGGTTAATTTCTTGACTTTCAACTAAGCGATTAATGCCCCTATATCTAACGGCCGGATTGCAATTATGTTGTGACAACCACTGTGCAGTTTCTAGTCCATAAGAAAAGAACTATACCAAAGCTAGCCCAATTAATCATGGTGCATGGATTTCAATGCATTTGACATGTAACCTAAATCTGGATTTCAATATTAACTAAAACATAAAAAATAAAAAAATAAAAAGGATCGATCAAATTCTTCTTCAAACCGATTTTCACCTGCACTGTGTACCAGCTGGGTACTATATATAATATAACCCATCTTCTTCCCTTCACAAGCACCCCCAAGTCTTGCTCCAAAGTTTCTAATTGTTTCAAGCATTAGTTGAATAAACAGTAGTTGTTCTTTACTTTGCATCCATGACAGTGGTTACGGCACGAGGTGTAGTTTTGACACCCACACCTTCTTTTTTTTATTTATGATAAATTTGAAATTTAAACAATCTCACAGTGGAACTCTTCTTTGTTTGGTGCCTTGTGGAAGTACAAGTACCCACCAAATATCTCATCAGAACATTCACCGGAGATGTCCATCTTCACTCCGAGCGACTTTATCTTGTGCGACACAAGGAACATAGGAGTGCTTGCTCTGAGACTTGAGCCTTCAGATCAGGTGAGCCCTGCACAGACAAATGGAAGATGGTATGAGACTTGAGAAAGTTCCAAAAACCAAACCCATCTTCATGACTAAAATCTAAGACTAACCTCAAGGCCAACACAGAAGGAATGGAGTTGTGTACCCCACTGCACAGACAAATGGAAGATGGTATGAGGCTTCCCCTTTTGCTTCAACATGCATTTGCATTGACAAGTTAAAGGATCATCTCAATGAAGGTAGAATCTCATCTTAGGCAATCTATAACTACTTGGTCAAAATATAAAAAAAAAGAGTCTACATTGTACTTGGTTCTTGACCATAGAAATTATCTTTCAAACTAAAATTGGAAGCCTTCACGAGCTTCACCGTTAATGGAGGTGGATTAAATCCCAGAAGGTATTCACTTTAATCTGATTAATTTGCACATACAGAAACCAAGGAGCCAATTATATTTCACTGAATTGAAAGTGCCCAGCATAAGAGGAATAGTGGGAGGGTTACCCAGGTTGAGCCAATGCAGATCTTCACATGATATTCAAATTATTGAAGTAGAATGACAACAGAAAATAATACAATGTAGGATCAATAAATGCAGGAACTCAGAGATTATAACAGATAGAACATTATGCACCGTTAGTTGGTCCTTTAAAGTCAATGAAAGCACGGTATCAAACTAGAAGCAATAAAAAATCAGTGGAACAGATTAATTTGATAAACACCAAACGGAAGGAATTTTACTAAACAGTTTCACAGTTATGGTGATTTATCAAAACATCTAATACTTTAAAAAATATTAACATATTGTACACATGCTTAAAAGACGAACACAAAAACGCAGAAGCATGAATGTACAGCCACTAAAACAATCTCCAGGGGCTGCAAAGTGCATCTAACAAGTCTATTAAATTAAAATAATAAACAAAGCTATCATCAAAATAGAACTAAGGGCATGACAAGATCAAAATATACCAAGCAGTAAACTTAACTCACATTTTGGACCGCAGATGTAACAGCTGCAAATAATGCCACTTCACGAACTAATGAAATATACCCCATCATCCGAAACAAGCCAACAGAGTTTGCTAAACAAGAGAGAACAAAATATCGTAAATAAAACCTACAATAATAAAGCTTCAGCACACAAGAATAAGATTGAAACAGATGAACCGAATGGATATGAAACACAAAGAAGCTCTTGTTTTCGAAACAAATTTCCAAAATTTGCAGAACTAAAATTGATTTGCAGAAAATTTTCAGAAAGTGTCACTGAAACCAGTCACTAAGGCAAAAATCATAAGAACATGTGTAAGTAATTCGAAGATTTCTAATCGGACAAGCTATTCGAAAACCAAATATCATAAACATTTCAAAAAGTTACATAGATACCAGAAGGTTTGGATCTAGATTAACTCACCAATTAGTGAAAAATTAAACGGTGGCGAACAAAGCCGGCGACTCTCTGAGAACAAAATCAAAATTGGTGTTGTTCAAATCAACGGCGGCATCAGGAGGATCAGGACCGTTGATAGCTTGAAGAATCGAACGAGATCCCACAGGAACAGATGTAGCCTCGAAGCTCAACAGAAACAGACGCAGAAACAGAAGAACAGGAGACATGGAAGAGAAGGGTTTGTACGGCAGATGAAGGATCAGAAACAGAGATGGGGGGAGAGATGGAGAGGTATGTGTCTGTTGTTCTCCCCCTTTCAAAATAGTAGAAACCCTCGTTTTCCCCTTCAATAACCAGAGTAGCAGCAACGAAGAAGAAGAGGAATAGTTTCCTCTTCTTCAACGATTGGAAAGCCTTTTATTGAAGGTTTATTGAAGGTGAGAAGGCTCAATAGTCATATTTACATTTTATGCCATTGCTTAAAGTTACCAATAATTAAAAGTTTGCCACCGCATAAAACTTAAAATCCATTCCCAAATCCAAAAACGGGGTTGAAGCCGTTTCTGAAAATCAGGGGTTTTCTCATTTTCATTCTTATAGAATGAGTTCTTGCATGCCTTACCAAACACTCATTTTGGTATCAGAATTCATTCCAAGGCTTGGAATGAGTTCCAAGGCTTGGAATGAATTCCTAAAATGAAAGCCAAACGAGGCCTTAATCTCTAATTCAAATGTAATAAAAAGGTCATCCTTTTTGTTAAAGTGCAGTGAGGGCCCAAGGGGAGACTTGTCATGGGAGACTTAGGAAGAGATGAGAAAAAGCTACTCCCATATATTTGCCTAGGTATGTACAAATTTCGAGAATCCAAGGTCCACTAATTAAGTTGTTTGGTACGATTTTCGAAGGTTGGATTTTCAATCAGAAGTTAAAATTTGGCCAAAAACCACAATCCACTTTTTCACGAGTTTTATAGATTCTGACAGTCAAAAGAATAAACCCAAGTAGTAAGGAATTATTTGTAGTGGTGGTTTCCACTTAAACAAAGAAGTTAAAATCCAAACTATCCAAATAAGAATTTGGATTTTAAAAATCAACATTGAGAATCTAGTTTTCCAAAATCCAAATTATAATCTAGAATCCAAAAACTAGAAACCTACCAATCAACCCTTTGTTTTGGGGGGAGGGGTTATAGCTTGTAATATCTTAAATTTTTGCACACAAGGCACAAAGACTAGAGGTATTTTGGTCTTTTTATACCTGTTTAAACCTGCTGTGACCTGACGGTTAAGGAGATTTCACGTTGCAAAAAACTCCCAAAAATATGGTAATGGGGTTCATTAGGAGAAACCCTTGTTACATAAAAGTGGGATAGGTTGGGAAACCTCCCAACCTATTAAAGAAGTGGATTTAGTTGGGAATCTTATCAACCAATTGTGCAAAGTGGGGTCCGAAATACCTAACTGATTGAGAGAGTGGGATTGGTTAAGAAACTTCCCAATCAAGCAAAAAGTGGTCGCTGACATTTGATACCTAAATTGCCTTATACATTTTATTATATTTACTTTCATCTCTCTTAACTAACTTAATTACACTTTTAACTTACATTTGATATCCAAATTGCCCCACACATTTCTTTATATTCACTTGCTTCTATTCCCCAAATATCCTTCAATTTATTTTTCCTTTTATAATCCTTTTGCTAAGTGCATAGCAAGTGCATTAATTTCCCCTAGTTGAATTAATGTAAACCATCATGATTTATGGCATTTCTACCAAAAAAAAAAATCATGACTCATGGCATAGGTATAAAACTAGAAAAACCTTTTAAAATGAGATATAGTAATCCCAAGAGAAAGGCTTGATTTTCCATGGGGTAACAGGCGTGCGCGGACGACTGCTTAGCTGTAACTTTGGCAAGAGGAAGAGAGCTTATGATGGCAATAACGCTTACTTTGCTTTTACGTAACAAGCCTTTTAAAACGGTTAATTTCTTGGCTTTCAACTAAGGGATTAATGCCCCTATATCTAGCGGATTACAATTATGTTGTGACAACCATTGTGCAGTTTCTAGTCCATAAGAAAAGAACTATCCCAAAGCATTAGTTGAATAAACAGTATTTGTTCTTTACTTTGCATCCATGACAGTGGTTACGGTACGAGGTGTAGTTTTGACTCTTTTGATCCCATCACGGGGACAGACAAGGAGCTGATGTTGTGGTGGTCATCTCTCTAGAACATACAATGAAGTGTTTGGGAGATCGGCCTATCGTTCTTGAATGGACAAATCCTTCATCTGGGTCCGGCTTGTTGCAAGGCGATCACTGAAATAAAGGAGAATTGTTGGCCCAAGATGGTCCCTTGGAGTCACTTCTTCCCTCCTTTGCTGAAGCAATTCTGCTCCGGTGGAGGAGTTGCACCAGGCCCCACTCGTTCCCCTCTTGCTGCTGCTGCACCAAGCCTGTACAGCTAGGTAATTGGTTTGGAAGCCCATGAAGACTTACCAGTGATTTCCTTCACGGAGTTGAGAGTGGATGGTAAAGACAGTAGGGAGATAATTGTTTACTCAAGAATCCCCAGTGCTCCCAAGTGGACGGTGGATTGATTTGAGCCTTAGTTCAGGGCTCAACCATTGCGGACTGTTGCTGGCCAGCCCCTCCAAATTCGTAGCAGGAGTCAAAGAAAGAAAATAGTGGCTAATTAATAAGATTCCAACAACTATGGACTCCTAATGAATAATTATTTATATAGATTAATTTTAAGCAAATATAGTTTCTAAATTCAAATTTTAGAATCAGAATCCTATCAAGTGAATGCTATTTTTCCATAATAATAATAATAAAATTAGAGAAGATGATATTTGAGTTGAAACTTTAAACATGCGCGATTTGATTAAAATTGAAAGAAATTGCCTATATATTCAAATATATACTTTTGTCTTTTTAAAATGGATCGAGTTATAAGATTCGAAAACAAGAATATAGAAGAAAAAAGGGCTATATATATATATATATATATATATATATATATATATATATATATATATATATATATATATATGTAATACAAAGAGATCAGAAAGGTCCTCAATTTGACAAATCTTTCCAAACAACAAAAGCTTTCATGTCAAAACCACAATTCACTTACTGTGGTGGCTCTATCTGCAGTCCTTAAGTGAAGGCTCCACAGGATGCAAACACGTGTCCTGTGGATACAAACACGCAACTAACAGTTTGCGTCCACAGGACACGTGTTTGCATCCTGTGGATGCTTCACTTAAGAGCTGCAGATAAAGCTACCACAGGAAGTGATCCGTCAAAGCCATACCCCATAAACTTTCTCAGGCAGATTTTAACATAAAATAAAGAGAGGAGAAAAAAATGCACACATATCCATTCATTTTGTGATCACACGGTTAAGTAACAATGTAATGGAATTTATGATGGAACCGTAATAAATATACAAGGTATAAGCTCTACTATGCTCCCATCTAAGGTGATGTGGGAGACCACAGATCAAGTTTGTGATGGAGCTTCATGATCCAGTTTCTGAGAGGCCTCCATTATAAGATCCTTTCAAGCTATATGTGGCTGAAACAATATATAACACAACTCATAGTAATAAAAGCTAATTGAAACGATAAACAAACTTAATACGCTTGTTTAAGCATGAAATTAGGGTTCGCAATAGTGTTGGACTAATACACAGTATAGTATTAAGTGATGATTTGATCACGATTGAATCGAAGTAACGATTGATATAAGCATGGATCAGCAAGTATGAAGTTCTGTTAGTGTTAATTATATTAGTAAAATGAATTGCTTCCACAAGCATTGCTAAATGAAGATGTCATCAATGTAAGGAAAAAGGCAGATATGCCTAGTAGGGGTTATGAACTTATGATGAACAAAAAGCAAAGAATCAGTTCTATTACTATAAAAACCTCATATGAGCGAATCGAATATGATAAGAAATTTTAGACTAATTCATCTAGAGAAGCAAAGAATATTGAGGAGGCATGCATATATGCATATAATATATAACTTTCAGTAGGCTGACCATCTAAGGAAGTATCATGAAAGCCTACTTGGTGAAGAAGCCATCCTTGAGTGCATTTCAAAAATAAGCAAGAAGAATTCTATTAGACTTTATGAGGATAATGACAATGAAAAAGACAGTCTGAAAAGAAAATAAATGTATTAATTTGTTTACATTTGAAGGAGAAGATGAGTCCCTCCCATGAGCATGAATCCACATGGAACATTTGCAATGTTATGTTTTCTTTGTTTATTTCTCTTTCATCATATTTGAGTTAAAAATAGTAAGAAAAGTGAACAGCTATGCTTGGGAACAATAATCAACAGAATTGTTTGTCTAAAAAGAGAGAAAAAAAAAGTTAAGAGCATCAAGTATCATGCACCTTGGACACACTATACAGCAAATCTAAGGGTATTTTAGGCAATTAGGGGGTCTTCATATACTGTCATGAAACCAGTGGAGAGAAGAACACGAGATAAAAATAAAATAAAGGGGTCTGCACAGATATCAGAAAAGCAGGTGTAGTATGAAAAGCTCTATCATTATAATAACCTCATTCCATGGAATGGTACTGGTTTGGATTATATCTATTTTTGGCTTCTAGTCATCAACTTCAACTTTGAAGAAAGGGATTTCAAAAATGTAATAAGAAAATTAACTCCATTTTATTGATGGATGAGATGCCATTTTGATTGATTAATCATATATTCTTAACTTGATTACTAATTACTGTATACATGAGGAAATTCTGTACAGAAGAAAGGCACTTCAGATGATGATTAAAATGGGAAAGGAAAAGACATGAAGGAAAGTACCAAACAGGAAAAAAAAAATGAAACAAGATAATGGGTATGCTTTCTTTTCCACTGTAAGGGATGGAAGATGAATATTCATGCTCATGAAACCCAACTTTATTAATTTCACCTGGCACTCAGATATATAATCCAATTTCTCAACTTCCATCTCAATGCTGTAGGAAAATCTTAGAGAATGAATTAAAATATACTACAAGATTCCAACTCAGGTATCCCAGAAAATGAGATGTAATTTAAATTAACTAAAGTGCATGTTCTTGGATAGAAACTCTTCTGTGCTAAGTTCTGCAAATTGTAGTTACTACATATGAAGTTAAGAGTATATAGAAGTACAGCATCATAGCATCAAAGATGCATGTGATCACTGATCAAATTAGAATGATGGAATGAAATTAACTAAGTGCATCTGGGTTTTCAGGATCATATACTGAGAGATAGGAAGTGAGCTGGAAGTGTGTAGAGCTACAACCATGTTAATAAAGCCAAAAAATGTAGCCTTGCACTTCCCAAACTATAACTAATCAGTAAAATGCCGTACTTTTCGAAATTAAATACAAGATTTCGATATATAACATGAAGATTTGATCTTAAAACAAAATAAAGTTCAATGTCTAACAAGGATATTTACATTCACGAGAAAAGTGTCAGAACCTTTTTTCTGTTACTCTATTATCTAAACACCATTCCAAGCTTTAAGAAAAATAAATATTAGAAGAGTTAAGAGTTAACAAAGTGGTTTAGCTGTTTAATGTTTTTGGTTGTTTCTATATTAACATAGAGATTCAGAACCAAACATATAAAAGAAATCTTAAACTACCCTAGTCCTCTTCAAATGCATAAAGCTTTTTGTGTATATTATTTAAATCCCAAAGCCCAAAACCTCTCTAGAGGTCTAATAATGGTGCCGAAAACACCTAGAAGCCCAGAATTTGATGCATAACTCCTTGGAAGAAACCTAGAGATTCTATAAATGCAAGATTGAGAGAGAAATTTAGAGATGAGAAGAATATAATGAAACAATAGCTTAAATACCCAGATAGTTGAAACAAAACCTTTATATCTCCCGCTGCATATATACTAATATAAGAAACTTATATTCTCTGCAAATTACCCCCTTAGTAATGGAAATCATATATATATCTGATCCTAGTTTTGGTCCCATGTCGATGAGGTGGAAGAAGAAGAAGAAGATGATGATGATATTCATGATGAAAAACGATAAACAGAAGAAGATGTTGAGATCAGTACTTATTCGTCCTTCAGAGATAAAAAAACATGCTTCACTGATCTGATTTTCTGGTGGTGGAAAGCCTGGTGTGAGGAATGAAGCCTGGTCCGAGATCAATCCAAGAAGTTGAAAGAAACCCCTAGTAGTGAATCCTGGTAAAAGGAAAATAGAACTCTCATAGATAAATGGAAAGATCTTGGAACAAACCTCATTCCAAACTCCTGCTTTCCTTCAACTCTCTCTCTCTCTCTCTGAGTTTCTCTCTCTCATGATTCAGTAATCAAAAACCCACAAGGCTGCAAACTCTCTACTATTCGATCTCCCTCTCCCACACCTGAACCAAATGATATAGAAACGAGAGAAGATGGATGAGCCTTGGTCATGGGGATGGAGAAGCAATAATAATGTAGAAAGCTAGCACATGATGGACAGGTCATTTGGTCCATAAAATAATGAAAAGCTGATGTGTTTTGGGTGTAGTGTTGTCCTCTTCTAAGCCTTTTTGGACGGAGTCGAGAGTGCTAAGGCTTTTACAGGCTATCTCTGAGGCAAAGAGCACTGAAAATAACGAGGAGAGTCAAGGGAGCATGGGCTGGGACGTGGGCCTCACAGTTACCGCCCAAATCAGAGCATGATATCAGCATGCTTATTCCATATGAGCATGAATAAGAGAGAGAGAGAGAGATAGATTAAAAGACAGCAACAGCCATATGAGGATTCCGACCATATGAATATGAGATAGAGAGAGAGAAAGAACAGCAACACCCATATGAGGATTCCAACTGGGCTGTATCATCTACAGTCATATTCCAAAACAACCTACTGAGTACCGACAAGAGCATCACTCTTTCAGTTGCTACTTTGTCCAAGAGTTATTAGCACATGCACACATGCATAAGTATATTCTCAAGGTCCATTTGTTATTTGTATTTAATTTATGAGAGAGAGAGATTACCTGTGTGTGTGTGAGAGAGAGAGAGGTTGATCTTAAGATGGCAACCTAAAAATAACTATTTGAACAGTCTTTTTCCTTCAGTTTAATTCCACCGAACGCGTTTCCACTTGGCCATTTAAATTTCTCATGTAATCCTTTATGGTAGGCAGAAAGATAGAAAGAGAGGGAGCTTCTTCATGAATCATCACTTGAGAATGATTGCTCTCTCAGAAACCAAAATCCCTGTGCTTCACGGGGCTTTCACATCGAAGGGGGGGCTGGGTTATCACCTTTTGCTTTTCTCCTTTTTCTCCTCTCATGACCCAATTCAAACAGTCCTTTTTGTTCTCTCTCTTTTTCTCCTTTTTTATTTCCATCTTTCCTTTTTCATCTCTTGTCTCTTGCACACACACACATGATACAGTCACACAATTCTCTTGATTTCAAGTGATTTGGTGTAAGAAAAGATAAAAAGAACAAATTCTGATTATTATTTCACATAAATTTGACTAATCATTTCTCATCCCAATGAAGGGATTGGAAGAATATCCATGTATCCTTGTGTTTATCATCAAGCAATATTATGGTTTGTTCTCTCCTACCAGCTGACCCACCCACACTCCAGTATTGGGAACAAGCATGATTGGTTTCCACAAGGGTCCCTTTTGCTTTGCCCTCTGAACTTAGACAACCACTGTTTGGGTCCACATAAATACTTGTATCTTACGTCACACACACGGTCATACATTTGACTCCATTATGTTTTTGTGACTTTTTTGCTACTTTGCCCAGTTACTTCACACTTCACACTACCTAATAGATATTATGTAAAATTAATCATGATCATCTTACAATGATCATATTGAATGGTGGTTTTTAGTCACTGGTGTTACTATTACTGGATGTCTTTCAATACTATACGCATGATACTTACACATTACTTGGGTTTGATACTAGGTAGCCAGTTGGGTGGTGTTGTGAGGTTGTAAGATTGCTTAGGTGGCTATAGTGGGGCCAAATTGTATATAACATCAACATGGGTATATCTTCGGGAGAATTGGTTTTTAGTGATACTTTTTCAAAATAATTCAGATTCAGTCGTCTAATTCTTGTTAAATGAGAATTAGTAATACCTTTTTAAAATAGTTAAAAATCAATGTCATTTTATTATTTATGAAGAATTTCTTCCAAAAATACTTTCAAAAGACTTTGAAAACCTTTTTACTTATTTTGTTACAAGTGAAGTTTGCAAGTCGTTTGAGGGCATTTTCGGAAGAAAATTTTCATGAACTGTAAAAATAACACTGACTTCTAATTATTTTAAAAAAGTATCACTACTTTTAAATTAATGAGAATTTGACAACTGAATCTAAATTATTTCGAAAAAGTATGACTAAAAACCAATTTTCCCGTATATCTTCTTGCACATTATAGTATGTGCTACACATGTCAAGTGAAAATACGATGTAACATAAGGTTTAAAATCGTCTGTCGCCTTTAACTACAGCTGTCAATGCAATTTGATTTAGCATCCAATGGTCATAGAGTTTTTGCTTTAAAACATGAGAAATAAAATTTCTTGAAAAAGGCTAAACAATGAGATGCTCCAAGTAAAATTGGTTTTTTTATTTGTGAGTCCCACAATCCAATGTATCTTGTTAGAGAGAGACTTGAGAGAAACTTATATATGTTCAAACTGAGTTAGTAATAATTACATAATTTACCAGCGTTGTAAATAATGTGGTGGTAAGGTATATTATTTTCCGTCTTAATTAGTTGCACAGTTTGTTCCATGTTCCGCTGTCTTGATGTGGGAATGTGAGTACCTATCAAGATAGGCCAGTGATTGTTATGTCCCTCCTTTAAATTATATTAAGAAGGGGATGTGACAAGGGATACTTACAAGATCCCTAGAATCCTTGGTAGTGCTCTCCACTTAACGTATTGGTCCTTTAGGATCATAGTCTTCACCGGAACAGGAAATCAACCAACTTGTGTATTATCTCAAGCCGTGTGGTTATTGTTTAATGGAAACGAAATGACATTATAATGGAAGATGATCTATTAAACAGACCAATTGTCAATATTCAATACCTTTGGCCTGTTATTTGAAAAACCCAGAAACGTTTAAAGAGAGTCGTGCCTGTTAATCTCCACAAATAAAAGTTCAAACTTATTCCATCTCTCAAATTCTTTGAAACCCATGAATTTTATATTAATCAATAATGGTTTTTTCTAATCAAATTAAGAGCTTTCAAAGATTCTTCAATCGAGATATTATTCTGAGAAGGCTCTCTACATGCATGTGTGTGACCGTACATATATAAGCACCTTATTCTTTCAGACGAATAGGAGCAGCCTTTCAGGCGTCCAATTCGGCAGCAAAGTGCTAAGATTAAAAGCCTGTGGAGATATCGTAGCCATCACAAACACATTTACCAGAACTACCTCAGAAAATAAGCAGCTAGGGTTCCAAAACTTTGCCAGAAGTTCACAACTTACAAGGAAAAAAAATGGCCTGATGTTCTCAGCCTGATATCAATCACATTGTTTATAAATTTCAGAAATTTCCATTAGTAACTATTGAAAATAAAAAAAATAAAAATACATATAAGATCTGGCTTCACCAGTTAAATTCTCCTGCCAGATAAACCTTGTCAGACACATAACTTGAAAGCTTATTCAGAGAACCCCAGCCTCTATACATATGGTTCCAATCAATATAAATTCAGAGTAAGAAATTTTAGACCAAATAAATTTTTATATCACAAATTAAAAAGAATTCCCTAAACATATATCTTTTTTCTGTGCAGCATTCAAACATTTATTTAGAGATTAAAAAAAAAGGGAAAGAAAAGGAATATTTCAGCACCGAAGACAATTTCCCATGGCGAAAAGGACTCCCCTAAAGCTAATGTCTTTATTGTGCAGCAAATGAGAGAGGAAAAAACTTGGACAGCCATTGACATACATAACAAAACCTATAAAGGTACAGGTTGAAATATTGTTGATGTGGCTGATCTAAATGTATCCTTTGTTATATTAACTAAGGTCTTGTCTTAAATCTCAAAGGGCCAACTACCCTGGTGATGCTGATTTCAGTGCTTTGTGATTTGCTCACAATAGGGAGAGAGAGAGAGAGAGAGAGAGAGAGGGAGGGAGGGAGGGAGAGGAAGAATTGGAAAGGGCTACCTAATCTATAACTATCAGACTGAATGTACAGTGAGAATAACTGTACAGTCAAATTTACAGAAATTGAAAGTAAAGACATTGAGAGAGAAACACTACCGCGACCTGCTCAAAGGGAATCAGAAAACCTATGTTTGGTTTTTAACCAGCTTAACATTGCTGTAGAAGCGCTTGAGATCCTTCATCGCCCGCTCCTCTATTTGAATTGAACGGAGAGATGAAGGTGTGTCAACCTCCGGTTTGAACCAGCGGGTGGGGCCTGCAGAGTCTGATGGTGAACCCTGACCAGAAGTTACTGAAAACCCAGCAGTCCTTGTTTTTGGG
This sequence comes from Buxus sempervirens, assembly GCA_947561395.2. NCBI lineage: Eukaryota > Viridiplantae > Streptophyta > Magnoliopsida > Buxales > Buxaceae > Buxus > Buxus sempervirens. Next base: position 14,175,554 of record OX387182.1, read on the forward strand.
CTGTGAGAGAAAGGCTGTTGATGTTTTCCCTGCATTAAACGGGGGGGAAAAAGCAAATACCAAGCCCAGTAAGGAATTCCTATGAAGTCAAAGCTAGGATGCCTTGGGAGGCCAAGAAAAGGCAAACCACAAGGAAACACAAAGCCAAACACACAGCAATTCAAGAGAAATGGCACATGCACCACATGAAAAGATACACAACAAGAGCTAGTTAGAATATCATTAAGTAGAAGTTATGAGGAATTATGATAATTACCTTCTTCAAGGTTAAAAAGATCATATGAAGACTTATTTGACAACAATAGCTTCTACTCTCTTGATTTAAATTAAGATCGGAGACTACAGAAATCCATCATTTAGTGCTTAAATTACTCACCTTGAAAAATGTTACAAGACTAGCATCAGTTAAGAGTTATATTGCATGAAGACAATATTTTTTATTTTTTATTTTTATGTTAAGCACGCGAACACATAAAATTAGTGATTTAAGAGTCTGTATTCATATATTCCCATATGGCAGTCAAAGATTCCCTCTTTTTAACTTCCATCACATATTAAAGTCTAATGTATGTACAGACAGTGTTTTCCTGTAGAAGGTTTTGAATGAATAAAATATTGATATTCTTAAGCCCATCAAGCCCCTGTTTATGCATATAAGGCAATTCATTAGATTTTGATTACTTACTATATTATTTACACATCTGAGGTACCATGAATGCTTAACTTCTCAGTGAACACCTATTTATTCAAATGAGGTAATTCACTAGATTTCATTTCTATATCAAATTACAGATCTTGGGTCCCATGAATATTAATTTCTCAAGTTGAAACACCAATACTTAAAAAAGGACTCAATCCTGAGAGATCCCTCCATTTGACAGGTAAGAGGAACTTCACATACTTGAAAACGAACTCACTTATTACATTCAATTATTCTCCAAATAATAGTTCTTGTGTTCCCTCTTTCCCCCTCTTTCTTTTTCAGCAGTGTGTGTCACAAAATATAGGTAATTATTGTTAATTTTTCATGTAGGCCACACACGAATTGATCTTTGCTAGTTTGTCTCCCCCTCCAGTCTCCTCTAAATTCTTTCTGGTTCTATCTGTCTCTGCTGCATTTTTTCTGTTTCAATTTTTTCTATTTGTTCTTTCCTAATCATCTTATACAATCATATACCTATAAACAATACATTATAAATCACTTTGTATCAAAATAAAGTAATAAGGTCTCTTTCTAATGCAATTGAAAATCTAAAATAATGCCTAAAGCACCACTTCATACCTGCTGCATTTGAATGTCCCTGAGAGAAGGCCGGGTGATTATGGGGGAAGTTCCAGCGGCAGCCCAAGAAGGTGTGCTTCTCTCTCCATCTGACAATGACGATGCATGGACTGAGATAACAGGTATAGGGTTGGATGCTGCTCTAACTGGCAATAACGAACTCAACCGGATTTGTCCAGCACTGTTTCCTTCAACAAAATCTTCACCTTGATTCTTCACAATCATATTAGGCTGACTCTCCTTTGTTTTACTTTGCTCATCCTGAATATCACGGAGAGATGTGGGACCCTTTGAAACCTTAGCTCCACCCCATGCAGGACCTTCAGTTTTGGGCAATGGAGGTGGTGGTGGTGGAGCAGCACTTTTGGGAACATCATCAAGGGCTCCGCTTAAGAACATTGAAAGGCCACCTTTCTTGTTCTTCTTTTTGGGTGCAATATGTACAGCACTCTTCTTGCTAAGCACTTCAGGACAGTCTTTCTTTAGAATGCAGAAAGATGACTGCTCGTTGACTTGGTTTGCCCCATTATCCTCAAACTCAAAATCAATTTCCTGTAAAGGTCAAAACAAAGCAAAACTATGAGTCAGGTAATCTTAATTCTGTAAATTTGTAAAAACCTCCATCAACAATTTAGTAAATCAGATCTTGTACTTTCAAAATCCATTTTTTGTAAGAATTTCTGCTTCTTAATTTTTTGGTGGAAATAGAACAGAGAACATAAAACAGAGGAATTCTCAATTGAGGATGAGAAGATGAAAGAAGCCTTTTCTCAACCTGCAAGGCATTACTGGGGTTCCCTCAAGTAGATCTGACAGGTAAAAGTTGAAGCTGTCAGACAACTATTATTATCGAGCCTCTCCACAATCTGGACCGTTGTAATACAGGGTCTAGTAATCCAAAAGAATACTATAACAGCAATTACAACTAAGAAATAAGGTTGAATTGAAATAGACATAATCCTTTAGATTGAACCGATTAATTGTTTTACCTCTTTTTTCCTTCAATAATCGCTTATCCTCTCTATTTATTATGGATGTAAAAATTATAAAAAATATGAGAAACATTACTGAATCTGTACCTTTGTTAGCCTCTTTCCCCCCAAAGAATAGCTTATATTTCTCTCTTTCCTATAGTTATCTAGGTGAATGCCCAGAATAGGTTTCAAAACATTATTTTTAACTCACTTTTGAACATAGGACAATTTTGTTTTTTTTTTTTTTTTAAAAAACTTTTCCTTTTGAGACCACTGCTGCAACAGTTTAAGCCATATAAGACAACCATATATACATTAGTCAATAGGAAATATTGGCTAGATTCAAGCAAAAGCAGGTTTGGGCAGGTCAATGCATCTAAAATAATAAACCACCAAACCATCCGGCCTTAAACCATTTGAAAGTGGTTTAATTCCTCACATCTTTGCATTCTGTGGGTCTTCTACTAGATTTTATGATTCAATACCTAATTTAATTTTGAAAGCTGAGATCAATCTCTAACATGGGTGTTTGAAGCATTTGAATCAGACCTTATGTTTGGACAATTGAGGGGTTTCAACATCCAAGAACCCCTTGGTGGGATGCATTTCTCCACTAGCCACGTAATTTCTAGAGGAAGTTTCCACTTGAGCTATTTTCTGTTTGCTCTTTCTCCTCTGTTTTCTAGACACTTCCATCTTCCTACTCGCTTTCACATCAGGAAACAGAAAATCTTTCTCCGGCATGTCAACTGGAGCACCAAGCTCAGCAAGTGAGTTCTCAATAGCAGACTTTGTCTGAAGCTTTGAAATCTGCTGGTCATCGAGAATATGGCCATGAGACTGCTTATTCTCAAGCATCTCAATCTGCTGCAACTTCTTCCGTAGAGCTCGTACTTGTTTGGAGATGCCTTGACTAACAACATCATGAGGTTGCAAAAAGTATTCAGGTCTATGGTTTCCATCTTTAAATGAAACTGGCTTTGCAGAATTCTCACGAGTCTTAAAATTATCACTGTCACTTTCCTCTTCTTCACTGTTAATAACAGCAGGAAAAGTAGCTGTTGGGGTTGGGAGTCGACGGTAACTCCATGGTTCGCAGGATTTTAAGTCCAACAATTTCTCGAGTTCAACGAGAATACCTGCTGAAACACTCGCAATTGCCTGTGCTGAAACTGTAAGTATATAGTCAAGGTTGCGAATAGCCATCTCCTGCATATTTTTATTTCCATCATTAATAGCAAGAAGTAAGATCTGAGTCTTAATATGAGTAAAACTGATTCCAGACGGAAAGGGAATGTTACAAGAAAATAATTTAAGATGCAACAATGACAGGAAGGAGGATAGAAGAGGCAATATGAGCTGCCTTTAATTTACGTGGAGAACATAAAGAGAGTTGGAGACCATTGGGCCACGAGATATTTGGAACAAAATTCGACCAAAGAGATGGTCATAAGATCATCTAATAACCTACATATCTATCCAACGATCTCCTTTTCAACTAAAAGATTTTCATTTTGTCCTGCTGGTAATAGACATCATAAAAAGTGTGCCACTACAACCAGGGAGATTGCTCCCTCTTCTCTATACGAATAAAGATAACATTATATCAGCTACCACAAAAGACAATAAAGTTTTGATTGTCAGATCTAAATAAAATAAAAATTAATGAAGCAAGACGTGTTTAAAGGTATCTAAACAAATTAGAATTGCATGGCAGCATACCAAATCCATGCGACCAAACTTTCTCCAAGATAGGATATGTCAGGTTTGTACGAAAAAGACCTAAAGTAAGCTAAATCATCAGAGATGACGTCAATCATGTTCTGTTTTTTTTTTCTCAAAAAAGTCAATATAGTGGATGTCGGATTGAAAAATTGGCTCTGGCAAATGTTGTTCAAGGAAGAGCTTAAATTTTTGCGCAAATTATATAAATGGTCATGGGAAAGCTCAAAACAATTACCTGGCAGTGCTTCCTCAGATCATCTGCTTCAAGACAATCTGCAATTTCAAGCAACTGCATACAATTTCTCAGCTCCACCAAAGATTTTGCTGCAACCTCTTCACAAAGAAATTTTAAACTTGGCACGGACCTACTACCCTCATCAGCCACTTGTGAAGTAGATAAAACTTTACTGTCTTCAATATCATTAAAGATAAAATCTTCATTTAGCTCGTCTGATTCTTCCCCAAACTCCAATGGCTTTTGAGAATTCTGGGCCATGTTTGGAGGATACACAGGATGATAAAGAGCACAAGAAATCAACATATGTGTTTCACCAACTGAAACTGATGTAGCCCGTTTCACACCTTGTAACCGAGTTACAACAGGGGGTTCACCCTTCCCTTTCTTCCCATCCCACATATAAACATCACCCGTGGTTGTAACCACTGCGGTCCAGTACTTCCCTGCAGAGATGCTAACTAGACTTCTCCCACACAGGGAATAGAGCTAGGTAAAATAAACAAAATGGCAAGTCAGTAATGCAAATAGGGATATGAAAAAAATATAAGACTTGTGGTTTCAATGAGCCAAACCTGTTGGCTTCTGAGATCAGGATCCGACGAAACCCAATAAAATAATGCACCGTCATCAGTTAAAGCCATGCTATGCACCATCCCTGCAGCTACCACAATCACATTAAGCCTCTTCATGCGGTGGAATTTCAATGGTGCAGTCCCACTTTTCTTTACATTTCTAGCAATTACAACACGCCTTGGAGTTACAAGTCGGTGACCCCAAGTAAATACCTGAAACATAGTTATCCATTCAAAAATGTGCCAATTACATAAAGGGGAAAAAAGGAAAACATCACGTGCAAACTTAAAAGTAAATTTTCCTGGAAGTGTAGATCCCATCTGATTTAACACAGGATAAAAAGTGAGGCTTGTTTTCTAAAACATTTAATCATGTCAACACTATTCTGTTCTGTCCCAGTCTCCCAAATGAACTTCAGGCGGTTAACTTCTTCTAAAAGAACCAGAGAAGTGTAATATGCAAAACTCCAACAGTCACACTTCGTAAGCAAAGAGCTACAAATAGCTGCCCATATATATTAGTCATTTCGAACCACAATTCTTTCTCTTACCTCTCCATCAGCTCCCAATACGATTGTGTGATACTTTGCTGCTGAAACTCCTGTGAGAACCTTCCCTTTTAAGTATTCAACCACCCTTGGAGTGTAATTAGAAGCAGAATTAGAGGTACCATAACCAAGCTGACCCTCCTTATTGCATCCCCAGGTAAAAACTTCACCAGTCTCAGAAACCACGGCAGTGTGTTTGTTTGCTGCAGCAACTGCAACAACCTTTGTCCTGAGAGAACTCACCCTCCGAGGTGTGGGTTGGGTGTCCACAGAAGGATAACCAAGCTGACCCTCTGAAAAATAATTTTAGATGAGTTAATATCTCAGAATCGATAATAATAGCACAACAAATGACTAGAGAGGCTTTTGTATTCTTTCTTGCTCTCTTTGTTTTTGTGCAAAAAGATGCAAAAACCAATCAGCGGCAGACATTGGCAACTTACTTCCATCTATTTTAAGGCCAACAGATAGCTGGAAGGCACATTTTTTTAATTAATATTCAGCAGTTATTCTTGCTTTTGACACCATAATCATAAAAATATCCTCTGACAGCAAACGGTACATTCTTTAATCCATAAAAACCCTATAACATTTACCTCTATTGGATCCCCAAGTGAACACTTCCCCACCCTCTGTTGCAATAACAGTGTGATGTTTAGCTGCTGCAATTGCCTTAACCCGGCGGGACCCTAAACCAGAAGTCACCTGCCGTGGAGTAATGACTGCAGCTTGACCGCTGCAGACAGTGAAAGAGTTAGCACCTCAAGATCGAGGACCACAATCCTCCCACAAGTGACGAATTGATTTTCATTAACAATAAAAAGTTAAGTCCTAATTGTTGGTCCCAGAGAATTAAACTTAAAATCATCAGAAAACAGTGCTAGTATTCCCACAGAACTCAATCAACATGATCAATCAACAGAACACGCATTGATGCTTAGAAAAGATTATAAAAGCTGAGAAACCTGATGATTTCTTTTGAAGATAGTGACAATGGAGATGTTTAGCTCATGACTTTGTCCATTGAAAGGCAAACACTGAACCAGGTGCAATTTACGACTAAGTGATAAATTCAGAATAAACATTGGTATATAACCATGGAAGATGATGCTTAACTTCTAAGAATGGTAACTTTATGCACATAATTCTGTTTGGGTGATCTTTGGCCTATGGGAAAGCTCTTTTCCTGACAGATAATGGCAATTTCTACCAATTTAATGTTTTTTATCTGAAAAATATAATTCTGAATGCACAGTAAGTGCCAATTTTGAAGAAATTTTTATCTTTAAAATTGTAATATAAAATTCACAAGTCTTAAGAGGAATCATGTAAGTTAATTCAATTTTAATTACTTATATTAGATTGCACAGAAGACTGAATGTAGCTACTCAGGTCTTAAGTTAGGTTTTAAGCCTAGTTTCATTATAAATAGATACTATGAATAGAAATCAACCTCCAAGCTTTTAAAGCATTTTGAGAACCTTTAAGGTGTCTTAAACTATCACCTTACAAAAGGTTCTTCCCCTTCATTTCATTCAAGAAACTTATGAGGCATTGAGTGTGACAAAAATCAGAAAGGATCAATACACTGTGTCTCCTGCATATGAAAAGGCAGAATTTCCACTGCATAATTGCTACAAAGGGATTTCTTTCCTTTAAAGAATTCATGACAATTAAAAATTCAAGCCGCATGCAAATCTTAGGCTATCTAAAAATCAATAAAATTGTATGAACTAATGGCGGTAACAAAACTGTTGATAATGAGTTTCAAATTTTAAAAATTATAAAACATTATCTTAATGTAAGCTTTGTGTACTATTACTTTGATGGAGCGTTTCAACATTCTCCTGAGAAAGATACGCTTGATAAAAGAAAGCAACCTATAATTACAGAAAGCATATCAATTCACTTCAGAGATACAAAAAATTAAATCTAGCAAGTAAGCATCTTCAGACTATTCCTTTCACAAGTATTGAAGGAGTCTCAAATGGTTGAACTTGCTGAATTTGTATATAAGAGCACACAGAGATGGCATCCATCTATTCGATCTATCATTGAATATTAGTAAAAAGTCCCATAGTTAAACTGATGTTGGACCCAAGAAAAAGTACTACAACCCAGAGTAGTTCCTATCGAAATAGAGTCTCAAGAGGGATGGACTTGCAACAGTCCAACCTTCAAATTTTTTGTGCAAAGTGGCGACACTCAGAGTTGAACTTGCTTATGCAAGGAATGTAAGGCTTTTACGATCACAGCAAGTTATGTTCCCAACTCACAAGAAAGACATATTGACTTAAATAGGGATGATTTTATTCTTAAACCATGTTAAATTAAAGAAACAAGGTTTCAAGACTGTGGTGATCAGGGATCACTAGCTTATCAAAGATTGTATGCTCTTTATTACATGTCAAGATGGGAAGGACAAACCAAGGTGAGAATCTCATAAATGAACTGGACTTAATAAAGTCCAAATTATACAAAGAAAATATATTTAAATGTATCATTTCTCAAACAAACACTTGTCTGTCCATTTGCTTATCTTTGGCCCAACGAAAAGATCTCTTTGAGACCTACAATGGCAATTTCATTTAATATTTACCAATATAAGGTTTGAATTGTGGCTGCACAAATAGTGATGAACTTAAAATTCAGAATTAAAAATCTGAATTTTAAGAGAGGTCATTTGAACTTTTTATTTATTTATTTATTTTTTACATAGATTAGATTATATGAAGAAATAAGACTAATTACTTACATATAAGTTATTATAAATAGATGTTATGAGCAAGGTGTAGATAATATTTTAAATTACTGAACAAAAAGAATCCACTAAATTTTGAGGTTTTTTGTTGGTTAGTGCTTGCATTAGCATTTTACAGTAGGTTTCTCCCTTAATTTTCATTTTAAGAAACCACGAGTTCAAAGATAAAGAAATTATACCCACTATTTAGACTATAGCTACTATCTTCTAGTTACATCAAAGTGGTCAGACTTCCCACTGCATAAGAGGACACACTTAGCCCACCATCTCGTATTCGACTAGTAATAAAAGAGAAAAGCAGCCCTCACTAAATAAGAGAGCAAACTTATCATTTCGTGAATTTGAAGATTAACAAAAGCAGGGCTTAACTAGCACTTCTTAAGTAAGCAATGGCATCATAAAAATAGAAGAGCGTTGCACTACGTGCCTCAACAAGGGAACTTAGCAGCCAGTGAAAAGATTTTCCTATAGAAAGAAACCATCTATAGTTCCTTATAAATCAAATTGTAATTAAGATCTCTTCTCTGGCAGATAAAATGAGAGATCCAAAGGAGCATTTGCACGTGCATTGGCACTATGTTGAACAAGGTCCATGAGCTTCCTCACCAACTGATCAGCAATGTTAAATGCCATCACCTCTACTCGCTCAAATTTCCTTTGCACTTACTGCCACTCATTCCTTATAGAAGGCCTGTGTAACAGCAGTGTGATTGGCTTAAATATTGAATTTGTTAAGGGCTTCATAGGCTTTGTGAAGCTGTCCCAATGCAAACGGAGAACCATTTAGCTGCTATTCACATCATGTTTTAATTTGTAAAACTAATAAACAATCAAAATCAACATTTCCAAGTAACTTATATAATAATATATCTTGACTACCTATCAATAAATAAATAAATAAATAATCAAAATCAATGCTGTCAAAATGCCTAACAAACAAGGAGTTGGGCCTAGATGACAACCTAGGCATCAAAAGTTTTAAATTTGGGCTCAGATGATCTAAACAAGCTAGAGCCAAGTTAGACCATTTTGAAAATTTTCTTTAAAGTTTGTTTCACTCGTAGAAGGATCATGTCTAGATTGAACATCCCCACTAGGAATCAAGTGATACCTTAGACCATTCTAAGGCATTCAACCACGCATCTAAGCACTTGCCTAGTGAACTTAAATGACCTTGTTTATTAAATACTTTGTATTTAAAGGAAAAAATGCATTCAACTAACATTATTCGTTAATTGATTTCTATAATATACAATATAAGTTGCATGAAAGACAATGGCACCACAATTCACATAAGCATAATAAGAAGGAGCTTGTGCCAGTTTACGAATAAAAATGAACATGTACTCTGTCGATTTATAGTGTATTTAGAGTTCATTATTTTCCAATTTTATGATTTAAAGAGGAAAAGGAGAAAAACCACTGTATGGCATTCAACAAGAAGAAATCAGAAGATGCATGAATAACCAACACAAATACATCCCCGGACATTAACATATGCATGTGTGTGTGTGTGTGTAAACAGTATATGCATACAATTGTGCAAATAAATACACATGTATATATATATGTATTGACATGTATTTTTATTTTTTGGGATGCATAAATACATATCTATAATGTCTTCATAGATCTTGCATGCTCGAGGATTTGGATAACTCATTTTACCTGTGGATGTCAAAGTCGGGGTGTCCAAGACGACCTCCTCTTCCAAATCCCCAAGTGTAAACTTCTCCACGAGCACCAACTGCTACACTATGGAACTTTGCGGCAGAAACCAACCTAATGTTAGAGCCTTGAAGAGTATCAACTTTGCACGGCAACTTCTGAATATGTGCATTCCCTGTACCAAGTTGATAGTTTGCACCACTTCCCCAACTAAAGACCTCGGTGGAAACTGAAAAGAAACAAGAAATCACATGGGATATCAGTCAGAGAAAATTCTATATTTCTACCAAAAAAGGCTTAGAAATTCAGGCACAAGAAGCTAAAGTGGTATACCTGAATCATGTGCATCTCCAACGACCTTCATAACAGGCCCACTAAGTAGATCGACTGGTGTTCTACATTTAGAGTCCTCTATAATAAGGGAGGCACCAGATTGAAGAAGAACACTGGCCACAGCAAGATGACCAAAATGGAGAGCCCTGTGAAGGCTACTCCATCCTGATTCTCCATCCTAAACAAGAAATTAAAAGGTGAGGCAAAATCAGAGAAAAAAAACCACCACCAACAACCCCCTGCGTTCCATGTAAGAAAATGAAAAAGGGCACTGTTTGAAACTGAAGCTTCATTTATACCTTTAGAACAGATCAATGTCTCAGAATATATAGAAAAAATAAAAATAAAAAAAGAACTTACAAGCACAACACCAGATTGTATGCAAGAAAAGAAATAAACACTTCATTCACCAGTAGCTATTAATTCAACCAATTCCTTGAAATCTAAAAGTCCACGATGGCTCCAACTAGAAGGAGTCAGCATCCAATAATGCAGTAAGGTCCTCTTTCCCTTCATATTCATAATGTTAATTACTATTCCATAGCGTTCTAGAACTTTTCCTTTTGACAGGAAGCTTTCTCTCTCCTTCCCCACAATTAACAATAACGTTATAACCCTCTTTTCTTTTCTATTTTTTATAAGTATTTTTAACTGTCTCTACCCCACTTGTCCATGCTCTAGAATCCATTGTTGACCCTTTCTACCATTCTCTTTATGAGTATCTGAATCTACTACCTTCTTTTTTCTAATTTCCATGTCTCTTGTTATTCATGTTACTATGACAATAAGTTGTGTGTTTGCTCAGATTTGATATTTATTTAGTTGTATCCATTTTAATATGATGTATTGTTATTCATTACTGTTCTCCTTTAACTTATTAACATTACAATCACATGCATCCCCACCGTATACAGCATTTAAGTAACTTTGATAATTTCTAGCTATTTAAGAATTTATTAATAAAATCATTTATTATAAATCTTTTTTTCTTTATTTTCAATTGGAATTCAATTCATTCTAAGTTTCTCAATTATATTGGTGACCACATGTCACATTGGTCAATTATGTTGATGTAAATTGCTGTAGAGCACACAGGAATAATATAAAGTGAATTGCTCAAGAACTCATCAGCTATGCGATTCTCTAAGCTATAGACAGGTTTGTCACCAAGCTTTGCCTAGGCATTCCAAGGAACCTGCTTGTAAAGTCTATGCAATCACTACCCAATGGCCTGAATGCATTGGCTGGACCAGAAGTAAACCTTTTTACCATACAAATGATCCATCCTTTCATATAATCTTACCTCTGTACCCCATACTTATCAACAAAATGCAATTTTACTGATTAAAGAAAATTCATAAAATAAGAATCTAAATTCCAAGATTTCCCAAAAATAAGAAGGATTAGATAAATTCTTAACTCTGCTATTTAGAGCTTGGTATTTATTTTATTTTTTCCTATGGGTAAGTCTAGACAGAAAAAATTTGTACCATTTGTTTCTTTACTGGAGTCTTCACATAGATATTTAAGAATCAGAAGTTATATACAGATAATCATGTCTGAAAATTCCTTGTAAATTTATGATTAACAAAAATGTCAAGAGAGAAAGGGGCCTGCAGTGCAGACTGGCCAATTTAGAATTTTAAAATGAACAAAATTTAAAATCCATGTGGGTAAACTTGATCATACTGCACTGTTTCATTTCTAGTGACCATGCTTCCAATTTAGGGCTTCTATTGTTCATTCATTCCAAGAAAGGAACCATGCTGTCCAGCAGAAAACAGTATCCAAAAGTTCCTTTCCTGATCTTCGTATTTCCATCTGCAAGTAAGCTTCTGTCCAAGAAACCCAGAAAGTCATTTCGATCGGTTTCACATTTGTCTTGTCCAACATTTATGCTCTTTAATATTCTACATTTGCATATAAAAAATTTATGTTCAGTCAGCCGGACCCTTTCAAGTGACTGAATATGGAACCAGAAATCAGATTCCACTTGTCACAGTTATAAAAGAAAAAAATTAAAAAAAAAACAGCAAAATACACAAAGTGAGTAGAAAATATTACCACCAGCATTTTAACAGAAACCATTGAAAGGAACCTCTCAGTATAACATAAGACAGCAGAAAGGAAACAAAGGATTAGATGAATAACATACTCGAGCATCAGGATCAGCACCAGCTGCAAGTAGCCTCCTCACAATGGGAATGTGATTTCTCCATGTCGCAATGTGAAGCGGAGTAAGGCCAAAATTGTTCCTTGAATTGATATTCCCCCCATTCTTCTTCAGTGCCAACAAAGCCAAATCTACCTCTGCCAATGAACCTTCTCGCACAACAAACCACAGATCTTTATGGGACCCGCTTGCTAAATATTTGCGTCTGGGTGCATACTGATTCTGCTTTTGCAATGCTGAACCCTCCATAAGTATATAACACTGTCACTCTACAAATATCGTTTGATCTTCACAATCTCCCAACAAACCTACCCCAATCTCAGTCAAATTAAGATTCTAACTAAGCAAATAAAATCAAGGGCCAGGATCACCAAAACCCAGTAAGCTGGTTGTTAACCTAATACAGGCCCTCTGGCCCTTGAGAACATTTGTCAGTGTCAAACCATGTTACACTTACAGCACCACCACCATGTAAGTATCAATTTAGTCCATACCCACACAACTGTCTGCAATCTCAGTTATTTGATGCTAGAACACCATTTTCATCCCTATCACTATCATACACACAAACCAGTTGTAGCAGCCATTTATAAATCCCCCGTTCAGCTCATGAACCATATGAAGATCTCTGAGGCACAACTACAAATGGCATTTATAATTTCTTATCAGTATACTATACCTTTTTTAAGAGATAAATAAATACATTAAAAATGTAAACGTATGCATGCTTGTGTGTTTGTGTGTGCGTGTATTTTATTTTTTATTTTTTGTGGGGTGGGTGGGGTTGGGGTTTGGTGAATATTCAGTATTCAAAGTTCGTGGCGTCTGGACCACAATTTGCATTGGAACTGGCTCACATGGATGTTCAGGAAAGCTCAATGTTGAAAAAGAGTGGTAGGCCGAGGAACAGGTTAAACACTTCAAAAAGGAAAAAAGTGTCCAAGTTCAAGCGTTCAACGGTTCTTTGACACATCCATATGAACCAATTCCAAGGCAAAATACTGTCTAGTAACCATGAATTATGGCACAATTTATAATAATTGTAAAAAGATAAAGTTTAATTTTGAGTGGGAGTTGATCAACAAGGTTTTCCGATATGAACAAATTCCAAAAGATGTTTTCAACTGCTACAGCATCCAATGAGGTGTTCAGCATGCCCAAAGACTGAAATTTAAACCACAGAAGTACACCTTTTCAATATCAATATAAATAAATAGATGAAATATACAATGTATATGTATAAAGCATCCTTCAAAATTGATAAACCACATTGCTATTTATACAATTTAACATCAGTTGTAACATCATCATAATGCTGTTTGTAAATTTGATAAAATCATGTATATCTGAACATGAAAAAGGATTGGAGATAAAACAGAACCAACTTTGAGTACCAAACAAGTACAAAGCAAAGTGGTGAGGTTAGTGCAGATATTATGCATGAACTGTCTTTTTTCCCTAAAAACACCTTCAAATATAAAATGATTCACAAATTATAATACCTCAAAAACCACCCCCTCTCTCAAACCATTATTATACACAGCATAATATCAGAAACAAGAATCGATTGAAAATTCAAAAGACAATATAATACTCATATGTGAGTGCACATAGCATGTGAGAGCTGCTAGTAAAGTAAATAGAGACTACAATCTGTAATATTGTGCCAACAGCAAAGTATCTAAAAGTATAATATTATCATCATCATCAAAAGCCAGTTCCTACTAAATTAGGACTAAAGATGAATGCTAGATCCTATCCATTTTCTTTACTCTCTCACAATTAAAAGAAATCAAAGTAGAAGATTTGTGTAACCAAATTATAAACCCAAATATGAAGAAAGAGATAATTCTAGGGCTGCATTTGGATACCAATAGAATGGGGGAAATGTGAGAAAAGCAACTTTTCCGCCATTCCATAAGCATTTGATTAACTGGAAAATAAAGGCAAGGGTGGACCCATTCCGCCTGTGAGAAAACAAGGAAACGAAAACATAATTTTTTATTTTTTGTTTCTTGTTCAGGAAGTGCAATTTTGCATCACAAAAAAAGATGCAACAGATTTCCTTAGTTTGTTTTCATGTCTTCTCTTTTCATATGCCTTGCACCTTATCTCAACATCCAAATGACATCCTAAAGTATACAAGAAACTATATCAAAGGACAAACCCAATATTAACTAACATTAATGGACTAATGTTGAGTGATTGTGTACTTTTTTTAAGTAATCCAGATCATAAAAATTAACAACCAGAACCCCATGGGCAGATAACAACAGAATGAAAAAGGGAAACCTCTTGAATGCATGTCATTTTTAGAATAATCCAGATCATAAAAATTAACAACCAGAACCCCATGGGCATATAACGACAGAATGAAAAAGGAAACCTCTTGAATGCATGTCATACACCAAATTTTTGCAACAAAAACACAGTCAAAGAGTTACAGAATTCTCACATTGTCTTCATACTCTAATTTAAATGAAGTAAACATGAATAAAAGAAAGATAATTCCAATCCCTTATAGTCAGATGGGGACAATACAATAAACGAACATTCCTTCCCCATTTCCAACAATCCATTCCAAAATATGCATATCCCGACTCATTAACAACAATTCAAAGAAAAAATCGAAAAACCCAAATCTAAAGATCCAAGAAACTAACCAATAATCACCAAAAATAATCACAAGCAGTATATAAACAGATCACATTTTTGACAAACAAACACCAAGAAGCCCCAATAACGGATTTCAAAGAAAAAGGGTACATACCCAGTTAAGAACTCGAAACTTTAGGCATAAAAACTGACTAAAAATCAGAGTAGAACATGAAATTTTCAGAATTCATAAAACAGTAAAAACGAAACAGGATTCAAAGATAATCAAATGAAGCAAAGAGAAGACGATACCCATTAAACAAAATGGGGAGAAAAGCATCACCTAAGATCTAAGCACGAAGGCGGATCACGAAACACGAATACAAGGACGAGACTCCATGGATTATTCTTTTGTTCTCCTCTTATTCGTTGCTGTATTCTGTTGGAAGAGAGAATCGAGCCTCGGAATATCCCTCCGTAGATATTAAAGAACAGTTACAAAAAGCGAACTCTTTCAACACTACAGGGGCATTTTGGGAACGGAGTCACCACAACATACCTCATCATGACAACAATGCCCTTATTCTTCTCGCTAAATCACCGACGCAAACGTTGGGTCGGGAGATCGAGCTGTTCTCGTTCGCGTGTTCTAGTTTTTCCTTTTCGATTTAAACCGGTGCCGTTTGTTGTTCCACGTGGCAAGAGCAGAATGGGACATGTGGCGTACGAGATCCATGTGTTTGCTGGCGCAAACAGGAGACGTGTTTGATAGATTTAGAAATGATTTTCCGTTTCTGGAAGTTTGTTCAGAGTCGACGGTGCCAACGTGCCAACCTCGGAAGAGTCTGACGTCAACATTGAAAATGACGAAGATGCCCATCTAATTTCCTCTTAGGACGAGAGGGTAATACAAGTGGATGCACGTGATATATTGCATGTGAAAAGGGCTGTAGAGGAACAATCACAAAAATTGCTTCGAGACACGCTTCCCAAGGTTTAGTTGTTATGACAATTACACTCCTTTTATTAATGAATCTTAACAACATGAGGAAGGTTTTTTTTAAGAAGTTGCACATTGCGTTGGCACGCTTCCCAAGGGGTGTGCTTGCGTTATATATAGTATAAACATAGACTTATTAGTTAACTTAGAACCAATTAAAACATGATTAAAACATATTTTGTTGATTTACTCTAAACTAATTAAAACCTTTCAACATTAGAATCCTAAACTAGGGGACTGCATGCACTATGCGTAGCAAAATCCTAATTTGAAAATATTTTTGTGGGACTCACTTAGAAAACACCCGACCGTGTCATTCCATTTGGTTAGTTACACTTACATGGCATGATATATCTATAAAATAGGAAAAACTGAGGGGCAATTTGAGCATAGATTATCAGGCCAAAATCTTGTCAATTCCCTTTATATATTAGTATAGATTCGAAATAATTATATTAGTTGTAACAATCCGAAGATGAGACAAGTTTAAATTAAACTAGTAGAATATCGTAAACAATGAGGATTGTTATCGCATAATGATTCCCATAATGTTTCAAGTTCTTGATGTTTACAATTGCTCTAAAAGGTTATTTCCCTAAAATCTCTTGTTAATTAAGATAGATGCCTAAAATTCATAAAAGACATTTGTCATTTGGTCAAAATAAGCATAAACAGGATTTTAAGAGAATAAAATCTTTCAATTTTATAACTTCTAAGTAAACTCTTTAAAAATGGAGTCCAGTCATGAGGTCTAAAGAATAGGTATGAATCATAGTTCCTTATTAATCTATTGTATTATAAAAAGACAGAGGAGGACATCAGGATATTAGAATCCTCCTCTATTTGTGCTTATTGGTAAGCCAATTCTATACTGTACCAGACATTGGAAAATGACAATATATTATTTTTCTTTTTATTTATTTTTTTAATTTTCTTTCCTTTGAACAAGATCATAGGTACAAATGCATCCTTAAAACAAACTTTTTGATATGAGAAGTAACACAAGGATAGCAGATGGTCAATCCTGATCTTAGGTCATAACTATAAAGCCAGTTCTTGAAATTTGGCTACCTTTTATTGTTGGCCTACTCTTCAAGCATAAGGCAGGTCACATCTCACATTTTATGTGTTGGGAACACTAATTCATTAACAAGAATTTCAATAATGGTCAAAAGTCAGACTTCATGGGTTGGGGCCATTTATTTGTTAACAAGGAAACTTTACCTGTTATGTGAAATGTGTGGCACAAAACTTCACTTTACCAAAGAATCAAATATTTATATAACGATACATAAGAAGTGGATTTGTTAGGTGTGTCTCCTTCCATGTAAATTGGCATTTGGTTTCTCTTATCCCTGTTAGCAAATTTAAAAGATTTCAATATCTCCTTAACTATCTACATATTACTTTGTATAATCATTCTGCGTAAAGGGCTTTTAGTGTGTATGTATATTGCTACACATGTCAAACCCTAAAATGACTTCCCAATACTTTTGGGAAAACTAATTTTTAGTGATACTTTTGAAAATAATTAAAATTAAGTCAATAAAGTTCTTAAATAATTAAATTTTTAGTGACATTTTACTATTACAAACTCTATTCTTCTAAGAATGCCCTTATACCAATTAATCAAATGACTTACTTGTACAAGTCATTTTATTAACTTGTACAGGTCATTTGATTAAGTAGTATAAGGGTGTTCTCACAAGAAATCGGATATCACAATAAATATCACTGAAATTTAATTATTTTGATAAAGGTTTTTCTAAAAGTTGAAACGCAAAACATTGCTAACTGAATTTAATTATTTTGAGAAGTATCACTAAAATTAATTTTTTGTTACTCAAAAAAAAAAACTAAAATTAATTTTCCCAATACTTTTATGGAAAGGACAGAGAAAAAAAAAGGATATTAGATGTTGATGGGGCATGCCACAATTGGTTGGAGACAAGCACCTTTTAATGGCTGGTATATAAAAGACTAGGGGACTGCACGCGCTACGCACGTAGAAAACGTGGGCCCACTTTAATAAACAGCCAAGGTAGTTACAATAGTGGGGGATTGTTTTGTTTAGGGAGGGTATTACTTGGAAAAAGAAAAGGGGGGCCAGAATCTAGAGGGAATATTCCCCCCTCTTCTCTTTATATATAGTATAGATAGTATAGATTTAATTGGGATTATAGACACCAAGTATTATTATTATTTTATTTCCCAATATACACATGGGGTTGTCTCTGTCATGCACACTTGCAAAGTACAAACGAATCTGAAAATAGTGAAATTATGTATGTCCAAGAAGCTAGCCAACAAATAACATTGGTTTTGGCTGCTTTCACAAGTTATTTTGCTTTCTCGCATTGAAACCTTAAGACCCCCAACAGAATATTCTAACAAACGTAAGGCTCTAGGTATACCTGTCTTTAAGCCACAGAATTCTTATTCTCATATTAACAAATGATCAAACACACAAGACACCACGCTACTGACCTCATATATGATTAGAGTTTATTTTAAACAAGCACTTGGGGTAGTATGTATTGTGTTAGACACCTTGAAGAAGTCTCAAAATTGAGACTCTTGACATTCCCACAAGTTTGTGAAAGGAAACCAACCTGATTCCTATAGATCGCTAGGAGCAAAAATGAAAAAGAATCAAATAGAAAACACATAGATTTTTACGTGTTTCATCCCAGAATAGAGCTACGTCCATGGCCACCGCTTTTCACTGTCATGAATTTATGTAATATTTTATTTTTCATTTGATAGAATTTATCTTGTGCATGATTAGGACTCAAAAAAGATGGCAAATAGTCTTGGCGCAAGTCTAGCGCTCAAGCAGAAACCCTGCTTGAGCATAGGACATGCACTATTTTGTGTAATTTTTTTTTATGTCTGCAACATGAGAACTCACGCTCGTTCTGCTCATGTCCTACACTAGAGTTTGAGAGGTTTATTTGATTGGCACTTGTCCCCCGCTTGAGCACTAAATGCATATGTTATGGTTTTGTGTTGGCGCTCATTGTAAGACCTAGAAAATTTCCTAATTATAAAATTAAATAATAATTAATATTTATTGAGGATTTTATTGATGAGACTAATTTATAATCGTAGGTGATATCATTGATAGCGGAGATCATGAGTTTGGCGCAAATCAGACCATTGGATCATGAGATATCAAGGTAAGAATTAAATATTAATGCTGCCATATTCTGATTGATCGGTTATGTAATAGGTGATGTTTGTGCGTTGCATAGGATCAGGGGTATTATAATAGGGTTTTATACCCTAGAGAATATGATTAGTATTCTATTCGTATTACGGCTGAAGCAGACGAACAACCAAAGGAGAAAAACTGAAGAAGAAGAGAAGAAGAAGAAAGAGGGAGAGAGATCAGTGTTCTTGAGTCTCTCCTCGTCCCAGAGTTGATTTGCATTCATGAAGGAGTGTAGCTTGTTGCTATTAGAGGGAGAAGCAGGAAACGAGCGAAACATGTAGGTGACATACCCGTTTTGTTGTTTGATTTTGTGTTTTTGTTGTTTGATCCTAATGCATGATTTCTCGATGTATATATGTATATTTAGTTTGATTATAGTTGAATATATATGTTAGAATTGATCGGAATGAAGAAAAATACAGATTTCGAACTCGGTTTGCTGCAGTTGTATGGGCGTCTAGCACGACCGCCTAGGTGATCGTAGGCGCCCATGTATAGAATTTAGCCCGCTCACTCATCGTCTAGGCGATGGGGTAGGCGTTCAGAAAGTGTACGGGTGCCTAGTGGGACCGCCTATGCAATCCCTAAGCGCCCGTTGAAACTAAAAATTTCAAAAAAATTTAACTGACGCTTAGCTAGGTTGCTTAGGCTATTGGTGCTAGGCGATCTCAACAGAAAATGTGAATTTTTATAATTTGATTTTTAATTCAAAATAAAATGATTTTAAATGGATATTACCAATTAAATTAGATGATTTGAGACAAAAATTAACTACCCAAATAACCTGTTTTCTACAAAAATATTTGAGTATTTATTTTAGGTTTATAGTTGCCTAAATTTAAAAATAACTTGGAGATTAGGAGATTTTGAACTTTAAAACTTTTAACTCATATATTTAATTAGGAAAATGTATTTCACAAGTCATGGATCAGATTTCTACATATAGGAATTTAATATCAGAGATTCAACCCAGATAATCAAATTTGGATAAAATTTACAAATAAGACTATTATATGCCACTGGGCACTATTACTTACATACAGATGAGTCCTTAGGGATGTTTGTGTCTGGTGGGCATAACTGATTATGGATCCATAGAATAAACCGGTTAGCTAAGGGGTATTTCTTTTGGGTTGATTAACTTCCATCTGCAAGAGCGCTTCCTTTGCAAGATAATTTGCACTGGAGGGTCCCGTGTTTGTAGGGTTATTTCGTGCCTCACTGGTGATTCCTGTACATGTGGATCAGTGGCAATCTCCATGTATTGATTCAGGTGCTACATGCTGGTGGTCCATGCCAACTCTTTGAGTATGTGCGGAATAAGTCAATGACTACGGCTCTTATCTTAAGAACGTTATTCGGGTTTGAGTGTCATAGTAGCTCCGCTAATAAGACGTATGGTGGCATAGCATTTAAAAGTGTCTTATCAAAGTCTTATATTTCTTTGTGAGTCCTACAAATGACACTAGTATAGTATTGTTATGCACCTGTTATTGTTATATTAATACATGTGAGTTCATACATGTTCTATTTTATGGTGGGATGTGGTTACTTTGCTTATCACAGTCATAAAGGAAATTAATTTGACTTTAGCTGATTTGGATTTATGCTGAATTATTTTGGACTTAGTTTCTTATCATAATTATGACTAATACATGACCCTTAGAAATGATTTATTGCTGGTTTTTTCTTTTCGTACGCTATGATCTGATTAAACGATGCTTGCTTATCTGTGTTAGTCTTATTCGAGCATAAAATGATTACTTTTAGATATAAACTGTTTCTAACATGCATCACGTTACCTACTGAGATATTCGTATCTCACTCTTTTTGTTTTGTTTTAGTTTTTAACTGATACGAGAGAGGGGGATCCTAGTGGTGATATTCAGAGAGATTTTGCTGATTTCTTGCCGGAGGATTATTACTACTCCGATTGAGTCGAGGTTGTTATTGGGGAATGAAACTTTGATATTGATGGATTATTTTATTTATTTATGGTTTTGATGTTATTCAGAGAAAGAGTGAGAGTTTTAGACCATTTTTATTATACCAGACATGACTAGTTGTTTTGATGGTCATTGATTCTTCATTCTACTTATGGTGATGTTATACATTACACTTCTGCACTCTGATAATCTAAATTGAATCATTAAATTTGGTTTGGCATTATTGATTGTGTTATTATGGGCCCAGTAGCACTTGGATTCGGGTTCGGATGCCGGTTTTGCATTGACCTAGGTTCGAGGCGCTACACTCGTCTCGTGCTTGAGCGCTACATAACGGTTTTTGAACATTATGCTTCATTTTAAACAATTTTCTCAAAGTGCTTCATTTTTTAACATTATGTATGAACCTAGGTAATGATTCATTTTCTATTTATTACTAGCAATTGTAAACGTGCGTTGAGAATGAGATCATACTTAGTGATTTTTTTAGCAATTTATTTTCAATATTAAATCAAAAGACTATTGTTATATTTAAAATATTTTACTTTTTAAATTATTTTAAAGATACCAGATTCTAATACAACTCAAATCTGAAATATTATTTGAAATATATGTTTAAAATTATTTTAATTTTGAATGTCCATATTGTGTACTTATAATTTGGAAATAAGCATATGTTTATGCTTTAATAATGTAATAAAAATGATGAATTTTATAAATATATTATTTTATTAAAATTAAAATTGTCTTTCTTTTCTTGGCAGGATAGAAAAATGAACTTCTTAAAAATTATAAAACAATAAATAAAAAATGAGGGATTTGATAAATATACTTTATCTATTAGACAATAAAAATAGTTATTTTTATTATATTATGATGATAAAAAAATTAATAAATATGTTAGTACTATTGGAAATTAAATATATATATATATATATATATATATATATATATATTGCAACTTTTGAAGATAAAAAGAAGCATAGACATTACGACAAATTTTCATAGTCATCCTCCATTTTTTTCTATATTAATTACAATTTTGCCGTTACAAATATTTAACTAATTTTCTTTTTATTCTTGAGAATATATTATTGTGGTATGATTAATTTGCTTTTATTTTTCCTTGTAAATTTAAAACAAGAAAAGTATTCTTGAGAAGAAAAATATTTTTCCTTTTTGCTGACAATTCTTTTTAGGATTTTAAATGAAAAATGATAAAATAATGATTTCTTTTAATTTAGTTATTCAAATTGTTAATTCGAGCTATAGTACTTTTTATTTTTGATCTATTAATATGGAATAAAAAAAAAGATAAAGATTTTTTTATTTTAAGTAGTGAAAAATAGAAGATTGGATAGAATGTCAAAAGCGATAATGAACCATTATTATTATAAAAATATAAGATAAGAACAGAAAACAATCCTTTTTCTTTTATCTTTAAAAATGATAAATTTTTTAATAAAAGTAATATAAAATAAGAAAATTTGATAAAATTCCAAAAATGTAACGAATTCTTTTTTTTTTAAGATAAATTTTTTAGGATAAAAATAATAAGATAGAATATTATGAAAGGGTAATGAATCATTATTGCTAGAAATTTAAGATAAGAGCAAAAGTATAAAAAAAAAATCCTCTTTTATTATTAATTAATAATATAATTAATTCGATTTTCAATTAACTACAATTTTCCTTTTTGCCTAAGATTTTCCCATTTTGATTTTTATTTCAGATAATTATCTGAACAACGATAATATTTATTCAAGTAACATAGGCAAAAACATTATTTACTTAATCATCGTATATTATAAATTAACAATCCAAATAGATGTAGATAGAATTGTAAAAAAGTTCCTTGAAAATAAATATAGAATAAAAATTTTAAAGAGAATTTGAAGAAAAAGATAACGAATTATTATTGTTACTAAAATTATAAGATAAGAACAAAATAAAAAATACCATCTTAAATTATTAACTAATAATCTAAATAATCCAAATTAGTAAGATAG
Organism: Buxus sempervirens; assembly: GCA_947561395.2. Classification (NCBI taxonomy): domain Eukaryota; kingdom Viridiplantae; phylum Streptophyta; class Magnoliopsida; order Buxales; family Buxaceae; genus Buxus; species Buxus sempervirens. The sequence goes on from OX387182.1 coordinate 14,198,592, forward strand.
GATTTCGAATCACAATAGGTTCTTCTTTTGCCTTTTTCTTTTTTTTTAAAGATTTTCTAAACAAAAGAAAGTTTAGATAGAATTCTAAGAAATTGTAATGTAATTGTAATTAATAAAATGTCATTTAACTTAAACTCTATCCTTTTGGGATTCTCTAAACAAAAGAAAGTTTAGATAGAATTCTAAAAAATTTTAACGTAATTATAATTGACAAATAAGTTTATTAATATTAGTTAACATTAATATGGTAGAGTTGAAATTACTTAATTGTTATTCTACCATTAATATGGCAGGTTTATCTAATCTAATAGGATTTTATTAGACTCATGGTAATAACAAAAAAAAAAGGTAATTTTTAAATTAGATACTTAAATATAAGTAATTTATTGTATAATTAATAATTTTCTTGGTCATTCTCCTTTTTCTTTATTTTATTAAATTAAAATTCATTTAGATAAGTATGAGCAATTTGGAAATTATATATTCCAGAACAATGGGTAAATACACGAATCAATGTTATTAATAATTTAGGTTCATATTATTTAATTAAAATTCTTTTTAGATAATTATAATTAAGTTTTATCTAATTTAATAGGATTTCATTTGACTCACGTCCATAACCAAAAAAAAATAGTAATATTGAAATTAAATAGATAAATTTAAGTAAGAAACTTTTGAATTTAAAATCCTTTGAATTTAAAATACTTTTAGATAAGTGTTGGAAAAGAAGTATTATGTTATGGATAAGGGTAATATTTATTGGAGATAATTATGAATTAATTTAGATAAGTATAATTAGGATTTATGCAATTTAGTAGGATTTTATTAGACACCTATGATTATAAATTATTCTCTACCTATTTATCTAATTTAATAGGATTTTATTAATTGGTTCGGTTTAATTAATGTTAAATATGTAGAATTAAAGATTATAGGTAAGGAAATTTTAGGTATGTGAAAATTGAAAACACTTAAGGTAGTTTGTGCTTTTAATAGTAGTATAAATTGAACCTTTTGGCTGAAAATAAAGAGGCTTTTTTTGAAAATCAAAGATCCCTAATCTTTACTGTCATCTTCTTCACCTATTCTCCGTGTTATTTGTGCAATCTATTGAGAAGGTTTCCACAGTTGGATACAGGAAACTTGAACCACTTAGCCCAATGCACTAAGGACACCATCTGAAAAGGGTGCGTTTAAAGGTATTAAGTTCAAAGATCAAACATCTCGCTCAGTCACGATAAGTCATTTCAATTTCATCCCTCTTTCAATTTTAGATTAAATTTCATCTATACTATTAATAAAGAGAAGAGGGGGGAATATTCTTTCCAGATTCTGGCCTCCCTTTTCTTTTTCCAAACATTGCCCTTCCCAAACGAAATAATCCCCCATTATTTTAAACATATTGTAACTACTTCGGACTGTTTATCTAAGTGGGCCCATGTTTCTTACGCACATAGCGCGTGCAGCCCCCTAGTTGGTTTGAAAACCAAGATCACAAACTAATAAAAAAAAGACTTCAGCGAATAAATTCAAAGAAGATTCAGCGCTTAGTATGAAATTTAATCTAAAATTTCATACTAATGGGGGCTGCACGCGCTATGTGCGTAAGAAACATGGGCCCACTTAGATAAACAGTCCGAAGTAGTTACAATATGTTTAAAATAATGGGGGATTATTTCGTTTGGAAAGGGCAATGTTTGGAAAAAGAAAAGGGAGACCAGAATCTGGAAAGAATATTCCCCCTTCTTCTCTTTATTAATAGTATAGATTTACCAAACAGTACGTGCGGTACTGCACATATGAGCCTAAACCCATGATTAGGTAGGTAGGTAGGTAGGTAGTTGTCGAGAGGATATAGAAGTCATTCAAATTTTATAAGGGTTATTTTTAGGAAAAAAGATTGTCAGGCAAGAATCTTTATATAATAATATAGATATAGATTAATGTTTATTTGAAGAAAATTATTTCTTTAGGTTGTGTTTGCCTATTGAGAAACTGAATCAAGCGAAACCGTATCTGTCACAATATGGACAGATACGGTTCTTGCACAGCCTTCTTTTCTATTTTATGGTACCCAAACACTCGTAGCATGCAGGAATCTTACAATTTCTTGCAGTTTCTCGGTATCCAAACGTAGCCAAAATATGTTAATTTTGGGCTAGATTGAGCCTATGAATGAATTTGGACTTGTAAAACACACCCTTGTTCAAGTGGGGTCTCTATTTACTGTTATTTAGATGTCTATGCGTAGAGATCTTCCATGCTTTAACATCAGCAGCTTTACAAAATAGAGATTGCAAAGGACCCACAAGGAATATACAAGGATACAACACCACTAATGAGACAAGAAAACAAATAGTTGATAAAGAACCATTTGAGAACAGTGGCATATAGTGATATAGATGAAATATTTAACATATTCCTTCTATCATATTTCTAGAACTAGTAAGGTGCCCGTGCTTCGCACGGGTATGTGGTGTAAAATGCCTCTTGCCAATTGAATCAAGTATTTTAGTCAAACCAGATTTTCCTTTAGGAAGAAGCCATAATCTAAGACAGATTTTCCTGCTAGAGTTGGCCACCATCTGATGCTGCGAGGTTACTTGAAAGAATCTACAGCACTCTCTAGTTGCCTCTTAAATATTAATTAACAACGCTTCGAACCATCTCAAAAAGGCGATACAATAGTATGGATTAGCTTCAGGATCTAGCACCTGGTTCGCAAATTCCGATCCTTGGTCTGGATACCAGATAATGGACATAACTCGTATCTGCATCTGCTTATTTGGAGACTCTGGACATTACTCCTATTTACATCCGTTTATTGGAAGCCACTCAGTTTAGGAAGGACCCTTCATTGTAGCAGTCCGTGGTTCAGGCAGGTTAACTGGAAAAGGCCGGAGGAAGCCCCTGTGGTCACACCCAGGAAGGCAGGCTACGCTAACCCCCTTAAAGAGACGACAGTATATTAATATTAAAACAAGCATACCCTTACGTTGTCTCTGTACTTGGTTTTTAACGATGCCATTTTATAATAATGAAAGTTTAACATTTGTTTCGTTTGTGGTTTGTGAATTTGTGGTCAATTTTGAAGGCTGTATAACCGATAGGAAGATGGATTTGGCTGAAGCAACTCCACTTATAAGAAATATATTTTATTCTTCCCGGTGTGGCCCATGGAATATCTAGGAAGGCATTCATTGCTTGTAACTTGTTCACAGGAACCTGTGCCCTGCGTATTCATCAGTAGTCGGCGAAGTAATTACAAATGGGAAATTTTATACAAAAACATTTCTTGGACTCCAACAAAGCAAGGGACCAGTAGGCATCGAAAAATCTTTTGCATGTGGAAAAAGAAATGGCAAAAAGAGAATTTAAATGAGAGGCATTTTTTTAAGGTACTCAACGAACCAAACATGTGATTGGCTTGTGAAACATGGTTTGATTGCCATCTGAGGGGTAATTTTACTTTGACATAGCCAAGTTCGGTTCTTGTTCAAAAAATAGCCCTCCTTTGGGGAATATCTGGACGGGTTTGGACATGCAGACTATCAATTGCAACCATATGATTTGATGCCAACATGTTTCAACCAGGAATAAACAAGAACGCTTGAATAGAATGTTTAGAATATGTTGATGTTCCATTGCATTATAAATATGAATGTCTGCTCACAACTCATTACACAATGTACTTCTCCGGTTAGCCGGATTCTTTCACCACTGGCACAAAAGAGCAAGTTATGCGTAACAAACCAGAAATAGAGATGAAAACCATATATCCAAAATAACAGCTGTAGTACGCGAGAGAGAGAGAAATCATCTGCTAATATTTGATAAAATTCAGGAGTGAGCAATTGAACTGGACATATATTAGCCACCTCAGATAATGTAAACAGTTTCAACCATGATATATCAAAGCATACAAACATGAATCAAGAAAAGGGACAAACAAAAAAAATGGAGAAGCTAATTATAAGTCCAAATACTGGGAATTAACAGATACAACTCAAGGGAGTAGACCATCTCCAAAATTTAGTTACCAGTCCACATAATTAGATTGGCCAAGAAAGGATGTCCATGGACAATTAAATAGATTTGCAGAACAGAGAGGAATCATTGAATATCTACTGATCTTATGAAAATATGTTTTCTAACTCAGAGCCTCCTATGAAAGTAGTGAATAGAATCAGAATGCATAAGTGCCTTTCAAATAACATACAGGGACATAACCGTCTAAAGAGTTATGTCTTCTTATTATGTGGAAAACAGTTGGTACATGTCATGAAGATGAAAGCTCGGATGTCATACAGTTTCTTTTTCATTGTATTGGTGAATTTTTGCCATGATTTGGCCTTATCTTAGCAGCTTGACCAAAATTGGTAAGTTTTCAGTTCTCACTTTAGTGCAATACCAATATTTTGCAGCAGCTTCTAGTGATAATAATGCCTGCAATTAGTTTTTCTCCTGTCTATTTGCCAGAATAATTATTCTTACAAAATACTGACTGCACTTTCCCTGAAGTCAACTCATCCTCAAATCATATGAGCAACTCATGAAGAAAAATCACCTGAGGCAAGTCAGTTAAGTAATAACATCAACTACCACCAAACAGAAATTAACACAATCAAATTATATTTCATATGCAAACCCCAACTCCATTGCACAATATTTAGAATATACCTTAAAATTATAAGACCATGCTCCATTTTTTGTTGGTAACCTTTCCATTTAATGGTCAGTGTATCTTTAGAGACTTTAAGAAGCAAAGGAGTCTCATTAGTACTATTAGTGTTTGCTTATACATCATAGAACCACTGCAGTTGAATCGATCTATTTTATCACCTATGGAGGCCTTTCCAAGCTTCCATGAGGTGAGCTCATTCTAAGTAAGCACCTACATACTACAATTCAACCACCAATCAGATGAAATCATGAACAATGTAAATAATTGTCAAACTATCTCAAACTAAACTTAATTGGGAAATAACTGCATCTCCTTAATTTGTCCCACAGCTACAAATCTTTCAGCACAAGAAACTCCACGTTTACTCTCCATGTTACCACTACTCCAAATTTTGAAATAAAGATGTGCCATTCTGTCTAGATGCTTGATATTGCTATTCAAATGACTATCAAATGAAACCTCAAGTTCAAGAACAGGTTAGATTATTATTAGTACTATTAGTGTTTGCTTATACATCATAGAACCACTGCAGTTGAATCGATCTATTTTATCACCTATGGAGCCCTTTCCAAGCTTCCATGAGGTGAGCTCATTCTAAGCAAGCACCTACCTACCACAATTCAACCACCAATCAGATGAAATCATGAACAATGTAAATAATTGTCATACTATCTCAAACCATGAGACAACTTAATTGGGAAATAACTGCATCTCCTTTGTCCCACAGCTACAACTCTTTCAGCACAAGAAACTCCACATTTATTCTCCATGTTACCACTACTCCAAATTTTGAGATAAACATGTGCCATTCTGTCTAGATGCTTGATCTTGCTATTCAAATGACTGTCAAATGAAACCTCAAGTTCAAGAACGGGTTAGATTATTCTCTGATCTATTGAACTTTCAACATGATATTTTGCAAGACAAATACATATATTACTAAATATAACAACGTTAGGAAAACAATGTAAAAATCATCAACATTGCAAAAAATTAACAATGTCTTATGATGACATAATTGACCATCTTAGGACATCTAAATGAATTCTCAAGAAGAAAATTACTATTTTAATGCAACAAATACAGTTACAAATCAGTCTGATTGCTTAGATTTCAACCTTAACCCAAGATGAGTTTCCAGAACATCGATGGGAATCCAACAGAGCCAGACCTCAAACTGGTCAACCCAACCAAGAATTGAATCTGAACCTCAAACCAACTCTTAAACTAAAGACTTCAAAAAAGACTTTATGGATTACGAAAGAAAAAAAGCATATGTATTTAAGTTACACAATATATGGGAGTGCATATGTTGGTTTTGGGGGGTCATTCAGTTTATCTGAAGCCTCAACCCAGGTCCTACTGTCGTTTCACTTATTTTGCACTTTCATAAACTAAAGCAAACCTAAGAGTAGAAAATCCTACCGATGACTTTTATTACCTCTCAAACGAGGGGCGAAAGATGAGTAACCAAAATAAAAAGTTCTGATTTCTAAAACTCATCGGAAAGAACTATCCAAATCGGAGTTTCCTCAGAATAACGATATTGATTAGCAATTCTCTTCCAATAGTAGAAAATCAAAAGAACACCGAGTTTTTTAGGCTCAATTGTCAATCCAAACCAATCATCATATAGGCTCTTCTATGATTTTTTTAGGGCCGAAAATAAACTCAAATCAATGGATTAATAATTATTGGATAGTTGTGAGTAGAAAACAATACTTTCTACAATGAGATCTTTAACTAAGATCTGTTAATTTTAGATCTGTTGAATTTCTCTTGTTTTGTGGTCGCATTTTCTCTTTAAATTTCTTGTATTGATTTGTTATTTAATGAATAGTCCAAGGTCAAATATGCAGATGGGACCTAGTTTAGTCATTTATGCCTCTTTCCAGGAAGAAGATAAACTGAGAATAACAATCAAATATTGGTGCAATGGTTTAAAAGTGGCTCTTTTTATGTTCAAGCACAATGAATAAGTAATCCAAATCTCATAAAAGCTGTAATCTAGACATTTTAGCAAATACCTGGCCTACGAAAAACTAAACAACTCAAAGAACAAAATTAAGAAGGTAAAGACACAGAGAGAGAGAGAGAGAGAGAGAGAGAGAGAGAGAGAGAGAGTACATAGCTTACAGCAGTGGTTGATGTCAATGGCATCAAGTGACAGTAACGTATTTGTAGGTACTTGAAGAGGGTAAATGGAAGAAATAACAATGCTGAGGGTAACGAACATGCTGTAATCCTCCCATCTCTGTTTAGCAGGATGTTGATGTGTCAAATTCTTTCATGTGGTCATAGAAGAGAGAGATAACCAGGCAGGTGTGATAGGGGAAGTTCTTTGATATGGCGGTAAAACATGGCCATCCATGCCGGTGAGCACCTGCCCACAGAGCATTAGAAGGCACAGGTTATGGTATCTCAGAAAGAAGATAGGTTAGGGAATCAGTAGAAGATATGTAGAAGCAAGGTGGGAGACCGACACCTTGGTAGTGAAGATGCTGTTAAAGCAGGTTAAGCGCCGCAGCAGGTGAAGCAGCTAAAACGCAAAGAAGCTGCTGAAGCAGGCAACTTGGTAGAATATGTCAATTTCGTCATTTATGTGGAATTAAGAGCTAATCATGTTGTTAATTAGGTGCCTCAGTTTAAAGATAAGCAAATGGTGTTGCTAACAAATAACGCTCTGATGAAGTTATATTATTTAGGAATTTTTTTTTTTTGGAAATTAAGGTACGAAGCAAGTGACGTAGGGAATTAGTGGAAGGAGAAGAAGAAAAAAAGTTACAAGGATGCAGAAAAATAGAGATGCAAGGAGAGAGAGAAAGGATTGACTTGCTAAGTTAGAGGAATCCTTCAGTAACCAGTTGGTGTAGATGCAGGTGGCTTAAGAAGGTAAATCAATGTGAGAACAACTCGGTTCAGGGTGAATGGCAAAGAAAAATTATTTTAAACAAGGACACATTTAAATCATTTCTTTTACCGTGACATCGTATCAGGGAAGCTGAAAATTTTTTCACCAAAATATGTGACCTTTGTAAAGGATTCTGTACTATATTGACCCAGTCAAAAATATTTCACATCTACCAAATGATAATTTCAGAATGATGTGAGAAAAGGGGTAACTTACCCATCCACCATTTGTTTTAACTGGTTCATATCCAGCTGAAGCATTGTACCCAGTAAAAAATTGAGGAATAGAAATTCCAAGGAACAGAGAGAGACCCATGATGAAAAGGTTCCTCATAGAGTTATTGTTTGTGAACTGAATAAATGATATCCCAATAGCTGCTGCAAGATAGAATATTACTTTCCATCAAAAGAGGATTAATGAAGTTGAATACCATAATTGAGATGATGAGTTGCACACAGTACTTCTTTGCGTGATAATAGTGATGTTTGAGTAGATGATGATACACATGTAAACAACTGTTGGAGAATCAACTCACCCACAATCCCAAATAGAATACAGTATGTGGCTGCAAATATTGGCAATGGAATTGATGCAAAGAAGGTCCCAAACTTCCCTGAACAGGAAAAGAAAATTAGCTACACTTAGAAAGAAAAAGAAGAGGAGGAATTCCACTACTATAATCAAGAACTTGTCTTGATAACAGAGCATGATCTTCCAATTCAGCAGAAATACAAAACTAACCAAAGATGGAGAAGATCATGAAAGAAGTTGATATTTGGACCACTCTTCGGCTCCCTACATTTGTCAATCCAAGAAGGCCTACATTTTCGCTGCGAGAGCATCCAGGTTTATTAGTTTCAAGAAATTGTATATAATCTAAGAAATTTATAAATGCTGATCTTCAGGACACAGAATTAGGCAAACAGTAGTTCTCAGTCAACCCTTCAGAAAACATGGTATTGAATCTAAAAAGAACACTATTCATCAAAATTTGTGACTACAGTTAGCACCACTCAATATGTTTATTCATTAATACAGATTTTACACTCTCAAATTCCAGCATATACATTCTGCTACTTCAAAAAACAGCTGATTGCCAAATGCAAACCATTGATTCGTGTTGCAAGGTATAAGCAGTTTTGAATTCTTTAGTAGGTATTTGACAATAACATAACTTAACCTAAGAAGGAACAATGAAGAGCAAAAGAAAACAGTTATTGTAGACATAACTTTTGACTTACACAGATGCAGTTGTACCAACAGCAGCACCAAATATTCTATCTAGCAGCATGCCTATACCCTGAAATCACAAAAGAAGTATGTTTAGTAAGTATAGCTTCCAACACACATGATAAATCTTGCTTCATCCTTGATCAAAGCCTTCTATCATACTTGATTAGTCTTCATCATATTGAAGTTTTTTTTGTGCTTCTATGTGAAAATGCTTGCACATTCTTTGTCTTGTTCATTTATGGGTTTGGTGATGCATTGCAGAACTTACACTTCTTTTAATACCAGATCATTATATGTTCTCAAAGCCTTAAATATCAATATAAGAAATATTATACACAGCCCTTTACCTGTCTACATAAATTCAACGACAATATCTACCAAAAAGAATAAGAGAAAAAAAAAAGAAATAAAGAAAGGAGGAAAAAAATCAGTCTTAAGCATTCCTTGATAATGATTCATTTTGGAGCTTCCAATCATCTAAAATACGAGCATATTTTAGAGATTAGTTCTTTCTTCTCAATCTATATACAGATTGCATATGGGTTGTAATCTCTAGGGATATGGAACACACTGGCAAGGTGAGCAAGCACTACCAGATCTATGATAAGAATTGATCTCTGGTAGTGCCATCATCACTTGTTTTGAGATGTGTTGGGAATCTTTTATCATCATATATGAGAGGGTGGTGGCAGTGGATATTAACTAAACAATAAATAATTCCTTGTATTGACAGTAACATGGAACCACTCATGGTTTAGAATATCAAAATGACTACATGGAAATGTCACTCATGATTTAAAGATCAGTATTGACACCCCTTATGGTCCTTTGGCACTGAGAAACAGATCTTGGATACACATGGAAGATTTTGGAAATTCTGTAAACTTTTCAAAAAACATAACACATTTGACACAATAGCAATTTCATATTAGAACTAATTTTATTGCTTAGATATCCTAATCATATGAGTAACAAAGTGCTAACATCTATACATAGTGTGAGACAACAAAGGCTTTGTTGTCCCTAGAGATTGGTATACAATTTCATCCAACAAGTGTTGGAACGCAGCCCTTAAATAAACAAATCAGAGAAACAATTATTCTCAATTACATTCTCAACTTCATAACTTCAAAATCAACGCACTCAATAATACCTTTAGATATCCCAATAGATATACCAGAACTGTAAGCAACTTCTCTCAATTCGAACCAGAAGATAGCTCATTATCAAGTCCTTGTGATATTACATAACCAACTTAAAAATAAAAAAAAGACCAAAAATAGGAACCTGACCTGTCTTGAACTTGATAATTAACTTCAAAATAAATGCAACTTACCAAAGAAATATCATCCCAATTAGCGAACTATGAGAAAAAAACCTAAAGAAATGGCATATGTAATTAAAAGATCTCTCTTGATGTCCAAATCACAAGTAAGCTAATTATTTGTGTCCTTTGGTTCTTTTCTAGAATTAATCCACATTGAAAATCCTTTCTACACTGATAATAAAGATTAAAAGAAGATCTACTAATGAACTTGAAGCTTTTTCTGTGGACAAACCTGCAAGCCAACACTTCGAGTAAGCACATGTGATGGAGGAAGTGTAGCACCTGCAAGCCGTGCTGCAGCAAAGTATGTTCCAGTTGACTGCAATGAATATTATTAAGGTGATAGGGAATGCTGATGCACAGAAAAAAAATTTTCTTTTCTACTAAGAAGGTGATAAGGAATAACAAGTCAAAACCTCAGCTGTAGAAACAAGTGCTGCCCCCATCATCCCAAAGACATGGCTTGCCCTGAAAATTGGTGCAGCCCAATGGAAAAGGTGCGGAATTTTGACCCTAAGAAGGAAATAACACTAAATAACGAGTCAGAATACGTTAAATGTCTACAGCTAAAATTCCATTTGGAATAACAATTGAAATCATCATAGTTTTCATATTACTAAGGAGCAGATGATATTAGGAATGAACGATCTGTACGGCAATCCAGCTTAGTCTGCTCTCAGACACGGTTGTAAGCAACACCAACAGTGACGATAGCCGCAAAAGCCCAGACAATTGCAATGCAGAAAAGCAAGGCAAACCTCTCAAGTACAGTATGAACACTCTCATGTATTCGCTTCAAATACTACAAAAATATATACCTATAGCATTCAGCATTTTTGCTACACATTTTATGCAAATAGTGGTGAACATATAACAACTTAACTGAGACACATTACCTGTTGGAAGATAACCAGTAGAATCAACATGGGTATGACAATCTCCACACATTCTCCAAACTGAAGAGATCAAGGGGAATTTCATAAACAGTTTGCACATTATTTTTCAACAAGTCATCAGATAAGGAGGTGCCCAAAGAGAAAGAAATACCTGGGGGAAACCCCTTTCAAATAAGCCAAGACCCACCACACAAACCACAGGAACAATAACAACTGGACTGAAGAACCTAAAAAGGACATCAAAGATTAATGGTAAGAGACATACATGATGTGATGAATGCTTTGATGAATGCTTTCTGGAAAGTTTTGACCCAAGGCTTGTTCATAAGGAATGACAGATGTGTAAGGCTGGATGAGATGAAAGGAAAAGCTTAGTATTCAAGAAAATAATACTTGCACCATGTAAAATGCCCCCATGCCCTACTATATCCAATGATGATATTGAAAAATGATGACACAGTTAAAGCACCTTGAATAGCTCTCATGGTGTGGACAAATCTCTGCAAGTAAACTCAGAATGGATGCAGGACTATGCATAGAAGTTTAAATTGAAAAGCTATACTGTCAGCAACATCAGGATATATCTTATCAACTCAAAACACAGTTTTGTTTCATCAGCAGATAAATCTCAGTATCGAATTGGAAGGCATACCAATTAACAGTGTAACTAAAAAGGTTCCACTTTTTAAAAAAAATCACAGAAAAGTAAAAATTTAGAGGTAAAAACTAAATCTTAAAAATTCAATGAAACACCAGGAGTTTTCGGTACTTTACATAATGGATCAGAAGTACCCATCTATTAATTTTCAAAGTGGAAACAGAATTCTACATACCTTGTGCTCCTTTTTGAACATTTCATCAGAGAAGGCATTGATGATTGACATAACTGGTATGACGAAGGCAAATGAAGAACCCATTACTGTTGGAAGCCGTGTTCCTAACAACGTCTGAAGGAGCAAATTCACTCCACCCATGAATAGCAAGGTCTGAATCACACGAGCTTTATCGCCCTGTTTTCATGTTTCACAAGAATTTGTAATTCAAAAGTTTTGAGTCTGAAAGCGTGTCTTATAAATGCTTTTAGTAAATCCATATTTCTGTGTGACAGGATATGAAACAATAAGGAATGGAACTTACGTGATTGCAACCCATTCAAGGAACAAGAAGACTGGCAATTGTGACTGTAGTCCCTAGCGCAACGATGCAACTGTGACTGTAGTTTCTTCAAAATCACCATAATACTTTACATCCACACTCTTTAACATTACCACCTAGCCAAAATCACCGTAATACTCAAATCAACACTACTAATGTTACCAGAAAGTAGAACACTATACCCTGAAAACCACATAATTTCAACGCATAAAAGTAATGATATCAGCTAATCTTCACAATACTTCCTGGAACCGCATATTCTATGACAGGCTTTCAAATTGCACGCAAGAAATTGCTTAGAGGACACACTTGAACACAGGAAAGCTATTATTGATCAGATTCAGTAGGGTTTAAGAACAGTTTTGTGATTGCAACACATTAATTTGTAAAAAGAATTCCGAAACAACATAATCAGTACTGAAAACTTCACATTACCGCAGCTTTAATGACTAAACTCCTCCGTGAAGTTCTGTGGGTGAAAAGTGGCCGAGAATTGCAGGATTGAAAGTGTTTCTTGAGACCGTTGAAGTTCTTGGGGATGGGTATGGTTTGCGAGAATGCCTTCGAAGGGGCCAAAAAAGCCGTGGGCGAAGCAGTGCAGAAAAATGCCCTAGAGTTTGAAGAGAGAATGGTGGTAGAAGGAGCAGAGCAGGCCATGGCGACAATAAAGCTTCGAGTGTATGTGTCTCTCTAACAGTCTCTCTCTCTCTCTGAGGAATACATTCGCTAAGCATGCAAGCGGTGAAGCAGGTGAAGCAGGCACCTTGGTAGAAAAGCACGGACAGGTAGCAAAGATGCTCGTGAAGTAGGCACCTTGTTGGCAATATTTACACCAGGTTAACAAGAATGACCTTCGCGCAATAGAACTTGCCGCAGATGCCTATGTCTTCCTTCTTCTGAAACCTGAGAGCTTTAATGGAAATAAAAACGATTCTCCCAAAACCTAGCTAACCTGCTCAGAAGATCAAAAGGAGAGCAAATATCGATCACACCCGAAGAACAAGACTTAGAAACGAAGTAACCCCTAACCTCTGTCGAAGATTCTTTGCTTGGAAAGAACGAAAATCGAGAGGAAGAAGGTTGCCTCCGATTTGGAAAGAACAATAGCAGAAAATCAAAAGAACAAGACTTAGCAATCCTCTTGCAATAGCAGAAAATCAAAAGAACACCGACTAAAGAACACATAAATTGGATCGAACTCTTACCTTTTCTCATCTAGTTTATTCTGTTTCTGAAAGTAAAATACAATCTGTGCTTGAGCCCTTAGTTGCAGGAAGTCGAAGAGGAAAAATGAACCAGCGAACAACTCTGCTGAGGCGGTAGAAGGTACAGCAGATGGCGGTAGAAGAGGAGGCGCTCGTGAAACAGCCAAGCGGTGAAGCAAGGGAAACATGTGGAATGCAAACAGCGCGGTGAAACGTGAAACAGTGAAGCAGGTGAAGCAAGCAGGTGACAAGCAGATCAAACAGCTCGGTAGAAAAGCAGGACACTGTCCCTTTTATATTAGGTATAGATGAAACTGCAAATTCCATATTTTATCAACATTTTCAAAAATTGATGCAATGAATTTCATGAGTTGCCATCCTCAGAAATCCAACAAGAAACTTGGGCCAGGGTCATGAGATATTAAAAGAAACAGAGGCAACCACTGGTCTATTTGCAATCAGATTTTACCAACCTCCATTAATCGATGAGCAAAAGGATTCACCAACAAGGTTGCAACTTTGCTTAGGATTCACTCCCTCAGCTATTAACAAAAATTGCGATGGCATTTTTTACCCTAAAAGCTCAGAAGGCACACAAATCTCAACTCTCTACAGCCTCCCTTTTATTATGGTTGAGATTGAGCTCCTTCATAGGTTGAATGATCTAACTTAGAAAGCACATAATCTCAATTGCAGCCAAAAGTAGGTCATGAGTCTTGCCTCAATGAAGAGCAAGGTGGAACAAGAAGCAAGAAACTACTTTGGCCCTATTCCTTGGCCTCAATCAATGCTAGAAGATGAAGGAGTGAAAACTATCATTCTTTATGGTAAAAATATTTAGAGCAAGTCATAATGATAAGACACAAAATAGAGTCATAGTAGTTAAAACTACTTTGGCCTTTTCCTTGGCCTCAATGTGTGTGTGTGTGAGAGAGAGAGAGAGGGAGAGAGAATAAGATAAGCTTCATTAGTTCAATTTCAAACTTCAAAATACATAATCTCTAATTTCCCATTCAATTTGATTTATATCAGAAATCAAGAAGCATCCAAGCTTACAAAATAAATGGCAATAGTTGCTCAATTCAACACCATAAAAATGCATTCTTGAGCTACCCATGGCTCACGAAACCTTGCAACCCAAGAACATCAAGAAATACCCTCGATAATATGAGAATCGATAAGAAAAACAAGCCCATTCATGGCGGATGTACATGTTCTTTCAGACCAAAGAATCTAGGGTGCTATCTCCTAAAGTAGTAGACGTTCAAGAAGCTGTTCTCCACACTCCTGTTAGGAACTTATGTTTAACATGACTTTAACCCTGTGTTTGGTGCCTTGGATTTGGGAAGAAAAGAAAAGAAAGCTAAAAAGGAAAAGAAAAGAAGAGAAAAAAAAAATACTGATTTTCTTTCATTTTCTGATGTTTGGATGAGATAAGAAATGAGAAGAAAAGAAATATATATTTTAGTAAGATGATGGGTTGGGGTGGTGGGCGGTGGTGTCAGGTGGTGGTAGCAATAGTGGCTAGTGGTGGCGAGCCGCAATGGGTGGTGGGGTTGGCAGGCAATGGTGGCAACAGCTAGTGGTGGTGGTTGGTGGTGGGCGGTGGTGGCGACTAGTGGGTGGTGGTGGTGGTGGTGGGCGGTGGTGGCGACTAGTGGGTGGTGGTGGTGCTGGGTGGTGGTGGCGGCTAGTGGTGGTGGTGGGTGGTGGTTGGCAATGGTGGGTGGTGGTGGGTGGTGGTTGGCAATGGTGGGTGGTGGTGGCAGGTGATAGTGGGTGGTAGTGGTGGTGGGTGGTGGTTGGCAATGGTGGGTGGTGGTGGCAGGTGATAGTGGGTGGTAGTGGTGGTGGGTGGTGGGTTGTAATGGTGGTGGATGGTGCTAGTGGTGGGATGGGTGGATGGTGTGAATAGTAATAAGTGATGGTGAATTTTCTTCTTTTTCAAAATTCCTACCTTTTTGGAGAGAAAGATGGAAAGAAAATTTGGAGAGAAAATCTCATTTTCCTTCATCTAAACCAAACAAGAGAAAAGAAAATTTTAGCATTTTCTTTTCTCCCCAAATCCAGGGTTTCAAACACAGCCTAAGAATCTGTATCTGAATCAGAATCTAAATGCACCTCTACAGGACAAACTCTATTCAAATTGGCCTCCAGTGGCGGGAGCTCATTATCATCACTATCTGAACCCCCTTCTTCTGGTTGTGAAGTGGATGTCTGAGGATGACCATTTGAATCATCTGTTATTGGTGCTTTGAATATTTCCGGCCTGCATCAAGTTGTAAGAGGAAGCATAAGAAATAAGCAATAGAATCATTCAGTTTCTAAGATAAGTTATTTGGGATCCTTGATGTTGCCATCTCATTGAGATGGATAAAATCATATGGTTCATTCCCCAGACATGCTAAGAACATCTACCATCAGCACATGATATGGAGGACCTATTTTCACCACAAGGCTGCATGGATTAACACATGGGGAGCCTTAACAAAATAGAGGGTGTGTGCCTCTCACCCACATTGCAGGAGATCTGAGTGGTGCATCACGGTGCACGAACACCTTGGCAATAATAGGACAATCTGAGGGGCATAAACCACAAAATTACAGATGGTAGCTTGGTAAAATTAGTTTTTTAAGGCTGAGGGTAAGTCTTGCAAGCACATCTTGAGAGTCTGAAATGCAGACAGTTCACCTAGCAAACATCAAGAAGTCTCAGAAATAGAACCCTAGCTTTCCTTCCTCAAGATGCGACACTTAAAGACAGAAGCTAGCGAATTGGGTTAAGCCGACAATAAGTGATGGAACCCCATTGTCATAAAAAGGCACCAGTACCATGGCTGAGAAATTCAATTCAGTAAATTAGATTTGAGATTTGGCAGAAATGCTAGTATCATTTTATCCATCTTCCCACTCCTATCATCATTACTGTATCCTAAGTCGGACTCCCAAATTAACACCTTTAAAAATGGAATGATAAAATCATAATTCATTTGAGATGATTCGGTTCACATAGATTGAAGTGTCATGTACAGAAGATAACTTACCAGTCTGGAGATTTTTGAAGCATGCGAACTTGTTCATAGAAGAGAACTAGCAAAACAATGCATGCCACCTTGCTACCTGCTTCAAGGGCCTTCTCCCTCCCACTTTCGTCTACCACAACAAAACTTCCTGTTTAGGGAAAAAAAATTATTTTTGTTTTGCAAAGGAAGTTAGCTTAATCTGGTTTCAAAAGTGAAATCATGGAGTATTTTGCCTCCATGGTCTCCAGGTCTGTTATCCCCATATTTCTATAACATTCAGCAGGAACCTAGAGGGTGTTTCCCAGAAGCTTAACAACTTAACAGTATCAATTATCAAAAAGATTAAGCTTAACAGATATAAACAATAATAAATTGGTTCAGAGTCACATAAAACTAATCAATGCAGATTTTACAATCCTTCCTAAAGCCAATCCACACATCCAAAAGGTCAGCTCAAACAATTCATGAAGCACGAAACAGAGTAGCATAGAGGCCAAAAGGCTTTTATTCAGCACACAAGCGATACTATAACATCCCAAAATAATAAAAAAATTAAAAGAAAGGAAAAGGCCAGTTAGAAATTTAATGGCCTGGCACTAAATTAAGCTCACTTATAGATTTTTAACATACAAAAAAGCAACGAACCTCGTTTTATCCACATACTCTTATGGAATTTTGCAGGAAATAATGCCAGTGATTTTATGCCCCTTGAATCCATTACCTTGCATTGGAAACATAGAAACAAATTAGAAAAGTCCAGAGAGAAACACCAACTAATAAGATGCCACCGAGTGTAAACGATGATACCCTATAAGCAAAAAACATATAGAAAATACCCTAGATATATATATTAGATGATTAGTAGTATATGCAGCAGTAACATACAGCAATTCATATTGCCCCAGTAACAGGAAAGCACCTCAATCATATTTCTACTCAACTGAAGCAATAATAGAGGAGTAACACTTAGAATGTTGAATTGGGGTTACGAATTTTGTCACAGATTACGTGGAACAAAGAGATATGTAGTTGATTAGAATCGGTAATTATAGTATTACAATTGGTAAGAGCAGTTTAAGTTTTGAACGTTATAAATGAAATTCAGAAAAGGCGAGCATGGTATCTATGACAATCAATTAAACGGGAACTCAACAATAAAGACCAACCTCTATGAGGTTTGAACCCCGAAGGGAGACAACTTGCATCACGCTTTGGCCTTCTTGGAGAGTTGGGGTCTGTTTCTCCAGTGCTCTCTTCATACCCTTCCTCCCTTTCATGGCGTCAGCTGATTCTCTGCTTCTTCTCTTTCTTTTTGTCTATTTTTTTTCAGAGCAACCGTTGCAGAAAAGTACTGGGAGGGGTTTTCGGGATCGGAAATTTGGTAATGGCGATGGCTGTAGATGCAGCACTGGTGTTGACGGGGTCGGTTAGGGCTGGGCAGTGAGATGGACGGAGAGAGATTGTACGAATCGGGATTTTACAAGTTACCTCAACAATGGACGTGGCTAGTAGAAGATAGCGGCGAATGGAGGTAGAAGAGCTTGCTTAAAGGAACTTGTAGAACCCCAGTTACTCCTGCAAACAAATTTCAAAGTAGAATTCTAGATCCTGTTTCGGTGTTTCATCGAACCCGTATACCGCACGTATATATATAAGCCAGAAAGTCTTCAGTTTGTATAGTGCTAAAAGGATACGAACCTGAAGGTAGAACCCTAATCCTAGAAGGACTTTTGATTAGTGAAACTAGGTTTGCCGCCGCCGCTGCTGTTGTTAGAGTAGTTATTGTCAAGAGAGTTGACATTGGAGGAAGACAACAGGTAGGGAGAGCACCATCGCCCCTCCTCTGCTCTTCAACAATAAGGAAAAAAAAAGAAGCAAGAAGGAAAGAAGAGAAAAGGTGGGAGGGAGGGGAGATAAAGAGCGAGAGAGATGACTGAGAGGGGAAGAGAGGGAGGGTTACCTGGTCGGCGTCGTTGCTTCAATCGGCTCTATCGAACAGAAAGCCCTTTCTTATTTTGTTTTGTTGGGACAGGGTGATAGGGCGTAATCGCCGTAATGCCCTTTTTTCATAACAGCCCTGCTTCTGTCTTTTTCTTGTTTTTTTTCCCTTGTGGGTTTACCACTCTTATTGTTTTTTTCTTTTTTTATTTTTACTAATAAATATGCACGTGGGAATTTTATTTAGAGTAATAGTCAAAAATAATATCCAAACAAGATGAAAGATAATGATGATAAAAAAAAAAGCATATACAATTTGAAATGCAGTAACTCAGTTCACTAATATTAACCATGATGAAAGAAGATGAAATATTAAAAAGGCAAATAGTGTTTAATATGAATTACAATATCACAGTTCAATAAAAAGACAGTTTTTCCTAATCCTTCTCAATTTTGATCATTTTTTGTTGATGCATAGAAATTGAATCTTCATATTGGATGGACTTCATTTTGCCATTATTTGCATCTTTAATAGTAGGCAGCAACAAATTTTCCTAGGGCACCATCAGTTTCATTTCTTCTCTCCAATTTTATGAGGAAAAAGTAAATTTTCCCTTTACACTTGAGTAGCTTGTTGTAATAAACGCTCTTTGTACCATCTTGACATAATATACATAGATATTATTAAGTTGAAAGAAGATGTATATGTAAATATTTAAGGAAATAATACACGGGTAGGAATAGTCAAGCCTCTTCCATTGACTTGATGTAATCTTCAACTGAGCATCTAATGAGTTTGGTTGCTTCGTCAAATAATGTGACCAATGCTCTTTGGTCACCATCAGAAACAATAAGCTTCATTCTAAATCTGCATAAAAATTGATTAAATGTGAATTCACTATTAAGTGTTAAATGTTTGTAATTAAAATATAATTGATAAAATATTTGCAAATATCACCATGGAGAGAACTCAACATTGTTTTTGTTACACGCCCTGCACTCAGCAACATTATCTTTGATAATAACCATTTTCTTACATGTTGTACATGAATTATACCAAGGCTCCTCCATATTCTCAACATTAATCACACTTGCTTTTAAGCAAACAAATGTATTTTGTTTCATTTAGCGAACAATATAAACATATATCATTAACGAAAAACATAATATTTGATATATGAAAATTTCATATTAAACAATATATTAAAAAATTTACCTTAAAAGATGTAAAAGATTTCTCAATTATATCTTTAATTTGCATGTTGTCTGCTTCACTAAATCGTTTTTCCAAGATATTTGAATCTTTGTTTCGCAGCCAATTTTCTAACTTCAACCTATTCATTACTTCAAGAATTAATAATAATAATTCATATGTAAAAAAAATCATTGAATTTTAAGTTTGTGCTTTTGGAATACAGCAATACATGTATTCATTAATATTATTTATGAAATTTAAAATTTGAGGATTAAAAGGATTACCCTGTTTTGATGTCCTCTACTTGCGGGATTTTTGGATTAATTTGTACAGTGGACATAGAAAGTGTTGACAGTGAGCGGGTTCCTGTTACAAATTGAAGATGTTTTGTTATTAATAGTAATAATAAATTATTTTCATCATAAGGTCATTACTAAGTAATTGAGAAAGTATAGACATACATAACACATACCAACAAATTACATACACACACATTTAAACCATAGTTATTCATCTATGAATAGACATTATTGAAAACATATTACCTTCGTAGGATGTTGTTGTCACTGATGATATAGCGATTAATGGGTGCTGCGACTCCAAATCTTTTAATTCCTCACCTTCGTTTTGTGCCAAATCTCCCCACAGGGTTAATGTAATAGCATTTGAACTGTTCATTAGATGTATAAATATAATCAACAAAAATGCATATTAAAATTCCAACTAAGATTCTTCTCTTAATTATATAAAAGATGAGACGCAAGCTTTCTCCAAATTAGCTACAATGATGTCACGTTTGAATGTCAATATACCATCTGTTACTCTTTTAAATGGAATCAAAGGACCCGTGCTAACAACAATTCCCAATATATCCGCAACAAAATATAAAAAAAATAAAATTTTAATTTATATAATATACACTAATCAAATATTAGTAAATACTACCTTAATAATTTAAACTTTCGCATATCAATAAGAGAAGTACTATCTTCCATTCTTGTTGTAGCTTGAATCAGACTAAATTGATACTTCAAGTTGTCCAAACTGACTAAGCCCTCGGTTTCCTTAATGTTATTATGAGTGAAAAAGATAAGTTCTATCTTTTCATTGAAATTACGATATCCGTGACTTACTCGTTTGACCAAACCATTTGAAAACATGTATGTCTTATTCTTGAATATAGTGGTCTCGAACTTTGTGACAACATCATTGAAAAGTACCAGCTGTACTTTGGTCCCCTGTGAAATTATTAAAAATAATAATAATAATTATTAAAGTAAAAATGATGAAGAAGCTATTAGCTGTTTAAATTTTTAAGAAAGAACAAAAAAAATAAAATTTTTGTACCTCTTCATCCAATAAAATTAATTTCCAAATCTTTCCAGATCCCTTTGCATTATTATATGTATCAATAGAACCTCGCCGAAGAATCAGACATTTAATTGTCCAATTTCTATCAAATGGTTTAAGGGAATTGATGCTAACAAATTTTTCCATGTGGTCATCCATATGAAGGATTCATCCTGAAAAATAAGAAGGCAAAAACCAAAGTAGTTTTTTATAACATGAAGAATACAAGTCATTAAATATTATGATTTTATTTTTTGAGCAATAATTATTTGTTTCTAAATTCTAAATAATAATATTATTATTATTAACAATGATAACATTATTTGAAATAACCAGTGCAACTATAAAATGTAAATAATCATATATAATAGTTCTGAAATTGTTGAGTAAAACTTATAAATATTAAATAAATATTGTGCAATTATATTTATACCTCCCTCCTGCTAGGACTTCTTTATAGACAACATTTTTTGTATATGTTCCCCTCTTCTTAATGGATGAATCCGGCTTGATCAATACTTTCGTCATAGACATTGAAATTCCTCTAGATAGTGTTACATATAGTTGGCCATGTGAGAAAACGTGCTCTGGTAAATAAATACCAACATTTTCTATAGTTTGCCCTTGTGCCTTATTTATTGTCATTGCAAAGCAAAGTCGTATTGGAAATTGTTTCCGCTTGAAATGAAATGGATATCCTTCCTTTTCTGCAGGAGACATAGGCATTCTTGGAAGCAACACTTGTTTTCCATAGTGATAGCCTGTTGTTATTTCAGCTTGGATGACATTTTGGCTGAAGCCCTTACAAACCATCCTTGTGCCATTACTAAGACCATTTGCAGGATCTAAATTTCGTAGTAGCATGATGGGACAATTTAATTTGAGCATGAGCTTATGAGAGGAAAGTCCATTTGGTGTTAATGAGTTCAAAAATTCTTCTTGATACGTAGTATGTGAGTCATCAAAAGCTGAATCGAAACTGTAGTATGTAAGCACCTCACCAGGAAATTGTATGATTAGCTTTTCATTCAACTTATCCATCAAATCATTTTTAGTGGCCAGAATTGTGTGTTGAGTGATATAAGTTGATGAATTAGCATTCTGCTTCAGCGAAGGAAAGACACTTTCAATCAATAAACCTTCTGAGTTTTCATCACCTTCATATTGGATTACCATTTCATCTGGGATTCGTATCATATCCTTATTAATAGTAGGCTCCTCACCATTGCCAACATTTAAAAGGAATTTGCTGAAATAAGGATCACAGCTTGCTCTTATATTTGTTGTCAAATATAGTTTTTTTCATTTTTGACCACAGATATGAGCTCACCAAACTTGCATTAATTGTTTCAGCTCTTGTGATACAAGGAACTACTGGAAGTACTTGACGAAAATCACCTCCAAAGACAATAACCTTTCCACCAAAAGTTGGATTACTGCTCATGATATCTTGTAGAGTTCTATCTAAAGTTTCAATTGCCATTTGTTTTGCCATTTGGAGCCTCATCCCATATTATAAGATTAGTATATTGCAATAATTCGGCAGTGCCACTCTGTTTTGATATATTGCATAAGCTAGACCCTGTGAGATTTATCGGTATTTTAAATCTCGAGTGTGCAGTACGTCCTCCGGGCATAATTGCTGCTGCTACTCTTGACGTTGTTGTTGCTATAGCAATAAAATTTTGTGATCTTAATGTAGCAAGCAACCCACGATATAAATAAGTCTTACCGGTCCCTCCTAGTCCATCAATGAAGAAGATCCCATTGCTATTTGATTTCACACGATCTATTATGATATTATATGCTAGTTGTTCTGGGTTCAACTGTGACAATATCAAGTAATCTTCATTGGAAACAATCATTCCCTTTTCATTGTCAATTTCTCAAGTATGAGCATACATATCGTTCCATGATTCTAGGTTCATCCTTGGCAAATCATATTCCGTTATACTTTTCCCCATACTCTCCATAAAGAAGTTGATACTTCGAAGTGTATTTGACACATGAGATTCAGAATCGATGGCATCTGTCCTTCTAAAATCATCATAATTTCCAACATCAGATGGTTCACATTGAACTAATAAAGTTGCAAATAAGCAACGGAGCTCGAATGGTATTTGAAATGATGCAGCTTCTCGTAAGCATTCTGATATACTCTCATCTGTTTCTAAGAGTCCATGTTTCTGTGCTGACTCTTTGAATGATATACATCTCATACCATCTACTGTCAAAAGATATTCAAAAGATGTTGGTCCTCGAACATGATTCAATAAGAGTCTCAAGTAATACATCTCCCCTTCAGATGGGTTTGCACCATTTAGACGTCCAATCATGTTTCTTGTTTTTCTCATCGTCCAACACTTTGATTGCTTATTCCAAACATAGTGTTCAGGAAACTCCCCATATAAGTATTGTCGTATATTAATACTGAGGCAACACATGTGGAAGAACTCTGTTAGCATTGTCTTCTTAATATTATCCATGCGGATCATACTTTCCAAATTCTGATTCTCCCAATAGTACACACATTGTTTGTTAGGAAGATGCAACTGTAAACTAATTATTGCCTACCAGATTTCAATCAAGTTGAATTCAAAAATTCTCCATATGGCTTCTTGAGATGATACCCACCACCCATCTTGAAATTACTGAATTTCATCAATTAAATTAGTCCCTTCGGATGGTACAACATGTACAGTAACTTTGTCATGACTCTTGTATATATACTTATATAAGTATTTAACTGCTTTCAAACCAAAGCAAATTTCAACATTGATATGACAGTTATACCTGGTAAGAAGATAGGGATTATAAAGGACCACATACCGATTATCCAGCATAACATTACGAACCAATTCCTGTTTGCCATTGCATCTTCTTTTGTATATGGGATATGCATCTCTTCCTTGTAATGTATTCGGTGAAAATTGACAAAGATAGTGATTCTTGCACGTTCCATTTCTCATGCACACATTTTTCTTATGGAAATTTCCACAAGGTCCATGCATCATATGTTTCATAACTAATTCATAAAGTGTGCAATCTACTTCAGGATTTGGAATCTCCACACATAAAAATCTATCATATTGATCAGGACCAGTGATGTTGTATTCTAATTTTAAATTTACCAACATGTGTGCATGTGGTAATCCTCTTTTCTGAAATTCAACCACATGAACTTGTGCTGCAACCTTCCCAAATATATGTTTCTTGAATAATTGGTCTTTTAAATCTTGGAGCTTTGCTCTAAAAATTCTTGCAATCAAATCTGGCATATCTTGTGCAAACTGGCCAGCTCTTAGTTGCTCTTGGATTTCATCCCACTCAGGATTACATGTCACAGTAATAAATAGATCATGTTTGCCAAACCGTTGCACCGATGCCATCGCATCAAGATATCTCCGACGCATGTCTCTTGGGCCACCAATAAAAGATGCAGGTAAAATTATTCTTTGACCTATTTTGCTGCCTCGATTTTCCCCAACTGATACACTATCAACTATCCCTTGATATAATTCAGCTCTAATCTTTGACTGTCCCCTTCAGTAGTAGTCCAATCAAGTTGTCTCAAGTTTTATATACATATCAACCACATACTGTTGTAGTAGTCGCCCAGCATATAACAGTAAGAATGTTCTAAATCTCTTATCTGTAGTTTGTAACAATAGTATTGATGACATGAAACCTTGTCTTTACTTCCACCATCTGCATCTATAGTTTTAATTGTAATAAATATACATGAATGGAAATATAAAGCACTCACTAATAGAAGTTAAAAAATAAGAATAATATTTAACATAATTTTATATTTATAAGTAAATAATTAACTTAATAAAACATTATATAAATACCTTCTTGTTCTTGGCTGAAAATATCAGATTTTGAATTCATCTTGGTACACCTGAATCACAATTGGCTTTGTCATTAAAATCTCCAACTCCCACATAACTCTGCTTATATATTTTGGGATGCCATCTTAATTCTCCTCTTGTTAACAATAAAGGATATTGCAGAGGATCATAACAACTGTAGTAATGTTTCATCCTATGAATATGCCCTGACTGTGCATGCACTATGATGTCTCTTTCATGCAGCATATTAAGATTATTTCCTTCAATCCAAATAGCAACAACTTGATCTGCTGAAGGTGCATTGTAAACCCTTTGATCAATCTTAACATCACTTCTAATATGGATCTCATAATCCTCCGACATCTTAACATCACTTCTAATATGGATCTCATAATCCTCCAATGACTCTATATGCCTCAAACCGCGAAGGAATTTAACATATGGATTTTCAGATAACACGTACAACCATTAGCTTCGTCACAATTTACTCTTGCAAATCCACATCTTGTAATATACTCATTCTATTTTGCAATTCATTGTCTGTGTCATAGAAATATAATTGAAAATAACAGGGAGTTCTCTCTCGGGGTACAAATGCTTGTAGATCATGGTATATCTGCCCTTGTGCAAGGAAAATGTATACACCTTTTCTTGAGTTTGCTAGATCCTTGTCCAATTTAACTCCAAATGATGTAAAAGAAAAAATGCTATTATATGCCTTTATATGTCTTCAAAATACAGATGCATCACTTTCTTGAGAAGTAAATATATTGTATAACTCAGATGGAACTCTATTTGTTGCTAATTTGATTTGCCCATTATAACAACAAAAGGTTGGAGGTTCGTATTCAAACTTTTTTGCTCCACAGTAAGTACAAAATGGAACTCTCTTGAGGATATGTGCGATAGAACAAACTGGTTCATAAAGTAGTTCACCTATAAATAAAATAGCAAATATAAATTAATCAATGTATAGTTTACCTATGAAGCAATTAGTTTACCTATGTTACAAGGCTAACCTACAATTTCTTTACAAATTATCTGAGCTTTGAGTAACCATCGCATTCGCCTATTGTCGCTAAATTCCGCAACGTTATGTTCATTTAGGTCAAAGCCAATATGGTTCACTCTCCTTTTTCTATAGTCAATAACACCTCGAATGTATTGTTCGCGGCCTTCTTCTGATAGGCGGGCATATCAATTTCTTCTATAGATTCGTCTCTGTGCACGTATGCCCTCTGGAACTAACAGTTTATAAATATAAAGGCTATATGCATAAATGTATGTGTGTGTGTGTTTTTGTTTGTGTGTGTGCACATATATAATATTTTAAATTAAATATATATAGTACAGGAAACAAAAAAGAAATTTAAATCATTAATTAAATAGTATCATAGAAGGAAATGAAGCACACCTTGATTAGAGGCCATCTGTGAAATTCTTTGTTACCAAAATATTCAAAACTGTGACACGTAATAGAAATTGCAATCATTACAAAAATTATTTTTCTGTATTTATGATATATTTTTCCCTAAGCAATTAAAACATGAATTAAGTATTATTGTCTATATCTTAATATGTCCAAAATAAAGTGTAATTAATATCATATTATTCTTATTTTAAGATGGAGTTAAAGTGGAAACGATGGCATATTCTTAATAATTCACTAAAACAATAATGGGCATTCCTTGATTAGAGGCCATCCGTGAAATTCTTTGTTACCAAAATATTCAAAACTGTGACACGTAATAGAAATTGCAACCATTAAACAAATTATTTTTCTGTATTTCTGATTTTTTTCCCCTAAGCAATTAAAACATGAATTAAGTATTATCGTCTATATCTTAATATGTCCAAAATAAAGTGTAATTAACATCATATTATTCTTATTTTAAGATGGAGTTAAAATGGAAACAATGGCATATTCTTAATAATTCACTAAAACAAATTATAATAATGGGCATTATTACCACAATTGACTATTTGATTTGAAGTATAACTAAAAGAGAACATACCTCTTTCACTTAAGTTAATTGGAAATTGAAAGTGCTCTATGAAAATCGCCAAATAAGATTCCCAGCTGTATCATCACCCATCAAAAAATATTATAACCATAACAATAAGATTTTAAAAAAAATTTATCAATCTACAAATAATCAATCATATATTGGTGAAATAACATTTCTCATAGGAGGAATATTAGTAGTCATAACATATGTTTTCATTACAGGGGCAATTATATAGGAATTTATTTGCCATTTGTTCATTGATTGTTAGACATTGTTACATTTATGGGAGAATTCAAAAACCTGAAGATATCCTATTGGATCTTGTCAACATGAAGGTGCCTTCAATGATGTATGCCCATTAGTCCATGTAATGCATTTCGATATTCAATAGCAGTCAATCTCTGTTTCTTCTATTTTTTGGAACTTATGGGACTCTCTAAAACTGAAAAATTATCTTCCACTTGTTCCTGGAAATGATCACCATCTTCGCGCCTCATTTGTTTACGTAATGCACTTTGATATTCAACAGCAGTAAGCCTCTGCCTCTTCTAGTTTTTGGAATGTTTGGGGGTCTCTAAAATTGAAGAATTATCCTCCACTTTTTCTTCGAAATGATCACCATCTTCTTGCATCATTTGTCTATTGTAGCTTGTTGTGTTTTGGTTGTTTTATGAGGACTCAAAATTCCTTTGTTCCTTGTGTGGGAAGAATAGTCCCACATTGGAAATTTACTGAAACCTCATTGTGTTAATATAGGATGGTGAGAACTAAAGGGGTGCAACCCCTAAAGTGAGACATTGTTCCTTGTTGTCGGGGTTTCTTTGAATCACGCGCGCGCGCCGCCGCCGTCCGGTCGGTCGTGTCGTGGTGTGTGTGTGATTATTAATTTTTAATTTTTGGTTTTATCTACAAACAAAACTATTTTATTTTTAATCGTTGAGTTTTTCTTGTTACCGTTTTTAATCGTTGGTTTATATCTGTTGGGTGATTAACGTTTTGATTAACAATGAGTTTATATCCGTTGGGGTTAGTAAGGTTAGTAACGTTAATAGCACCTATTAACGTAACTAATTGATCTTTAAAAGGGAAAGAGTTTCTAGGGTTTGAGCATCGATCAAAATATGCAAGACCCTTTCTTTCTCTTCTTCTCTTCATCTGTCTTCATCCAATACCAGAGATTTCACTACCTTTGAGTTCGCCTGCGCCCAGCTTAGTTCGTGCGGCTTGCTGGAGGATCTGTTAGACCGTTGAATGCTGGAAGCTACAGCACCAACACCCAAGCACTGAGGAAACGTTCCGAAAGTGGGTGCTGAAAGGCTTTAAGCACAGGGGTTTTTTCTAGCCTCGCCTCGGTCTTCCATTCAATAAGTCTTCCTATTATTTCGATAAATTTTATCTTCCTTATCACTATTTGTTATTTTTACTGTTTTATTGCCGTATTTTCTATTCTTTGATTTGCCTATTTTCTCTTCTTCATATTCGTGAATCTGTTATCATTTATACACTTCACTATTGACCATATATTATCTGATCCCTGTTATTCGTGAATCTCTTCTTCATATACGCTTCCTATCTCTGCTTCCTGTTATTCTTGGTTTATTTGAGTTTTTCAGAATTTATCTATTCCCTCATATCTCTGTTACAGCACCCTGTTAACTTCTATTGCTTCTTGTTTAATTGTTTATTGTTACATTGTGTCATGCTAATGTCTGTTATTGTTTAGAATCGTCACAAGTTAGTTCTGGGTTTCATTGTGCCTATTCTGCATGCTAAAGTATTTCTTGTTTTATTGTTTAATAGAAATCAAGTTAAAGTTTTGTTTCATTGTTCACTGTTACAGCACCCTGATTTCTATTATTTGGTTTCATCACATTTGTTAGAACCATATTGCTGGTATCTGTTCGTACTTGTCAAATTTCTGAATTACAGCATCTTGTCTTTGCTCTATTTTAGTACCTGTTAATCAACAATCTTAAAGCCTTTCATCTGTTATTTGATAGAAAACTTGCTGTAATTTGTTATTGATATAGAACACATTAAAACCCCATCTACTGTAGATCTCACTAAAGTTGAACCCTTAGTTGGGAACAACTTCAAAAGATGGAAACAGAAATTATACTACTTGCTTGAAACTTTAGAGATTGATTTTGTGTTAACAAAAACTAAACCAGAAATCCCTGAAGGTGAAACTGAGTCACCTGAATTGACTAAATGGATAAAAGCTGAGAGGATGTGTAGGCATTACATCCTAAATTCTTTAACTAATGATTTGTTTGATATTTACTGTGTTTATGAAACTGCTAGAGACTTATGGGAAGCATTACATAAGAAATACATAACTGAAGATGCAGGTGTTGTTAAATTTGCCATAGGGAAATTCCTTGAATTTAATATGATTGATGGCAAACCTGTTTCTGATCAAATTAATGAATATCAGAAAACTGTTAGGGATCTATCTAATGAAGGAATTTTATTACCTGGGAAATTTTTGGCTGGAGCTTTAATAGAGAAGTTACCTCCTTCCTGGAAGGTATATAAAACTAACCTTAAGCACAAAAGAAAAGTCATGACTCTAGATGAACTTATAGTGCATATAAGGATAGAAGAACAAGCCCAATCTAGAGAGAAGGTACAAAAACCTCATGTTCCCTATCCAACTAGTAAAGCCAACTTTGTTGAGGGTTCTAAGAAGAAGAAATGGGATGCTCATAAATCCTTTAGACCTACCAACAGAACTGATTTTAAGAAGAGAGGTAATTGCTTTGTCTGTGGCAAACCTGGCCATCATGCGGCTCAATGCTGGCATAAGAAGGGCAAAGACAGACCTCAACTTAACTTGGCTGAAACTGATGTTATTGTTGCTGTTATTTCAGAAATAAATTTGACAAGCAACAACAAGGAATGGGTGGTGGACACTGGTGCTACGAAGCACATTTGTGGAGATCGTGATATGTTCACATCTTACCAACCCGTGGGAGAAGGCGATCAGGTGTATCTAGCAGACTCTCGTACATCTCCAGTTTCTGGGAAAGGGAAAGTCCTAATCAAGCTTACTTCAGGAAAGCAACTTGTATTGACTGAGGTTCTTCATGTACCTGGGATTAGAAGGAACCTAGTATCAGGATACCTTCTGAATAAAGTGGGGATCAAACTTGTATTTGAGGGTAATAAGGTAGTACTCTCTAGGAATGGGATATTCTTGGGCAAGGGATATTGTAATAATGGATTGTTTGTTCTGAATGTTTATGATGAAATTAATGAAATAACCGGTTCAGCTTACTTGATTGACTCAATTTCTTTATGGCATGCAAGATTAGGCCACACTAATATTTCATACATTAAAAGAATGCAAAGTCTAGGATTAATCAAGAATACAACAAACAATAACTTTGATAAATGTGAATCATGCTCTGAAGCAAAATTCACAAATAAACCCCATAAATCTGTAAAAAGAGAAACCGAACTTCTTAATCTAATTCATAGTGATATAGCTGATATGAAGCACACTATGTCTAGAGGAGGTAAAAATTATTTTATTACCTTTATAGATGACTTTAGTAGATTTACTAAAGTTTATCTTTTAAGAAGTAAGGATGAAGCAGAAGAGACTTTTATCAAGTATAAAACTGAAATAGAAAATCAATTAAATAAGAAGATTAAAAGACTTAGAACAGATAGATGAGGTGAGTATGGCTCAAACCCATTTCACAAATATTGTGAAGAGAATGGGATTATTCATGAAGTCACTGCTCCCTACTCTCCTGAGTCTAATGGAGTAGCTGAGAGAAAGAATAGAACTATCAAAGAAATGATGAACTGCATGATTGTTAGTTCTGGTTCGCCCTCAAATTTGTGGGGGGAAGCTATCCTTTCTGCTTGTTTTATAACAAACATAATTCCTCATAAGAAAACAGGTAAGACTCCCTTTGAACTTTGGAAGGGACACACTCCTAACTTAAATTATATTAAGGTGTGGGGTTGTCTAGCTAAAGTGGGTCTACCAATTATTAAGAGGAAAAGGATAGGACCTAAGACTATTGATTGTGTTTTTATAGGTTATGCTGAGCACAGTGCTGCCTATAGATTTCTTACTTTGAAATCTGTAGATGATAAAAATGGTATCAACTAACACTATAATAGAATATAGGGATGCAGACTTTTTTGAGTCTACTTTTCCCTTAATGTCAAAAGTGACATTAGGTTCAGATGTGGCTTCCTCAAGCCAAACCAATGAGTTAGAACCTGAACCAAGTCTTAGAATTGAACCAGAACATGTTGTAGAACCTGAACAGAGTCTTAGAATTGAACCAGAAAATAATTTAGAACCTGAACCTGAATTAAGAAGAAGTAAAAGACCTAGGAAGGCTACCAACCTAGGAGATGACTTTTACACATTCTTAATAGATGGCGAACCTGAAACCTATGAAGAAGCTATGACTTCTCCAGATGTAGTGTTTTGGAGAGAAGCCATTAATAGTGAACTAGATTCAATTTTAGCCAATCACACTTGGGAGTTAGTTGATTTGCCACCTGGAACTAAACCCATAGGATGTAAATGGATTTTCAAGGAAAAATTAAAACCAGATGGTTCTGTAGATAAGTACAAAGCTAGACTAGTAGCAAAAGGTTTTAGTCAACAAAAGGAGGTAGACTATTTTGATACCTATGCACCAGTGGCTAGAATTACTACCATCAGGATATTGATAGCCTTAGCATCTATAAATAACCTTGTAATTAGCCAAATGGATGTTAAAACTGCCTTTTTAAATGGTGACTTAGAAGAGGAGATTTATATGAAACAACCTGAAGGTTTTATAATACCTGAAAAAGAAAACAAAGTTTGTAGATTAGTTAAATCTTTGTATGGCTTGAAACAAGCACCTAAACAATGGCATGCAAAGTTTGATAAAGTGCTTGTAAAGAATGGTTTCATATAAATGATTCAGATAGGTGTGTATATTATAAGTTTAATAATAATTCAGGTGTTATTATTTGCTTATATGTAGATGATATGCTTATCATGGGTACTAGCTTAGATATAGTAGTTTCTACTAAGCAATTTCTTTCTTCTAAATTTAAAATGAAAGATTTAGGAGAAGCTGATGTCATTTTAGGCATCAAGATCTTTAGAGAGTCGGGCAGTATCAAATTAAGCCAATCACATTATGTATAGAAGATTCTAAGGAAGTTTGGACATATGGATTCTGATCCATTATCCTCTCCTTATGATTCTAGCATACAACTTAGAAAGAATATAGATGATAGTGTATCCCAGGTTGAGTATGCTAAAGTGATTGGTTCATTGATGTATTTGATGAACTGCACCAGACCTGATATTGCATATGCAGTAGGGAGACTGAGTAGGTATACTAATAGTCCTAACAATGAACATTGGAGAGCCTTAGTTAGGGTTTTGAGATACCTTAAGGGTACAATGGATTATTGTTTACAATACTCAGGATATCCCACTGTATTGGAGGGCTATTGTGATGCAAACTGGGTGACTGGGCATGATGATACAAATTCAACTAGTGGATATGTATTTACTTTAGGAGGTGGGGCTGTTTCATGGAAATCATGTAAAGAGTCGTGTAATGCGAAATCCACCATGGAATCAGAATTTGTAGCTTTAGAGCTAGCCGGTGGAGAGGCAGAGTGGTTGAGAAACCTTCTGCATGATATCCCTTTATGGACGAAACCAGCACCTCCTATAACTATTCTGTGTGATAATCAGGCAGCAATAGCTAAAGCCCAGAATAATATATACAATGGTAAAAAGAGACACATAAGATTGAGGCATAATATTATTAGACAATTACTCAGTGATGGAGTAATTGCATTGACTTTTGTGAAGTCAGCTGGGAATTTGGCTGACCCTCTGACAAAGCCTCTGAGCAAAAAGCTCGTGATTAGTACATCGAGGGGGATGGGTCTAAAACCCATAAAAATGAACAGCCCGTGATGGTAACCCAACCTATGTGAATGGCGATCCCAGGAAATAGGTTCAATGGGAAGAACAAGTCACTTGAGTTGTTTGGAAAAGCACTACAAATAATTTATTATTTGAGAAACCTATCCCTATGATGTGAGTAGTGCAAAATTGCAACGAATGTGAGGATGAGTCATGGGACTCTTAATAATTTCCATATTCTTTTATAGGTGGTGTGTTTTAGTTGCGGTTTACACACTTGATGGAAATTACCTATGTGAGTGTTGAGGTGGAGCCGCCTCTATTGAGAATTTGGGTTAATTCTCTAGAGCGCTCACGAGACCAGCAGGCGCATGGCCGTATAGGCACTAACCCGATTAGAACTCAAAGGCAGATATTCTAGTGTGTGGACTGCAGAGGTAGTTGATTCACGCTAAAGAGATAAGGTTAAAGAATTTATTCTACCGGGTCTCTGTGAAGCCTATTCTGTAAGTACTAAGTGTTGGTTTAAGTCCAAAAGACACCGGCATTAATGCATATTAGAATTTTAGTCACTCTGTTATTTTTTTTAATTTTGAGTCCTATGGGGGGAATTGTTGTGTTTTGGTTGTTTTATGAGGACTCAAAATTCCTTTGTTCCTTGTGTGGGAAGAATAGTCCCACATTGGAAATTTATTGAAACCTCATTGTGTTAATATAGGATGGTGAGAACTAAAGGGGTGCAACCCCAAAAGTGAGACATTGTTCCTTGTTGTTGGGGTTTCTTTGAATCATGCGGGCGCGCCGCCGCCGTCCGTCCGGTCGGTCGTGTCGTGGTGTGTGTGTGATTATTAATTTTTAATTTTTGGTTTTATCTACAAACAAAACTATTTTATTTTTAATCGTTGAGTTTTTCTTGTTACCGTTTTTAATCGTTGGTTTATATCTGTTGGGTGATTAACGTTTTGATTAACAATGAGTTTATATCCGTTGGGGTTAGTAAGGTTAGTAACGTTAATAGCACCTATTAACGTAACTAATTGATCTTTAAAAGGGAAAGAGTTTCTAGGGTTTGAGCATCGATCAAAATATGCAAGACCCTTTCTTTCTCTTCTTCTCTTCATCTGTCTTCATCCAATACCAGAGATTTCACTACCTTTGAGTTTGCCTACGCCCAGCTTAGTTCGTGCGGCTTGCTGGAGGATCTGTTAGACCGTTGAATGCTGGAAGCTACAGCACCAACACCCAAGCACTGAGGAAACATTCCGAAAGGGGGTGCTGAAAGGCTTTAAGCACAGGGGTTTTTTTTAGCCTCGCCTCGGTCTTCCATTCAATAAGTCTTCCTATTATTTCGATAAAATTTATCTTCCTTTTCACTATTTGTTATTTTTACTGTTTTATTGCCATAGTTTCTATTCTCTGATTTGCCTATTTTCTCTTCTTCATATTCGTGAATCTGTTATCATTTATACACTTCACTGTTGACCATATATTATCTGATCCCTGTTATTCGTGAATCTCTTCTTCATATATGCTTCCTATCTCTGCTTCCTGTTATTCTTGGTTTATTTGAGTTTTTCAGAATTTATCTATTCCTTCATATCTCTGTTACAGCACCCTGTTAACTTCTATTGCTTCTTGTTTAATTGTTTATTGTTACAATATGTCATGCTAATGTCTGTTACTGTTTAGAATCGTCACAAGTTAGTTCTGGGTTTCATTGTGCCTATTCTGCATGCTAAAGTATTTCTTGTTTTATTGTTTAACAGAAATCAGGTTAAAGTTTTGTTTCATTGTTCACTGTTACAGCACCCTGATTTCTGTTATTTGGTTTCATCACATTTGTTAGAACCATATTGCTGGTATCTGTTCGTACTTGTCAAATTTCTGAATTACAGCATCTTGTCTTTGCTCTATTTTAGTACCTGTTAATCAACACAGCTCCTTTGTCTATTGCTTTTGTTTGAAGCCATGATGAGTAATTTCACCCTAATAAAAAGAATTAATTAGATATTATGATTATATTGTATTATTATTAAAACTCATATATTCTATTGTTTCACTTTGTTAAGGAATAATAAGATATTCAAGACTTATGATTATCCAATAGAGAAGCACGGTTGACTTTATTTGTTTTCCTCAATGACACCATGCGCATATCATTCTCATTCCTCTCGTAATAGATGGGCATATCTATTTTTCCTACATGTTTTTTGGTTAGAAGATGTAGATTAGAATAAGCCGTCATAATGGTGTTTCCTTTCACGCACTCACAATAAATATAGTAGAATAAGGTCTCTTAATGGTCTTTCCTTTCGTGTAGTTGGAATAAATGAATTCCATACAAGGCACATATTTGTGGATATATAACACTATAGGTCATAGTATATCCATTCTCAATGCCATGGATTAATATGTTATTTTCTAAAGATTGCCTAGGATTTTAATAATTAAAATTCTCTTATTAATGGAGGGTGCACCAAATACATGTGCACAAACAATCATATAAACTTGGTAATTCCAAAGCTAAAACAATTTTTACCAATGGAGTGGGAAGATAAACTTGATGTTAGTACCAATTAACTTAGGCTCAATAAAATTACCACCATACTAACTAGCGAACTAAACTAATAGTAGAAGCCTATATGTACTCAGTCTTAAGCTCACAATCCCTATGCGAATCCTTAATAGAATAGCTTTAGACGCTGGTCATTTCCACTTCAAGCAAAGAGATAAGGTAGCTTTTGGAAGTATGATTGGTTACACAGTGAACCTTTGCTCACCAAACAGCAGTTGATACTTCTGTGAATGAGAGAGAAGCCTAGATAATTTACTTTATTGACTGGCAGAACTATTAATAGAAAAGGAATTTTCATGAGCATCTTGACTTGATTAGGTGATCAGATTTTAGGCATCCCTGTGGCTTTTAATCAGATGGAAGTGGATAAACTGATTTTACTTCATAGTAGTCAAAATGATGCAAATGTGAAATCTAATATCATGTACTTGGGATTAGCACAAAAAGTTGATTTATATCATATAAATGGAAGAAATCTTATAATGTCATTGCTTCCTTGAAAATTAAGAAACTTTAATTTCTCAGGGAACTATCGTATGCCATTCTTTCCTTTACATGGGTCTTTTACAAAAGAAGACTAATTATGGACCCATTAGCCAAACATGCGGTAATGAGGAAGAGTTGTAGATGTTTGCTATTTCAGTGTTAAACATCAAAAGGAGATACGGGAACTTGGTGGAACAAAAGTCAAAAGTACAATTCCAATTCCAGGACTCTATTGCATAATGGCTGATCAGATTATTGCAAAATAAATTCTAAGATTGAGGGTGTCCATGCACTTGGCAAAAAGTTTGGGGCTGACAAACTTGGTAATTGAAATAAAAGCAATATCATCGCGTCAATATGTTGTTTAACAACAAAGGGAAAAAGAAAAGAATTACTTATATATTTGCTTTCTACCACACACAATAACTCTAAGTGTTAAGATATAAGTGTCTAATCCAAGTAATATTCTCCGGGCACTCTCTAATCCAAATAATATTCTCCTGGCTTTGGAGTGACTTCATCCATTCATGTAGTATTTTTAATATGGTTTGTCCCAAGCTTTTGGACCACATCAATGAATATGTTCCACTCTTTCTCAATCTATTTATGTTTCTCTATCTATAATTCCACTCTTCTCTTGTTTATTTCTACGAATTAGGATCTGTCCAACTAAGGTTCCCCATGACAGTTACCTGCCGCAAAAGGTAATTATGCTGGAGAATTACTCTAGAGAACTCCGGCTTATACTTATAATACCTTTTCTCCTTATAATTTTCAAATCTATCTACTTTAAGTATGCACATGCTATTTACTAATCGTGAGATGCAACTAACCTGGCCGCTCTTCTTTTCTCTGAAATTTGGGACAGGCAACAGATTTTCTTGGAGATGACGGCTGTTCTTTCATTTGAGTCTTTGAGATAGACACAATCTCTAAGACAGATTCTCTTGAAGATCTGAGATTGCAATTGCATACCATACTATTCCAGTTACAGTGTTTCGTTTAAAAGGAGATAATGTTTGAGATGGGATGTCGTAGTACGTGACGGTTTGAAAGGGTATGACAGGCGGTTACCATGGTGCTTTGGAAAGGGCAGCAACGGATTTGCAGTTACATGTTGGTTTGATAGGGACAACAAGGATATATGGAGGTCGTTGGAGTTCTTTTAGGGAAAAAAATGTTGACAAACAGTTACAGAGCAGAGGAAGAAACAGAAGAAAGAACATGTGAAGTTCAGACTTTGGTTCATCGCCATTAGCGGTAAGAATTCCTCTACAACTTCTATTCATCTCTGTTTGACATTCCACTACTCCAAGGCATTTGTTTCAACTGACTTGGATGGAACGACGATGATCTGTCCAGTCGTCCCCTTAAGATCCGACCGTCTTTGTCCTCCATTGAAGGCGAGATCACCTCTATGGAATGGCTTGTCTTTGATGACATCCGTGTTCTTTCCCTTGGAAAGTCTAATGGGTACCTACTCATTTACAGCATAGGAGCCGATCTGATTCATAAACAGGATCTTTCTTCTGAAATTTGTTTTTCTGGTTCACGTGGCTTTAAATTTTCTGAACTCACACTTTGGTTCATCGCCATTAATGTCGCTATCGCCTTAGTAGGCATCATTAAATAAGTAAAAGGTAATGAAGATTTCATTTTTCCTTCTTTTATGTTTTTTTCTGGTATAACTTTCAATAGGAAATCATGAAAATAACAGAAATAGAAGGGACAGGTTCATTGAGATAGCATTGTGGAATATATACAAAATAGACCCATCGAGAATAGCAAAAACACACTCACTTCATGACTGTTCCCAAGCGGTGAATGGAAGGGACAGGTTCGTTGAGATTTGTTTTTAGTATGAGGGTATTTTAGGAAGATAAAAGTGGACAAACATTAAGGGCCTTCATACTTTTTATAGTAGCAAAGATTAACTAGGGGCTTACGCCATTTTTCCTTTTTCTCTCTTTATTTTGTGTTTTTTTTCCTCTGTTTACAAGTATGATGCATGATTCATATTGTAAACATAATATAAGCAAAATTTATTCCGATTGCTAATATAAGCAAAATTAGTTCTTAATTAGTTATCAAACACATATTTACTGATTTTTAAAATTCTAGTTGTGTTTGACTTATTTTTTACCAAACGGGTTTCTTGCCAGTTTTCAAAAACAAAAATACAATTTGAAAAGTTTTTGGTTTTCAAATTGTTTATAAAAAAAGTTACCAAACGGCCCCTATATGAATGGGATGTAAATCTAACGAGAATGGGCAATTATGCACGACTTCCCCAAAAAGCCCTTAAGATTCGTTGTAAAGGTATCGTTAGTATAGGGTTAAAAATAGTCAAAACCCTACCTATTCATTTAATATTTGGACATTTCTAAAAATGTTCCCTCCCTCTACATGCAGTATTGCATGTATACCCCGCTAGTCTATAGAATGGGACATATATATATATATATATATATTAGAACTTTAAAAGATTTCAATGTCTTCAAGTGTCCACTATGATCTTTTTTCAGAATAACCCCTAAAAAATTTTGGGATATTTACAATATACTCCTTTAAGGTTTTAAACAATCCCATTTTCCTCCAAGTTCTTGAAATATTAGTTAACCAACTTGAGGTTTTTTTTGTGCAATAGTCTCCTCCTTCTAGAGGTTTGATCATTAAAATTTTAGTTGTGTTGATGAGATGGCAAAAGACAAAACATATATTGATTATTTTGCCCTGCTTATTTTGATTATTTAAAATTAAATATCAATATCACCCTTTATTAGAATGTTGGCTAAAATGAAAGAAAATCAAACCCAATTCACATCTATTGAGAGGGCATTTTTTGGTACTCAAGGCATAAATAAAGTTTTCTACTTTTAAATATAAATAAAAAAGGCAAATTTGTCAACTAATGATCAAACCTCTAAAAGGGGGAGATTGTTATCCACAGAAAACTTCGAGAGGTAATATATTTGTATTTTTGGAAACCTTAAGATGGTAAAATACAAATATCCCAAAAATTCAAAAGAATGGTAACCGTATGTAATTACTGATCAAGAACTAATTTTTAATTTTAGGCAAAATTAGGTATAAGGGGCCCTTTTAAAACAGTTTAGACTGAAGTTAAAACTTTTTAAAAAAAATTTCAATTCAATGGTAATTTACTGTTCACTCATATTTTTGGACTCAAATGCCCTTCTCTTCCATGTGCAAAACTCTATCGGTTCATGAACTCCACGAGCTCACAAACATAAGTTATGAACATGTATTCATACATGTTATAAATTTCTGAATTCTTATCTTACAAGTAAAAGCCGCAATTGCAACGGCTTCCAAGTTTGAGAAATTACATTCAAAAGAAACGATCCAGCTATAGCTTCTCAGCCAGAGAAAAGAAACGATTTTCCAAGCATTTGGGTTTGTGAATTTGAAAGTGGGACAGATTGAGAGGCAATAGGCGGAGCCCCCATTACCATTGACGCCATGAGGAAACGAGTGATTACACCTATGAATTCATGAACTTGCCTAGCTGTATTCTGATTTAAATACCAATGGATTCTTAATACACAGGAGCTCATGAATTGAAAGAACCTCATAAGTATGAGGTCACAAACAGATGTGGAACTCCAATTTACATACACACAGGAACTCATGAATTGAAAGAACCCCACGAGCATGAGCTCAAAAATAGATGGGGGACTCCAATTTGAAGGATGTTGAGGATTCCGCCATCGCCTCTAACAAAAAACAGATGAAGCGAAGGCAAGTTCACTGGCGAACTGCTGGCAGGGAGTCCAAGGTCTCACGAACTCCATGAACAAAACTCCAGAGCTCACAAACACCACAAGCAGGAATGATAAAGGGATTCTTGATACACATAGGAGCTCATGAATTGAAAGAACATGAGCATGAGCTCACAAACTACTCTAGTTTTTCCCAAAAACCCATGAGTAGGAGGGGACCCAAAAACTCCTTTAGTTTCTCAGTAAAATTCTTGTGTTTGTACTCACAATAGGATTTCACGAGCAAAAAGGGATGTTAGAAAAATAATACAGCAGAAGCAAAGGATTCAGATCACTTGTTTCTTCAAGCGGTTCGATTCACTGGTCAGAGAGGATTTCACAAACGAAAACCCAATGCACTACCACCACCTAGGTGCTCTAAAATTTGCAAAGAATAACTACTATTCAACTAACTTACAACAACCCTGAGCCATCCTTATATATATAGGGCTTTAGGGACATGTCTCTTAGGATGGAAAGCTACGTATGGAAAAACATGTCTCTTGGATATGTGAACCAACTGGTTTGGTTAAACCATCATGGGTGGACCGAACCACCGAACCGGTTTTTCCAACAATCTCCCACTCACACATGATGGGTTTAACTATGTAAGTTTTAAGCATTACAAACAAATCTTTTCTCTGTGATTTTCATACAAGCAAATAAATCGTGCAATCAGCATATCATAATATAATAAAACCACTACTATAGATCTGTTAGGAAGATACATTAGATCAGTAGAGTAAGTATGCAGTATCCCAGAACCATTTGTATTCACAATCACACTTTAACACGTAGTCAGCATGATTGGTCGACCTGTGACTACAAAGAAATGAGACCCAAAATGTTCTTCTTTTCCATCTAGAATCTATCAACTTTAGTTCAATTCTTTTCCAGATATGTCCTAGTAAACCGAAGCATTCATGATTGTAGGTAACAATCCAAGATAGCATACATTGAACTAAATATCAAGAAACAGTGAAAGTAATAAGGGTACATAAAAAAATTATATCCTCAGGACTCACACAGTAAGAGAGAAGAGATCAATTCTCTCATTACCCTTATTGGTCGAATTATGCACATGTGGTATGAAACACATGTTAAGATATTTCTCTCATTTCCCATGGGGCGTATGTTGATTCTCATTATATGAAATATCTTACAGATGATAGTACAGACACACCTAGTGTCTAACTCGAGTTCACCACTCTACTTTCATTCTCAACAATACAGAACTCACATCTGGCATTTAAAGCAGACAAGGTGAATCATGGGTTTATTCACCTTCGGTCATAAAATATCATATAGTGACATCATCTTGATATACTATCAAGGCAACACTTATTTTAAGCTTGAGCTCACAATATTTTAGACTCGACCTGTGTAAGAAGGCCAATCTCATGTCTGTCCAACATACATTTCTAAAAAAAAATGAACTAATCATATGCACTAAGCATTAACGCATATATTTATATATGCATACGTGTGTGCTAACTACATTAAAATAAAATACGCATATGTGAACATCAAATGGGAAATTGAAACAAATATTTCATTGTTCAAATCATTAAGTACATCAAGGTCTACAAAGACCTAAAGACTTTACATGTCTAATAAATACATCTCTTGGAATAGCTTTAGTAAATGGATTTGCGATCATTCTATCCGTAGAAATGTATTGCATGCTCACTTCCTTTCGTGCAACCATGTCTCTCACAAAGTTAAACTTTCTATCTATTTGTTTGGTCTTTGAATGATATTTGGGATCTTTTGTATAAGCTATCACTGCCAGACTATCACAATGCACCAGCGCTAGATATGCAGCATTTTTCACAATCCCCAAATGATTAAGAAATCTCTTTAACCAAACGGCTTCTTGTACTACTGCTGAAGAAGCCACAAACTCTGCTTCCATTGTAGCCAAAGCTATACAAGGTTGTTTCTTGCTACTCCATGAAATTGCCCCATTACTTAGTAAGAAAACATAACCAGAGGTTGATTTTCTTTCATCCAAATCACCTCCCCAATCAGTATCAGTATAGCCTTCCAGATTCATATCATTTCCTTGATAGCACAAGGAATAGTCCGCAGTACCTTTTAGATATCTCGATATCCTTTTGACCGCTTTCCAATGATCATGACCAGGGTGAAACTGATATCTGCTTACCATATCAACTGCAAAGCAGATATCAGGTCTTGTACACATCATAGCATACATAAGACCTCCAACGGCACTTGAATAGGGAACTTTTTTCATTTGCTCTTCTTCTTGTAGAGTCTTCAGACACATTATTTGGCTTAACGATTCACCTTTTGCAATGGGAGTATCCATGGGCTTACAATCTTACATCTGAAATCGTTTTAGAACTTTCTTTATATATTGCTCTTATGAAAGAGCTAATAACCTTTTCGAACAATCTCTCTTAATCTTTACCCCAAAAAAATAGTTAGCTT
Source organism: Buxus sempervirens (assembly GCA_947561395.2). Classification (NCBI taxonomy): domain Eukaryota; kingdom Viridiplantae; phylum Streptophyta; class Magnoliopsida; order Buxales; family Buxaceae; genus Buxus; species Buxus sempervirens. The sequence continues at coordinate 14,240,580 of OX387182.1, forward strand.
CTCTCATGTCCTTCATTTCAAAATTTGAGGACAACCAATTCTTAACTGATGCTAAGAATTCCTTATCATTAACAACCATTAGTATATCATCCACATAAAGTGATAAAATCACAAATTCGTCTTTGGATCTTTTAATATATACACAGTGGTCTTCATCAATCATAGTAAAATCATATGATATAATAGCCTGATGAAACTTTATATTCCATTGTCTAGAAGATTGCTTAGGGCCATAAATTGACTTCAAAAATCTACACACTTTGCGCTCTTAGTTTTCTTTAATGAGCAGTGATTCGATCTTTGCCTCACAGTTGGGAGCACATGAAAGTTCACTTGACACATAATGAAAGTATTAAAACTTTCAATGATGCAAATCGTCATATGGAGTTTGAAGAAGACCGTCTTGAGGCAAGTAAAACCACTAATGAAGTGTTTATGGCTAACACTAGTGGGCAAGGAGCTTCGGGCTTTAAGAAGAACCATTTTAGTGGTTATTTTAAGAAAGGCAAAGGTAATGGCAAGACCTCTAAGAAGCCAAGGCATAGCCAGCCGGGTCAAGAAAAGTGTCCTTTTAAGAGGAACAAAATGAAAATGAGATGCTACAAATGTAGAAAGAAGGTTCACTTTGTTTGTGAATGTACCGAGACAAAGAAGATACAATCCCTTAGTCCTCACATAAGTATGTCTTATGTTTTAAGTTCTGTGTTTTTGGCTGAATCTCATCCTTTGCGGACTGTAAACTCATGGACCACAGACCACATAGCAAGAGATAGAGACGCTTTCATGGAATGTTGTTGAATTCCACAAGGAGAAAGATGGATATATGTGGGCAACAACTCAAAAGTTGAAGTGAATGGTATTGGCACCTGCAAGTTGTATACGCGTGGTGGTCAAACCTTGATCCTACATTGTAAAATCCCAAATTTTAGTAACTATACTAATTGATTAATAATATGCAGGAGATGAAATTTTGGTTCAACCCAGAGGAATTCAAGATGAACCGGATACGATAGAAGAGCCTATATAAGGTGAGCACCTAATTATTGACCCAAATATAATTTTAATATATTAATTATTGTGCTATTATATTATTAGTAAGGATTAATTATATTATAATCAAGGAGAATACAAAGGGGTTGGTTGAACCCAAAGATAGTGGGTTGACCCAAGGGGTTAAGTGGTAAGATGGTTTGATTTAAGAGGGTTTAATGAAGGAGGGTCAAATAAGTAAAAGACTTTAATTAATAAACTAAACCTAGTAGTGTATGAAGTTGCTATTTATGTGGAGTTATAAACTCAATTTAGAATCAGCCGTGAGTTTGGCATGTTTCCTATTTTCCTTCTCCTAGTTGCCTTGTGATTAAACCTAAACCCTAACCAATTGTGGGAGACATCTTAGAGAGGAAGGAGTATTTTTGTGCCCACAGAAACCAGGTAAGAATAAGAAAACCATAGTTTTGTTTTTGGAGAGATTGATATGTTGCTAGAGGCTTAAAAGTGTGATTTTGAACCCAGACGTGATCGAGGCTTTCTGGAATCGTTTGGCAAACTTAGGAGTGATATTTCGTTGCTCTTAGAGAAGATTTAAGTTCCTAAAACCAGGTAAGTAGTCCCTTGACACTTACATAAAATCTAAATTCATGTTTAGACGATATTCATGGTTATTCGATATTTGTTGCGTTGATTTTGTTATTTATGATGTTTTATGTGTTGGGAATTGTTCTAGCATGTGTATAATGTATTTTAGAATGATTTAGAATGGTTTTGATGCATTGAATATTGAGTTGTGGAATTTTTATTGAATTTCGCAAAGTTGTGGATTTTTCATGTATCGGACCGCCTAAGCAGTCGCTCGAGCGATCTATGTATACAATCGAAAACCCGAGAGCAATTTTACCCAGATAGAACTACCGCTAGAATAGTCGCTCAAGCAACCTATCGAGCGACCTACCCTGAATTAACTTGTTTTGTAAGGCCGATCGAGCGCCTTTGGCCGCTCGAGCGACTTGTCTGTTAGATTTTGGAAAACTTGACTTTTCAACCTAGTTTTCACTAAGGAAGTGGTTCTATTCAATTTTAGCCTATGTAACATGAAGATTGGGGTATTTGGGAAGTGTTTGCATTGGCGGATGTTTTAAATTCAATTTTATAAATATTTTGGGTAGATGTTTCTGTAGACACCCCAAATTGCACAGTAAAAATGATGAATAATTGGCAAAAATCATTATCTCCTTTGAAACCAGCACAAAATTTGAGAAAATAGGCATTTTTCCTTGTATCCGACAACTCAGGTCGAATACAAGCGTATATCTTTATATACGACATAAGTTGTCGGATATAAGCAGCTCTTAATGTATCCGACATCATATGCCAGATACATATAAGTGCTCTTGTATCTGACCTGATATGTCGGATACAAGCTTTTTCCTCAAAATTAGGGTTTTCCGAGAGTTTTCACTTTTTACCATCATATCCTTCATTAAATGAGTGGAAATCTCGGAAATAGCCTTAGGATTAAGGTTGGTGGGCTCTAGACATTAGTTTGTGTCTACCATCCCATTAACCCTAACCCTAGCCTTTGCCTATAAATAGGAGGCTCCTCCTTAAGCAAATGACCATTAACTCTTGCCAATAACTTTTGCGAAGAAGTTGGAGATCAAAGAGCTCCGAGTGAAGAGGGGAACCGCTGCAGTCTTGCTTCCAGAAGCCTAGGTAAGCCTCAAACCTCTCTTTATTCTTCTGTTTTTACATTTAGGTCTAGTTCTCTTCTTCTACCTTTCTGTAGAATAAGGCCTATTCTATGTGTGTGAAAACCCTTCCCCTACTCAAAGTACCTCGAGACTCCCCCTAGCCGTAAAACGTGAAGGCGGGATCAAGGAGAAACGAGACTGGGGATTGATCCTAGTATTAGAACCTTGTTGGAATAAGCCTTTTGATTCTATGAAAACCGTTTCATATTCAAAGTACCTCAAGATTATCTTAAAGAACCGTATTTAATGGGGAGAGAGAACTAAGGGAAACGATAATGGAACGGAATCCTAGGTTGTTTTAGAACCCCATTTGATTGATTTAAATGCATGCTATATGTTATTATATTGTTAAAGAATGGATTTTTACACATACACACATAGCACTGGTTTTGTCGGATTTGGCTTGTATTTTGGATCTATTGCCGTCATTGTGGTAGATCTAAAATAAATAGCCCCAAGCAATTCTGGAATGTTCGTTATCGATTTCAATCAAGTTTATTTCAAATCTTGAAGGCCTCTAGGTCTAACCTCTCGGTTTTGGGCACTTTTGCTCAATTTTGGGGTTTTTTGGCATATCCTTTCCAATCGGAGAGGATGGTGAGCCGAACTTGTGCCCCATTTCTTCCTAGAGGTTCTTTAATATCTTTTCAAAATGGTTTTGATTTATCTTGCAAGGATTCCACACACTTTATCACTGTTTTAAATTGATTTTACTCAAAAAAGGCTTAACTTGACAGCAACTGTACCCCAACTTTGGACACTCGTAACTTCATCGTCCGGATGAATTTTGGAGTGATTCTGGAGCCATGAGAAAGGTGATTCTGTCTAGTTTATGCCTGTAAAATTTCATTAATTTCTATCAAGCGGATTTTTGACACCACTTTGTTGAAGTTGATAGGTCAGTTCAGGTCTGAATACGAAACCTATCACTTCGACTGAGCGCCATGTGTTCGTTTTAAGTCCGATTCGAATGATTCTTGTTTCTGAGTTTTCCTTTGGAAGTCTAGTTTCAAATTCAGTTGGTTTCATAATTTTTTTGACTCCATTTGTATCGTTGGTAACAAATTTACTCAGAACTGCTCAATGGCACTTTTCTGGGCAAACCTGTGATCCTCGCAGCCTGTTCGGGAGATCACCCAAGGCACATCCGAATGGATTTTTGTATGAGGCTAGTTTCATCTGAAAGATGGCCATACAGACTTCATTCACACCAAATTTCATGGAATTATATGGAGCCGATTTTTCTAAATAAGTTTCCAAACTTGCTCACTTGCCACTTTTTACTATCTCCAACAGCACTTTTAAAAGAAGCATAACTCCTAGGATTTCAACCGGATTTAATTGGAATTTTGCATGAGTCTCTTATTTACCATAATCTTTCAAATGGATTTGGTTTGGCTCCAATTAAATTGGATTTAAATGATTTCAAGACAAATGGCGTTATCTTTTACCGAATCTTCCGAATTTGACTCAACTTGGTTTTGTGCAACTTTTGCTTTGATTTCCATCTATTGGTGATATTCCAGAAGTCATATTGACATAAAAGAAGATCTGAAATTCATTTGAATTTTCATGTGAAGATATCATACATTTGTTTTATCCTTTTTCAAGGTTTTTGATGAGTTTAGCAAGCTTTCTCATTTTTTAGCATGAACAACACTTGGCAACCACCTTGTGTGGGTGAATGGGGGTGCCTAACATCTTTCCCCATTCATAATCTAATCCCCTTACTCATCTCTGGATTTGATTTTCAAGTAGAGTTATTTTTACTCTAGTATTTTGCCTTTTAGTTCTTTTTGATTATTTTTGAATCTTTTGGTGTCCATTCACACCTTAAAAAAATTGAATGGTGGCGACTCTCCCATATCTCGTTGAGCCCATGTGTTGACGGAGGGGAATCATCCTAGGTGATTTTCCCATGTCTCACAGTTTCTAAAGAAACACCTTTACTTGATTCTATTGTTCCAAAAGATTTTACTTTTAACCATGGTTGGTTTGGTGTGTTCATACACATCTATTTGGGTGATATGAAGGTATTGTGTGCATCGATGGAGTCGATACACATTCGGGACATATTGGCTCGTTGAAACCTGGTGTTTTGGACATATGACTTGGTACATTCTGTTTTGGTTTTGGGTCACTGGTGTGACAAGGCATGGTGCCTATTTTATTGTATCCCGCATGGGCGGATTTGGTTACAGATATGGTTCTGTACTTTGGTGGGTGTTATTGAGAATTATGTCCATTACTCTGGTTGGTTTTCTCACTGTTGAGTGGGTTAGCAGTTATATGGATCCATAGAATAGCTAGTAAGTGAAATGTGTAATAGAGGGGTTTGAATTTTGTGTCTGAGGCATTCCATCATCTCAAGGATGGTACCACTCCTGGATTGGTCAGTCACTATGTTACCCACTCCTGGATTGGTTGGGCCGTACATGCTAACTCATGGTTAGGTTCTTCCGTTGGTGTTGAATAGCCAGACTGCAAGGCGGTTGGTCCATTGTAATTCGGTTAGGTAGCATACTGGCACATGTCTACTCTCTTTATCTGGTATACTATTTCATGAGTCCCATGAGGTGGACAAATCGTATTTCATTGTTGTCTTGATTCTTATTGTGGTTATTCGGATTAAGCGTTGCATATTTTATTGTGGTCAACTATTTGCATGACTGCTTACTGAGATAGTGTTTCTCACATTATTGTTTTATCAGCTTTGTTTTTAGATATTCCTGGAGAGGACGTTGTTAGGGTAGATACACCTAGAGAATACTGTGATTACCAGGAAGAAGATTATTTCATTCCTGTGTAGGACATAGAGAGACCTTTAGATTTATGTTTTTAAGGATTATTTTCAGTATTTATATTAAGGAATTTGATGTCTTTGAAAGGATGATTAGTATCTTCAATCCACACCTTGGTGGATGTTATTTATGTTATTTAGTTGAACTCTTTCCAGACTTCATAGATGAAAAATAAAAGGATTTATTTTAGTAGTTTAAATCCGCGCTTCTGAAAGATGATTTTTATTTCCGCACTCTGATATAATGAATGAAGTTGTTTAAGTCTGGAATAGTGTTTTGGGCCATTTTCCCTAACGAACTAGATTTGGGTTTATGTGTTAAAATAAACCTGGATCCAAGGCGTTTCATACATGATGATCTATATGCTCCGGAAATTTGGCGAAACTTGGTTTCTGTAGTTTTACTACTTAAGTTTGGTTATGTATTAAATTTTCATAGTAATGGTGTGGACATATTTGTAGGGACAACTTATTATAGATCAGGTTTTGTATTAAATGGTTTTATAGTACTCGATACTAATTATAGTATGTCTAATGTGACAAATACTGCTTTTCCCTTTGCTATATCTACTAGTAATTCAAATGTAGATGTGAATATTTGGCATGCTAGGCTAGGCTATATAGGGCAACAATGAATGCAAAGATTAGCCAAAGAGGGATTATTAAGCCCTATTGAAAAAGTTAATCTAGCCTTATGTAAATCTTTCTTAGTAGGAAAAATTGCAAGAAAACCATTTGGTACTAGAATTAGAGCCGATTTTCCATTGCAATTAATTCATTCTGACATTTATGGGCCAATGAATGTGAGGGCAAGGTATGGGGCTTCTTATTTCATCACATTTATTGATGATTATACATGTTCCAATTTTGTCTATTTGATATCTCACAAATCTGATGCATTAGATTGTTTCATGAGATATTTAAAGTTTGTTGAGAATCAATTAGACCAGAAGATTAAAATGTTAAGAACTGACCATGGACGTGAGTATTTGTCTGATCAGTTCAAATAGATTTGTGATGAAAATGGAATAGGTAGACAATTAACCATTCCCGGTACTCCACAACAAAACGTTGTTGCGGAAAGAAAGAATAGAACCCTATTAGAAATGGTTAGGTCCATGATGGCACAAGCTAATTTGCCTATCACCTATTGGGGTGATGCATTATTAACAGCTACACATGTACTTAACCGAGTATCTTCAAAATCAATAACTTCCACCCCTTATGAACTATGGACAGGTTGAAAGCCTGACCTAAGCAATTTGAGATCTTGGGGTTGTGCTACATATGTTCATGATCCATTTCATAAACATGGAAAATTGGGTCTAAGGGGTAAGAAAGAGTATTTTCATTAGATACTCTGACACCTCCAAAGGATATGTGTTCATTGGTGACACAAATAGTGGGAGTGTTACTGAGTTTGAATCTCGAGATTCCATTTTCTCGGAAAATGATTTTCCGTTTCAGATTGAAATAAAGAAAGATTTATCTTTCTTTGAGATGGTGGACCATGATAATTCGTTTAATCAAACTCAAATGATGGAAGAATTTGATAATCCATCAACAATATCTGGTTCAAGTGGGAGAGATTCAAGAAATAATGAATTTGTTTCATAACAATCTTAAATGCAGCGTAATAACCGTGGATTAATTCCACATCAACTATTTGAGATTGAAGGAGAAACATTTCTTGTTACACCTCAAAAGGAAGGTGAATCGAGAAATGTTGATGAAGCTCTTTGTAGACACCCCAAAATTGCACGATTTTGGATAAATCTTGAAGGAAAGAAATATTTTATTGGAATTTTCAATTCTTAGCATCGGGTTTGAGATCCTTAACCCATTTGAATCCAAAACCACAAAGGAAAAGGCCCAAATTCAATCTTTTTTCCGATTGAATTTTGTTGACTTTTGACCCCAAAAAATGAAATATTTTTTAAGGCAAGATTTTAAGATAATTTTTCCCGGTAATCAGGTTTTTAGCCATGTTATTGCATAAATGAATTTTTTGAGATTTTAAATCTTGACGAATACCTTGGTATTAACATGTTGAATCATTTTTCTGGACTTGAAAAACTGGAATTTAGCCTTGAACTGGAAAGTTGACTTTTTATTCACTTGGAATTTGGGTCTGGAACTATTTTTAATGGATTCAATGGGAGGGTGTTTGCTTATTTACATGTAATACATTTACTTAAATGATATTACATGTAAATAAGTATTGCCTGTGCAGGTAAGGGTAAAAAAAGGTGAAAATTTTAACAAACCTGTGCTGTCCGCATTTGATCTGCGGTCAAGGCATGTCCGCATTTGGTATGCGGTCATGGCATGTCCGCATTTGGTATGCGGTCAAGGCATGTCCGCAATCCAAATGCGAACACAGACAATTTTGAGCGAATTTGCAAAAACTCAATTTTTGAGCCATATTTACCACTTATACCTCTCTCTAGGGTTTCGTTCGTCCCGTTTTACCCTCATTGATTCTCATATTCACTCCAACTCATGTTTCTAAAACTGAATTGGAACATTCTAGAACCTTTTTGGACCACCCTTACCCTTCCTCTTGCTTATAAATAGGAGGCCTCTCCTCAAGCAAAGGGCTGAGAATTGAAGGCGGTGAAATTGTGGTAGAAGATTGTGGCTGAGAATTGAATGCTAGAAGTTAGAGTTGAGAATTGAAGGCTAGAATTGTGGTAAAGAAGAGAACCCCTGCCTCTTTGCTTTCTCAAGCCCAGGTAAGCTTCTCAACCTCTTTATTTTCTAGTTTTTAATTTCTATGATAGTTCCAATCTTCTCCCTTTCTGTAGTATAAGGCCTGTGTGTGATTGTAACCCCAAACCTTAATCCAAATACCTCAAGTATCTTCTCTAGCTGTAAAACGTGAAGAGAGTTCTAGGGGAAAGGAGGACAGTAATGGGCCCGTAGGGTAGACCCCATATGCTGTAACCTTAGAAATATGTGGTTGTAGTATTTTGTTTAGGTTGTATAATTGATTATTAATGAAATATGAAGGAATACCATGGATCTATGTTGTTCACAGCATTAGATCTCATTTTCCTTCTAGATTCTGATTTTTTACTTTGTTTTCACCCTTTTTATGTTTTTTGATGTTTTTAGTCGTTTAGGCTAAGATCTTGGATATGCCATTGTCAATATAGTAGATCTAGATTCAGAAGCCTTCCAGTAATCTCTAGGGTTTCATGAGGTGGTTTTTGAGTTATTTTTATTTTTGAGAGAAGGCCCTACGGTCTAAGCTCTCCCCTTTTGATGTGTTTCATCAACGTGGGTATTTTTTGTTTAAATTTTTTTATTTAATGAGAAATATGGGCTAGATCTATGCTTTGGATTGTTCAGATTCAATTCTTCAATATTTTGTAAAAATAAAATTTCTTTTATTCCTAGATTTCAAGGATTTAACTTAAAGCTAGATTTTGAAGTTTTTACTTTAGATTTGTTTTCTTTATCTTGATTTCAGTCAATCATGAAGCCCAAGAAATGGCTCTTATTTTCATAAGAAGGATCCAGAATTAATTGGATCATTCACATGGAAAAAAACCATACATTCTTTTATTTTTTTTACTTTTGTTTTGATTTCTATTTAGCAAGCCTTTTCCAAAACATGAACAATGCTTGGCAACCACCTTGTGTAGATGAATGGGGGTGCCTAACACCTTCCCCTGTTTATAACCTAATCTCCTTACCCATCTCTAGTTTACTTTTTTGAATTATAGTTATTTTTGCTCTGATTTGTTTTCTTTTATTATTTCTTTTATTTGATTATTTTGGGTGTCCATTCACACCTAAAAAGGAATGGTGGCGACTCCTTGGTTTTTTTTATTGAGCCCGTGTGATGATCAGGAAGTCATTTGGTTGATTTTCCATGTCTCACACTCTTAAATGTCCTGAGAAAGAACAATGGATGAAAGCAATAGAAGAAGAAATGGAATCCATGAGATCAAACAAAGTTTGGGACTTAGTTGATCTTCCAAAAGTGCGGAATGCAATTTGGAATAAATGGGTTCTCAAAATGAAGCGCAAGGCAGATAGCACAATAGAAGGATATAAGGCTCGCCTTTTAGCAAAAGGCTATACGCGACAAGAGGAGATTGACTATGAAGAGACATTTTCTCCTGTTGTGAGATTCACCTCAATTCGTATCATTTTAGCCATAATAGCTAGTTTGGATCTTGAGTTACATCCAATGGATGTAAAGACAGCTTTTTTCAATGGAGACTAAGAAGAGGAAATTTATATTGAACAACCTATTAGTTTCATTAAAAAAGGCCAAGAGCATAAAGTGTGTAGACTTTTGAAGTCAATTTATGGCCTTAAGCAATATTCTAGACAATGGAATATAAAGTTTCATCATGCTGTCATATTATATGATTTTACTATGATTGATAAAGACTACTGTGCATATATTAAAAGATCCAAAGACGAATTTGTGATTTTATCACTTTATGTGGATGATATACTAATGGTTGCTAATGATAAGGAATTCTTAGCATCAGTTAAGAATTGGTTGTCCTCAAATTTTGAAATGAAAGATATGGGAGAAGCTAACTATTTTCTTGGGGTAAAGATTGAGAGAGATCATTCGATTTTGTGGTATGTGGGTTCATGTTCCTATGTGGATAATAGCATGTTTAGTTCGATTTCTGCTATGTTTTGGAGTGGATAATAGCATGGCCATTAATAGCATGTTTATTGCCCTACATGTACAGTGTTTACACTCATCACATTGCATGACCATTAATGGTGTTTTTTATTTGCACATAGAATTAGGCTGTGAATTTTTGCATGGTGAAACTATATGATATGTAGATGATATTTGGAAATTTTGGTGACGTTTGGTGAACTGGTTTGAGATATACAAGTCTTCAAATTTTATGAACCCAAAATTTTGATATCTAATAACTTTTTCTACAATGTGTTTTAGAAAATGATTATATATCATATGAAAGCCCTTGGGATAAGCTTTCCAACGGTATATTATTCATTAATTTTGGCTAAGTGTGTAAAGAGCAATAAGGCCTAGAAGTTTCTGTTGTTTTATGAGAAATCTGGGTTTTTTGTACAAGAATTCGGGTGAAAACGATGAGACCCTCGCGCGAACCTACAGGCCGCACGGAGAATCGCGGGCAAAGGGAGGCGGGTCTAAGGGACTACAGGGTTACGCGAGACCTACAAGGGTTCTTAATCTGGTTCCGGGCCGCGCGGGCCCACGAGACAATTACACGAGTTCCCCACCGACCTGCGGGGGGTTCTCAGACCCGTGAACATGTTAATTAGGTCACGATCAAACCCGTGAGGGTTTTAGCCCCAAACCGTGAGGGTAACGGGCTAATCCGGCCAACCGCGACCCAAACTGACCCGGTTCAACCCAAGTAGCCCGAACCAGCCTGTTTTGACCCATTTTTTGGCTTTTTTTTTTTTTTTTGGTTGAAGTTTTTAGCCAAAATAAGTGTTTTTTTAATTGTTTTCTATCAAATTTGAGTAAACACATGCTGATCTGAAGACTTAGAACTCATTTTTATGCTATTGTGAGATTCTCTCAAACAATTATTCTCATATTTAAGTGTTGATATGAGCTAATAATTGATGGATATTGAAAGTAAATATCTTAGTATCCTTTAATTGTGTGTTTTATATTATGATACAATTTCTAAGCAAATTTCCCATATTTGTTAGGAAATAATATCACAATTACCACTCTTAATGAGGGTCTCGATGGTGGCAAGAACCCTTGAACAAAGAGCAAAGCTTAGAAAGTGGTTGCAGACTTTGCAAGCTATAAGGATGGGTCCTAACAATGATATAATTATGCATATACAAACACTTAATAGTGTGATGGATGAAGTCATTTATCAAGAACATGCTTTAAGTCAACACCAACAATACCAAGTACTATATGATTCTTTATTTGGATCATGGCAACAATTTTTAAGGGATATTTGGAATTCCTTAAATGTGAGAGATTATGATCGGTTGGTGAAAGCATTTATGAAAGAGTACTTAATGCATAAAATAATTGGGTATTTAAGAAGGGCTGGAGATCATACCATTAGTAGTATAATGGTTCCTTGGGTTGAAGAAATAGTATCAGATTTGATTCACAATAAAATTGAGGATACTATTCCAAGGAGGATTCGGGTTCTTCGTTGGCAATCTAGATAGACTGTTTTGTATTAAAGAATCACTTGTATTATCAAATGTTTTATATTTTTTATATGAATGAAAATAAATGTCTCTGTGATTATTTATATTTAAATTTCACGTTTTAGTATACATGTTTTGAGTGGGAGTTCTAAGACTTACTATGTGATTTGTCTTAAGAACTAGAACTTTGTCTATTGAATTTAAAGTAATGTTTCTTACACTTCTGGTTTTTGTATGATGATTGGGAACTTAGTGAACTTTCGACACCATGCCATTATGTGAATTAACATTATTTTTTTATTAAGTAATAAAGTAAATACATGTTGTGCTTAGCATTAATTGTGTGCATATATGTCTGTGTAAATATCTTGTTTTCATCATGGCTTCAACATCTAAGAATATAGTAATTGAACTTAATAAGGGTGAGAAATTGAATGGTGAAAATTTTGAAATATGGCAAATGAAAATACAGTATGTCCTAAAGGAACAGGAGGTGCTTGAAGTGCTTAATCATACCATGAAAGAGCCAGAAGATGGTACTACAGCTCAACATGTAAAGGACAAAGAGGCTTACATTGCCTGGAAAAAGATGAACTCAATTGCTCGGATTGCATTGCTGAGTAGCATGAACAATGATATCATGCATGAGTTCAGGTCTTATGAGATGTCAAAAGGCATATGGGAGGCTTTGAAAGAAAATTTTGGTGCAACTTCTGTTACCAAACTTAAGCAGCTAACCATCAAGTTCGACACATATAAGAAACGCCCTAACAATACTATGAAATAGCATTTAAGGGAAATGTCGAACATGATAAGTGAACTGTGAGATGCTGGACATGTGCTGATTGATGAACGACAAGTTCAAGCAGTGATTCAATCTTTGCCGCACAGTTGGGAGGACCTGAAAGTTCACTTGACACATAGTGAAAGTATTAAAACTTTCAATGATGCATGTCATCATCTGGAGTTGGAAGAAGACCGTCTTAAGGCAAGTAAAACCACTAATGAAGTGCTTATGACTAACACTAATGCGCAAGGAGCTTCAGGCTTTAAGAAGAAGCATTTTAGTGGTTATTTTAAGAAATACTATATATAAAGAGAAGAGGGGGGAATATTCCCTCTAGATTATGGCCCCCCTTTTCTTTTTCCAAGCATTACCCTCCCCAAACAAAACAATCCCCCACTATTGTAACTACCTTGGCTGTTTATCAAAGTGTGCCCACGTTTTCTACGCGCGTAGCACGTGTAGCCCCCTAGTTTTAAGAAAGGCAAAGGTAATGGCAAGACCTCTAAGAATCCAAGGCATAGCCAACCGGATCAAGAAAGGCATCCTTTTAAGAGGAACAAAATGAAAATGAGATGCTACAAATGTGGAAAGAAGGGCCACTTTGCTCGTGAATGTACCGAGACAAAGAAGGTACAATCCCTTGGTCCTCACATAAGTATGTCTTATGTATTAAGTTCTATGTTTTTGGCCGAATCTCATCCTTTGTGGACTGTAGACTTAGGGACCACAGACCACATAGGAACATGAACCCACAAGTAGGAACTCGCAAACAGGAACCCACGAACCCATGTGGAACGCCTCTGGTTTCATAGGAACTCACAAGCAGGATCACACGGTCTTTGTGAGCTCTTGGAGTTTTTCTCATAGAGTTCATGAGCCGGCAAAGTTTTGCCCATTGAAGAGAAGGGCATTTGAGTCCAAAAACATGAATGAACAGTAAATTACCACTGAATTGAAAAAAAGTTCTAAAAAGTTCAACTTCAGTCTAAACGGTTTTAAAAGGGTGCCTATCATCTCAATAAAATAAAAATGTGCCCCTGATACCTAATTTTGCCTTTTGTACACACCGTATTCATGTGCGCTCAATGGCATATTTATGTGTGTACGTTCATTCGTGCATATGCGTGCGCGTGTATTATTCATAGGTATGCACGAACACAATATAATGTGAGCTTAATCCCAAAGGGTTGGTCTAGTGGTTAAGGCTTGGGGCCTGGGGTGCGTTCCCTCCCAAGGTCTCAGGTTCAAAACTTCGTAGGTGCTATCAATTCTTTGGGACTACCTGCATAAGGTCTATGGGCCTTCGATTTACCCGGGACATGTGGATTGCAGGGTCTTGCATGGACCCTCAGGAATTAGTCGCTTGAGCGTAAACGCGCCATAAGGAATTAGTTGCTTGAGCGTAAACGCGCCATAATACCCTGAGTTCCAAAAAAAAAAAAAACAATATAATATGGGTTTACTTGGCTCAAAGGTTGATGTATTATGTTTTAGGTTTTGGTTTGGTTCTATTTAATAAAGCTTCAGCGAAAAACAAAACCAATATAAATTGAGCGTATCATTTTCAAAACCATTACCAAACCACAGGTCTAGGATCAAATCCAAACCGAACCAAGATTAGGTGGGGTCAGTTGGAATTCGGGTTGAAGTGTCCATCCAGCATGAAGTTCGCAACACCTATTATAACCACTAACCGAATTAAAGTTTAACTACCATCTCCAAGTAAAACTAGACCGTGACTGTGCTGCAAAGTATACCAACAACCTTACAACGCATCAAGACTCGTTTTGGCTCCTTCCACAAGAGAAGACCTTTTGCATCCTGAGATCCCCAAGAGAACTCACAAACATCCCTCTTAAAGAGAAAGGTTGGAAAAGCAGATCAGGCAAAGCTTTGTACTAGTCATAGCCAAGGTTTGGGTCCACTCCCGCATTCATAAAAAAAAGAAGAGATTGCTTGACAGCCCCATCTTCAACTGAGACATTCGATGATCGTTTGAGGGAGTGCAGCCTGTAAGATATACAGACAACAACTCAAACGACTTCAGGATATTTCAACTAGAGGTGAGGCTGTAGAACAGTCTCCCCTTTTTTATGAGACAATGTTTAGATTCCACTCCCACACTCATAAAAAATAAAAAAGAAGAGATTGCTCGACAGTCCCATCTCCAGCTGAGACATTCGATAATCGTTTGAGGGATGCGGCCCGTAGAATATACAAACAACAACTCAAACGACTTCAGGATATTTCAACTAGAGGTGAGGCTGTCGAGCAGTCTCCCCTTTTTATGAGGGTGAGATTGGAACCCAAGCATTGGCAATGATTAGCACAAGGCTTTGCCACTAGGCCCGTTGACACCCTCAAGAAGAAATGCATCTATTAACATAGTAAATGGCAATGAACAAACATGCATGAAGATAGACCCGCAAACGCCATCAGTCCCATCTCCACTAATCAACCTTTGGATCTCCAGCGGGAGTTACACTAAGTTGATGATGACTCATTTTTTCTTTTATTCTTGCCCAGGGTTGATCTGCACTCTTTTCATAATTTCATGATCAAACTGTGACGCCACTTGACATTGTCAACTGCGTCAGAAAGTAGCCTTTGAAAGTCATTTTGTGAGACAACAGAATGGACAAAACTTTCTGAGATAATCCATGGCAAAAAAGAAAAAAAAAACTGAAAATCAGTATAAAATGTTCTATCTATAGGGAACGAAAAGAAAACTACTTTTTCAATAAATTTTGCTCAAGTTTGGTTCATGATAAAATGGAAAAGCACTTTTCCACAAAAAAAAAAATAAAAAATAAAAACCGTAAAAGCCACTCAGACTCTTCCTTTAGAATGAAGGGTCACATTGCTGCACTCCCTAACCCCAGTCCCCAGGCAGGAAAGCTAGATAAATCCATTACAAACTTTTTTCATCATGAACAGAATGGTACAAAGGGAGGGCATCAGAAAACAGTTTACATACATGTCAAAATGTAATACATTTGAGAAGGAAAAGAAGCATACAAATAGAATAAATAATATTAATAAACCACAGATGACAGGCACATGTTCCTTAACTCCCCTAACCATGCACCTTCAAGTTCCCAATTCATCCCTTCCCTCAAAATAATAGACAAACAAAAAATCAAATTAAAAAAAAAGGGGGTAAAGCCCTCACTGCCGCCGTCAAGTTTGTTTCCTGTTCATGCAACAATAGAAGGATCCTGCATTCAGGAATTTATTGACATAGGAAATCAGATATAACATACAACATACAAGAGGGAGTAAAAAATTGGAAAGACGAAGTTATGAGAAATCAAAGGCAAGATATATTGGCTTATCTTACAGCCTTTTAACAAAACTACAACCAAAATAAAAACAGCTCAGAAATAATTGCCACAGAAGGCAGCTAATCAGTAGGTTAATTACTATAAACAACAAAAAGGTTCACAAATGTTATATCAAGGCATTTATAACATGTAAGGGATCAAGACTCGTTATTAATGATAAATGGGTTAATATGCTAGGTTAAAAATTAACCTATCAGATAAACCCACTGCTGCATGAACAGAACTATTTCCCAACACTTTTGTAACCCTCAACAGCAGCTGAAGATTAGATAGATATAATCAACTAATGAGTTTCTACCTTGCTGAAAAGAACATGGTTAAAATTGCTCTACTGAGGAAAAGTTGCACATTTATATTATCACTAAGCTGTGGGGCCCTCCATTGATTGTTCAAGAAGAAAAAGAATCAACAAAGAAATCAATGGATGCACCTTTGCAGTCAAATTTGACACAGCTAAATGAAACTTCTCTCTCGTTTTTGTACCAGCCACTTGCCCAACCTTTGCCATCTTAAAGAAAGCGCCATTCAACCAAGCTGCTCCTGCAGTCACATACCTGTTGAGCCAAAAGACCATGGTTATTTTCCATTGACAAAATCAGCCCAAGTCTGTTTTTCTAACCAGAAAACTTCAGAATATATATATATATATTCCAAAAATTCACATGTTCTGCTGTTTCTTTCAAAAAGAAAATCTTAAAGAACTTAACAGTTTTCCGCTAAAGTAATCAAAAGGCTAAAACAACATCTGGACTTTACTGCTAAAGTCCTTTCTACTGTTCAATGAAAGTGCAATTGATGCTGGTCTCTGACCAGCAACATTTCCTCTACTTCCCTCTTCAGTTATTTCTATGCTTCCCCCCTCCCTCCCTTTTCTATCATGGTTTCTGTGATTGCAACATCATTGCTACTGCTACTCCACCACCTCTGCTGATATTCCTGTTATCAACAACCTTCCTTCCTCCCCACCTCTCTCTCTCTCTCTTGCATCGTCTCATATGCATATATAGTAATCAAACTTTGTAATTGAAACAAAGAAATAGTTTCCTGTCAGTTTATCCAAAGTCCAAACAGGTATAAATTGTGAAAAGGAAAAATAAAATCCAGTAAATTTTTTTTTCTGAATTTTACTTCCTTTCTTCTCTTGATTTTCCTTAAAAACTAAAAATGCACAAGTCTTATGTCATGGACTAGCATGTGGATTAAAATGAATATAGTGCATTGATCATTTTGGAACTTCCCCATAAGCACAATTTTTTCATCTTTTTGTAGTGTATTAATTTATGCCTCGTACTATGGCCCATGAAGCTAGAAAGACCACTTGATGCATGCCAAGTGAGGTCTGAAACAGAAGGAACAGCTTCCTTCCTACCATCCTGAACTGACTCAGAAAAAATGTAACTTTCAAAAAACAATATACCACCCAAAAAAAAAAAATTGAAAAGTTATTGTCCAGTAAGAGGTGGTTAACCGCATGCTATAAAGCATGGAATTGTGGACCAAAGGTTAAGGAAAAAGACTAGACAGATCATACCTGCTTGTTTTGACAGCTGATCCTGTATCGTTTAGTTTCCTCTCTGCCGCAACTAATGCAGCCATTGTTTTACCTGACACATGTAGCCTTTGATCCACTGACTTTACTTTCTCATTGACAACCGAAATTCCAACATTTAATTTCTCAGTAAGCCCAACCCTTTTGTCAAAAGAAATGACCTTGGCAGAGGCACTGGCAGTCAACTGATGCTTTTCATCAAATGCTTTAGCCTTGTTCATTGCATCTTGTCCAATGGCTGAACCTTTTGCCAGCATACTTGTAACAACATCTTGAGCTTTACTCACATAAACCCTACCATTGCTGACAGAGCTACCATCGACCTGCAAGGCAACATAAAATGATATAACCCACATCAATTTAACTAAATTGTTAGAATCCAAAGAGCCTCTCGAGTTTGTTAAATATCCAAAGGAAGAAATATCAAGGTTCCTATCAAGTAGAAAAACTATGTGAAACTGTCCATTGAGTTGCCATAATCATTACATACAAGCAGTGTCTTCAATCCATCATCTGATGAGCCCAACTTTAACCATAGTGGTAATAGCAGCCATCTATATGCAGAACATTTGATCTTCTTTTCACTTTTTGGTGGGTAAGATGGACTTAAAAACCAAAATGACCAGAGTGCGAAGCAAACAAAAAAAGAAAAGAAAAAGAAACCAATCAAATCTGAGAATCTCCTTTCAGACTGCCTCCAAACCATCTATGAATTTTTAACATGTCATTAAATGGGGTACACTGCACATACAGCCCAAAAAAATAATATCACATAGGCCCAGAAACATCTTAGATATTCTCAAAAAGTTTTGATTAACACTTGCTATGAATAGTTAATAGAGGTATGGTGTCATGCCTACAGCTGGAACCCTATACCACAGATAGCATATGATTAGTAAACACCATACTACCATGATTTTTCCAAACTCATCTGGAATGGCATGTAAAACACAATTAAACTACCGATCTATGCTATACTCTGTTCGGATTTCACCCTATGATTAATTTTTGATGAATCTAACTTTGCAAGCTATTGAGCTATGGTGAAATTTATGATGAAGTTATTGTCACCTCAACGTCTGGAGCAACATTTTCAGCCACTGAAACAGTCAAAGCATTTTCCACCACCTTGACCTCCTGCATAAATTTGCATTAAATAATATAATAAGCACTAAAACAAAGAAAAAATGTCCAAAATTTTGTGCAGGCAGTTTGTCCACACCTCGCGTTTTGGTACATAGTTTTCAACAGGAGCTATACTCACAACCTGATCCACTATAGTTGCTCCCTGCACCAACCACAACAAATATTATAAGCCAATAGAGTGAACAGAGATCTGAATGGCGTGTTTTCTACAAAAATTAGGAGGAACATCATACCCAGTGCCTATATAGGAAATGGTGGAAAAAAAATGGCCACAAACAATACGCATTTTCCTTTTCTTTATGAATGGCCATGAATAATATGATAACATACCCTAAAAGGTCCTCTCAAGACATCAACATCAAGAAACTTAAATGTGCAAAACATTCATGTCTGTCAGTTCAAGATTCTTTGATAGGACAATTGCCCATTTGGGTGAGTGAAAGGATATAATCAAGCTGTCCACCGAAATTTTTTACTTGAGACTAAGACTCGAAAATGTAACAGAAATTGGAAGTTGAAAACAGAATTTTAATATCTATAAAGCAAAAAGCCTAAATCAGTCCCCATACACTCCTTTTCCTGTACTGTGTTCGTTTTTTCTACTTTTCCTTTTCACCCTTTGCTATTTTTCCTTGACAGCTGTGCAGACTTAAGATTGCTCAAAGTCAGGAGATCGTGAATGTGATAAACACCAGACAGAGTCTAGTGCTACTGCTTGACTCTTCCATGAAAGCACATTACATGACAAAACCACCTGGGAAAATATCAGTCTTGCAAGGAAACACATCCCACGATAGCACTGCATGCCAATTCATATATTGGTCTCATTTCCCTCCAATTCAATGGTACAACTGTTGGACCAAAAGCTCCTATTGGACCCAACTTCACAATGTCAAACCTTCCTAGACCTAGTTCCTCCCACTTGATAACACACCCCCCCCCCCCCCCCCCCCCCCCCCCCAAAAAAAAAGAAGAGAGCATATAAATCCCAACTTAGAACAAGAAAACCATAAACAAATGCCTCTAGTGACCACGAGTGATCAGAAAGAACCACAAAAGGAACCAATCCTACATCATAACACTCAAATAACAACAAAAAGAAGCAATAATGAATGAAACAAAACTTAGTCGGGTTTTTTGGGCCGTAAAGTGTGATCCCAAGCCTGGCTCAAACTCAAGTGTGGACCTAAAAGTAAGCATAAACCGAGCCCAAACCCAAACTAAAACCTTACATTGGGTTATTATTCCGGTTTGGTCGGGCGGTTTGGGCAATACTTATAGCTCTACTTTTATAAGGCTCTTGGAAAATTGGAAATTTGACTGTTTTCTGCTTACTCTTTCGTCTTCATATATTCCTTCTAGGAGAATCAAACCATAATAGAAGATGACACAGATGGAATTGAAAAGAATTTTACTGAGAGCTCCTTCTCCATCATTTGTTGACTCAATGCTAGGATGATCAACATACTCTAAGTTGCTTTCTCTAGAATATCATGGTTCCTTCTATGGTGACATTCTTTTTCTAATGCACCACTTTTGACAAACACAATGGAACACATGAATATCTGATGGATCATGCCTCTAAAAGGATAAAGCAAAAGTTGCTCACGATCTTCTTCGTTGCCTGTTCACCTCAAGTATATGCTGCTATTTCTTGGAGAAGTTTAAAGTACGTTGGATAAATGTAGATGAGCAGATTGTGTGTGTTGAGGAAAAACAAGTTGCAGAGAGCGTAACTCATTCATTAGATGGAATTTTTCCATGATTCCAGGTTGATCAAAAGGACATGGTATAAAGTTAGAAATGATCCAAATACACATGAACTAATGGAAGGTGTGGCTGGTATTGTTGTTTACTAACATCAATATAGGTTCCACTAACTTTAAGTCATCAGATCCTAAGGTAGTGATTGGCACTTGTCAATTGGTGTAATGATAAAAACTATGGGCTGCCTGTATGAAGCCACAAGTTTGAATGCAGTCACTTTGCACACACAAAAATTGCTAAATGAGATGTTTACTATGTTTACTGCGAGTATGCCTCCCATAGGATCTACTTTAGCAATATATACAACAGGTTACAGTCCCATTAGGCCTTAAGGTATCTCTTCACAGATCCATTTTTGAATTTAATTATTTCTAGATTTATCAATCAAAAACATGCCATATGCATAAAAGAAATATAGAGAAACATTCCACAAGTGATAGACCCATCCAAAATGAACACAATATAAGGCTCCTATTGAGCCTGGTGCAATCATTAGAAACTCAATTTAACCATAAATTACATCCATGCTAATTTATCACACTTTATCACATCTCCAATACCATCAACATACTTCCATTAATCTCCTCTTCCATACTACACATCAGATGTAGATTTTAAGCACTGTAGTCTATGATATTTTTAAACCCATTAAGACCGGATGAAGACTTTTTCTACTCTCTAAACTTCACTAATTATCTAATATTCTGAAAAAAAAAATAAGAGCTTTTACGCCTTTTTTAATTCCTCTTAGCATTCTGCAATCACTCCTTATAAGATCCTATTACACTGCATATTAACAACTACATAGTACATATTGGCCAAAACAAGAGGGAGGTAAACCTAAATGTCGACAATAGTGATACTTAAATATTTATGTAAACTGATACTCGAAAATTTCAGCCAAACCTTTAAGTACTATCTTCAAGGCATAATCATTGTGAAAATTTTGTTTATACAAAGGCTAGAAGAAAAAAAGAAGAGAGAGAGAGAGAGATAAAGCAAGCTAGGAAGCTATGATAACCAAAATATTTAAATAGAACGAGTATAACTTGAAAATAACAAATTCATCCCTAGAAACTTTCTTAGATATAAACAAACAGCAATATAATAGTTTAACCACAATAGATACCGAGCCTGAATGTCAAAATGTTTTAGTTCATATATTCACAAATATATAAAAATATATATAGCACCACAAAATAAATATTAAAAAAGAAAAAAAGTTCTAAAGAAGTTTCCATTTCCGCGAAAAGGATGTGACTGATGCATGTCCATTAGCTCCATATAATAAACCAGATTTCACCAATTTTTGTAGGTACACTTATTTTTCTTTAATATCTTCATCCCTCGTCGTATCTCCCCAAATTTTCACCATGATACATCAAACATTACCTCATCGACTATTGTTTGCTCCTCAATTTTTTATGCAGAAATTTTCATATTTTTCATAATTAAATTATAAAGAAGAAGAATAGCCTCAAATATGATTGCGAACTGGAAAATCTCAGGATTTAACTTCAAGTGAGGAACTTAATATATCATCATAGTATGATACATTTTCCAATAGGGTTAGTGGCTTCTAATGGGACGAATGAGATCAGTTCAAATCCTCATCAAAGATCTAAAATCTACTGTCATGAAAATAGTTCAGAACTTCTAATGATCCATAGAGTTCCTCAAGGGTCTCACTAGAATCTTCCCTCAGCTGTCTGTTGTACTGGGCATCTATCAAAGAATCATGTAAAGGTTTAGACCATCAAGAGTTTTTTTGAGTATGGAAACTTTCAAGATCTGTAGGTGCTGATCATGTACACTTTTTGTCTACTTGTATGACCTATTTTTGCTCTTATGATCAAATATATTTCTCATTATTGCCGGTCAAAAAATATTCTATGTTAGGAGAAAGGGGAAAACAAAAAATTTTCAACCCATAACTAGGTGGCATAAAGCATTGTTCTTGAATGTCCAGTCTGGAGAAACAATGCAGCCTGTTATTGCAAATTTTTTTAACATACTTGGAAGGCACTAAGGAAAACGAGACAGTGCCATCATTTTAGGAAACAAAAACAAATACAATGAGACGGGAATATCGAAGTATAACAAGTGGGATTTTTAAGAAAATTCCAAGAAGTGAGCAAGGAAGTAAAGTACAATGATTTCCTCCCCCCTCTCTTTTTGGGGAGAAAGTACAATGAGATCCGGCGAAACAGAACAAACAAAAAGATAAAACCCAAAAAAAATATATATATATGGAGTTACCGATAACAACAGAGCAATTTCCAGAGCTCTTGGATCTTTGAATGTGACAAATGCAGTCTTTGCCTGCCCATCACTGCATGCAAAACCACAAGCCGTGAAGAGAAGCTCAAATCACAGTATACAAAATCCTATTAATGAAAACGAGGACTGAAAACCCACAAATCAAAACCTAAAAAAAACCACAAAACATGCAAGTACAAATCAATGAAAACAGTTAAAAATAACCACTGAACTGAAAATCAAAGCGTAGAATCTTTCACAGTTCATCAATAAAAGTACCACGAACCGCCAAAAAATTCGGAGAAAAAAAGATCTAAAAACGAACCCCTGGATCTCAATGTGCTCGATATCCCCGGAAAATGAGAAAAATTCTTGAATTTCTCTTTCTCCAGCTAGATCTGAAACGTGCCCTACTTGAATCGTTCTTGTCTGTCGAACAACAGTTTAATGACACAAAAATTAGACATTTCGGGCAACGGAAGCAAAGAGGTTAAGTCATCCTAAGATCTTCAGACCCATCTATGAATTTTCTCAGTACATGCATTAACAAAAAAACAAAAATAAAATAAAACAAAGTCGGATTTCAGGGTTTTTTCTCATAAGTACCTGCATCTTTCAGTTTCACAGAGAGCTCTAACTCTGTGTGAAGTACAGAAAACTTCTTAAACGAGGCAGACAACGCAGAAAGAATTTGGGCAGAGGAGGAATGTTTACTTCATAAACACCCTTCGCTTTTACGAAAACTATAATTTTTAAGAAGATTCTAATCGCCATGGCGGGGAAATTATAATGGCCCCCCTCCTTGCCGAAGTGACCGAAATACCATTAGGTTCTATGATTCTATTTCCCAAAGGGTGGACATAGATTTATGTTGTCCATGGATGGTCCTCCATGTCCACTGAGAAGTTAGCCAGTTGGCAAAACCAATGTTTTGAGATGATTCAGGAAGCTCAAGCTCAAGATTGAAATTGTCTGATAAAGAAATCAATGTTTGTGATAATCCAGAAGCTCAGGCATAGGATTCAAAGTCCTTTGCTTATTATTGCTGTAACAAACGATGCAGTGTGATGAGATACTATCACGTACACCATCTCACGACTAGATGTTTTGGTATTGAAAAATGTGAAATGATTTTTATTATTAAAAAAACATCTAGCCACACTGCATTGTGGTGTAGGAGAAGTAGCAGATGATTTCATCCCTCCAGCTCAAACCCAAGTTGTAGTGGCCCTTGATCTGTCAATGATCTGTCAAATTTCTTTGTTTGTTTGGCTATAAGAGGGGGAAGAATGCAACTGGGTATTAACCACACAAAATCTCAATCTTCTTGAATTGGTTTGATATCCTTGCAAATTTTTCCCCAATTTGAATGTATGGTTTGAGGGAGATGCACCAATGGTTAGGATTTTTTTTTCTTGTTATAAATGTATAAAGATTTTTCTTGTTAAACAAAGCTTAACCATGGAGTGAGTGATACACGTGGCAGCACCTCTTTCAAATTATATATATGGATAAGTGTAGGAAAAAAGAAATTGCAAAGAATATCATCACATATTAAATTATCAATCTTGTCTAGACTATAACTTAGGCAAGTCCAACCAAGGCAACATCCTAAAATGGACGAATTGAGAAGGGGATTGGGCATTCATACGCAAAATGGTTTGTCTAAACTGGAATTTTACCATTACAAAAAACACCAAAATTGTAGCTCGCTTGCTCAATTATTGAAATCAAGTAAATGAAGTTGGAACGAACTGGTTGGGATGATAAGATCTAACTATAAAAAGCCAATAAATTCAAGTCCAAACCCCTTGATCAACAAACTTTATGGACAACAAAAAGAAAATGTTGAAAAAAGAGTAACATTGAAAAGATGAGGTTGAAAGAGAGGACTTTGTGCTATATGCTTAAATCAAGACAGGATGATAATGACTTACAACCATTGTACAGTTTAGTTATGGTCACATTACAATTTACAAATCAGGAGGGCTTTACCAGCAGTAGTATGTTTTTTTTGGTAAAATTTACCAGCAATAGATTGTCGCTTGTAAAGGATTTTTATCAATGATAAATAACTGCAGGTAAAAGGGATGAAATCTTCTGCTATGTTCACCTGGATTGGTCCATGCTTTGTCGTCAGATGCTGCCATATAGAGCATCTCACGGTCAATGTTTTTTCATGTACGTCCCCTTGAAACATTTATATAAAAAAAACAATAATCATGAAATGCATCACATGGCAGCATGTGACGGACAAAGTAGGGCCTATCCAAGTAAAAATAGCAAAAGTTTCTTGCCTAAGATAAAAGCCTGCTTAATCTTTGCTTGGAAGGTCCCATCAAAATCTAGTCTCTTCATCACTGGTAAGGCATTACTACTAGAAAAAGGAGTATTAATTGGTGGTAAATTTCATAAAAAGTTTTTCTTAGCAAAATTAATTCACGCCAAGAAATACTGTATTGGTGGTAGCAAAATTATTGCCAATCGTGACGCTTTTACCGGCGGTAATTGCTTATCCTTGCCTTTAAAACCTTTGGGTTTTGTAGTGTGGGTGGAAAAAAGAGAAGACATTATCATGTTTTCCTCTTAATATGTCAAATATGCTTCAAAATTTGGATGGGATGGTTTAGAACTTCCAACCAAGCATCCTCCTTGTGAGCTTTAATAATGTTTGTTAATTTGCCGATAAATTAGGAGGATGAGTGGGACCTCTAATAGCTTATATGCTGTTGATAATAAATTGGTGATGCTGAAGTGAAGTTGATGGGTGGCTCAGATAGATGTGGCTTTAAACTTAGGGAAAATGGGTTTTTAGTGATATTTTTTTGAAAGAATTCTGATCCAGTCCTTTAATTCTTGTTAATTGATAATTAGTAATATTTTTTAAAAATAATTAAAAATCAGTATTATTTTACTGTTCATGAAAAATGTCTTCCGAAAATGCCCTCAAAAGACTTACAAACTTCAATTGTAACAAAATGAGTACAAAGGTTTTCAAAGTGTTTTGAAGGTATTTTTGGAAGAAATTTTTCATAATAGTAAAATAGCATTGATTCTTAATTTAAAAAGGTATCATTAATTTTCAATTAATAAGAATTGAACGATCCTGAATTATTTTAGAAAATATCACTAAAAACCAATTATCTTTTAAAATTAAAGGTAAAATGGATAAATCAGTAAACATGAGGTCCTTTGTGTAGGGATAGCTATAGATTCTCATCTTGGTCAAATGTCCAATCTTTGAACGCCATTAATGAGCGATTTTGGACTTTAACATGCCTGTCGGCGGCTCTTTGTCCCCCTTCACTGTCACATCTAACTTTGTTGACTCTTACGTATGCGAGAAAATATCCTGATCTAGTGACGTGTGTCTCAAGATTCTTAATCAATATATGAATAGTTCATGGGTCTCAAATTTTTTGTTTTGCCCACTGGTCCCCTCTAAAGCTGTACTCCCCCAACGAATAGGCTCGTAACAAATGCACCCGAAGAAAAAGAAAAAGGGAAGAAATAAGAAGGAATAAGATTAAAAAAAAAAAAGAAAAAAAATGGAATAACTATTAAAAGATTTGGACTCGTTCAGCCCATGACAAGGCTGAGCTTGGTTTAAGAGTCCAAAGTTTCAGTTGGAATACCCAAAGTTCAAGTGCTGCTCGTCCCAACCCTTAGGCCCAATGGCCCTGTTCAGCTAAGAAGGATTCAATATAGGCTTAAGCTCAAACTTGTCTAAATGTTAGAAACATTTAGGCCCTGGTAGAAGGGTGAGCCAAAATTAATTTTAATTGAGTCTACTTTGGAGCCTTTCACCTGAAGTACGAAAAGTTTTTAAACCCTTTGGTTGGGGGTGAGACGGGCCATGATTGGAAATCGCGTTTAATTTGTTTGGTTGTTTTATATGGTTTTACCTTTGTTGTAGAGTATTCTCTGTGAGCATCTGGAAATCGTGTAAAAGAATTGGATCTTAAAGAAAAAGCTGAGCTACTCATAGTAGTCTTGGTAAAGTA
This sequence comes from Buxus sempervirens, assembly GCA_947561395.2. NCBI lineage: Eukaryota > Viridiplantae > Streptophyta > Magnoliopsida > Buxales > Buxaceae > Buxus > Buxus sempervirens. The sequence goes on from OX387182.1 coordinate 14,267,145, forward strand.
GACGACATGGTTTATTTTTGTGCAGGTGTTTTGCGAATCAGTCCTATAATCACACTCTGTGGTCACATTTCAATCAAGTGATAAACATATATCTTTTAAGCCTTTAATATCTCATTCTCCTTTCGATCTTCGCGCATCTTGGTTGTTCGATTTTGAAATAGATTTGTGATTTGCATCAGAAGAAACACCGTTTTAATTTGGTGGAGACCTAATCCACAAGAGCATTTCCTTTAAAACCAAAATCCGATAGTTCCGTGAAACTACCGGCTGGAATAGAGTTTGGATGTGTGGGCCCCACTCCTGATATGGGCATCCAACTGTGAGTTTCACACTGGCACCACTGAAGGGCACCAGGTAAAACGCTCTCCTAATCTACAGTCTTACTGTGTACTAGAGATGGGACTAGGAGGCACTGTTCGATAGACCAGCGAATCGTGAAGTGTCGCTCAAGAAGGGTGAAAGAGAAGAATGGGACCGAAGGAAGAACATGGGTTTTACGGGAAAGGGGATTTGGACCCCTTTCCCTCTTCTTGTCTCACCCCAATGATTTGGCAATTGAGATCCTGTGCAACCTTTATCTACAACCTTACATACAGCTTTTCACAGGATCATGCCATGTGTATTGTGAATGGTATATCTGTAAATTTTTAACCAATCCGTTGAAAAGTTGCATATAAGGTTGTAGATAAAGGTTGCACAGGATTTCATCTGATGATTTGGAATGTGGTTTTAAGAATAAATAGGGAAATGTGGAAAGTAATGGAAGGGTAGTTTAGATATTTCCTAAAAACTTCACTTGGGATATAAATTTTAAAATTTTTTCTTGTTTCAGGTGAAAGACTCCAAAGTAGGCTCATTTAAAATCAATTTTAGCTCACCCTCTAACTGGCCTAAATTTTTCCTGAAATATTTACTTAAAAACTGTATTAGGGCTAATTGACACCAAGCTCTGTTTTTTGATTGGCTAGTGTGACAATCCTAGGGACCCAATCGTTTCCAGCGCATTATTCCCAGAAGAAGAAGACGAGGTTTACTTCTTTTAACTTGGGACACAAGAATTGATAACAACCTTTCCATAAATGAGAGAGAAAAGGCAATAAGAATCGAAAAGTTGAACAAAAAGAGTACCATTTCATACTCATGGTCTACAATGAAACCACCTCTAGAACAAGACAGTTTATTACACATCACTCTGCACTTAGTTTAGAACACTTATGTACTTTTTCTCAGCATATGTCCATAATCACCTTCTCTTCCATACTGGATTCAACATGAGACCAAAAGCAAAATCCCTTCCTTGGCCTCCAAGGCATGCCTATGCTTATTTATAGATCCTGTAATCATTGCATCCATCTTATGAACTCTACAGACTAAGGCCTCGTTTGGCTTTCATTCCGAATTAAAAATTCATTCTAAGAATGAGTTCCTGGAACTCGTTTTGCGAATTAATTTTTAAGGCTTTTTAATTCCGTTTGGTTTGTACATAGAAAAATAAGTTCTAACCCAAACAATTGTTTGGTTAAGACGCAATGAAATGAGTTCCGTGGAATTTTTTTTCCTTTATTTTTTTTTTATGTTTTATGAATAATAATAAGAAAACTAGTTCATCCTTGAAAGATAAAACTTTAAATACCTGAAAAAAATATAAAAGAAAAATCCTTCTTCTAAATATATCCAAATATAAATAATAAAAATATAAAACACCTGACCAAACTCATTCCTCCTCCAAAGCCCCTAAGAATCATAATTTACCCTATGATACCAAACTCTACAACAACACCTGCAACTATAATTAACTCAAATAACACCCCAAAAAAATACAATTGTTACCAATAAGGCTTTCTTTTTTGGTAATAAGATCAAAAATATTAATATTAATCAAAACAGTCTGAGTTATACGTGTTATAGATCTGCCAAAATGGTCATCAATAAGAACAAAAGAAATTTAAGGAGGTAAATTTGTTTTCCAAAAACAAGAAAACTGGTCTAATGCAAAATTAGCCAAAGCATTTCCTGTGGCATTAGCTTCTCTGTAGATCTTCTTATTTGCACTTTTCAAAAACTTTTACATGTTGCTCATATGTCTTGAATGATTTCTTTTATGTACTATGGGATGTTATCTTCTGTGTAGATGAGAATATGAGTGAGAGTAGCTGAATCACTCTCAATAGCTTCCCTAGTATTTTTGCAAGCTTGACCCCTTCTAGAACTACACTTGATTTTGCAACAAGAGATGAAGCTTTCCTGAGGTAGTTTGCAATTGCTTCAAGTGGGATCCCATTAATATGTACAACAACATGCTTAAGTCATTTGTGGGAAAGGAATATGTGCAAAGAAGCTATTGGAAAAAATTATTAGAGAGAGAATGCGAAAATTGGTTTCAGGCTTTGTTGCAAATATTGGCATTGCTACAAATATTAGGGCCGACATGGTCTACTATGTTATTTTGCAGCCTACACTGGATCACCAGAAAAAAAAAAAAATCAGGCATATCTTTATGGAGATATGCTCCATTTTTTAACTTGTAATCAATTTTCTATGTTAACATAAATATATTTTACAGGTTGTTAAATAGCAAAAATGGAGAGAAAATATGAGGATTATCTCAACATAAATATAATCCAAATAATATGGATTATCTTGGTGTTAGTTTTTTTTTGGTGGAAAGGATTATCTTGGTGTTGCTTCAATATAAATGGAGAGAAAATATGAGGCCTAGTTCTGTAGTCTCCATCTTGACAGTTTGGTGGTGGAATATAGAGTTCTAATCTAAAAACAAGAAGTCATACATATAAAAGTACTAACAACAGGCATTTGCAATCAAATAATGGTCATAAGAATGGAAGATCTCAATTCATCTCCCTTGTTTTTTGGACAGAGGATGATTACCGAGTAACAGATGCAAACACTCCTGCTTTTTTGGTATTAACTTTGCTAATCATGAGCAAAATTATTTTGATTAAATGACAGAACAAGATGAAAATCCCTAAACTCATTCACGAATCCAATCATAAGCCAGTTGACTTGTGATATCAAAATTTCAATACCCAACAACAACTCAAATTATCAAATGGTCACTGGAAAACAAAGTAATGAATAAACCAAGCATAGTTGACTTTGGATTTCAAAATTTCACAGACAAAAACAATAACCATACAATGAGCACATGAAAACAAATTAGTGAAAAATCCAGGAAGAAGCAATTCTCGTTTCATTGACCAACAACAAAAGCATGATCTCAAAAAGTGAGATCATGGAACCCATATAGTTTCAGATAGCTTGAGAAGTGGCCCTTGCAACAGATTTCTTCTCGAGCTAGACGTCAGCTGCTATTAACTCTATGTAATTCTGTTTTTGTTTCCTTTCCTTAATAGATAAATAAATATTCTTATCTTTTCCAAAAAAAAAAAAAAAAGTTCTTAACATGAACACCAAATGAACCCTTACAGTTTTGTTCATTAGAAATATAAACTGCACGGCAACCCCGTTGTTTTGCGTCTATGTATAATATATTCTAAGAATATTCTCACCAAAGAATTGGAATGGCCTTTCCTATCTCAAATGGGTTTCTTGCCCAAAAGGAAGTTCGTGTCAACGATGAGTCTTTCTTTCAAAGCCATCACCTTATCCGCCCTATTGGAGACGGCACATGGTTGTGAAAACCTAACTTTAATTTGTGTTTCTGCTTTTAGATCTCTTTGATTTGATTTGATATATATAGGGAGTGCACCGTCGCAAATTAAAAAAAGGATGGACATATGAGGTGTGTTGAACTTTTATCACTTAATTACCACATAATTAATGTTCTAAGATGATATTTTATCATACTGCTTTGGAAAGGTGGAAAAGGACCCTATGATAGAGAGACTCAACCAATAACATCTCTTGGATTGACCGACTATAAGAAGAGAAAAGATGACAATTGAAAAACAAATTAAACCTTCTAACGTTTCAGCCCTTTATCCTCACCATTTCCATTTCATAATCCACTTATTCTTTCTTCAAAAAGAAAAGAAAAGATGGGTTCTTATGCCCAAGACAATTCTGATTTTCAAAACCATCATCATCATCATAAGCCAGTTATCACCAAAATGGGGTCGGCGACAAAATTTTTTTCTCTCCATCGAACTTTATCAAAATTCCAATTTTCAAAAGAAAAACAAAATGAAAGATGTTTCTCTGTATATCATTTTCCTATTCACCTTCATATATAATTTAGGTTAATTTTATCAATCCTTCTTTTTTTTTTTGTGGATAAACATAATATATTAATTCGTATAATATTACTATTAGAGTCATCTGCTATAAGAGTAGCTATCCCATTTGGCATCAAATTGTTCCATATCATTCTTCCCTTACAAGACAATCCAATTCTAGGCATTGCATCTACTACTTGGTTAGCTTCTCTCTTGATATGCCCACTTTTAACTTGGTGTATCTTGCCCAGAAGTTGCTACACCTCCTTTATCAACAAATGTGACTCAACGAGTATGTTGTTTCTCCCAAAACCACCTTAATAACCTACAATGCATCACACTCTATTTCCACACATTTGAATCCTACATCTAAAGCAAGCTTAATTCCTTCTTACATAGCCAAAAGTTTTGTTGTTAAAACATCAAAACCATACAACATAATAGCATATAAACATATAGGTTTTCCTTCACAAGTTATCAAAATTCTTCCAATCCTCACTTTACCATTCCTACTTATCCCGTCAAAATTGAGTTTAATCTAACAAATTTCAATATTATTCACATGCTTGAATCTAGAATAAAATTAAATCAAGTTTTCGGACTTACTTGTAGAAGACACGGCTACTTTTTTCTTTGATTTTTTGCAAAACAATATTGGTTAGGGTTAGCTCTTCCTCTCCTTGCTTCTCTTTATCAAAACCCGTCAAATGAGAGACGTTATCAGAATACGTTATGTCCTGTCAATTAGTTAGGAGAGAGGAGAGGGGACCTAGCATTTTTATAATAAATTGTCCTCCCATTAAAGGCTTCAATCATAAATAGAATTCTATAGAAACTCCTAATCTAATATAGTCCTGGCCTACATACAACTTATTTCCTATATCAAATATACAGAATAAGGTGCACCAAACCTAATTAAATTGATCACTCATAAAATTATGTCACTAGTAGTATCATATGGACTATATATTCAACCTGTTTTCATAAAACCAAAATTACAATAAATGTGAGCCCATGTAAAAGGAAAAATTTTAACATAATTCACTCTGACTGAGGAGGTTGCCACACCACTAATTCCTCCTGTTCTCCTCCTCCACAACTCTTTCTGCCACCTGCAGACATGTTAACATTGAATTCATTAACTTGTACAAACTAATGCTATGTGTTGTCTTTTCTATTACTCGTTTTGGAGTTTTATCAAACCTTCTAATCTTAAGTTTAGGCCTCATCTGGCTTTCATTCTGGATTAGGAACTCATTCCGAGAATGAGTTCTTAAAACTCATTTTGCGAATCAATTTTGAAGTCTTTCTAATTGCGTTTGGTTAGCACGTAGCAAAATGAATTTTCACCTAGAAAACTGTTTGGTTAACAAGTAATAAAATGAGTTCCATGAAATTTGTTTTTCCCTTTTTTTTCTTTTTCCATGAATAATTATAAGAAATTGGTTGATCCTTGAAAGATAAAACTTGAAACACCTAAGAAATGAAAAACAAAAACAAAATAAAGGATGGGTTTGTTGATTATGTCTATTAATTTAAAACACATAATGATAGCAACTATCAGTAAAGTCACAAAGTCCTATCACATCCATAATTTATAGCAAAGTTCATTACATTAATATAAATAATACTCTCAAGGGCATTCACTATTGTAAGCATGCGATATAGCTTCAGCAATTGATTGTCTAAATGCATCCATCCTCCTTATTCCTTGTTCTTGTATTACTTCATCTAGATCTGGTTCATCATCAATGTGCTCTTCTTCAATAATTAAATCTTCTTCTTCATATTGATTAAATAACTCATCTCTCAATGTTTCTTGTCTAATGAAGTTATGCACAATACATGCAGCAACTACAATATTTCTTTGTGTTGGAAATGGGTATGGAGGCATTCTCTTAAGAATAAGAAAGCGTGCCTTCAACACACCAAAGCATCGCTTGATTACATTCCTCAATGAAGAATGAGCATGATTAAATAACTCTTTCACTCCACTTGGTGAGGTACCTCGTCTATAGTCTGGTAGATGATAGCGCACTCCTCGATATGGTGCAAGAAAACCCGACATGTTTGGATATCCAGCATCAACAACATAATACTTTCCTAATAAAATAATAACATATTTCAATAACTTGGATATTTAAAAAAAGTTATATATAACTATAAAATTTATTTACCTTCAGGGGCTTTTGGAAAGTTCAAATATGATTTATGTATAGCCTCCGAAAGAATTCTTGAATCATTAGCTGATCCCTCCTAACCAGCATAAACAAAGGTGAATCGCATATCAAAGCCACATGCAGCCATCACATTTTGGGAAATATTTGACTTCCTATCTCGATAAGGAATTTGCTTCTCAGTAGAAACCATAGCATCAACTAAAGAGCCATCAATTGCACCAATACAATCCTTTACAAGATAAAAAAAATATAAAATTAAAATAGAAAAAACAATGCTAACTATTTAAACAAAATTTCTATTTAGTATATACCTTGAACCATGGATAATGCTTTGGATTCCCGCGAATTTCTATTGGAGTATGAGCAAATGACGGGGGCGCTATAATTTCTTGTGCAAACTTTACAAAAGCTAGTAGCACCTTATTAAAGTGACGGCTTATTGTTTCACCTGAATGTTGAAACCTTTCTTGCATGATTCTGTTTCTTTCATTATGTCCAATAGTTAGAAGAAAAATAGCTAATTGCTCTTCTACAGTTACTCTTCGTGTGTCTTTTAATAATTCACGCTCACGAAGAGCACAACCTAAGTTTCTAAACACATGTTTATCCATTCGAAATGAATCATAGCATCTTATAGGATGACCAATTAATACTTCTTGCACATAAGCATGCCCTGTAAGAAGAGAAACATGACATGGTTCTTTACAAAGAAACAAATCCATGTAATTTTGTATTGCTGCTGCACTAGCCAAGTATAATAACACCTCTTCATCATCTGAGTCCATTATGACTATTACATAAAGTCATCCACAAGCATAAATATAAATATAAAATAAATAACATATACCTAAAGAACAAAAGTCATGTGTAATTCAAAAATATCATGTTTTTTATGATCATTGTTCATTAAATACAAAAGATCATGTATAAATATTACAAAAAAGTTATGTATAATTTCTAAACCCAAAAGATCATGTAGAGTTTGTTATATTTGTATAACAAAAGGAAAAAAAAATCTTTCTAATCACATATAAAGTTCCAAAATATTTTCTTTGTAGTTTCCAAAAAGTGCAACTTCATACTAAATTGAAGTCATTCATGACAATATCCTCTTCAACCATATGATACGCATCTCTGGGTTTAGCTCTATGAAGGTCTCCCTTGTAGCAGGATTCTGAAATGCATCAACTGCATCCATAAACATCTCGCTTCCCTGTGGTATCTCACTCATTTTCATCAAATACTCAATACAAGCACCAACGGAGAACTTGTCAACTTTTGTCTCATTTCTTTCCATTTTGCTTGAGCGAGGTTCACTAGGCCAGAAATAGCCCGAGTCAACTCAGACGACCTTGAATCTTTTCTATGTCATCTAGCTGCAGAAGGTGCTTCAAGTGGTCTTTTACGTCGACCACTCCCACTTCTCTCATCTTGAATTCCAATATCATTATCTTGAGTCTCCAATTGTGATGTTGGAGATGCATCTGGAGTGCATGGAACTAGTGAATCAATTTGTACAACTTCATCGCCATTATCATTTGGTAAGCTATCTTGTGAAGGGGCCCAACTTGCCTCCCCAGTCGCCATGGTACCACCAAATATAATGCACAACTCATTGTAAAATAACAACGGCTTCTTGCGAAATTGAGCTGCATTTGGGTTTGCCTGTTAGTAATATTTTGTTATGATGTGTCACAATAATAAAAATAATTTCTCTATTTAAAACTAATCTACTTTTATATAATCATTCCACTTTTCAGCCGATGCAAAAAATGTTACAAGCTCGTCATCCCAACCCATTCCACTATTGTCCATTAACTTCTTCCATGCACTCCAAGCTCTTCTCAATGAACTATAAAGATTTTTCAATTGGGCTCTATCATATTGTAGATGGGTCTTCAAATTGAATTCCTTATTTATTGTTGCCCACCCAGACTTGTTGAAACTTGAGCCCGGCCTATTGCCATCAAGCGTCCGCTCTAATGCAAGGTCGATAAAAATCTTTTTCAAATCATCTGATCAAAAGGCTTTATTTTTAGCCTTTGATGCTTGTTGAGTTTCCATGAATCATAGAAACATAAAAGTAATAACAAGAGATGCTAAGTTAGAGTAATTACATGGACTCTTTAGTAATTACTTGAATATAACTGACCTACTGGAAATAATCTAGCTTCTATTACATAGTCCAGGTTTTTTGTTGAAGGAATCTAGTTAGCCAGTTATTATTTTTGATCTTCAATAGTCAGAACCTTGTATATTACAGAAACCATTGGCTTCAGATGATAGGTTGTACCATTAAAAGTGTACTTTTGCTATTGCATATTTATATATGCCACAGTCACTATTTAAATACTCAGGGAAGGCAAGGACCGACTGATTACCATCTAAATCATTCCATCTTACTCTCTGTCAGTCAAGTATGATCTGATCCTCTCTGTCAGTCATTACCATCTAAATCATTCCATCCAAATCATTCCATGTTGATCTAATCCTCTCTGTCAATCAAGTATGATTGCTCCTCTCATCTCTTTCTCCATCCTACAGACTAAAAGACAAAAACCTTGAGCTATGCTACAGACTTCAGTAATTGAACTTGCTTGCCAGCTCCAAAACTAACACAATACAAATAGATTTCATTAGGTCCAGATTTATGAGGAAAATTTTGGGGGCTGTAGGGTGGAATTCTTGTGGCTTGGGACTATAATGTCTTACTAGGTGATGAATTTGTTGGCTTCCATTTGGTGAATGTCACAATCACATGTCTCAGTGATGACTCAATTTACATTATTCCAAAGTACTCCACAGCAAGTTGAAACGACAAGATATGCAACCTTTTCTTTTCAATGATAAAGAAGGTATGACAGATAAGTGTAATTGTAAAGCAAAAGACAAGAAGGCAAGAATGGGCTTCCTATTAAAAGAAAAGAAAAATCTTAGAACATTAGGAAGTGATTGGTTTATAGCCCAAATTTGCTAGTCTATAGCCCAAATTCTTGGCTAATTTGGGCACTTGATTGAAATTTCTCAACACTTGCTTGCTGATTTGTAACCATTTCCAAATCAACTATCTATATATTCGCTTGACCAGACTTGAGATTGATCATTTTTTAAATAAATGAATAAAGTTACAATAAATCTTGACGATTCTGAGTTGTAAGACATTTGGTATAAAATTAATCACCTTGATAAAAGCTAGGAACTACAAAGTCAACAACTTCCAGATGAACATTGGATGAATCCAACATTAGCATCAGAGAAAGAAGGAGAGTGAATGAGTGAGAGAGATGGAGGAAGGGAGAGGAAGAGCTTGGGTGGGTTTTTTGAGGGGGGGGGGGGGGGGGGGAGGGGAGAGAGAGAGAGAGAGAGAGAGAGAGAGAGTAAGGATAGGGGAGTAATGCAACTATCAAATTGTTAACTAGTTTTTTTATGCCTGAAGACATCTAAGCACTTGATTCATAGCTAATTCTTTTTTTTTGGTAGTGATTCACAGCTAATTCTTACTGGAGAATTATGAAGTTATTTAAGTCCTGAATAGGTAAATTGGTCACCAAAATAACTTGGCTATGTTAATCAGTCACCAAAATGATGCTTTTGGCTGAAGTGAATGAAACATATAGCTCTACTTCCAATCAAAGCAAGCAAACACGTGGCTTCAAAAACAGTATCCAAGAAGTAGGTTAACAACATTTAGAGGCATTAACCAATTTGGAATTATGTATAAGAATGTTCAAATGGATGGCTAAGAAGAATTTCATTCCCACTAGATTAGCTCAAGAGATCACCTAAATAAGTAGGAACCGGTCTGTAGAGAAAACAAGGAATATCAACCTAGGAAACACATTGGAAAGGAAACTAGCTCTCCAAGTGACATAGAGATTCAATATTGAGAAAGGGAAACAACATGCAAATAAAGAAGTGTAGCATTGAGATTCAACATGCAACTATTAGAAGTCAACATGAATTTCATCACAGAACGACCTAGAAAATGAAGAAGGTCGAGACTCGGATTTGATTGAAATATGCAATAACAATATGGCGCAGATAACTAAAATCGTTAGGAAAAAAAAAAGGTGGGCAACTATGATGAAATAATAGTATTTCATTGACTTGCACACATTGACTTGCACACAATCGTTAGTAGCATTTCATTGATTTGCACACATTGATGAAATAAAGTCGGAAGGAGAAATAAAATCAGGATTGCAGAAAACGTGGAAAGCAATAATGTTTGTCTTCTATCTCTCACAATGGCTGCTTGATTCAATAAATCAAAAATGACTAATCAAAGAAAACACCATTCCAAATGAATAGCATTAGCAGGAAACACTTCATTAACAACAAGGATGGAAAATAAAGCAACTAATAAACCATAGATAATGAAGAAGAATGAAAGGAAAAGAAAATAAATATGAAACAGACAAAAGCTTTCACAATCACCTCTATCCACGACGCAAATTCCTTCCTTGTAGTCGTCAAATGCTGTTTAGATAATAGTTTTCCCCTTCAATAACTATAACCAGAGCAACGAGCTAGGCAGAACTGTTCTATTAAACACGAAAGTCTTGCTGTGAAGAAGGAGAAAAGGCTTGGCATATTTACAATTTATGCCATTACTTAAAATTAACATTATTTACAAGTTTGCCACCGTAAACTTGTCAAAACTCATTCTTAAATCTAAAAACAGGGCTGAGGGCGTTTCTGAAAAACCACGGTTTTCTCATTTTCATTCTTATAGAATGAGTTCTTGTATGCCTTACCAAACACTCATTTTGGTATCAAAATTCATTCCAAGGCTTGGAATGAATTCCTAAAATGAAAGCCAAACAAGGCCTTAGTCTCTCAATATTTCTTTTGTTCTTTCATTGAAGAAAAAAAAATGTAAAGACATGGAAATATGACAAAATCATTAATGCAAATTAATGGACCTTAAGGCAAACTTTCTTCCACGAAGGTGGCACAATGCAATGGGTTGCTTCGTCATTCGCCGCATTCAAATTTGATATTACTGTCAATGAAACCCAGCCCAACAAGACTTCTACAAGTTTCATGTAACGGAACGCGCTTTTCTATATCGTCAAGCAAGCGTAGAGGGTACTTTTGTACCATACAAGATAGGGCCATTTGGGTCCCAATGCAAATATTTTCTAACGCCAATCCTGCGTTCGTATTTTGAAAGACCATGTTGGGTTGTAATAACATAGAACGCGAAACATCCAATCAAATAAAAATAAGAAACAAATCCTTTCCCGTCACTTCGTCTGACCAGCGCGGCATTGTAATCTCTCTCTCTCTCTTCGTCATGAAGCACGTCCACCTTAAAACGCGCTCCACGCCAAACCCATAAAGCTAAATCCGTTGAAACCCACAAGACAAGAAAACAACCCCAGGAGAAAGATCATCAGCGAGAAGGAAACATATATTAGTTAAACAGAGATTTCGATTTATTTGAATCGATCCTGGCTTTGCATCTTTCTAGGTTTTTCAGAGTTTTGATGGTGGAATCTCAATCTGTTCCCGGAACCCAGAAAGGCTTAACGGACCCAGACACGGCGGCAGCTCAGCAACTTGTTCAACTCAGCGGAGATGAGGACAGTAGCAGCAGAAACGAGGATAGAGACCAAAACCAAGATGATATCACTTCAGCCAAGATTGAAGAGATCTTCGGCAAAGAAGTAGAAGTTTTCCGGCCAAGGAAACGGAAGTTTCGGAACATCGTTGATATATACCTCACCACTAGGCCTCTTAATGCCTTCCATGCCAAGAAAATGAGATGTTAGGGCAGGTTGGTTTTGTAAATTTTTCAACTTTTCTCCCCTTTTCTTTTTCCTTTCGGATCGAAAAGTGAAGAAGGTTCGTTTGTTCTTATTTGTTGTTCATACGTCAATCCTTTAAATCAAAATACATGTTATTTCATTTTTTCTTCTCTCGATCTGCTGATTGCCTTTTGTGATTTTGGGGGCCGGGTGAGAAACTGTTCATTAATATTTTGTTTTTCCTTAATCTGTTCTTAATTTATTGATACTCCTTTCCCTTTGTCGTAATTATTTTAACTATTTCAGATTGAGAGAGATAGAATGAGTTTATTACTGCTGTCTTCATTTTATTTAGCCATTAGATTCAAATTTAGTCACCACATTGCTGAGATATAGAGCCTAAGAGAGCTTCCCTGACAGATCCCCACCCCAGAAAGCCAGTTGGTTCTTATGAAGAAAATCTTTGAACCAGTTATCAAATGGATTCTGAATAGCCTAGATCACCTTTCCACTCTCTTGGTCCATTGCTCAACTCCTTAAGCTTGGTCTTGTCATGAAGGCTAGCTTGCAAACAGTTAGCTCTGAAGATTCCTATTTGCAATAGCGTTGAGCAATTCGATCTATCCATGGGATTTTTAACAAATCAATCTGTTACGGCAGCAGGTTCTGGAATACTAACCAGAAAGAATATATGAACACTCAAGATGATAATCTTCTTTTTTATTTATTTTAGTTCCCGTTTTGAAGTCATGAAGATATGGAGATGGCTGTAAATGTGTGGAAATAATTCATTATTTGTTAAAGAATGAACGGGGAATGTGTGCGCGTGTATATTTATTCACACCTGTATCCTTTTAGGATAGGCATCCTTATAACTTATACTAGCATTATCAATAGAGAAAGAGAGATTAGTTTTGCAACTGTCCAGATTTTAAATGATTTTAAATTAAATGATTTCAAATGAATAGGTAGAGTTTTGGCTATATTAACCCTATATTAATTATGTCTTAACTCTATATATTCTTAATATATTTTTATTAGGTCTTATCCAGTATATAGCTTCTAAGTTTGTAAAAAGAACAATGTTAATTGTTTTTTTGGGTACAAGCAGTGTGTGCGTGGCATTTAGTCGGTACTGCACACCCCCCCTATATATCCACATGGCATCAAACGAAGGTGCAGAAGCCGCAGATAGCAACAACTCAAACAATTTCTGAGCGTCTTCAACTAGATCGAGGTGGAGCTATCGAGCAGTCTCCCCTTTTTTATGACTACAAATACAAAACCTAATCCTTCGTTACGACTAAACCCTTTTGTGCCATGTGAATTGTCTCTTTCTTTTTTGTTTAAAACTTCTTGTGACCTAAATCAATTTATACGTTTGGAGAAATGGCCTCCTATGACGTAGGTAATATGCTATACCGTATCTGAGGAAAGGAAAGACATAGGAACAAAAATAGGAGCATAAGACTTAGAGACATTCTTTCCTTCATGCGTTTTTTTCTAGCAGTTCCCATTTGTCGCCACTCGACATGATGTTTTAAATCCCATGGCTGTACCGTGGACACCGCCAATCTTTTAAACTTTGACTCAATCCGTGTACATTCTTAACATTTCGTGCGAACTAAAACAAGGGAAAATTTGTTTTTAGTGATATTTTTAAAAAATTCTAGATTAAGTCATATAATTCTTGATAATTAAAAGTTAGTAATGATTTTTAAAATAAATGAAAATGAATATTATTTACTGTCCAGACAATAGCAAACAAAATGCTTACAAGTCTATTGACTGTGTTTCGGAATGAAATCTTTTGTAAACAGCAAAATAATATTTATTCTCAATTATCTTAAAAAAAATATGACTAATTTCCAATTACCAAGAATGAAGTATATGAAACTGGGTCTTTCAACAGAAGCAAACTCCCGTTTCAAACATTCCCAAGGAATTTAAACAACCTGGTGAAGGCTTCAAGGAAGTATTGAATTTAAAAATATGACTTTGACTTTGACCATCCACCTTAGACTTGAAACTCTAATCAAAGTATAACAATGACATCAAGTAAAAGCTTATATATATATATAAAGGGAGAAATGCACCAAGTGATGCAGAAAGGTGAAGAAAATACACTACATATTGTCTTTTTTGAGGTTTTTTTTTATAATTTTGGGGAAAGTTGTATCCTAATATATGTAAAAAATGTGTGTGAATAATAAATATATATTTTTAGAATTTTCTGTATCTTTTATTTCTTTTTTCTATTTTTCTGAATTTATTATGTGGCCCGTGGGCGACCTGCTAGCCCGCATGCCTGGGGTATTGGGTTACGGGCCAGGCACGGCCCGTCTCCCAGGTGGGTTGTGCTGTGCCCAACCTACAGCACCGCTAGGCACGGGCTAAACGTGCTCGAGCTAACCAATTAAGCAACCCTACCCAAAACACCCCATAATTTCTTCCAAATTAACTCCTATACTCAAGTTTGTTCACGCCACATGTATTACTAATTAACCCCACAAAATCCCAAAAACAACGATGTCTATAGTTTATACACATTCACTTTCCAAAAATAACCATGAGATTTAATTATCAACTTCCTTATGCCCAAGGATAGACCGACATACCTTACTTATAACTACCATTTTCAAATCTTAATGGTTTCTAATTATTGATTATTTAATGAATTATGTATCCCAAAGGTTTAGTTACAATAACCTTTCTTAAATCCTATAGTTTCTAATTATTAAATGCTTTTATTGAAACTTAGATAATATTTTATTTTACTTTTTTATCACAAGTAAAAATAAGTAGATAAATAAATAATTATTCAAATAAATGACTTGTTTATTTATAATATAAAAAAACTTAGTTTTCAATAGAATTTTTTATGTTACTTTAGAGATAATTATTATGTAACCATTTACTTTTAAAAAAGGTAAATTAATAGTCTTTGTTTTCCAATTTCAACGCACAATGCGTTCTTTCCTCTAGTAAAAGAAAAGGTTTTTCCTCTAGTAAAAGAAAACGGGAAGAATAACAAGAGAGAAGGAAAACATGTTGGGGATGTTGGCCAAGATCCAACATCCTGCTATGATATAAGGGAATAAAGTTGCACTCTAACCAATAACTTAAGTTATTGGTCTAATGGTAAGCGCTTAATCCCAACTGTAAAACCCCAACCCTAATTATATCTTAATTATTAAGTTTGTTTATTTATTTAAAGTGAGATTATTAGACTAATTAAGCACTTGTGATATGAAGGTGAGGTGGTTCTGGATTATGCCTAAGAATTTGGGAAAACAAATTGAAATATGTTGAAATTTTTACTAAAGTAAGCTTAATTAAGGTTATAACTAGATTTCAATTGGCTATGGTATCCTCCAAGAAGTTTTATTGGAGTAGATATCAAATTCTGAAATTTTGAAATTAAGTACGAAAATTAGCCTTAACACACGGACTTTGAATCGTGCATTTATTGCATGCTGAGCAAATGCTCAAATAGAATCTTTGTCGCGTGCAAATAATGTGTGTGCGTTGAGTTAATTCGACAGAACCTATTTGATAAAAATTCAACACCTGAGTGTCCAAATGTTAACGGCACACACCTAGTACAAAATTTGCCTAGATTCTGATTGCAACGCACCTAGAACCTTTTTAAACTCTCATTAACACCAATTTGGGCCAAGTATACCTAAGGCACAACCCCAAGTAACTCTAATGTACACCCTCCCAAGAATAACTAAAGTACCCCCTTGCATTACCTAATGTACCTTCTCAAATATACCCAAAGTACCCCTGTATACCTAACCCTCTCAAGTATACCTAGAGTACCCACTTGTATACCTAAGGTACCTGTAGACACCCCAAAATTGCACGATTTTTGGTAGATCTTGAAGGAGAGAAGTATTTTATTGAAATTTTCAATTCTTAATATTGGATTTGAGATCCTTAACCCATTTGAATCCAAAACCGCAAAGGAAAAGGCTCGAATTCAATCTTTTGTGCAAAGTCAAACTTTTTCGGGTAGAATTTTGTTGACTTTTGACCCCAGAAAATGAAATATTTTTTAAAGCAAGATTTCAAGATAATTTTTCTCGGTAATCAGGTTTTTAGCCATGTTATTGCATAAAAGAATTTTTTGAGATTTTAAATCTTAACGAATAACTTGGTTTTAACATGTTGAATCTTTTTACCGGACCTGAAAAACCGGAATTTGGCCTGGAACTGGAAAGTTGACTTTTTATTCACTTAGAATTTGGGTCTGGAACTATTTTTAATGGATGCAAATGGGGGGGGGGGGGGTGTTTGCTTATTTACATGTAATATCTTAAGTAAATGGAGATTAAAAAATACGAGGACATTTACTTAAATGATATTACATGTAAATAAGTATTGCCTATGTTAAAATTCGGATAAAAGCTTCTTCTTTTTTTCGAATCCGACAGATAATGTCGGATACAACAGATCTTTATTGTATCCGACAGATAATGTCAGATACAAAGAGATTTGCTTGTATCTGATCTGAGTTGTCGGATACAAGGTTTTTGCTCAAAATTAGGGTTTTTCGAGAGTTTTCACTTTTAACCATCATATCCTTCATTAAAGGAGTGAAAATCTCAGAAATAGCCTTAGAGTTAAGGTTGGTGGACTCTAAACATCATTTTGTGTCTAGCATCATGCAAACCCTAACCCTAGCCTTTGCCTATAAATAGGAGACTCCTCCTCAAGCAAATGGCCAATAAGTTGGAGATCAAAGAGCTCCGAGTGAAGAAAGGAACCGCTGCCGCATTGCTTCCAGAACCCAAGTAAGCCTAAACCCCTCTTTATTTTTCTGTCTTTACATTCTAGAGTTAGTTCTTTTCTTCTACCTTTCTGTAGAATAAGGCCTAATCTGTGTGTATGAAAACCCTTCCTCTGCTCAAAGTACCTCGAGACTTCCCCTAGCCGTAAAACGTGAAGGCGGGATCTAGGGGAAACGAGACTGAGGATTGATCTTAGTGTTAGAACCTTGTTGAATAAGCCTTTTGATTCTATGAAAACTGTTTCATATTCAAAGTACCCCAAGATTATCTCGAAGAACCATTAAACGGGGGGAGAGAACTAAGGGAAACGAGAATGGAACGGAACTCTAGGTTGTTCTAGAACCCCATTTGATTGATATGAATGCATGCTATATGTTGTTATATTATTGAAGAATGGATTTTTATACACACACACATAGCACTTGTTTTGTCGGATTCGGCTTATATTTCGGATTTATTGCATTCATTGTGATAGATCTGGAATAAATAGCCCCAAACAATTCTGGGATATTTCTTATTGGTTTTCAACATGATTTCAAGCAAGTATTGAATACCTCTAGGTCTAACCTCTCGGTTTTGGGCACTTTTGCTCAATTTTGGGGTTTTTGGCATATTCTTTCCAATCGGAGAGAATGGTGAGCCAAACTAGTACCCCATTTCTTCTTATAGGTTCTCCAATATCTTTTTTAAAATGATTTTGATTTATCTTGCACGGATTCCACATGCCTTATCACTGCTTTGAGTTGATTTTCTTTAAAAAGGGCTTAACTTGACAGCAGCTGTACCCCAACTTCGGACACTCGTAACTTCATCGTCCGGACGAATTTTGGAGTGATTTCAGAGCCATGGGAAAGGTGAGGCTGTCTAGTTTATGCCTGAAAATATTCATTAATTTTTATCAAGCGGATTTTTGACACCTCTCTGTCGAAGTTGATAGGTCAATTCAGGCCAGATTGCGGAACTTGTCACTTCGACTGAGCGCCATGTGTTCGTTTTAAGTCCGATTCGAGTGATTTTTGTTTCTGTGTTTTCCTTTGGAAGTCTAATTTCAAATTCAGTTGGTTTCATAATTGTTTGACTCCATTTGTGTCGTGGGTAACAGATTTACTCAGAACTGCTCAACAACAAGTTTTTGGGTAAATCTGTGATCTTTGGGGCCTGTTCGGGAGGTCACCCAAGGCCCATCCGAATGAATTTTTGTATGAGGCTAGTTTCATTTGAAAGATGGTCATACATACTTCATTCACACCAAATTTCATGCATTTATATAGAGCCAATTTTTCTAAATGATTTTCCAAACTTGCCCACTTGTCACTTTTAACTAGCTCCAGCAGCAGATTTCAAAGGAGAATAATTCCTAGGATTTTAACCAGAATTGATTGAAAATTTGCATGAGTCTTCTATTTATCATAATCTTTCAAATAGATTTGGTTTGATTCAATCTAAACTAGATTTGAATGATTTCAAGACAAATGGCTCTATCTTTTACCAAATTTTCCAGATTTGACTCAATTTGGTTTTGTGCAATTTTTGCTTTGATTTCCATCTATTGGTGATATTCCAAAAGTGATATTGACATAAAAGAGGATCTGGAATTCATTTGGATTTCTCATGTGAAGGTATTACACATTTGTTTAATCCTTTCTCAAGGTTTTTGATTATTTTAGCAAGCTTTCTCATTTTTTTGCATGAACAACACTTGGCAACCACCTTGTGTGGGTGAATAAGGGTGCCTAGCACCTTCCCCTGTTCATAATCTAATCCCCTTACCCATCTCTGGATTTGATTTTCAAGTAGAGTTATTTTTACTCTAGTATTTGCCTTTTAGCTCTTTTCGAATCTTTTGGTGTTCATTCACACCCCAAAAATTGAATGGTGGTGACTCTCCCATTTTTCGTTGAGTCCGTGTGTTGATGGAGGAGAATCATCTCGGTGATTTTTCCATGTCTCACAGTACCCCCTTATATTGCCTAAGGTACAGTAGTCCTTTCCCTATTAGAGAATGGCTGACACCTCCCTGCGAGGTTGGATATAAACCTTAGGATATAGGCAAGTCTACCCTGTAGGCTTTTCAACTCTCAGATGTTCTTCAGAGGTCGAGGATGGCCCTAATTTTTGTTGGGTTCATTTCAATTCTTCTATGTCTAACTACAAATCTAGGGAATTTGCCAAACGTGACCCCGAACGCAAGCACATTTGAGCAGGTTCATCTTGAGTTGATGCTTTCGGAGTCGATCAAAGATCTTCTGCAGGTCTTTCAGATGGTCAGCCCTCTGTTTTGTTTTGACGACGAGATCATCGACATAGCACTCGACAATGTCCCTTGTATAACAGAAGGTACCCCCTTCTATACCTAAGGTACACCCATATATTACCCAAAGTACCACCCAAGTATACTTAAAATACACCCATGTGTTACCTAAAGTACACCCATGTATTACCCAAGGTATCACCCAAGTATACTTAAGGTACACTCATGTATTACTTAAAGTATACCCATGCACTACAAAAATTAAGTGATTTAGTGGCGGACGTTATTGGGCTTCTTGCAGTAGTCCTTAAACGACTGGCGCTAAAATATATTTTTTCACTTCCCTCCCTCCGTCCTCCATTCTATCTGTCTCTCTTCGTCTCTATTCTCTCCTTAGCGACTCTCTCTCCTTCTCTCTAGGTGTCTCTCTTCCATGTCCCCTCTATCTCGATCACTCTCTCTCTCTCTTCCATGTCTCCTCTGTCTCTCTCTCTCTCTGTCTTTCTCCATTCTCTGTTCCCTCTGTTGCGAAATCCTAGACAGAGAGCTTCGATGGTCATACAATTTGTTCAGGGCAGATATATTTCCATGCTGATCTCTTTTGGTGCAGAAGATCACAAAAAAGAAAAAAGTCGGTCCAGATCTGGCTGATAAATTGATTCCTGCAACTTGCGATTTCTCAAACGATGGCTATCGATTGGTTTTTGCTCTCTTGTCAACTGCTTCGTAAGTCCATATACTGAAGATTTACAACTATAATCATCTATTTTCTCAATGTACATTTATAGAGTTTCGATTTCTTAAACAGATTTTTTTTCATATGAGGTAATTTTCTAAATCTCTTCTCTAAGTTCATCTTATCCGAAGATTTAGATCTGTTTTTGAATTTTTGGTTTTGATTTCTATAATTTTTCATAACAAATTTCGTTAAGCTGAACTGAGATCCCTTTCAGACTCCATGGATCTGTGGTCTAATGATGAAGTCCATGCGCTGTTGAGGATCAGATCTAACATGGAGAATTGGTTTCCGGACTTCACTTGGGAGCATGTTTCAAGGTAAATAAATTCGTCCTTGTGAGTCCTGTCTCTTGACCTACTAATGGTTTCTGTTATTCATGACATGGATAAATTAGGGTTTTTCTCTGGAGGTTTTTCTATTCAAAAATATGGGAGTCTCTTTTGAGTCATGGATACTTATTTTCAGCTCCTTATCTTGAGAAATCATGGATGCTGGAATCAAAAACATGATTCTGTATCTTTGTCATGTTAAAAAATTACTTCATTTTTTTGTTGTTCTTCTTGATTAATTGTTGCATCTTAGTTCTAGCTTAATTATCTCATGAACCTAGGACTACCTATAAGGGGATCTGCTTTTATTCATTCATTAATTCGTACTTCTTCTTCTTCTTGTTTTGATGATCAAGAAAGGAGAAAATTACAGGAAAAATTTAAAGAAAATCATCCTAGCTAATATAGGTTAGTGATGGCTATGTTAAATTAGCTTACTAATAAAGGTTCATAACATACAAATAAAGAAATGATGGACATTGTAGTAGTTTCTAAACTTATTTGAGTTCTTATTATACCATATGCTGCTGTTAAAAACCGAATGCTAAAACATGTAGGGCATAATAAGTTGGATTGGGGAGAACAAGAACAAGTTGGAGAAGTGCGAGTTTCAGCACTATTTCTTATGGTGAGTTAATCACTTTATAGACTTTTTCCATATTAATTGAAATTCAGCTGTTGCAATTTAGGATTCCCGAACTCTTTTAGAAGTTCTTTGCTTTTTGTTTTCTAATTATAGAAGCAAGGACTTTCTGATCTGGTTTGTTTCAGACAATAAAACTGTTAAACTTTCTAGATGTCTTCATGGGGTCTATTGTATCTTTGTTAGTTATCTAATGTTTTTTCTGGGAGAAAGTTGGTGATATTAGGATAACACGAGTGTTAACATGCTAAATTTTTGGGCAGCTTGCTAGGTTTGATCCAGTGTAGTTATTGGGAGTAAGGAACAAGGAACTATTGGCTGCCACAATACAATTTGAATCTTTAGATCTTTTGTAAACGGACACAAATGTTATGTGTTACTGCATTGTGCTGTGTTGATGTCTTCTTAACATGCTTGAGGCTATTCTTTAAATTTTTTTTTTCAGAATGAAACAAGTTTGAAGGATTATATTATTTAGCAGAGGTCTTAATGACATGCTGATTCATTTGTTCTGCATTATGTTTTCCTTGCATTTAGTGTCTTGCTTTATGTTTTCAGGTATATAACTTAAGCACGAATTATGGAAGCCCCTCTTGTCCCCTTGAGATCTTCCTATTCCATGTTTGGAGAAATGTTTAGTATGACAAAATTTTCCCCAGATTTGATGAACTCCATTCTCTGATTCTATTTGCTACTCTGTAAAAACGTTTTTTCAAAACTTAATTTATTTATTTTACCTTTAATATTGATAGTATATAGGGGTATATATTTTTAAAGAGAGTTTGATATAAACGATGCCCATTCAGTTAAACGAAATGAGGTGAGAGTCTTGACCTGATGAAGGTAATAGATACTGATACAGACAAGCTAGGTGATCTCCATTGGGCCTAGCAATAGTAATTTTGAGTGAGTTTTTTTTGGTACTTGATGGAATCTCAAATTGACTGGACATCTTTATTTAATGCTTTGTACTTTCTGAATGCTCAATAATTTCTTTTCTTTATCATTCAGGTATATAAATACAGAAATATAGTTGCACAGATTGTGAGAAGAGCTTAAGGGGAAATACCTTAATACTGTTGATATCCCAATACTATGCAGGGAAGCTGATATCAAGAACAGGTGCACCTAAACTCATATTCTTTTTTTGTTGTTTCAATCATAAACGCTTCCACCTAGGCTGTTGGATAAGAACCACCATTTTTGCGTCACAGGTTGCTGCCCTAGCCGCATTGGACTTTTTCCCCACCTGGAAACACAGGACTTACCCTTCTCAGATCTCTTTCTTTCATGTTTTTCACACCTTGTATCAACCTTCTATTATGCCTTTATCTGATTGTTCTTCCTTATTTATCCTCTTTTAGGTGCTTAATCCTCTTTCAGGTACTTAATATCCCAGCCAAGATTAACAAGAGTATGGTTGAAATTTTCTCTCAGGCCTTTCTCTCATTGGACCTTTTAAATTTCTAACTGTTGTGTTTTTTTAATAATGCTTTGTAACAAGGCCTTTTAAATAAGCATTTTGTCAAGCACTTTTCTAGATATATATATATTTTTTGGTATGGAAGCACTTTTTTAGATATATGTGCCATATTTTTTTTAATTCGCAAGGTAAGTGGGTGCGTGGAGAGATTGGGGGAACGGGCAAGGGCAGGGCAGGGGGCAAGTCCGTAGGGGCAGGGGCAAGGGCATGGGACGCGGGAAGCTGGAATGCGTGGGAGCGCTATAAAAAATTATTCTTTTTTAAAAAAAATGAAACATTGTGCGGCGGTGTTAAACTGCCGCTAAAACATGAAAAGACCGCCGCTAAAAGATTCAGCGACGGAACCTTTTCCGACGGACTACTGTCGGTGCCAGGGCCTTTTAGTGGCGGTCATAGTCTGCCGGTAAAGGTGTGAATTTTTGTTGTGATGCATTATCCAAGGTACCACTAAAGTATACCTAAATACACCTATGTATTACTTAAAGTACACCCCGTGTATTACCCAAGGTATCACCCAAGTATACCTAAGGTACACCCATGTATTACCTAAAGTACCCCAAAGTATTACCTAAAGTACTCACAAGTATTACCTAAAGTACCCCCCAATTATGCCTAAAGTACACTCCTCATATTACCTAAAGTACCCCTCTTATATTACTAAGGTACACCTCTTGTATTACCTAAGGTAGACTCCTTGTATTACTTAAAGGTACCCCTCTCATATAACTAAAGTACACCCCTTCTATAACTAAGGTACTCATCTTATATAACTAAGGTACACGCCCCAAGCATACCTAAAGTGTACCCCTTCGAATAACTAAGGTAAACCCCTTGGAACTCCAAAATACCCCTCAAATAACACAAAGGTACCCCCACATAACACTAAGGTACCCCCTAGTATGCCTTAGGTACACCCTAAGGATTTAGCGGAATAAAGGCTTTGTTGAGGGGCAATTTTGAAAGATCAAAAGTAGAGCAGATAAAAGGATGCCTTAACTAAAATTCTTAGTGTTTTTGAGTCCCTCCTTTCTTATGTTGGACGTATAGAACAAGAGAGAAAGAGAGAGTATTAAGAGCTTGGAAGCTTGTTGAAGAAGAAGAAGGATCAGGAGGAAGATTGAAGGGAAGTTGAGCTTTTTAATTAAACAAGTAAATAACCCTTCCAATTAAATGAATTTACTAAATTTTCGTATTTCTCTCTATTAGGGTTTGGTTGAGCTGAAAATTCATTTGCATGTTGGTTTTTGCATCTAAAATTCGTAGGGTTTTGGTTGTATAACATTCTTGTATAGTTTTCTACTAATTTGTTATAGATTTCCAACCTATATTGATTATATTCAGATTTAGATCTGAATTTGATATGATGAATGACGTTTCACATGGTTGGATTTGTGTTCATGTGGATTTGAGATGAACTTCTGTTTTGGAAGGTGTTTTAAAAATGTTGGAATGTTTTATGATCATTCCACTTGGTTTTGACCCCTTATGAGCAGTCTGATATCCCCCCACCAAGGTGCTTTCGTACTAGGGAGAGTCATACAGGAAAATATAATTGCTGCTCAAGAATTATTTCATCCAATAAAAAAAAAGGAAAAACCAAAAAAAAGCATGGTCTTTTTGCAGTCAAGCTTGACATTGCAAAAGCTTATGATGGAATCAGTTGGGATTTTATTGAGAAAACTTTGCATTCTTTTGGATTTGGGCCTAAAATTACTAGCATGTTGATGTTCTATATTACTTCTGTCTCTTGTAGATTAAATTAACGGTAAGCCTTGTGGGTTGGTCAGACCTTCTCGAGGCATCAAACAAGGAGATCCCTTATCTCCTTACATTTTTATACTAACCCAACAAGTGCTTTCTCTAGCGCTAGCAAAGGTTGAACAAAACAATTTCATCCATGGGATAAAGGTTACCAGATTAGCAGATCCTGTCACTCATTTGATTTTTGCAGATGATTTACTTTTACTTGGTTTAACTGCTGAAAATAATATATCTCAATTTTTGGATGTCATTAACACTTTTTCTGATATGGTAGGGCACAAAATGAACCTCACTAAATCTGAATTGTTCTTAAGCCCTAACATCAAAGGGCAAGCCAAAGGCAAAATTGATAGACTTTTTGGAATCATACCAACCAAGCAGTCGGGCAAATATCTCAATTTCCCTATTTTTTTGAATGCCTCCAAGCCTAGACATTTCACCAATCTGCTAGAAACAGTTAATAGAAGAATGGCAG
Source organism: Buxus sempervirens (assembly GCA_947561395.2). NCBI lineage: Eukaryota > Viridiplantae > Streptophyta > Magnoliopsida > Buxales > Buxaceae > Buxus > Buxus sempervirens. Next base: position 14,291,751 of record OX387182.1, read on the forward strand.
GATGGAAAGCAAAGATGTTAACCCAAGTGGGTAGGGTAACTCTGATCAACTCAGTGCTTCTGAGCACTGGGCAATATATGATGAGTAGTCTCAAGCTCCCAACAAAGGTCTCAGAAGACATCAATAAGGAGGCTCGAAAATTTTTCTGGTTCAAGCCCGACAAAGAGAAAACACTCCACACTTTATGCGGGGAAAACCTTTGTCTTCCTCTAAGATTTGGTGGTCTGAATATTAAGGACACAAAAAAGTTCAATCAAGCAATGCTTTCAAAGGTCGCTTGGTCCCTTGCTACGGAGGAAAAGAAGATTTGGACAAATATCCTCAAAGCTAAATACTTCCCATCAGATAATTTCCTTCATGCTAAAGCGAGGAATAATGCTTCCTAGTTATGGAAGCATATCTGCAAGGCGAAAGTCCATCTTGAATTGGGGAAAACATGGCAGATAGCAAATGGTTTGTTTATCTCTATCCACGACCAAGGTTGGTTTAACAGTGTTTCAAACTTGCAGGTGGATACCTCAAGATGTGATGAAGGCATGGTGGTTGCTGATCTGATAAATCAAAATTCAAGAAGATGGAAAACAGAAACTCTAAGACAATGGTGGCCGGAACAGGTAGTCACTCAAATTGGAAGCATTCCAATCAGTAAGTACTCAATCAAGGACAAACTAATATGGAGAGGTATGTCTTCTGGTAAATTTACTATTTCTTCATCCTATAAGTTATTAAATGCTGCTTATTCTTCTACTCGGGAAGAGAAGCAATGGCTCAAGGCCTGGCATCTCCCTTGCCCCCAAAAAATTCGTTTTTTCCTTTGGAAACTTATTAGGGAAGAAAATGCCACAAATGAAATCCTTCAACAGAGACTTGGGATACCAGCTAAGAACTAAGTGTTGTGTAGTTTTGAATAAGAATCCCACCTTCATCTATTCTATAAATGTGAGCTCTTAAGAGCAACTTGGTTCAGCTATGTGGGGGGTCGTTTCCCTGAAAATTTACACCCTCAGTCTTGCAAGGAATGGGTCTTTCAGCATGTCCTTAAACTCGGTAAAGTTGGTGATCAAAATAATAACCTGATTATGGTAGCCTGGGCAAATCCATGCTGGGTGATATGGAGAGCAAGAAACAATGTTATTTATGAAAACAAAGCCCCAACTTTAAAACTAATAGCCTCTTTTTTATCCTCTTTGCAAAGAGACTCCGAACATCTAGCAAAATAGGCTACTAGGAAGACCAAACTAGAAGATCAAAAGAATACATCACATGGAAAAGAACCAATGCTCGGATGGACAAAAAACAACGTTTATGGGGTTGCTAAAGGATGCCTGGCTGTTGATGTTGTGGGCGTTATTGCAAGGAACTCTGATGTCAGGATGATAGGTGCTATTGCAAATGGGATGAGTGAAGCAGATGCACTCCTTGGTGAAGCATCTGCACTAGTGGAAGGTTGCAAACTAGCTCTTGCGCTAAATTGTGACAGAGTGGTAATTGTATTGAACTCTAAAATTGGGGTCGATGCTTTCTCAAAGAACACTGCTGATCCTTGGAGAATTGTTCACCTGCTTGATGAGGCAAGACACCTCCGTGGCCTCTTTACCGAATTCCACCTATCGAAAATCTTCAGAGAAGCAAACTGCCCAACCGATGGCCTTGCAAATTTCTACATTAGCAATTTCTCTTGTTTCTAGAAGTCCTCTATTCCCGATTGCATCCATACCCTCGTGTTAAGTGATTTCTTGGGTCAAGCTGGGTCTAGGCTCGTCCCTGATTGACATGTAAATTCTTTTTTTAATTCTTTTATATATTCAGATTTTCTTATTAAAAAAAAGCATTTTAACCTAACAATCAAACTCAGAAGGTATCGGTTGTACTACCAAAGCTAACTTGGTACAATTTGAAGGCATTGAGTTTTAATCGGCACAAGTGGTGTGGCTCACAATGTTGTGGTATGTATGCACAAAAGCAAGCCGTTGGTCAAAAACTACTATGAACAAAAGAAAGTGACTTTTAGAAAAGAGATAGAGAGAAGGAAACAAAGAAAGAAAGGAGTAGCTTACCCTTTATCTTCAAACTAGAGATTTTAATTTTGAATCCAAAAACACTTGCCCTGTTAGGACAAAGAAAATTTTAGAAAGGAGATAGAGAGAAAGAAACAAGGAAAGAAACGAATAGTATTGTCAGATCTGTCCATTATCTTCTAGGACTTCAAATCAGCTAGAACCTTTAGCTGGAAGATCTGTTGATCCAATGGTGAATTTTGTGTATGCGTCAACTTCTTTCACAGACGTGTTGTAGACACCCCAAATTGCACTATAAAATGAGAAAATAATAAAAACATGTAATTAGAGCTTAAAACAGGTCAAAAATGCATAAAAATTGAATAAACAGGCTTTGCCCGTATTTTATTCACGGGCCGGTCGCGCCCGAAATCTCTCTACGGTCAGGCGCGCCCGTGAAAACTATACGGTCATCGTTGGACCGTAGTGCATTTACTGTCACTAAAGACACGTGCGAGTTTTATCCTTCTCTCGATTTCCGAGCTTTATCTTTAGTCCAATATATCTTTAAATGAGCGAATTAAGTATTTTATTCGCTGAAGCCACCTTGGTTGGCTATGGATGGGCATTATCTCTGTATTTCACTCTATCTCAAAGACCAGGCCATATCCTTCTGGACCAGCCCTGCCCCTGTGTTTGCCTATAAATAGAGGGTCTCTCCTCTAGCTAAGGGCCACGAAATTTTGAAGAATCAAAAGCTCCAAGAGAAGGAAAGGAATCCCTGCTGCCTGCCTGCTCAATCCAGGTAAGTCCCCTATCCCTTTTTATTTTCTGTCTTCAATTCTAGAAGTAATAGGATCATCTCTATTGCTGTAGAATAAGGCCATCTTTTGTACTTGTATTCCTAAACTTGTCTCTAAGTACCTCAAGAGTCTCTCTAGCCGTAAAACGTGAAGAGAGAACTAGGGGAAAGGGGAACAGGTGGATCCCTAGAATAGAACCCCATATCTGTTTTTTTCTTTTTTCATAGAATAAGGCCTGTGATTGTGTTTGTGTAACCAAACCTATCTCTAAGTACCTCAAGAGTCTCTCTAACCGTAAAACGTGAAGAGAGAACTAGGGGAAAAGAGAACAGGTGGATCCGTAGGGTAGACCCCCATGTGCTCTAATTTGTGAGATGTGGCTGTTTTAAATATCCTGATCATGTTTTAATGCTTTTTATGATATATCTGAATGAATAACATGAATCTATGATGTTTATAGCATGAGATCCCCACTTTTTGATAAAATTTGGATTTTCCACATATTTGCACCTACAGCACTGTTTTCGTGAATTTTGTGGTTTTAGGCTAAGATCTTGGATTTATCATGATCAATATGATAGATCTGGATCCAGAAGCCTGAAAGTAAATTCTAGGGTTTCATGATATGGTTTTTAAATTGTTTTTTCATTATTGAGAGAAGACCCTACGGTCTCAATTCTCGCATTTTGGTGTTTTTCATCAATGTGGGTATTTTTGGTTTTGATTTTCAGATTTAATGTGAAATTTGGGCTTTATCTATATCCTGGACTATTCAAGTTCAATTTTGAAATATTTTATAAAAATCATATTTTTCTAGATTTCTAGAATTTTGACTTGAAGCCAGATTTTTGGATTTTTCACTTTAAATTGATTTTATTTGATTTTATCTCAATTTTGTTTTGATCATAAAACCCTAGGAATGGTATGATCATATTTGATAGTTCTGGATCAATCAGACTATTCATATGAAAAAACCATATATTTTTATCTTCTTTTTGTGATTTTTCATGAATTTTATAGCAAGCTTTTTCCTTTATTTTAACATGAACAATACCTGGCAGCCACCTTGTGTGGTTGAATAGGGGTGCCTAACACCTTCCCCTGTTCATAACTTAATCCCCTTACCCATCTCTGGTTGGTTTTTTTAGGAGGGTTATTTTTACCCTAAAATTGCCTTTTGTGCTTATTTAATATTTTGGTGTCCATTCACACCTAAATTGAATGGTGGCGACTCTTTGTTTTATATAATCCCGTGTGATGATTGAGGAAATCATTAAATTGATTTTTTCCATGTCTCACAACTGGCGACTCTGCTGGGGACTTGTGGATTTCAGCCTTTTGGTGTTTTAGTTCATGTTTTTGATTTTTGATTTGCTTGCTATTTTATGTTCTTAAGCATGACGAGTATATTATAAATCTGAATTATTGCTTAAGAATTCATGGGGGTAGAAACATGCTTAATTTTGATTTATAGGATTGTTTCTACAAACATGCGTAGGGGAGGTCCGTTTTGCTGAACCATGCTTATTTCTTGCTATATTTTTATGATAGCATGTTTTAATTTCAGCATGATCTCCATGATGATTTTGGGTGTATGACATGATCATGTGTTTGCATGATAGATGATTTTCTTTATGAGCATGTTTTAGGTGCTATAGGACTGCTTTAGTTACTTGTTTATTTTAAATATGATTTCCTATTATGCCTTGGTTTGTTTATGCATGGCTGCGAAAAGAATGGCAAAGGTTTGGGACGTTGTGAATGCACCCTATTTTTACAATGCACTGTGCACTTTTTATTTTTTTTACACGGCCTACCCTTAACCTATAGGAAGTTGAACCCAAATGTGTGTAGCTTGGCGCAACGAGGTCTATACTTCGGGAAGCGAAAGTGAAAACATTCACCTTAGAACTTTGAGCTAATGATGTGATGATAATGTGGATCTGGGATTCTGGTCATCACTAGGCTTGAGTGCTAAGTTGCCATTAAGCCAAAACCCAAAACCCCTACGCTTAAAGGTGGAGTTACACGTTTTTGGCTAAAGTATACAATTACGTGGGGATATGGGTTTGTATGATTGTGGGAAGGCCGTGTGCATGGCTTACAAACCAGGGCATAATGCGGATGCCATATTGAAGGTAAACAAGGTAACAAGGTAATCCTATTACTTTGCATTATTTTCATGTCATAGGGGTGTCATGGTGCCCATTGGTTGGGGACAAAATTGGTCCCAAATATGTTTGTTCTTAAGCATGGTGTAGCCCATAGGAAGAGTCTCTAACTTTGTTTAGGATCAATCCTACTCTATGTACACACAAGAGGCAACAAAAGGGTACCGAATTCTTGAGTATGGTGTCAATTTGGAGGGTACATGTGCCCTCCTAAGCATGTGTTTTAGTAAAAAGGCCAAGGTCCACTTTGGGACAGTTTAGAAGCCTGGCACTGGGTGAACCGTACGTTTGGATAAACAATTAAAGTGATCAAACCATGTAAAAACTGGAAAAACATAACAGGGTTCCGTAAAACCGCATTTAGTACACGGGCTGGGCTTGCCCGTATTAGTTATACGGGCTAGGCTCGCCCGTGTTTTCCATACGGTCACGGCTTGCTCGTAATTTGAATACGGGCAGGGCTGGACCGTACTGTGTATACGGTTTTCTCGGAATATTCAACTTTAATCAGTTTTTCCCACTAAAATCTTCCTTTAACCTTTAAATAATGATAAAGGGAAACAAGTTTGAATAAAATGCTTCAAAAAAAAATAATAATAATAATTGAAAAAAAAATGTGAGAGAAAGGTTCCTTGGACTTCAAAAACCCTTTGAATTTCAGACTTTTCAAAAAATCCTTGGGCCTCTGAAAGCCTTTGAATTTCAGATTTTTCAAAAAATCCTCGGGCCTCTGAAAGCCTTTGAATTTCAGATCTTTGAGCCTCTGAAAGCCTTTGAATTTCAGAACTCTTGGGCCTCTGAAAGCCTTTGAATTTCAGATTTTTCAAAATCCTGGGCCTCTGAAAGCCTTTGAATTTCAGATCTTTGGGCCTCTGAAAGCCTTTGAATTTCAGAACTCTTGGGCCTCTGAAAGCCTTTGAATTTCAGACCTTTTTCGTTTGGGCCTCTGAAAGCCTTTGAATTTCAGAACTTTTGGGCCTCTGAAAGCCTTTGAATTTCAGACCTTTTTCCTTTGGGCCTCTGAAAGCCTTTGAATTTTAGAACTTTTGGGCCTCTGAAAGCCTTTGAATTTCAGACATTTTTCTTTTGGGCCTCTGAAAGCCTTTGAATTTCAGACTTCTTATTTCAAAATATCCTTGGGCCTCTGAAAGCCTTTGAATTTCAGACTTTCATCAAAAATCCTTGGGCCTCTGAAAGCCTTTGAATTTCAGACATTTTCCAAAAATATCCCTGGGCTTCTGAAACCCTTTGAATTTCAGACCTTTTTCAAAAACCCCCCCCCCCCCCCCCCCCGGGCCTCTGAAAGCCTTTGAATTTCAGATCTTTCTCTCTTTTGTGGGACCTGTTGGAAGCCCTAGAACATTCCAACAATTCAATTCAAAAAAAAATATAATAAAAAAATAAAAAAAGAAAAGAAAAAAGAAGCAAATAAAGAAAAATCCAAACTCGTGTTCACCCAGCTTGCACATAGGCATTCCTAGGCATGTGAATGAGATTAATTGAGCACTGATATCTTTTCCTTTATCTTGTATCCAGGTACTAATACACTTGCAATCATAGCTCATGTAACCAGATCAAGAGCTTGAGCTATGAATCCCATTGAAGATGAAGTTGATGCTCCTCATCCAGATGTTGTTCTACTCCAAGAACAAGTGGCAGGATTAGCCCGAATGCTAGAAAACATACTGTCAGTACAGGCCCAACAAATGTAGACCCAGAACCAGGCATCCACATCCAACCCTGCACCTCCACCCCAAGTCAACATTCCACCTCCAGTGCAACCAACTCCTGAACCCGTCTATGAACCCACCCCTGAACCTATACTGACCAGGGATGAGACAGCTGAGTCAAACAAGGCTAAGGAAAAGGAAATGATAAGGGAAGAGGTTGAAAGAAAGTTCATGCATAAGCTAGAAATGATCCAAGATGAACTAAGGGAAGTCAAAGGGGTAAACAACTTTGGTGGCACCAATTTTGAAGACCTGTGCCTATACCCTAATGTTAACCTGCCGGCTAAGTTTAAGTGCCCAGACTTGGACAAGTATGATGGCACTGGTTGCCCCATGAGCCACCTAAAGTTATATTGCGGTGCCCTATGCCAGTTCGGGCAGGATGAGGGTATCTTGATCCAACTTTTCCAAAGAAGTCTGACTGGAACCGCATTAAGATGGTTCGCCACTCTGGATCATGGAAAGATCAAAAGATGGAAGGACCTAGCCGATGCCTTCCTGGCTCAATACCGGTTCAATTCAGAAATCGTGCCAGACAGGTACGACGTCATGAGAATGAGCAAAGGAAGGGAAGAGACTGTAAGGCAATATGCCAAGAGGTGGAGGGAGACAGCCTCCCAGGTCAGGCCACCCATGCTAGAACAAGAAATGATTTCTACTTTCATCAGCACTTTGGGTCAACCATTCTACAGCCACCTGGTGGGTCAGACCACCACTAATTTTGCTGCCTTGGTTCAAGTGGCTGACCGAATAGAAGACGGGATCAGGTCAGGTAAGATAATTGACCACTCTGCCATGGTTAGTCAGCAAGACCCTAATCTGAAGAAAGGAAGCGGAATAAAAAAGAATGGGAACAAGAAGGAGGGTGAGGTAAATATGGTACAGCCACCATCTGGCCCTAATAAGCCCATACAAATCAACATACCAGCTCATTTTCCTACTCCACCTGCTCCATCTACCCCGGCCCCCATGAGGGTTAATGTTCCAGCAGCACCTTCAGACCAAAAAAGGGTTTTTACTAAGGAAGAAAAGGATGCCTATTTTGCAGCAAGGAGAAATAGGGTTTTCACCCCTATTCCCATGACTCCTTCTCAGTTGCTGCCCACTTTATTGAAAGCAGGGTATATCACTTTAAGAGAACCTAATCCGAATGCATCCAAGGGGAGAAATTTTGACCCTTCCACCACTTGTGATTACCATATGGGTGCACCTGGGCACCCTACTGACAAGTGTTGGCCTTTGAAACATGCCATTCAGGATTTACTAGACCAGAATACCCTGTCTTTCAATACAGGGGCTCCTAATCCTCCAAGAACCGATATTGGACAAAACCCACTGCCCCAGCATCACGGGGCAGGCCCATCTAATGTCATAGGAGTCATCTCTTCTGACAAAATAACCTTTGACCCATCTCAATTAATTGCTCCCATGGGGACAACGGTCAAAGTATATTTTGACAGGAGAAATGAGGACAAAGAAGTAAATGTGATTTCAAAGGGGAAAGATTGTGCTGCAAAGAACATTAACTCATCTTTGGACCGGGTATCATCCCTCATGGCCCAGATGAACATCTCCAAGCCACCTTTGGTCATTAATTACAATCCATCCACTTTTACTCCACCTATTCAAGCTAAACCACCATTGGTCATAAACTGTGACCCCCTTAGTGCATCAGTCACTTCTACAACCCCTCAATCAAAGCAACTTCCACCTCTGGTTATTAATGTTCCATTTACCCAAACTTCCGCATCCAAGTCCAAACTTCCTCCATTAGTGGTAAATGTCCCCAAGCCTTCCTACTCTGAATCGGCTGTACCATGGAACTATAATGAAGCTTTTACCACTACATGCCCTGCAGCTGAAGGCAAGGAAGAAGTAAACCTCATGATGAGGTCAGGAAAAGGTATAGGGGTGGAAGAAAAACAAAAAGAGACAGAGAAAGAAAAGAAAGAAGAAGAAAAAAAATAAAGGAAAGGCCAAGGTAGGAGAAGAGGCCCCTCAGGTAACTAACAGTGAGGCTGCGGACCTCATTAAGATAATAAAAAAGAGTGAGTTCAATATTGTCGAACAATTGAACAAGGTCCCTGCCCAGATCTCAATTCTGGGATTATTGTTAAATTCTGAAAAACATAGGGACTCCTTGTTAAGGATACTCCAGGGGGCCCATGTGCCTAAAAATATTGAACCAGACCAACTAGGCCGGATGGTTGGTCAAATTTTATCCCACAATGTGATAAGTTTTTCTGAGACTGAAATCAGTCCAGCAGGGTACCATCATGTTGACCCATTGCACATAGCTGTACTCAGTAAGGGTTGCATGATAGCCCGGGTCTTGATTGATAATGGGTCGGCTCTCAATGTTTGCCCGTTAGTAACCTTTGTTAAGCTCAATTTGGAGCGAAACAAAATAAAACAAAATGGAAGAATTATAAGAGCATTTGACAGCTCTAAAACACACTCCCTAGGGGAGGTTAAACTGCCGGTCACAATTGGACCGTATATTTTTAACATCACATTTGAGGTGATGGATATACCTGCGGCTTTCAACCTATTCCTAGGAAAGCCGTGGATTCATACAGCTAGGGCCATACCATCTACCCTCCACCAAAGAGTCAAATATATTAGAGGGCAAAAGGTGATTACCGTCCTGGCCGAAAATTTGGTTCCCTCCATGTGGTCCCCTGATGTACCCTGTATTAACATGGAAATGACTGCTGATAAGATGACATTTCACTCTTTCCAATTTGAAACTGTTAATTTCATACCTGGAGGGCATCAGGAAAAAGAAGGAAAGTTGACCTGTGCTGAGAGGATGGTCAAGAATGTGCTAGAAAAGTACCATTTTCACCCTGGAAAAGGTCTGGGGGTTAACCTACAAGGAAGGATAGAACCGGTACAGGTCAAGAAGATGGTTCACAGAGCAGGGTTGGGGTCCAAGCCAAGGAAATGGAGAAGATAGGGGCAGATAGAAACTATGAAATTCCCTCATATCAGGGAAACTTTTCCAAAGCTTTCTCACATGATTCAACTGTCTCCTCCTGAGGATCAGTCCAAACCTCCATACTACAATGTCAACCCATTCCAGAAACCCAAACCCTCCACAATACAACCATATGTTCCACCTCCACCTCCACAAGCATCTGGTGGGCCTGGGCCACGGGCAGAACAGGAGCAGGATTTTTCAAAGGACATTGGAGCATTTTTTGCCATGACAGAAGGCAAGCAAGAAGAAGTAGCAGAGGAGCTACCTTTTATTGATTGGGCTGCAGTAGAAGTTCCATCTGGAACTGGCCCTATAGAAGAAACAGGCAACGCAACTCACCCAGTACTGGTGATCTCTGATGCAGACCCCGAGCTTAAGGAGCAGGCTTGTATCCCTGCCCCAGATTCTTTTATTCTAAATAATTGGGAGGAAACTCCACTTACTTTTGAAGCCGCGTTTGTTTGGCAAACAGACATGGCTTCCAAAAAAAAACTCCATTAGTGGAATGCCCTTTTCCTGAAGGTTTTAATGAGCCTTCGTCTTCAGGGAAAGATTTTGTAGAAGGCTCTCAAAAAACACAAAAAGATTTTTCATTTTTTTCTAGAAAAGATAAATTTTTCAAAAAGGTCAAAACCATTTATGAACCATATAAGCAAACGGAATTGGATCAGGATGAGTATGACTTCGACCTTGAGCTCGACTTTGACCTAATGGGGGTCGAAGAAGAGACCGAGGACGAAGAAGATGACCCTCCAAAAGAAATCACATATCAATTAGAGCGTCATGAAAAGGGGGTCCAACCCAATATTGAAGAGACCATATCAGTAAACCTAGGGACCGAAGATGACCCAAAAACAGTGAAGATTGGGGTATGTCTATCTGAGGAACAGCGGGATGAAATGATACGATTTTTGGCTGATTATGAAGATGTATTCGCATGGTCGTATCGGGATATGCCTGGACTAGACACAGACATGGTTGTACATAGGCTACCAATTCTGCCAGATGCTAAGCCAGTTAAACAGAAACTGAGAAGGTTAAAACCAGAATGGACTTTAAAGGTCAAAGATGAAGTGGTTAAGCAGTTCCAAGCAGGATTCTTAGCAGTCTCCACATACCCTGAATGGCTTGCAAATATAGTACCAGTGCCAAAGAAGGATGGAAAGGTCAGAATGTGCGTAGATTACAGAGACTTGAATAAGGCAAGCCCAAAGGATGATTTTCCACTTCCACACATAGACATATTGGTGGATAACACCACTGCACATAGCCTGTTCTCATTCATGGACGGCTTTTCTGGTTATAATCAAATCAAGATTGCAAAGGAGGATCAAGAGAAAACGGCTTTCATTACACCTTGGGGTACCTTCCACTACACTGTCATGCCATTTGGGCTTAAGAACGCAGGGGCAACCTACCAGCGGGCCATGACAGCCTTATTCCATGATATGATCCATAAGGAGATGGAGGTTTATGTGGATGATATGATAGCCAAATCATGTGAAGAAGAAGACCACTTGATCAATTTGAAGAAGGTGTTTGACCGGCTCAGGAAATACAGTCTAAGACTTAACCCTGCGAAATGTGTCTTTGGGGCTACATCAGGAAAATTGTTGGGCTTTATAGTAAGCAAAAAGGGAATTGAGATTGACCCAGCTAAAGCTAGAGCAATCATTGAAATGCCATCACCCAAAACGGAGAAGGAAGTTTGTGGTTTTCTTGGAAGGATTCAGTACATAAGCCGGTTCATAGCATAGCTCACCACTATCTGTGAACCAATTTTCAAACTTTTAAGAAAGAATAACCCGACAGTCTGGAATGATGATTGCCAAGAAGCCTTTGACACAATAAAAGAGTATTTATTGAACCCACCTGTGCTAGTACCACCAACTCCAGGAAGACCATTGATTTTATACTTGTCTGTTTTAGAGACGTCAATGGGGTGTGTCTTGGGACAGCATGACGATACAGGCATAAAGGAGAGGGCGATTTACTACCTGAGTAAGAAATTTACAGAATATGAAGCAAAATATTCCCCTCTAGAAAAAACTTGTTGTGCTTTAGTGTGGGTAACTCAGAGACTAAGGCACTATTTCCTTAGTCATTCCACCTTACTGATATCCCGAATGGACCCTTTGAAGTATCTATTTGAGAAACCAGCTTTAACTGGCAGAACAGCAAAGTGGCAGTTGTTACTCTCTGAATTTGACATTACCTATATCACACAGAAGGCCATTAAGGGTCAAGCCATTGCAGATCACTTAGCTGCACACCCTTTACCAGAATACCAACCCTTAAAGACCAACTTCCCCGATGAGGCAATCCTGTTTGCTGAAGAGGAAGAAGGTGAAAGCTCATGGCAAATGTTTTTTGATGGGGCCGCCAATATGAATGGAAATGGAATAGGGGCTGTTCTGATCAAGCCAGATGGGGCACATATCCCGATCGCAGTAAAACTAAGGTTTCAATGCACGAACAATATAGCAGAGTATGAGGCATGTATAATTGGGTTGCAAGCTGCCTTAGACCATGAAGTAAGGGAACTTGACGTATATAGGGATTCGAGTCTTATCATCTTCCAAACAACTGGTGAATGGAAAACCAAGGATCACAAATTGATCCCCTATCACCAGTATTTGGAAGAAATAAGCACTAAATTTACTAGAATTTCCTTCAATTATATGCCAAGGGCCAAAAACCAGTTTGCAGATGCTTTAGCCACATTGGCTTCAATGGTCAGTATGCCAGAAGGTGTTGATATTAGACCATTGGAAATTGAAGTCAGGGATGAACCAGCTTACTGCCTTGTTCTAGAAGAAACCCCAGAAGAATAAGTACCATGGTTTCAAGACATTAAGAACTTCCTAAATGATCGGAGCTTGCTAGAAAATGTCACCTCTATAGAGAAAAGAACAATACAAAGATTAGCCGGTCAATTCTTATTAAGTGGTGGGCAGTTGTACAAAAGATCACATAACGATATCCTACTCAGATGTGTTGCAAAGACTGAGTCAGAAAGGATAGTTGAAACGGTACATGGAGGAGTATGTGGACCCCATATGAATGGGCATATGCTTGCCAAGAAGATTCTGCGATTGGGATATTACTGGTCGACTATGGAGCACGATTGCTATATACACGTCAAAAGGTGTCATTTATGCCAAGTGTACGCGGATAACAAGAATGCACCCCCAAGTGAATTACATAGTATGACATCTCCATGGCCCTTCTCCATGTGGGGTATAGATGTCATTGGAATGATCTCTCCAAAGGCATCAAATGGACACAGGTTTATACTTGTAGCAATCGTTTACTTCACCAAGTGGGTAGAAGCGGCTTTTTATGCAAACATTACGAGTAGCCATGTTCTTAAGTTTTTAAAACACAACATCATTTGTCGCTATGGTTTGCCGAGTGCCATACTAACAGACAATGCTTCAAACCTTAAGAACAAAGACATGAGGAAGATGTGTGAACAATTTCAGATTACCCACCACAAGTCAGTGCCTTACAGACCAAAGATGAATGGGGCAGTGGAAGCAGCGAATAAGAATATAAAGAAGATCATCCAGAAGATGGTAGTGAGTTTTAAAGATTGGCATGAAATGCTGCCACTTGCTCTACATGCTTACAGAACCTCGATTCGGACTTCTACAGGGGCAACCCCATATTCCCTAGTCTATGGAATGGAAGCAGTTTTACCAGTGGAAGTGGAAATACCTTCACTAAGAGTGCTAATGGAAGCTGAATTAGAAGAAGCTGAATGGATACAGTCTAGGCATGATCAACTCAATTTAATAGAAGAAAAGCGTTTGAAGGCACTTAGTCATGGCCAATTGTATCGGAAGAGGATGGCCAGGGCTTACAATAAAAAGGTGAAGCCCAGAACTTTCTAAGAAGGAAATTTGGTATTAAAGAAGATTTTACCCTTTTTGGAAGATCCTCGTGGAAAGTTCAAACCAAATTGGGAAGGGCCTTATATAGTCAAGAAGGTCCTATCAGGGGGTGCTCTCATCTTAACAGAAATGGATGGGAAAGATTTTCGTGAGCCAATTAATTCTGATGCAGTAAAAAGATATTTTCCATGAATGAATATTACTAGGAAATGATCTGAGGCCATTTTTCCTTGTATCCCAAAATTTACATCCCTAGTCGAGCCAATTTGAGCCTGTTCGTCTTTTTGTTAAACCTAAATTGGACCTACAGTCTTATACTGGGGCAAAGCCAATAAGGGCAAGGCCAATAGGGGCAAAAGAAAAAAAATGAGAAAAAAGGGAAAAAAATATATAAGGGCAAATAAAAGCCAAATACAAAAGAAGAGGAATGGGATCGAATTCACCATAACTGTAAGTCCAGTTGACCCATTTTTTCACACTTAGAAAATTTTGAGCCTTTAATACCTTTTCTTTCATAAACCGAGCTTAGCCTTTGTTTCGTCCTATTATTAAGCCCTCGGTGATTTTAGTATATTCATTCAAATTTCAGAGTAAGATTGGTGATGACGGAATGCAGAGGCCAACCCTAGTGAAAACCGTAATTGGCACTAGGGGCAAGAAGGGTAGCAAAAAAAACAAAAAAGAGAGAATCAAGGGTTGAGTTGATCATGTGGTCTAAGTTTCAAATCAGCATGAGCACTGGAAACTGAGCAGATTAGCAAGGCCAATCATGAAGGTAAAACCATTAGGGGATAATTCTAAAGGTCGCGGGGTAGACAGATTTGGTCTCTCCCTATTGTTTGGACTACCCTTTTCATTATTCAACATGATTTTAATTCCTTTAATTATATGTGATTAAGTATTTTGGATCAGCTTTCAAAAAAAAAAAACTATACTTTGGCCAGTGATGAGAAATCAAATACTTTTTCATAAAACTTCTGTTTTTATAAGCATCTGAGAATTCTGACGCCAATAATATAAAACCTATTTTTGAATTAAATCTATTATCTTTCCATTAATGGAGTTTGCTTTTGTATAAAAGTATGAAAAAAAAGAAAAAAAGATAAAAGAATCTAATCCCTACTCCCTAACTGCTCCTCAAGCTCCCTAATCCTAGCTGTCTGAGTTGCAATAATTCCAGAAGCACCCTCTGCATCAGGATCACTCAAAAAGGAGATGACCTCATCTGAAAAAGAAAGCTTGCTCTTCAACGCCCTAAGATCGGCCAAGGAATCCTGAAACTTCTTCCGCATCACTCGGACTTCAAAGCGACGAGCCTGCCTTTGTTCTTCAAGTTTCTTCTCCATGGCAATGCGACCAGACTTCTGCTCTTCAAGCTTCCTCTCCAGAACAAGAACTTTTATCCTAAGTTCTTGAGCCTCCCGTACCCATATTTGTTGAAGCCGCTTATGGGTTGCCCTTTCTAACTCCAGAATATCTTCATAGGTAGGAGGAAGAACTGCAGGAGGATCCTCTGGTACTAGAGCATGACTCTGCACCTGTTCTTTGATCCAGAAGTGATAGTCCTTCACATGGGACTTTGAAAAGACAGGACCCTACAGAAAACGGACATAGGACCACTCTTTCATTAATTGAGCAGTTAGCCCCATGGAGGCTGGTGTAAGTGGCCCTAAAAGCTTCTCATATCCAGTAGGGATCATAATCCCCTGGATTGCTCTAAACTGCCGAAGAACCCTCAAAGGAAGATAGAGAACAGCAGATTTCAAGCCTGCTAGGACCAGAAAGTTTTTATCTCTAAAGCTGATCACTGTCTCTGGAGTGGGCTGATAAGTGCCAGGCCATCTCACTTGATCATCCTATAGAGTACCCAAGAAAGTGAACCATCCTTGCTTGCCACCTTGGATATTAGGACATCCCCTATTGCTCATCAAAACAGGAACTTTCAATCTTGGAAAGAAGCGGCGAGTTATTTATTCAACCTGGCTAAGATGGTCAAGCAACCAAAGCTGCAGAAAAATGGAGTATTTCAAATTATTTCCAAAAAGAAAAAAAAAAGAAGAAAAAAGAAAGAAAAAAAAAGAAGAAAAAAAAAAGAAGAAGAAGAAAAAAAAGAGAAAGAAAAGAAAAAAAAAGAGAAAAAATAATAATAATAATTATTATTATTTCTTTTTACCTGTAAGATAGGGGCGCAGGCAAGGAAGCGCTTCTTCTTCCTGAAATAGCAGTCAGTAAGGGCCTGGTATATCTCTGGTAGGATCATAGGGGCCAATCTCTCATGTTCCCTAACCTGGCAGATGACTGAGATGAGAGCCAAATCAACCTGGTCATCACCCCGTGGAAAAAGCAGCTGATTGACCACTACTAGGGTCAATGCATTAAACCTAGCGTCCTTGTCTTCACTCCTCATAAGTTTTTCAGTCAAAAAGGTCTTGGACAAGGTCAATAGTGCATCAGAATTTCCTAGGTCCTTCTTCCCTATACCCAAGAAAGTGGAAGCCTCTTTTTTATAACTAAGCTTTAGGGGTGGGTTCACAACTTTTTCAGAAAATCTTAGGCCAAGGATGGTTTCAATTTCTTCTATGGTAGGGGTCATCTCTTTATCATCAAACCGAAAAAGGTTCAGTTCAGGTACCCAGTGTCCAATCAAAGCTTCAATAATTTCCCACTTAAAGGGAATTTTAGGGAGGTGTAGGATATGCCCTAGGTGGATGGAATCCCAACGAATCTCCTCATCAAGGGTCATGGAGTTAACCCACCTGTCATAGAAAGAGTCCACAATGTTATACCTGGTGAGATTAGGAGGTTTTGATCTAACAGGTTGTCTTGCAGGAGGAGATTCAACGGCAGGAGAAAGCGGCATAGGGGAAGCCATGGAAGCGCCAAAGAAGCCAAGGAAAGCGAGAAAAGACGTGCTCAGGGAGTTTTCCAACCAATAAAAGTGTCACAATGACGTTCCCTAGGAGTTTATATAGAAAAAATCGTAAGGCAGTAAATTCCGTAATTATACTACGGTCAAAGCTCGCCCGTATAAGAACTACGAACACCCTTGACCGTGGAAACTTCACGGGCAGAGTGCGCCCGTAGTAACTTTACGAGCACGGCTTGCTCGTAGTCTAAGTACGGTTCCTTCAAAAAAATGCAAAAAAATGGGAAGTTTTAATTTCTTTGTTTCCCTAAGCTTCACCTGTCCCTGTTTTAACATTCATCAGGTAATAAATACTGAAAATAAAGAAGAAAAGCACACAAATGGAAATAAATCAAACTTCTTTTATATATATAAAAATGTTTACATCACTTTTGCCAAAAAAATACAAATGTACATGGAAGAATCCTAATCTAATGTCTATGCAGGTCCGCCCCTACGGCCACGGCCTCGTCCTCTGCCTTGACCACGGCCTGAAGATCGCCTGCGCTCAAAGACATGCCGCACAACATTGCGGGCTGTGCTACGCGTCATCCTGCTCAAAACAGACTGAATATCATGCCACATATATAAAGGCACAAGGCCAGCAGTGGGATGATCAGGAGGGACGTACCCTGAAGTATCTACATCAGAATCAGTACGGGAAGAATCCGCTGACGTATCAACAGCAGCATGCGTCTCCTCGGCATCCTCTATAGCAGGACTAGCAGGAGCAGAGGTCTCAGGTACATCAGCATCAGGACCGGACTCTACAGGATCAGCTGTAGCCTCCTCCATCACCACAGCCTCCACGGTAGGCTCAACCACAGCAGCGTCCATAGCCGAATCCATATCTACATCAGCAGATGCAGCAGGAGCAGTCTCAGCTACTGGGGTAGACTCTGGCACATCCTCAGCAGCAGGTACAATATCAGCCTCAACCTCGGGCTCTGCTGCAGGAACCTCTACTGGACTGGGAGAAGTCACGAACTCCACCCGTGCCACAGAAAATACCTCATCCCGGAAATGCATAGGCACGGGTGAAGAAGGGCCGGCTGTGTCCTCCTGAAACTAAGAGATAAATTCAGTCAGAACAAGACAAACAAATACAAGAGCAGGAATGGAAATAAAAGAAGAAATTAACTTGAGTATAAGATGGACCCGCCTGGTCCTGTGCATCAGATGGACCCTCCTGGCCCTGGACTCTGGCTAGCTGCCCCCGGAGATCTGAAATGGTGATATAGAGGGCGTCCCGCTCAGCGATCGCGGCATCACGCTGGCGCTCTAAATCAGCATAGCGAGACCTGATCTCTGCCAACTGAGCCTCCTGAAATAGCAAAGAAAGAAGTCAGAAAAATGCTAATGAAATAGAAATAGAAGATCACAAAAGAAGAAGGCATACCATCGTGTCATAGGCCCTGATCACTACCCCTCCAATCTCAGTGACTCCGCCACGGACAGGCATAGGTGGCATGAGGCACCCAACTGAAGCTCGCCCGAACCAGGCATCATAATCACCCTCCTCCAATAATGTCTCTGCCTCAGTCCAATCTAGGAACTGGGCAGGATCAACAGGCATAGGAGGATAGAAAGGAGTAGTATTTGGCGGGATGGCAGGAATCCGCGGCTCTCCCACATGCTGAAAGAAGAAGCGCTCGCCGCAGTACCAGATGCTGCCCAGCTGACCAATAAAGAACTGGTATCTCTGTCGTCTCTGGTCAGGGACAAATGCATCATCTCTGGCTGCCTGCAGGGCTAGCACCTCATGAATGTCCTCCATCCTAGGGACAAATAGCTGAAAAACAGAACAAGACATCAGATATGTGATTCAGGAAGAAAAGAAAAGAAGAAAGTAGAGAAATTAAAGAAGATTACCTCAGACCGGTATAGCCTGTCCAAGTGGGCCCGGGCGGACCTGGGACGACTCTTTTCAGAGTCATGCTCTACATGACACCATCTACGTGCCATGGGATATGTCTCCTCAGGCATCGTAGAGGTAGGACAGAAATAGGGTATATAAACCCTAGCAAAAAACTGAAAGAAGAAGAAAAAAGTTAGAAGAATAGAAAAGGAGAGATAGGAAAAAGGGAAAAAGAGAGAGTGAGAAAGAGAAAGAAAGAGAAGAGAAATAGACATTTCACCTGCAGAAAAGGCCAGAAAAATCTGCACCCAACTCCAGCCCCTCTGGAGGTAGAGAGGCCGCTCACTGATCGGCGAAGGCCGGCCAAAATAGTACCAAAAATGAGAGGGCCCCAGGCATACCTCCTCGCCCGCTGAAGATCTCCCAGTAAGCTCAGGAAATGAGGACTAACTGAAGTTGTGTCCTCCGGGAAGAAACAAGATCCCATCATATACAGAAAAAGGAATCGGAAGGCGAAGGGGAAAACATGATCACCGGCAGCAAGCTGGCCAAACTGCCTCCTCCTGAAAGTCTCTCTCAACCATGTCAGAGACAATCTCGCTCTCCCCCGATCCCATGCCTCAGGAGGCAGCACGATATATCCAAGATAAGCTGCAACCTCATCAGCCTTTGGCATCGCCATATCAGGAATAACATCACCGATCATCCTAATCCCGGTGATGAGCGTGAAATCAGAAGGCCGGATCCCAATCTCAATATCAGGGAAGTGGAAGCTCAAAGTCTCCGGGAAGAATCTCTCAAGCAATGCGGCAATGAGGGCTCGATCCAAGCGAACGTCCGGGATGGTAATAAACATGCCAAATCCATACAAGCCTAGCTCCCTACGAAAGGCCGAACTGCAAGCTCCTAAAAATCTAATGAAGCTAGCCCAGCTCCCTCTATAGTGGGACATAGGATACTCCAAAGGGATATCCGCCCTAATACATACTGAGGGATGAGTCCTCAAGCCATGCAAAAGATCGGTATCCCTAATCTGGACAGCCACCTCCTCAGGGATCTCAACTCTGGTCCTGGCCTCATCTCTGCCACGGCCCCCTCTACGGCCCTCATCAAGGCCTCCATCTCTGCCTCCAACTCGACGCCTGCTACGGCTCCTATCTCTGCCAGAAGCCTCAACAGCCGGCTAAAAGAAAATAATTAAAGAGAGGAAAGAATCAGGAAGATGTATTTTGGGAAAGGATATGAAATTTCAGAAAGGTTAGAGTATACCTCTGGGGTCACCTCACGCGAATCCCCAGAAGGAAGATCAGGGACATCAGAATCCGAATCCCTCTCGGCCCTCGAAGACGAGGCCACATCAGCAGGATCTCGCCTAACCCTCGAAGAGGAAGGCTCATCTGCAGGATCTCGGGAAGCTGATCGAAGACGGGCCATCTACGGTTTAAACCAGGGAGTTGGTTAATTATTCTTGTTAAAATTTTTAATTGCTTAATCTTTATTTTAACCAAGTTTAATTGATTAGCAGGAAAGAAGGCACTTCAGAAATTCCAAATCAAATCAGAAGTCAACTAAGGAGTTTAATTTTCTGTTTGGAGAAATTTTAGTGTGATATTTACCTCAATCAGGAAAATATATAAAAATTATATATAGGAAGTTTTAGGCTTCTTGTATATTCTCTTTATATGAAAAAAAAAGAGAGAGAAAGAAAAAATGTGAATAAAGAGGTTAAGGACTGATTTTAATTTTCTCTTTTGTTTTCAGGACATAAAGCCTATTTAAGTTGGGGTTGTGATAACATCAATACTCATTAAGTTTAGGCTTATTCAGTTATAGATTCAGAAATCTATAATGGTTGTCAGTTGGATTGAGGATCGGCTTGATGGAGTCAAAATCATTGGCCTAGCAGCTCCTAAAGTATAGATCCAAGCAAGTCAAAATCAAGTTTCTAAAGATGCATGGGTGAGCAATTATCTAGTAGCCCATGGCCAAAGTAAAGTTTCAAGCAATAGCCCGGAAGTTGGACTTGATCATACAAAAGTCTGCTATCATGCAAAATACAGCACCAATAAAAACATGATTGCTCCATATCAGCATTTCATGGTAAGGCAGCACAACAGTCCTAAACACTGAAGAATGCAGAAAATTGAACATGAATTGAGCATTTGCAGAGGACAAACCAGAAAAACCATCATATATTCAGAGTCAAAGAATCATTCAGTGTTATGTAACAGAAAAAAAAAGTTTGAGAAATTGTTCACCAAGGAACCCCGGATCAAAATTGATAGCCTGGGAATAAGTATTGGCCAAACAGAAAAACCAGAGGAAACAAGTTAAGTAAAGATTCATTTCTGGTTGCAGATACAGATTTCCAGATACTAAATGAAGAATTGGGGATTATTTTCAAACCACAAATAGCAAGTCAAAGTTTGTGCATAAACCAGATTCGTCCAGATTATATCACTGTTTTGCATTAACTAAGGTTCGGTCACTTACCTGTTTCGATCGAAATAGGAAATGTTGTTAAACCTCAAGGGATGATTACAGTCGATTGAGAGAAGAGGAAGCACTCCAATGACTTGGTCACAGCCACGGCAATGCTCAATCCAGGAACAGTCGCTGGAGATAGGAAGGCTCGTCGGAAAAATAGTAATCACCGGAGATGATAGGAGTTGCCGGAATGAACAATGGTCGTCGGCGAAGTCACAGAAGCTCGTCGGAGATGAAGTCGGACGCTTGGAGAAGAAGAAGCAGGGACCGGAAAGAAGAGTGCGGGCGTAGAGGATTTTAGGGCAAAATGCAAGCAGAAGAAGAAAATTCGCGATCGTGGTCTTAAAAAGGAGAGTAAAATCCGTAACATCAATACGGACATCAGACGCCCGTGAAAGCAATATGGTCCCAGTCGCCCGTGAACAACATACGGGCAGTATCTGTCCGTAAGCAAAATACGGGCGAAGCCAAAAATAGCATATTTTTGTTATTTTCTCACATTTTTCAAGAGATTAATGTTTATATTAGTTGTAAGTTGCAAGGATTGCCACCTTACCCACTTTTGTTTAAAAAATTTTTTGTCTCAAATCTCACTTCATAGCCCACAAGTGCTCAGTGAGAGGAGATAGGAAGATTTGACCCTTAAGCTGAGGGATTTCTTAGCAAATCTTCCACAATCAATTCTTTTTTTCAAAAATCATCCATTTAATCCTTGCAAAGTGCAATTGACTATACAAAAATCTCAGAAAGTGCAATTGGTGGGTCTTTTTGCTCTCTGCTTGTAATTGGTTCCAATTACCAGCAAAGAGGGGGCAGCTGTAGACACCCCAAATTGCACTATAAAATGAGAAAATAATAAAAACATGTAATTAGAGCTTAAAACAGGTCAAAAATGCATAAAAATTGAATAAACAGGCTTTGCCCGTATTTTATTCACGGGCTGGTCGCGCCCGAAATCTCTCTACGGTCAGGCGCTCCCGTGAAAACTATACGGTCATCGTTGGACCGTAGTGCATTTACTGTCACTAAAGACACGTGCGAGTTTTATCCTTCTCTCGATTTCCGAGATTTATCTTTAGTCCAATATATCTTTAAATGAGCGAATTAAGTATTTTATTCGCTGAAGCCACCTTGGTTGGCTATGGATGGGCATTATCTCTGTATTTCACTCTATCTCAAAGACCAGGCCATATCCTTCTGGACCAGCCTTGCCCCTGTGTTTGCCTATAAATAGAGGGTCTCTCCTCTAGCTAAGGGCCACGAAATTTTGAAGAATCAAAAGCTCCAAGAGAAGGAAAGGAATCCCTGCTGCCTGCCTGCTCAATCCAGGTAAGTCCCCTATCCCTTTTTATTTTCTGTCTTCAATTCTAGAAGTAATAGGATCATCTCTATTGCTGTAGAATAAGGCCATCTTTTGTACTTGTATTCCTAAACTTGTCTCTAAGTACCTCAAGAGTCTCTCTAGCCGTAAAACGTGAAGAGAGAACTAGGGGAAAGGGGAACAGGTGGATCCCTAGAATAGAACCCCATATCTGCTTTTTTCTTTTTTCATAGAATAAGGCCTGTGATTGTGTTTGTGTAACCAAACCTATCTCTAAGTACCTCAAGAGTCTCTCTAACCGTAAAACGTGAAGAGAGAACTAGGGGAAAAGAGAACAGGTGGATCCGTAGGGTAGACCCCCATGTGCTCTAATTTGTGAGATGTGGTTGTTTTAAATATCCTGATCATGTTTTAAAGCTCTTTATGATATATCTGAATGAATAACATGAATCTATGATGTTTATAGCATGAGATCCCCACTTTTTGATAAAATTTGGATTTTCCACATATTTGCACCTACAGCACTGTTTTCGTGAATTTTGTGGTTTTAGGCTAAGATCTTGGATTTATCATGATCAATATGATAGATCTGGATCCAGAAGCCTGAAAGTAAATTCTAGGGTTTCATGATATGGTTTTTAAATTGTTTTTTCATTATTGAGAGAAGACCCTACGGTCTCAATTCTCCCCTTTTGGTGTTTTTCATCAATGTGGGTATTTTTGGTTTTGATTTTCAGATTTAATGTGAAATTTGGGCTTTATCTATGTCCTGGACTATTCAAGTTCAATTTTGAAATATTTTATAAAAATCATATTTTTCTAGATTTCTAGAATTTTGACTTGAAGCCAGATTTTTGGATTTTTCACTTTAAATTGATTTTATTTGATTTTATCTCAATTTTGTTTTGATCATGAAACCCTAGGAATGGTATGATCATATTTGATAGTTCTGGATCAATCAGACTATTCATATGAAAAAACCATATATTTTTATCTTCTTTTTGTGATTTTTCATGAATTTTATAGCAAGCTTTTTCCTTTATTTTAACATGAACAATACCTGGCAGCCACCTTGTGTGGTTGAATAGGGGTGCCTAATACCTTCCCCTGTTCATAACTTAATCCCCTTACCCATCTCTGGTTGGTTGTTTTAGGAGGGTTATTTTTACCCTAAAATTGCCTTTTGTGCTTATTTAATATTTTGGTGTCCATTCACACCTAAATTGAATTGTGGCGACTCTTTGTTTTATATAATCCCGTGTGATGATTGAGGAAATCATTAAATTGATTTTTTCCATGTCTCACACGTGTACACATAATACACTGTTAAACGAACAATTCTTCCAGCCAACAACTCTAGCTGATATGGTCTCAGGCTGTCAACTAGAGGTTTGAAATTAGGATATGAAGACACTTCATCTTGATTGTTTGGTTGTTTCATCTTAGGGTTAGAAACATATACTTGATTTTAAAAACACCTAAGTAATATAACTATAACAAAATTATTACAACCTATTTGGTTGAGATACAAGTAGATTTATATTTATATCCAAGGTTAGACCCACTTACCATATGAATATGTGAACCATGAATCCTTAATCTATATCCAGATTTGGTATTTAGGTTCAAATTCAAATACATATATGGGAACCTAATAGAAACGCATGAAATCTTATGCTATGTTTAGCTGAATTACCTCATGTTTTAACCGTGAAATGTTGCCATGTGAAGCATCTCAAGGTCAATGTTTTTTAACTATTCTAAATGCTTCAGGTAGAGCTCACATGAAAAAAATTAACCATAAGATTCTCCATATTGCAGAATCTCACCGTCAAAGCAAGGTAATTAAGTTAACATAGCAGGTGAAGTTATCCCTAAAAGACAAGGTGATGTTATTCCTAAAAGACATAGGTCGGGGCTGTATCAGTCTGTGAATTCACTCTATCTTATGCCAATTAGAGTTTAGACTTCTTTACCAAAAAAAAAAACTTAGAGTTTAGACTTACGCTGACTCGAGCCAAAGCCCGACTCCGTAAGACCAGAGACATGACAGACCCGTGTGCGCACCCATTGTCCGAATACCCGGATTCTCCATGCTTTTGTACATAATCCCTGCTAGGGTTTGGCTTTTACGCGCGTCTGAAGCGGAGGGGAACGCCGCAAGTGGAAGCCTCAGGTTTCTCTTTTTCCTCTGATCGTTGATTTGTTAGGGTCTTATAGTCGTCTTGTAATTTAAGATCTCCTCGTCCATGGAAGCTTCATTGTGTAATCAATCGTTTTTCCTATCTGTATAAAGCTATTTCACTAAATCTTAGGTTTAAACTCTTTGCTGCAAAATCTTTTGCTCCTGTATGAATTTCAAATCTAGCTTTTGTGCTCCCCATTTGGATCAACTTTATTCATACTCAATCTAAATTTATTTTCTGAAGCTAGGTAGATCTACGTGGACTGAAATTGATATATGAATTAGTAACAGATCCATAATTACTTCGGGTGGGGATGTTTCTAGGAACCATTTGGATCGCTCATTTAGATAAATTCTTTAGTCGAAACAATGGTTCGTTTGGTCGTTCTCGTTTTTTATTTTCTTTTTCCCTTTTTTGATGTGGAATGGAGATGTTTTAGTACATTTGAAGATTTGAGTGTTATTTTTTTTATAAATGATTCAAGAGCACCACTTCTTATTCTTAATTTATCTTGTGTTGAAACTGTAATTTTTCTTTTCCAGGTGAAGGAGTGAGAGAATGTCTCACAGGAAATTTGAGCATCCAAGACATGGGTCCCTCGGGTTTCTCCCAAGGAAGCAAGCTTCTCGTCACAGGGGAAAGGGTATTCTGGCATTTGCGCTTTACTATTTTTTTTTTCTCCTTTTGACCTCATGCTCTTTACTTCAATTATTTCTCGTCACAAAAGCTCAAGACGTGATATATAATCATTCGTTTGATAAAGTGAGAATTGAAGCAATTGATTTTTGGCATGGTGACTTTATTGGGAATCCTAAGGATATCCCACTCATCAAATATGTATTTTGTGGATTTTATGGCTATTGTTTTGCTTGATTTGGATTTATGAAAATAAGGCTGAGATCTCTTATGTGATTTGACAAGGCGTTTAGCCTTGGTTTAATTGGTAATGGATGGTGTGCGCACCTCAAAAACCGTCGCACAATGAGGCGCATGTGTCGCGTGCGTGCCTCGGGACAATTTGGAGTCGCCACTACTTGAGAGGTGCAGGCAAATACAAAGGGTGCCTATCCAGGCCTAATTTTCTTGGTCTGCGGCTTATTTAGAGATCCTGGCTAAGTTCTCGGTTACGTCTAGGGAAGTCTGAAGACACCCTAGCCCGCCCCGTCGGTTTGACGGGTCCCATGGGTCTCCCTGGTTCAAGTCAACTTAGTTCTCTCCCAATTCCTAATCTAGCATGCACATTTATTGAATCTGAACAAGGACCACTGAAAGTGGTGTGGGTCCCCTTTTATTTGATTTTATCTTTTTATTTTCATTTGTGGAGTGAGTCGGGTACGGGCCCCATTGGAAGGCCCGTTGGAGTCTATGTTGGGCTTGAATCAAGCCCAAGGCCCATTAGGGTTATTGGGTAATCCCTTTTGGATTTGGTGATTTGGTTTAAAAGATTAATTTAAACATGTAAGTTAAGTGGGTTAAAGATTTTTAAGGGCCCAATGGGCTTGGATTTGGCCCATGGGCAATTAACCAGGTGGCCTTGGGCCTATTTATTGAAAACGGGCTTGGTTTGGGCCAGGCTGGAGGTGGGCCCCGTTGGAGGGCCCACGAAGCCTTGGTGGGCCCACAGTCTCAAAATGGGCTTGGGGTGACTCAAAAAGCCCAAAGGGATCAGATATTGCCAAAATGGGTCGGATTGGGTCCAACCGGGTCAAAAAATGAAGCTAGACCACATTCAATCTACAGTTCAGACCTGACTGCATATAAAATGCGGTCCGCACCACACTGTAAGTGCGGTTTGGCTCGGGTTTTGAAAAACGGCCGCAAGACCAACCAGATCTGGTTCGCCTACTTCCCTGGGACCTCCGCCTGCTCTTGCTGGTATTTTCCGGCACCTGCAAACGGCTCAAGTCTGCTGATTTGGCCAAGAATGGCCGCTTTCGAGGGGCTTTCATAACAGAGAGGTTATGACTCTCGTGCAATCAAAGGAACCTTAAATCAATAACCTTGGACATCCCTACTTGATCTCCAATCACCCACCTTTTCCTTTATGGATTGTAAACGAGCCAATAAAACCACAACTTAGCTCGATTCGATCATCAAATCATGCATCAATCCATCAATCCATATAAGGATATACATCGCACAAACATATGATAATCATGAAGCATTGCATACTTTGTGTGTGAGATGCCAACACTAGACACTATCTAACATGCTTCGAGAAGTATGGTGTGCGTGACCACAAAATAAATTGCCTCAGGAGTGAGACAAATAAATCATATGAACCTTCTGCTCATGCCGACATACAAATGTGTGTGTGTGTATACTCGAAATTTCCTACTATACATGCATGAAACTAAACTCAACAAACACACTAAAACAAAACCACAATCATTTGCTACATGAAAGGAAAGAGGGAAGAAGGAAGATTAGAGGTACAACAGGTGGATTAAGAGGACAGATCCCTCTTCCAAAAGAAGTGAACAAATTAGAAAACTTAAAGTCAAACCCTTTACATGACACCTTACTTTGCTTTACCTATAAACCTCCTCCTCCCACCTTTCGTATGGAGATCCCCCTCTTACCAAGGGGCCTCACATTGTGCAAAAGGAGATCAAAGGGTTAGAACAAGGCAACAATAAGCAAATCCAAAGGTAAAGAAGAAAGAAACTTGTTCAAATTAACTTTATTTCAATATATATGTGAAGAAACACCACAAAGTTATTACCTTGGTATTACCTTTTTCTCCTGGATATGTGATGGTACTCCAAGTGATGAACAGTAGCTTGAGAACCTCCTTTTGGTTTCAAAAATCACTTCTGTTAGTTCCTCCGTGAGTGGAAACAGGAAAAAAGGGAGGAAGAAGAAGGTCTAGGGGTATTTTGGGTATAAAACAGGTGTTTGGGTGAATGGGTAGAGTTTCAGAAGGGTAGTAGGTTGCTGGAGAGGCAGAGGTTCGATAGGGTTCCAAAGGCCTTCTTAAACAATGGGGGTGGAAGTCATTTATAGTCAAAAAAGTCTGTGACTGCATTTGAAATGCGGTCATGTCACCCATGTGCGCGAAATCAGCACGAATCCGCCAGCTGTCGCCTTATGTGACACGCGTCCCGCTTCTAAAAGCCCATAACCGCATTTCAAATGCGGTCGAGCACGTTTTTTAAATGGCGGATTTGAAATCCTTTATCAAATTTGATTTTGAAATGAGATTTTATCCGATTATATTATTTTTTTTATTATAAAAATCTTAGATTCTTTATAAAAATATTATTAAGATATTTTTAATAAATGTTTATTTTATTTCTTTTATTTCTTTTCTCTGCTTTTTGTTACTGTTTTGCCACGTGGGCAGTTTTCTTGAAACTTCAACTGGTCATAACTTTTCCGTTCGATATCCGATTTCAGCAAACTTAGTGTTGTTGGAATCAACTTAGAATCCTCTATCCACTGGGATCAAATTGGGCAGCAGAATTGGAGTTGAGCAAAAAGTCAACTTTTGCTCCCCGAAAAGTTTGACCATCTCATAACTTTCTCATCCGGACTCCGATTCTAGCAAACTCAATTGCATTGGAACCGTGTCAAAATGCTCTTTTCAATGAGATAAAGTTTGATGGCCAAATCTCCCTAGATCAAAAGGTCAATTTTTGTCCCCCTCAGGATTTGACTTTTTAATTAAAATTTTATTTTCTGCATTTTTTGAGGTGCAAAAATCAGGTGCTAACAGATGGGTAATCCCACTTAGCCTTGGTTGAATAGTAGTGAATGGGGAATCTCACTTGGCCCTAGTTTGTGTTTTGTGGACTTCATGGTGTATGTGTTTTACTTTGATTTGACTTGGGATGTGAAGTGATTATTGACTACTGTTACGCTTGTGAGTATTGATTTTGATTTGGTAAAAGTATGGTGAGCTCTCTTATGCGATATGACCAAGCACTTGGCCTAGGGTTTGATTGGCAATGGATGAGTAATCCCTCTTGGTAGTGGATGAGTAATCCTACTTGACAGTGAATGAGTAATTTCACTTGGCCGTGAATGAGTAATCTCACTTGGCCTATATGTTGATTGGCAGTGGATGAGTAATCTCACTTAACCTATCGAACTTATTCTAAGTGTTATCCGATTGAGATGCTTTGACTTGAGTTTATACTTTATATCTGAGAATGTTATTATGATGTTATAAAATTGCATAAACTGCTTCTATTCATGCATGTTTACCGCTTACTGGAATTTTAATCTCACGCATGTTTTGTTTTACCGGATTTGTTTTCAGATCTTCTGTGTGAGTACGATATTGAGGGAGAGCCTGGGTATAGGCATGAGGACTACTACCGCCCATAGTAGGGTTCTCCTTATGATACTGGTTTTAGTTTTTGGAAATTGTAAATGAGAATGTAATAACTCTTTTGGATTATGACTTTTGTATGTGATTGTACATATGAGAGAGAGATTGTGAGCATTTAGTTACCATTTTTGTTATACACAGGTATCACATCTTTGAGATTATTATATAGGTGACTTTTGTTAGATGGAAATTTTTATTCTATGCTTCTTATGCTTATTTGCACTCTAATGATTACCATGTAATTGCCCTTGATTGTGTTAATTAGGTTCTTTTGGGCCCATAAATAGGGCTCGGGGATGGGTTAGTGCCCCGTATGGGCAAACCTGGTTCCAAGGTGCTATAGTAACAATTGTTATCAGAACCAAGTTTCAAATTCAAGTCTCCCCAGGAACATGCTATGTGGTGTGTGTCCAACCTACAGTGCACAAGTGTTAGGGAAGGGTTTCAATCCCCAACATTGCACGTTGTAGTTGTGGTAGGTGCTGCCTATCCACCTACGATTCACATGTGCAAGGAAGGACCCTAGAGAGGTTGTGGGTTTGAGTCCCACCGGCTGGCCCTAAGAAGGCATTCTGTTGTGGCAAGCATTGGCCAAGTCCCGGGTTGGTAGATGTTGGCTTGCGGTCACAGGTGCTGGGGGGGGGGGGGGGGGATTGTTGGGGATGTTGGGCCAAGGTCCAGCATCCTGCTATGATATAAGGAAATAAAGGTGGACTCTAACCAATAACTGAAGTTATTAGTCTAGTGATAAGCGCTTGATCCCAACAAAATAAGTAAAAAAGTGACAAAAATGAGAAGAAAAAGAGAAAGGTATGTATAAGGAAAAATGCTTAGGGCCCGGATATTCCTTCCAAGGTCTAAGGTTCGAAGTTCGAACTCTTTTAGGTTCAACTTGGGCCACCCCAAGGCCTTTTGCATGGTAATTACCAGGTTTGTGTGAGACGAGTATTGATAGTAATGATTCTGAAATATACTCTATATCGTCTTGGGATTTCCTTATATTAGAATTTGAAATTAAGTCTGAAGATGATGCAGAGTATATCACAGAATCATTACCTTAGTTACCAGAGCGTAGAGCGAAATTGAGAACGAGAGCGCAAGAGTGTCAATTTCAAAAGTCACCAATATTCTAGTGCACCTTAAGAGCGTGCACATTTACTTTATATATATATATATATATATATATATATATATATATATATATATATATATATATATATATATATATATAACTCATAAAAATGATAGTAGAAACAAACATCAACTAATTATTATCTTCATTATTCAAACTTAAATAAGAAAAATAAGTGAAGAAAAAAAAGAGGTTAATTGTAAAGGAAGAGTTACAGTCAAATTCAAATAAGAAAGAAAATTCAGTAGAGAAAAAGAGTCATACTAAACTTGAATCTCTTGATTGCTAAAACAAAGAAAATAAAGATTAGGAAGAAAGGAGTCAAAGGACAAATGAGAAGCCTTTATTTTCTCCTAAAAACTCTCACAATTCTTTTCTAATTTGATTTCTTTTATCTATGAATCAGTATTAAATTATTGAATATTCATAATATCCTTAATTTTAGGATTAAAATAGAAACAATTAATTCAAACCATGATTTAGATAAACCAAATTGTGATTTAAATTTGAGAGCGTGTTTTTATAATTTGTAATCTGCGGATTTAGATAAAGAGCGTGAATTTGCGTTTTGAGAGCGAGAGCATGATATGCTTTGTACAGATTAGGTAACTAAGATCATTACTCTCAATAAGAGGGAGACTGCACAATCTCAAGGATTAATCAATGCGCACAAGCTGGCCCAAATACCTCAAGTTCCCAAAAATAAAAATAAAAAAATAAGGGGTACAAGGAACATGCAATTGAAAAAGTACAATGCCAGTGCACAACAAAGGTAGTACCCAACCAATCAAGTAGTTTATTGTAGTGCAAAATCCTTGACAGGGCGTTGCATGGAGAGTACTGCATTCTCATATGCACATAGATTAGGAATTACTAACTAATTAGTAATTTGATTAAGCAATAGCTAAAACAGTATTAGTGCAATTTGAAGCCCATATCCACCGAAAAGGGGCCCCTGTGCATCTTTATCTCTCATTACGCACAAATTCAAATCTAAAGGGATGGAAAAAGACCTAGAAATTAGGATCTGTCAAGTTCCAAGAACATAGAATCAATTTTGTAAATCATATTCTTAAGTGAGGTTTGGATTTTTGGTTCATTCAATCAAAATAATCAACCCCAAAACTGAACTAAAATTAATTTGTTTTATAGATTTTAAAACCAAAATTAAACCAAAGGCCCCTTGAGTCCTCGGTTTTAACTAAACCAAGTTGTAGTCTTGCCCCTGAAACTCTACTCTAATCTAGTGTATTCCCTACCCAAAAACTGAACTAAAATTAACTGGGTTCATAAATTTTAAAGCCAAAGCTCGCTCGGTTTCGGTTTTAACTTAACCAAGTTGCACCTAATTCTACCATAAGCATGGGCAATTCAGGAAACATAGGAGGTGATATCATCCAATATAATAAGCCCATGTAAATCCTATCAGACCAAGCGGGCCCTCGATGCGTAGCATATAATCCCTGCTAGGGTTTTACGCTTTCTCGAGCTGAGAAAATCGCCGCAGGCAGGAACATTAGGTCTTTTCTTTTACTCTCTGATTCATAATTTTGGGGTTGTATTGTTGCTTTTGGATCTCTTCATTTGTTGAAGCTTTTGCATATATTCTACGTTCGTCCGATACGTATCGAGCTATTCCGTTAAATCAAAGTTCAAATTCTTGGATGTGGTATCTTCTGTTGCTGTGGATTTCAAAGCTAGTTTTTGTTTCGCACAAGTAGACCAGTGTTTCTCGCAGCCAGTCCAATATTTGTTTCTTTTTTTCTTTTTGTTTTTTTCTGGAGCCGGGTAGATCGTCACAGATCGAAATCGATATGTTTATTACTAGCATCATTTCAGTAAATGGTCACTTGGAAGATTGGTTTGTTTGGTCGTTTGTGTTTTTGGTTTTCTCTCTTTTTTCAATTTGGGAAACTTAATGGCAATGTTCTTGCGTCGTCAACTATCCTTTGCGGTTGAGTTTGTAGGGTACTGACTATTATCCTCGCGTTGTTTTTATAGATGATGTCTTGTATTGAAGTTGTGTAATATTTTTCTATTTTTTTCTTTGTATTATTTGTTATTTTATGATAAATACTGTTCCAGGGCGAAGGAGTGTGAGAATGTCTCACAGGAAGTTTGAGCACCCAAGACATGGGTCCCTAGGGTTTCTCCCAAGGAAGCGGGCTTCTCGTCACAGGGGAAAGGGTATTTTAGCATTTACATTCTTTCTGCGGTTTTTTTTCCTCATATTTTGATAAATCTTCAATTTATGCTGTTGTCATAGCGTCCCCTAATTTTATTTATGCTCGTGTTTCTTCGAGATTGCATATTGATCTTGTGGTCTTCATTTAGAATGTTTCATATCACAAATTCTCGACATGTTACAGAATCATATGTTCGAAAATTGAGGATCAAAGCCATTTAATTGTGGAAATTGCTTTATGTGAAATTTATAAGAATAAATTGTTTTTTTTATATTTCTCTTCTGATTATTCATTTTTCTTTTGATTTTGTACAATTATATTATTTTAATTGGAGATTACAAAAGGCTTCTACAAGTAAATCATCTGCTGCCTAGTAAGAATCATTGTTCTCGTTAGGTTCTCTTATGGGTGATACTTTTGATCATTCATATTGTGTTTTAAATTATTTTTTTCAATAGTAGTTTTATCAATATTTAGTTTATAATGTTATAGAAGCATTCAGAAGACTTGTTACAGACTAATCTAAATTCGTGTATGAATTTTAACCAATCTCTAAACAACAGACCTAGCACTTCCATATAATCACTCAAGTAGCATGGAAAGATGCGTTGTACTTTTCTTCCTTCAAATTCTGCCTAACCAGATACAGCATTTGAGGAAAATGTGCATTGTGAAATGACTTCAGCTTATTCTTTGTTAATCAATTTTTTTTTCTGTTGATGCCACAATGTAATGCAGTGAAGGCTTTCCCCAAGGATGACCCAAGCAAGCCATGCAAGCTTACTGCTTTCTTGGGATACAAGGCTGGGATGACACATATTGTCAGAGATGTTGACAAACCAGGGTCAAGTAAGACTCTCTTTTTCCCACTCTACTTTGCACTTTTCTAGTTGGGATTTCAGTTAAGATACTAATGTAGGCATATTATATATTACATCCTGTTTAATTTGGCAATTTTTTTTTCTAATTTGGAATATATTTTCACATTCACCATGAACAAACTGCATATAAATAGATTAACATGGTTAATGGCAATTTTTGGATGACATTGTGTTGCTACTAATTTTGTATTCCCTTTAATGGGGGTTTTATGATTTCAACGTCATAAACATTATTTTGTGAACCATCACAAGAAGCAACCAATTGTTGCTGTGTCATAGATGAGTTTGTTTGCCATGCTTGTTCTTCTCTGCTGCTTTGCTGCATGGGTTATTGATTCTTGCATTTTTCTCTTTGTTTTTTTGACATCGTAATCAATTTACTTTCCACATGCAATTTACTTTCTTGGAGATTCTTATTTCCTGGTTATAAAAGTAGCTTTTTAGTCTTTTGAATTTCTTGACATTGAATTATTGTTTAAATCCAAATTTATAATGATACTTTAAAATTATTTTTGATATGTATAACTGCATTTCTTATTTTCCATGATTTATTGATTTCAATCACCATTGACTAGCACAATATTCAGCACATCTCTGTTTATTCTTTCTAGTTTGTCCTCTTTTCATTCTTGCATTAGTGTTGTATGTGGGACAATTGTACTTCAAAAACACTTCCTGAAAAGAGATTTTGTCATGAGAAGTGCTTATAACTTATTGTTTTGCAGAGCTTCACAAAAAGGAGACGTGTGAAGCTGTAACCATTATTGAAACTCCACCAATGGTTGTTGTTGGTGTGGTGGCATATGTGAAGACACCACGTGGTCTTCGCTCATTGAATACAGTCTGGGCTCAGCATCTGAGTGAGGAACTTAGGAGGAGGTTCTACAAGAACTGGTGCAAGTCAAAGAAGAAGGCCTTCACCAAGTATTCAAAAAAGTACGAGACTGAGGAAGGAAAAAAGGACGTACAAGCACAGCTTGAGAAAATGAAAAGATATGCAACAGTCATTCGTGTTTTAGCTCACACTCAGGTTATATACTTCTATTCCTTGATCAAACTTTATCCCACCATGATGACAAAGCTCTTTCTCCTTTTTTTCTAAAGGAGAGCACTGTTTGTCTCTATTCTATATATGAATTTCCTTACTGTTATAATGGCGTTTCATGGTAAAACATATGAATTACTTTTGAAATTTCAAAATTTTATTAGTGTTCCCTTATTTTGTGGTTATAAGTTTGATTTGGCTATACAGCAATACCTTTTTATTATAATTACTCACAATTTGTGCTACTATGCTAATAAATGAAAGCAGGAAAAGAAGAAAAATAATCTCATGCATGAAAAGAAACAATCCCCTAAATAAGATCAAAAGTACACATTACACCTTGTACATGATTTCCTCTGAAAGAATCCAGAAAAACACTTGGATTTCTCTCTCTTAGTGCCCTTTTCGCCTACCTGTATAAAATATTGTTGACAGATACATGACTAATTGTGATGTTGAATTACTTAAGCCAGTGACTCTCCCAACCAAACAAAATGGTTTAGTGCCTATGAGAGCACAGATGAGTCTCTGATACCTAAGATACCATTGAAGAAGAATCCTCCTCAACGTCAAGGAATGTGTATACCTGTCATCGAACCACTCTTACCCCTATCTGAAAAGAAAGTTTCTCTGTGTGAGCTTAGTTCTCCTCCCCAATTGGTCCTGGGAAGGTCTGGAAAATTTACCCTTTTAAGACTGCAAAAAACCCACCAACCCTTGACAGCCTGGGTGATCAAGCAAAACATAAATCGGACTTATGGAGTATACATTATCTATAAGGTTGACTTTTCTGAACCTGTAATATGTGGTTCAGAGTTGCTCATTGTTGTTTCCTTGTTTATTTGTTGCAGATAAGGAAAATGAAGGGGTTGAAGCAGAAGAAAGCACATTTGATGGAAATCCAGGTGAATGGTGGAACAATTGCACAAAAGGTTGACTTTGCATATGGCTTCTTCGAGAAGCAAATCCCAATTGATGCCGTTTTCCAGAAGGACGAAATGGTTGATATTATTGGTGTAACCAAGGGTAAAGGTTATGAAGGTGTTGTTACTCGATGGGGTGTCACCCGACTGCCCCGTAAAACCCACAGGGGTTTGCGTAAGGTGGCCTGTATTGGTGCCTGGCACCCTGCTAGGGTCTCCTTCACTGTTGCGAGGGCTGGTCAGAATGGTTACCACCACCGTACTGAGATGAACAAGAAGGTCTACAAGCTTGGCAAGGCTGGGCAGGAGTCTCATGCTGCCATTACTGAATTTGACAGGTTAGTAACTTCTCATACCCAAATTTAAATATTCCTTATAAAGACATGATAAACGAGTTTTCATGTAACCTTAAAGGACAATAATATTAACTTCAGTTCACTTGCTTTCCTTTCCTGTACGGTAATTCAGGACCGAGAAGGACATTACTCCTATGGGAGGGTTTCCTCACTATGGTGTGGTAAACGAAGATTACCTGCTGATCAAGGGGTGCTGCGTGGGACCTAAGAAGAGGGTTGTTACATTACGCCAATCTCTACTGAAGCAGACATCTCGGTTGGCACTTGAGGAGATCAAACTCAAGTTCATCGACACCTCCTCAAAGTTTGGTCATGGTCGTTTCCAGACTACACAGGAGAAGCAGAAGTTCTATGGCCGCCTGAAAGCTTAATTATAACATTCAGAGAGAATAGAGACCATTAAATGAGGTAACATTGATTTTTTTTAATACATATGAGAACTCCGTCATGAGCGAGTCAGTTTTTTGGAGAGGCAAATTTTCTTGGTTTCCAAATATTTTGGACCTGACAGTTGTTCAACGTTCAAGTTTTGTTTTTCTTAAAAACGGATGGTGATCGCAGTTGTGATTATGACTAGATTGTTGTGGTCATGGTCTATTGCAATTTCTTTAAGATGTCATGATGCAGATTCCCTGCATGTTATGTAACTCAGTTTTTTTAGATTGTTGAGGTCATTGGTGCCGCTTGGACCAATTGAATCTGGCATTCATTGCTCCCCGATAAATCTCTTTGCTGCTAGCTCTTCGTACAAACTGGTGTGAGTGCCTGTAGATATCATTAATTACCAACTTGCCCTTTTTTTTTGCCTCCCCCATATTCCTTCTAGAGCAAACAACTTAGTGATGTCCTCAAACTCAATTATAAAACTAACTTCAACCCAATTAAACAACAGAATTCATGTTCCTAAAAAGCTAAATGCAATTAGATGTATTGTCCAAAATACATTACAAAAGGGAAAATTTCAAAAAAGGACTACTTTACAGCGATTATTACAAAAACATGCCATAAAGATACTTAATTTCAAAAACATGCCACTTTTGAGAATTAATGCTAGAAAGGGGTCATTGCACGTTTGGGAAAATTGTAATGCCCAAAATGCCCTTGAATATAAGGGGGTCATTGCACGTGCTGTCGTTCTCTCCTCTCCTCTCCTCTCCTTTCGTCTCCCCTACGAAAACCCTGCGAAATCGAACGGCAGCTGACGAAGAACGACCGCTGAATCCCTTCTTCGCCGGCGAACTAGGGTTGTTGCCGGAGCAAGTTTGTTTCGTCTCCAAGGCCGACGAACCCCCACGAACCCCGACCCATTCTCATTGTCTTCTCCAAAAAACCGAAACCCTCTCCTTCCCCCATTCCTCTCTTCGCCGGCGAATGCGAGTGGTTTCCCCACTTAGATTTTCGTCTTCTTCAAGGCCGACGAACGCCGACCAGCTTTCCCCCACTCTCCTTCCCCATTGATCTATTCTTCTCCAAAAACCCCTTCGCTACCTCGACGAAACCCTCTCCTCCTCCATTTGTTTCGTGCATTGTTTCCCTCTCCGTCGTTAAGTAACCCTCTGTAATCGAAACCCCTTTCTCTGTTTGCACACATTGAGGCATTGGTCGTTGGAGAGCCACCGCGGTTGAAGTTTGTTGGCGTCGACGACCCTGCTGTTTCATCGAAGTTGGTTTTCGTTGCAGTGTGGAGTGTTGCCGCGGGCAACCTTGCTATCTCATCGAAGTTGCTGTTCGTCGCCGTAGGGAGTGCTGCCGTTGGCGACCAGGTAGCTGCCGAGTGCCTCCCTTGAATTTGGTTTTGGGAAATTGAATTTGAATTTGCGCATTTGCATATTTGCACCTATTTAAATGGTAATCTCGTTGCAGAAATGGCTTGAATTTGAATATGGGTTGTTTGCCTTAGCGAAATGGTGTTTTTCGAATTTGAATATGAGTTTTTGGCATGTTTTTCGAATATTGGCTGTAGTAAATGTTTAGACCATCGTTGTCCAACTATAGAAGCGAGCAAGCAGCTCCATTACACTGAAACAAGTCCAAATGTTAAAGGCTGCATGTCTACATAATTTGTTTGAAATCTTTGATTACGTTGTCCATGTATTCTCTGGGCCTATTGAAGAGGAGAATTCTGTTAGCACCAAGTTGTGCACTCTAGCAATGTGTTTGAAAGGCAAGTGAGTTTAGACGTCCTTTCACATCATGGAGTGGGATTTGGCTATTTCTTGGTTCAGGAAATGATAGAGTTGTTATTGGAAGCTAAATTCATATAATGTGTGTTGAGCCTTTCATTCTTTAAGATGCTTGGAGAAATGCACCACCTATCTGGTATGTTTGTAAGTAAATAAAATACTAAGAGATTCCATGTTCAGGGATATCATAGTACTGAGAGATTCCATGTTTTGGGGTATAATCACAGAAATTCTAGAATTTATGAAAAAATGTTTGTATTCCCTAATTACTACCGCCATAAAATTTTAGCCATTAAATCCACTAAAGAACTTGATAGAGACAATATAACTTCATCAACAAAACCAAGAAGGCATTAATGTTTTAGCTCATTTACGGCCAACAATAAAATTATCAAAACAAGCTCTATGCATAAGTGACTTTGAACCCCAAAGAACACTTGCTTTTGTTTTAAACCTAGGAATCATAAAGCACAATGCCTAGCCTCCCTTATCCCTAGTAACGGACACAAGTAAAAAGCCATTATTGTTAAAAACGTAGAATTTATGACTTGAATCCCATAATTCAAATCAAATCTTATTCACCCCAACTGATTTGAATTCTAAGCTTAGAACCCTCATAAAAACGACTATCTTTTCATGTTTAAGAAAAACAGTAATGAAAAAAAGAACTATATTTTCAGAGCATTGAACCTAAATTCATCTAAATCATAATAATAAATATGGTAACTGCAAAAATATCTACTATCTAGCATATATGTGAACTTTTTCAATAAATCAATTTCTATACAACTCAGTCAGTTTCATTTTTTCTAATAAGTAAAAAGAATATCGTTACAAATAGAAATAGAAAAACAAAAGTGAGAACAGCAACCCAAGCTCACACCTATAGATAAGCACAATATGTACAAGCCCCACATTTGGGCCAGCCCTTCCTAACATAAATCAATAGAAACCCTCTACGACAATCACCTCCTTACTTGCACCAGCTTTAGTCTTAACAGAGTGATCGACATCATGCTCATCTGTGTTCAATGAAACTTGAAATCGAATGGAACATTTTAATCTATTCTTAACAAAATCCGATTGCACAGTTCCACCATTTAACATTTTTGTCCTGCTTTCTTGAAGCTAGCCTATTATAGACAGAGATATGTTCTTTTGAGTTTAAACAGGAATGAGGCAAGGTGGCATCTTGTATTAAAGTTTAAAATCATATTTTGTGTGTGAATGTTATGTGCCTTAGGCATGAATTTTGCATGGGATCAGGAGCGGGCAGATGATGTGACTCACGTGCCAACAGATATAGATCCGGTAAGGCAAGCCATTGCATTATTTCTTTTATTTTACACATTCTTCTATACGTCTCCTTTCATTAATATGTTTTCATTGTCATAGGTATTACGGAGTCACATTGTTCGTATGATCGGCTTTGCCCATGACTTCACACGGCATTGTACCGACTTTGCTGCCTCTTTAAGCCACTCCCAGCCACATCCACCACCTCCAGATGCTGAGCCCGACTGGCCTTCTACGGATGATGTGCCTCCTCCACCACCTCTAGATGGCGATGGAACTTTTGATGCACACCCAAAGTGTTCATCGCCTCCTTTTGCTGGAAGTGTGCCACACGATGAGCCCGCAACTACATCTGAGGGTCCAAATACGATGCAATCTTGTCCCAGAGGTAGAGGGAAGCGAGTAAAGCACCTTGTACATAAATTGAGGTCACCCTTTGTCGAGACGCATAGATTCCCCCCATTACCTGAACGAGAGACAAAAGCGTGGATGTATGCCATGACAGGGGGGTCGCCGATGTAAGTATATATCTTCTGTGATTGACTGTAATTAAGAGATTTACACCATTCAATATTGTGTTCATAGTTGGTTGTTGTTTTTTTTTTTGGCCTTATAAGTGGAATTGACGCATGCAAGGAAAAACTTGTTGATTTCGGTGATTGCAATGCGACTCGATTCGAGCTAGTTGGTCTTTGTCCACGACAAAGGGTTAGCGACCTGATCAGTTTTTTGTATTGAAAAGTGTATCATTTGTTTTAGGTTACAATGGTACTTGGATTAGTTTTCTCACTAAGGTGATTGTGGAATAGGTTATGCACATGTATGTGCTTGCCCGTGTCAAATCTACGCGGGAACATTCATCAACTATCCGTCGTCATTATATTACACCCTACACATCTGTACGTATACAGGATTATATGTTAGGACGCTTACAATAATTAATTATCAATCCATATGGAGTACTACAGCGGACTAATATATTGTACTTGTGATTTACAGGCTGCAATCCTAAAAGGAACATTGACTGTAGAAGATGCTGTACGAAGTCAATTTTCACGAGATATTGTAGGATGTAGTTTGCTTCGATGTCATATGGTATGATAAACTTCGAATATTTTAGTACTCTCATTTACATAATTATTAACACCTTGTACACCTTGTATTGTCATTTGATAGGTTTTCCTACCGATCTTGAGGAGGAACAATTGGTTCCTGGTTGTTTTGAACATCAAGGAGCAACGGGTCGAAGTGCTAGATTCGGTACCGAAGAGTCGGATTGGTGATTATCGTGCGGCATCAACGAAATTGGTATGTAAAGAACTATATAGTTTCAATGTATTATATAATTTGATATTGAATGGTTCAATTTTCATCGTAGACAAAGTTTTTTGCAAAAGTCTTTGAGGAGCTTAAACGTGGCTGTGACAAGAGAGTGCAGGAGTGGTCACTGGTGCCTGTGTCCGTGCCCTGTCAAAGTAGTTCGTAAGTCCCAAATTTTATCAGTCATATGTTACCGTAAGTTAGATGAGCATTATACAGATATTGGATAATGCCCTTAGGTTGCTTATTTGGTTATTTCCAAATAAGCAACCTGTGGAGCTCAAAGAGGATGTAGATGGGAAGATGGAGAGAGGATGTAAACTTAGTGAGATTATTTTTGTTGTATATCTGGATGGTTTAGTTTTTTTGAGTGGATCAATAAACTATGTTTATCGGGTGATAGTTTGTATTTGAGAGCTTAGCCCATACTCGTATGTACAGGCATTATATAGCCGTTTTTCTGAAAAAAAATTTAGAAGCGGACCTCTGCTGACTTCAGTGCAACTTTCAAGAAGCGGAGTCTCCCGATCCTCTACTTCATCGTCATTGCACGAAAGTACAGAGTGACCACTTAAAGGTACACTCGTCCTGAAATTACAAAATATATGACTATCATTACATGTAATATGGAGGAAACATAATCCCATGTACGGTTAATGAAAATTACTTCCGATAAGTGTCTCTTTCTTGTGATGATCCTTCATCATAATAGACATAAATGTTGGTCCAACCCTCGTTGTAGCGAAATAGGTACGATAACGCATCTTGATCAGTGAGTGCCAGTAGAACGCTCTTGTCAAACTTGACTGAGTACTTCATACTTACACTCACCAGGGATATATTCAATAACCGACAAACAGCTTCAACTACCTCAGTGTAATTCATGTTGCTATTTAGATCAATACCCTTACTACTTCCCCCACTATACCCCATTGACTCATCTTCCTTCGTGATTACTTGTCCTCCAATGTGACAAAAACAGAATAGAATCTCACCTAACATTGTGCACTGTCCAGCGAATTGAAATATTAAATTCTTCATATTAAAATATAATGGAAAAAATCTAATTTGAAATATTACAACATACTAAAATAAATATGACTCACAAGACAAGAATACATAGACAGATCAGGTATGTCAGTCAATCCCCACAAGTCCCCTCAAATTAATTGAAGACAGATGTTGGGGAAGACTTTAGACTAAAAAAAATTGTAAATAAAAAATAAAAGTTGTGCTTTAGACTAACACCATGGTCTAGACTTCACAATAGTTAGGATGCATTTACCTAGAGCCACGTTGCCACCTAGAGGCACCTTGGCACCTGTATTCGAAACCAGTGTCCTATTGGGACCTGCTGAAAAACTCTGAAACAGCATGGAATGCATAACACATTCAGATTTTTTATCCCCAGAAGAAAGATATGTCATGCCCAGGAGTAGGGAGAATCGTGAGTAATCAAAATGATTAGGGCATATAACCATTGCAAAGGATGTATACCAATAGAATCAAAATCTAGTTCCACTTTAAAGTACATAGATATCCATTATAAGTGTGAATGTGTGCGTATTTAAGTACATATTTATGAGAGAATGAATGATTTCAAGACAAATATATCTGCAAAAGGTGCTATCCCACAAAGGTGGTTGTAGAGGTTAATGGGGGCTTATTATGTTTAACTGGATATCTTCTCATTAATGTTATGCATTTGGCTTTTGATTTTGACTGCAACAACAATGACACTAGTGCCTCGTCCCAAGTAACCTGTTCCTAGTGGTTGGTTGATTACATGCTTTATAATCAGGATATTGACTAGAGATAGTGTATACAATAAATCAGATGTGTTGAAATAATTTGAACATGTTGCTTGCTAAGTTCACAATAATGTAGTTGGGGATCTCTGAGTTAGAGTTTCATTTGTAGAGAGGCTGATGTGATGGGATGGAGTCAAGAAAGTCCATCATAAGCTGAGTGGCGCGCATATTGGCAATCTTATCCCTGATGCATCCTAGCTACAGTCAAGGATTCATGTTAAGTGCTGAGACATCAAAGCTTCTGTTCCTCACCTGAGTTCCTTGTCTCAGGTGAGTTTGGCCTACACCTCTTCCAAGACTCCAGCACACTAAACCATTTTCATGTTGACACAGGTGCCCAATTCCATTATGTGGATGCTATCATGGGTCTGATGTTGCCAATGAAATCAGACCCATCAAAATTTGCGGCAACTGAGCAGTTGAGGAACTTCATTCCTGCAGAAATTGAAATGACAGATCGACACTTTATGAATTTACTTAAAACATTTAAGTAATTAACTATCATAAAATTGCTTATTTCTAGTATTAAATTTTTTTAAGGGATTATCTTCATTTTGTAGTTAATTTTAGGTGTTCTACTGTATCTTTACTTATTTGGGTTAATTTGTTTGAAAATTTAAGGTTAGAGACCTATTTAACAAATGCGAGTTTCCATGGAATATGTCTGATTTCATTGGCAAAATCTAATTTCATTCTTTCTTTTTTTTTGGTCTAATTTTTTTACCTATTCTTCTTTTCTTTATTTCTTCATTTCCTTGCTCACTTGCAAATGTTGCATGGAAAATTAATTTTTTTTGGGTACTGCAGAAGACTCCATGAGCCGATCCTTTTTTCTGTTAAAATATATCAAAAATTAATATCTAATGATTCTATTAATTAGTAAATTCTTTCTCTAAATGATCTCTTCTTGAAAAATAATAGTATGAGTTGTAGGGGCTTTTTAAATTTACAAGTCAAAAGTGACAAGTGAAATTGAAATCACGGTTGGAAGTTTTTTTGTTAAAAAATCTCCATTAACCAATCTCTTTCTTTTCATTGTCGGAAATAAGTCAGCGTGGGATGTTTCTTTCATTTTAAAGTTACCCCACTTTACTGGTTTATTCTAAGGATTTCTTTTCTTGTTTTATTGGATACTTTACTCAAATTCCTTCCCACAGGATTGGAATACCGGCAATGGAAATGGCAGCTCCATGGATGTGATGGTGGAAGTTGGCAAAGCCCCAGCTATTGAGGTGATGGCTAAAACATATATGTTCTTTAGCAATCATGCCAATGACATTTCTATTTATTTGTTGCTTTCCATATTGAGTTCCTATGAAATATTTATGTTACTTTAAAGGCTCAGTAATGACCTGTAAATAGTTAGTAATTTAGCTCAACTAATTGCCACTTAATGCTTCTGCTGTAAATGTTGGGTGAATTAAGGTGATACTTTTGTGTAATAATCTTTGACTATATAGATGACCAGATGGTCAGTGGGTATTTTAGAGTATATCTCAGATGAGAGCCAAAAACATTATCATATATTGTTTGGGGCTTGGATCATGGAAAAAAATTTTCACAGAAGCCCATAACCATTGATGGAAATATCTACAAAGCCCATGAAGTGGCAGACACAACCTAAAAAAATGGAATGAAAAAAGTGAAATAAAAGAAACAAGTTATCAGCCATATCTGAGCTTTTTAAACACTATTTTAGTGTACTCAATCCATGCACTAAGCAACTTTCAACCTCAAGAAAAAGTTAAAACATATGCAATGCCCACCTACTTGACCTGTTTTAG
This sequence comes from Buxus sempervirens, assembly GCA_947561395.2. Lineage (NCBI taxonomy): Eukaryota > Viridiplantae > Streptophyta > Magnoliopsida > Buxales > Buxaceae > Buxus > Buxus sempervirens. The sequence goes on from OX387182.1 coordinate 14,335,341, forward strand.
CGATATCATAGGAATTTTGACATCAGACTGAAAAGTTTGAACTGGGAACTAAATTTAGAATTTAATCATAGTAATTCTCTTTCTAGGTTCATAGACAAATATAAAAGTGATCCTACCAACAAGAAAAGCCACAAAGAAATAGCTTTAAGATATTAATAAGCTAAAGAACTAAAATGAAGAACTACATGTGCTATGTTGGACATTGAATTCATGACAATATCCATCAAATCCAACAAAGTGCAAAAAACACCAGCAAAAAATTTGCTTGAATTCAATGTGAAATATGCAAATTCAAGTCATTTCTGCAACAAGATTACCATTTAAATAGGTGTAAATATGCAAATGTGCAAATTCAAATTCAATTTCCCAAAACCAAATTCAAGGGAGGCACTCGGCAGCTACCTGGTCGCCAACGGCAGCACTCCCTACGGCGACGAACAGCAACTTCGATGAGACAGCAAGGTTGCCCGCGGCAACACTCCACACCGCAACGAAAACCAACTTTGATGAAACAGCAGAGTCGTCGACGCCAACAAACTTCAACCACGGTGGCTCTCCAACGACCAATGCCTCAATGTGTGCAAACAGAGAAAGGGGTTTCGATTACAAAGGGTTACTTAACGACGGAGAGGGAAACAATGCACGAAACAAATGGAGGAGGAGAGGGTTTCGTCGAGGTAGCGAAGGGGTTTTTGGAGAAGAATAGATCAATGGGGAAGGAGAGTGGGGGAAAGCTGGTCGGCGTTCGTCGGCCTTGAAGAAGACGAAAATCTGAGTGGGGAAACCACTCGCATTCGCCGGCGAAGAGAGGAATGGGGGAAGGAGAGGGTTTCGGTTTTTTGGAGAAGACGATGAGAATGGGTCGGGGTTCGTGGGGGTTCGTCGGCCTTGGAGACGAAGCAAACTTGCTCCGGCAACAACCCTAGATCAATGGGGAAAGAGAGTGGGGGAAAGCTGGTCGGCGTTCGTCGGCCTTGAAGAAGACGAAAATCTGAGTGGGGAAACCACTCGCATTCGCCAGCGAAGAGAGGAATGGGGGAAGGAGAGGGTTTCGGTTTTTTGGAGAAGACGATGAGAATGGGTCGGGGTTCGTGGGGGTTCGTCGGCCTTGGAGACGAAGCAAACTTGCTCCGGCAACAACCCTAGTTCGCCGGCGAAGAAAGGATTCGGCGGTCGTTCTTCGTCGGCTGCCGTTCGATTTCGCAAGGTTTTCGCAGGGGAGACGAGAGGAGAGGAGAGGAGAGAACGACGGCACGTGCAATGACCCCCTTATATTCAAGGGCATTTTGGGCATTGCAATTTTCCCAAACATGCAATGACCCCTTTCTGGCATTAATTCTCAAAAATGGCATGTTTTTTAAATTAAGTATCTTTATGGCATGTTTTTGTAATAATCGTTGTAAAGTAGCCCTTTTTTGAAATTTTCCCATAACAAAACATAGTTTTGGGGTTTAGATCATTTAAAATATTGTTGTATGATTAATCCGAAGCAGCCCTCATCAAATGGATGGTTTGAAGTAAATAAATTGTTAGTCCTCCTTGCAAAACTTTACTGTTGAGATATAAAAAACTTTGAAGTAGTTGTTATGGGAAAGAACAAAAAAACTCACTATAAAAAATAAGATTTGGTGAATTTGAATTGTCCCAAACTAGGGGAATGCACATTATGTGTGTAGTAAAATAAGGAGCTTTTGGGAATAGAGTCGATTAGCTATCGCGCTTACATAGGCAATAACAAACCTTAGTTTTTTGGAGTAAATTGGGAAAAAATTGAAGTCCATTTTAGGTATAACTAGTTAGCCCCCCACGTGCTACGCACGTGGAGGGCCTTTGAATAAAAAAAACAGTAATGATAACTTTCATTTTAGCTAAGTTATTTAAGGAATTCAAGTAGGGGGGAAATTTTCTTTTCTGGTTTGTGATGGGAGTACTCTCAATTCCCACCAAACGTATGAACCAAATGAAGACAGACACAAGTGCCAACTCAATGAAGACAAGGAGACAAATGTGAACCAAGTCCTATTCTAAAAGCTTTCTAAATTGGTTATCAATTTTGGCAGATTTCTCTGTATTGGTAAGACAACTTTCATAGCTGCTTGTGAAGGACATGTACTTTTTATCCAGTGATTCATTATAGGTGCCCATGCTTCGCACGGGTATGTGGTGTAAAATGACTCTTGCCAATTGAATTAATAATCTAAAACCTTGCAAAAAAAATAGCATGAATAAATTTAATGAAACTTGGATGAAAACAAGCTAGATTAAGTAGTAAATTGTTTAGAAAAGTGGCATCTAAATATTTTAGTCAATAATTGTTTTAAAAATTTTATGGTAGGTTACATAATAGTGATGCATTAACAACATTGACAAAATGGCAAATTATTTAGTTACAGATGATATCTGCTGTTGAAAGAGAGAGCATATTTACCGATGAAGGTAAGCGGTTTAGTAGTTAAACTAAGGTAAAGTCAAAACTTAAGTCTTTATATCGTTTTACTTTATTGCGAGAGCATTGAAATTGTAAAAGTGATCAACAAGGTTAAAAATCAGAAGAAAGCAATGTTGGAGATCATATAATTTCATTATATAATGTAAGATCGAATAGTTTGTGCAGACAATAAATCAAAAAGTCTATGCAAGTTTGTTGGAAGTGGTAGTAGTAGATTTGTCAAGAGGTAAAGCAATGCTTTGGTGCTATTGTACTTTTGTTTCAAATCTTCGAGCGAGATACTTATTCTTCAAATATTTGTTATAAATTAGGTTTGTGATTTATTTATTTGAGTTAATTATATGCAATTAGAAATTTGATAGTTTGATTGTCATTTTATATGGTTTTATGAAATTAAGGTTAACTTTTACAAATTTGTGTTTATGACATTGGAATTGTTATTAGCATCGTGTAAATATTGTTTTGTGAGAACTATTTTTATGAAAGTATAATTAATATTTCAATTTATAATATTATTTTCAGGTCAAGTGAGTTGCAACAATTTATTTTTTAAGTGAATAAAATTAACTAATTGGTTATAGGCATCACAATGAGTAATCATTGATTGCAGTTGTAATGAAGGTTTATGAGCTTCTGTAAAATTTTGCATGCGGGACGTGGTTTTCTTTCAAGAGAAAGAAAAATTTTCCGTAAAATTTTAAGTTTGAAGAGGAGTAAATGCATTATATTATTAAGAAAGAAAAATTTACATAATAACAAAAATTATGTACATTAAAAAAAGAGATATTATAAAACACTATATCATTTATAAGTTCTCTATCGTTGTTTTTCTGTCAAGAGAGAGCATATAAATACACAAGTAATGATTTAATTTTCGTGGCCTAGGATGCCAAGCTTCGGCATTCTAAATAACTTTTGTCATAAAACCATACTGTTGTAGTATCATCTCTACAAATGTGTACCATGGGGGAGATATACCTTTAAACCTTTTTTTTTTAAATTTCAAACCACCATTTATCCTCTTCTCCCTCTAACATAATGCTACTTAGAATCGTTTTATAAGTTTCAAAACATCTTATACACATCAAAAGATTATCAAGAATTCTAATCCACTCATGAACAATGGACACACTATGAGATGCACCACTGAAAGTTAGAGGCATTTTATCTAGAAATCATCGCAACTGCTCAAATCCAGGGTGCGAAAGCCTACTATGAGTCATCTTGATATATTTCGATAATCCAAATGGCCGCTTTAGTGCTTCCTTCACCGTCATTTTTCTAAAGAGGCAAAAAATTATTTAACTAATTCAGTAATTTAATGGTCAATATAATGCTAAGAAGACGCTTACTTTTTTTTTTAATAGTAAATAAACATATCTATACATGTGAAAGAAACGATATCTGTAAACATAATGAAATACACAACAAAGATATATTCACTTATTTCTACAATACTTACAATACTCAAAATAGTTGTTACTAAAGAAATTAATAATTAATAATCAAAATGATTATGATGCTGAAGAAATTAAAAATTAAAATGATTATGATGCTGAGATCAGATATTTATTGAACAAGAAATATTCTAAGACTTTACAAGAGTAGAATCTGAACTACAACAGAGGCAAAAATGAAACGAAATTTGATCAGGAATGGTAATGTATACATATTCCAGTGCCTATGGCCTGGATCGCAATTCCTTAAGAGTGCTCTACATCTGCGATATCTGCCAAGGCATCATTTCCACCATAACGCATCCATAATGGCAAATTCTTGCGGATTTGTGCAAGATCGAAAGATGGGGGCTGGTGACGGCCATATCTCTTAAGATTTCCCCACATTCCATAGTCATACTTGGCAAAAGTACCCTTCCTGATCACTGCCATAGAGAGAAGTTGTAACGTGAAAAATGATATCCATGACGACCATAACATGATGCATCTAACCTCTGCCCAACCACCAGAAAAAAATAAAATAGAAAACAACAGAATCATTCTTCTTACAACTGACAAAAACCAATAAATTGAGGAGATAAATGTTTGCAGAGCTTTTAGTATCATTTAGGCCATCACCATGATGGAGTTTATAATGTAAATATCTTCAGAAAATCAGCAACCTTCAGAGTGGACACAGTATAAAATATTAAGTAGAAAAACTGACGAGTTGCTTAAGCCTCTTTATAAATGCAATTATTCATGTTTTAAACAGGAAGATAACAATTTCTTATAATAAAAAGAACACTAATAAATTACTTAAACAGTTTGGAGGCTATAAAGGCAAAAGAATAAATAATAAATGGGTAAAGTGCACGTAAGATGTGCTAGAGATGTTCCATAACAAATTTCATCAACTTCTGCATATAAAATCCAAAATTTTCAGGGACTTATAAGCATCAATTTTGCATCATTTCAAAGATATACTTCACAACTAAAAGAAAAAAAAATTTGAGCAAAGCGCATAGATGTTCTAGAGATGTTCCATGAAAAATTTGCTTGGCTTCTGTACACAACATCCAAAATATTCAGGAACTTATGTGCATTATACTTCACAACTACGAATAGTTAAGTTCAAATATTTTTCACATATGCTGTGCCTTTTGTCAGCCAAATCCTTTAGACCTTCACAATGAACCACAATGTAATCCAGTAGTGATCAACAATAATGCCTAATGGAATCGGCTATGGTGAGCAACATGCATCTTGCTCCAGTATTCTCACTCATCAAATAATATCATCAATTAGCTTATATGCATGCAAATCGTTTCTAAATGACTTTGTTCCAGTTCTCTCTGTTCTCAATCTACTGATATTGCTTGGCACAAGCCTAGCTTAGGATTTTTGTGTCGGGTTTGCAGCTAGCATAAATTTGCCAAATCCCTTACCATCATGAACCTTGAAATCGTTTCCAACAATGAATCAGAATAAGCCCTTAATAAGGTACATAACTGGAACAACTAACCTACCCAAAAAAAAAAAAATTTTTTACTTCAAGATCAAGATTTAAGGGAAAAGTGCTCAGATTCCATGCCATATGATGTGTTGTTGTCAAGAGAGATTCTGCCAAGTATGATGCACCTATTAATCCTTCTTTAAGGAACCTTTCATTCAATGTCTTTAAGAAATGAAAATATGATAAAATTTTAAGCAGTCAGACCAGAAAATGAATGTTGTGAAGTTTCATTTCTTTAATAAAAAAAATATTGTGCTCAGTAAGAACACTTCAAACAGTTAAAGCAAGCTCATAATTATAAGACTTTGCTACATAGAGATCAGTAAAGGCAGTTGCAGTTCAATGCAAAGCAAAAAGCAGAAGAAAATGCCGCAAAAAGCATACTTTGGAAAAGGTGGTTCAAGTTTTTTGAGGATGATGGATGAGGTTCATATTTCAGATAGAAGTCCACTCGTGAGTTGTTGAAGCAACAATTCTTGCCTGCAAAGTGATAAATTTTCTTCTTAAAAATTTAAGTTCAAATATATCTACACCAGGTTGGAAACTATTTCAGCATGAAACAAGTAAAAGAGTGACATTTCTCATCGTCGAGAGAACATGGATTAAAGACCAAACATTTTAAGCATCTCATGCCATTACTCATTTTTGACCTAAAAATCACAGAAGGATATCAATCATGAATACTTCATAAACAGGATGCTGGCTTACTGGTGATATGCACCAGACTTTGAGACCTAGTGTGAAACTGAGCTCACACATGAAAGAGGATTAATCAAAAGCCCAATTGTCCACATATAGCTCCATTTGAACCTCCGAAAATTTATTTACTAACTTTCAGCACTAAACACACAGACTTCAGGGGAAAAAATAATCCCACAATCTACTGTCTTTCTTATACAAAACTCAAGGGAGGGGGGCAACACTCCCACAAAAAAAAAAAAAAAGTTACTGTTGAGGCAAGTAACTCGCATATGAAGCCTTATTTGAAGAGCTCCAGTTTTCCATGTGTAGTACCGAAGTATAAATCAACCCAAAGTCTATTCTAAGTTTTTACTAAGTATATTATCCACAACACAGAGTGTTGACCCAACAGAAAGATAATTTGACAGAATGATATCTGGCAAAACCTGATATACCTGTATTATTGAGGCTCATATAGGTGAATAAGGCTAATCAAAATTGCACCCTCTCAAAACTGACAGTTCAGACTGACCAGATCATTCTTCCATGCAGCAAAAATAGTCTTTTTACAATAGCCAACTACAGCTATTGCGTCAAACCAGAACAACAAAAAGAATAATAATAATAATAATAGTTAAAAATAAAAAGAGCTGCTATATACACGAAAATTTCTGAAATGCATGTATTCAAGGGGCTTACATTACTGTATCTATATATGGTCAGGGAGTGGGGTTTTGGGGTGGGGGGCCCTGTTATGGAAGTTAGCCAGTGGCTGCAAGTCACATGAACATCACAGATAGAGTCCAGAATAGAAACACTGAAATCATAAACAGAAAACAAATAAAATCATGACGAAAAGAGATATATTTTGACCTCACAAATCTAAGTGTATCATAGGAAAATTTGTACAACAGACCTTCTAAAATCAAGCTGGTGAATGCCCAGAGCGAGAATAATCTGTCCAGATTGATCTCCATCAATCATTGCCATGTTACCAGAAAAATTTCTTTAAGATGCCCAAATATTAATTATACCTGACCAAGATGCAAGCTAACAATGTCAACTACAAATGGAGCGCTGATATGTCCCAAGTAAGAGAAAGGACAGAGAAGAGCAGCCGCTTCAACCACTGCCACTATATCTGGCTGAGTGAAAGCAGCAAAAGCCATTATGGTACCCTATTAAAAAAAGCTAAAAAGGATAAGCTCTTAGCAGAAGTAGTAACAGATTCCACAAGAAAATTGCTGAAAGCAAAGGGTGGCTTATTAATTAAAATACATACGGTACCTGGGAGTGACCAACATAAAAAATCTTGGAGTTCGTTGTCAAACTTACATAGTTGATCATTTTGGCAAGGTCATAAAAAGCTAATTCCTGCCAACTCCAATCCCAGAAGTCCTGCAACATAACCACAGCATTACTATGATGAGAAATGTGTAGACAATTAATATTGACATATATATGTGTAAAAATACATACGTGCAATTGTGCGTGTCTGTGTGTGTGTGTGAAAGAGAGAGAGAGATAGAGAGAGAGGGAGACAGAGGATTAAATCTATCATACCTTGTCCTTCTCTGTTAAAGATATATGCCCATGACCCCACTATGTGCCCGGGTACACTCGTGACCCATACATCATATCCATGATCTGCAAGGATGAAGGCCAATGGTTGTTCCCTAGAATTTAAAAACCAAGCATCACCTCCCTGTTCATGGTTGCACTGATATCAAAGGTCATTACTGATCAAGTAAAATTAGTTATAAAATAAAATTACATAGTTAGGCAGGCATTTCCAAAACAACCTGATGAATGAACACATTCAAAATGAAAGATGAAAACCAGACAGGTTGTTGAGAGAAACTGAAAATCAATTTCACAAAATAGTAAAAGGTATCTCCCGAAGCAAAATAGGAAGGACAATGTTACAGATATATCTCAAACACCGCAAAAAATCCCATCATACCACAAATAACACAAAAGGATCCATCATGATGAACATCAGCTGGTGAAGATCAAAATCAAAATAGAAAATAAGGAGAAAAAAATTTTTTGACAGTTAGTGTCAAGGATTTGAAGCAACTATTTTGAGCTGCAATGACAATATATAGGGTTCAGTTATCACCCTTAGAATTTGGCACCTCAAGCAAAAGGGTGTAGAAAAAAAAATTGAAGCAATTAATTCTGTCCGGATCAGAAAGAGTTCATACAAGTGTACTTTCTCAAGAAGGAAGATCAAGAGTAGAAATTAATCAAAGAAAGAACCCTTACAACATAACAAGGGCAAGTTCTGAACATAAACAGTTCTTGCAAACTTCCAAAAAGTTCATAACTGGCCACATTTAACTTAACTAAATTGACAAAACTATACATGTCTGTGATACATATTCAGTGATTTAAATGTCCATATCCATTTTTGACAGTCAGTAGCTTTAAAGTTGTCTGCATACAGCCTTGAGGCTAAAATCTCACCAGGGATAACTGAGTACCAAAACTCATCTGAACAATTGTCTCCTGGGACACATGCCCAGAAAAGTCACGAGCATCAATTTCACAGAATTATAAAATAGTCTATTTTGGTTCTTAGGACAAGGAAATAAAGTGTTATTTGAAGCTATTTGTCTAAATAGCACCTCTTTTCTTTCAAATAGATTTCATTTTGATACAACCCAGAGTTTTCAGCTACATATTATCGAAAAGGTGGATGATTTAAAGAAAGGCATCTCTGGGAGAGTATTGTGATACGTCAAGCCTTATAGTTTTGGAAAAATACTACAAAAAATTTGCCAACTGGCCTCCAAGCAAACCAAATAACAATTACCACCATTTTACAACAATGCAACGAAATTTCACTGCATTTCAGCTAAACGACCCTTTTTTAATCAGCTAAACATGTTTTTTTAAACTCTCCCATGAATACCACTCAAACCATTCTCCTCTAACTTAAGTTTTGAACATCCAGGATTCATTATAGTCCCTCCTGTAATTCTCTACTTGGTTATTCCCAAATGAGTCATGAAGTACAAAAATGAACATACCTTGTCTCCACCTTGGATTGATAACAAGTTCAGATGGATCAAAAACTTCGAATTCGTATAAAACCATAGACCAGCCCGACCATAATCACGAAGCATCTAAGAATTCACTTGTCTCAATAGCTGGTCCTCAAAAGCCAATGTAAATACAAAGAATAAATTTCTAAAAGGTGAAATAGTTATGACTAAATTTAGAGCCATGTTCTTTAGCAATAAAGACATACCTTCAACTGCCAAAATGAAATGGTGATTTTTCCGTGTTTTTCAATCAGCAGTAATGTTCTCAACTGAGCAGTTGAATCTTAATCAAGAAAGAATATTTTTGGTGCTGATTGTAATAGTGCTTGTTTAACGCTTTTTCAATCAAAATAGACTAAGACATTTGGAATTATTCAAGTGCTTATATTTCAGCATATTGAAGGGGAAAAGGAAAAATTATAGACGTTCAACCAATCATGGATTCATCAGAATACTTTTCATTTTACTCTGTTTGTGAGTGTAGAAGGTATTAAGATTAATCCTAAGCTGATGATCTATCTATGATCATTGTTTTCCCACATTCACATAGAAAGGATACCGTTACTAATCTGGATTTAAAAGCCAACATTGTTCACGCATAACGTCTGATCCTGACATATATAGATATTATTTATATTACGCAGATTGAACGAAATATGGAACAGAAAATTGGTGGAGAGATTACCATAAAGAGTCCATGTTGAAGCAGAACAGGAGGACCTCATTGGATTTTTAAAGATGCAGTGCGAGACGACACGCGTTGAAGGACAAAAGGAAACCATCCTTCATTTGAACCTGATTGCCAAAATCTCAATTGAAGAACTATAAAACGGAATGTATTCGAGAAAGCATCAATTCATAAAAGAATAACATGATTCCACGAACTGAAAGAGACACTATAAACTCAAACCACAAAGAGAAATATTTGAAGCAGAAATTGTCCAAACAATATAAACTCAATAAAGAAGAACAGAAGAGAAATGCAAACCATATGAAAGGTATATTCAGATAGAGGAAGCATTATCTATTACATAGTGTGGCTCATATTGAGAAAAAATTAGTTGCAGTTATAGCATATAAAAAAAAATTATCAGAGATGAACTCTCCATCCATTCCCCTGCCTCTTTGATAAATTCTCACTCTGCCCTTTCATCATCTAAAAGCCGCAAGAACCACATAGCACTGTACCCAAATTGTCTCTGACTCCTTTAATAACATTTCACTTAGCTAAAACTAACATTAATACAATCAAAATGCTACATATAATTTCCATGTCTAAAAGCAGAAAAAAATACTTTCAAATATAATATAATCTTGGCCATACCATGTTTCTAAACCTTCTATAACATTCAAAAATAAACTGCTCCTATATAATACAGGCAATAGTTTATACATCAGAATAACAATCTTTGAAAATGAAATTCCATATTTTTGAATTCAATCTTTGACATTTTATTGTTTGAAACTTCAGTTTTTGCAAATAGTAGCTCACAATCAATTGTCAAAACTTTTAGTAGCTCACAATCAATTGTCAAAACTTTTACTAAATAGAATTAAATCAAGATGCGACTACTAACCTATCCTCAAACTCTGCAAGTAACCAGGCTTCTTTTGCTTAGAAGGATGCCTTCCAATGCATTTATTGCACGGGATCTTGGGAATCTATTTCACCAAATCTGCGGTTAACACACGGAATGAATGAAGATTTGATGACTATCACTGTATTAATAATAAACAAGTGATTTACAAATTTTTTTCAGTATCCATATGCATTCAGATAAAAAGAATATCATAAGGAACCCCAATTTCAGCAAGGAGACCAATCTTGACAATGGCTATGCTAATAATAAACAAGTGATTCACGAAGGTGCAAAGGGGTCTAGCATTTTTTCCACAAGAGATTTGATCATAACTTTTAAGTTCATTTTGTCTCCTCCTTTCTTATAAGGGATAATTTTTTCAGGCTAATTTAGCAAGTTTGTTAACTGGAGATTAAAAAGTAAAATATTGAGTATAACGTGGTTTTTTTCTTAATAATGAGGGCAAAAAGATGGTTTAAAATGTTGAAAAGAATCACATTCATGTTTCACAGCCATAAACATATAAAACGAATTCATTCTTATGGGCATGTATAAGAGACCCCTATAAAACTGTACTTAATATAAATAACAAAATCAATCTTACACGGACACAGCCAAGATGGAAAGCTCAGGCAAAGGATTCCATGCAACATGCAGGACAGCCTCATCAAACTCCCAAGATTTAAGGCATCGGCCAATTTCAACCTCCCAAACACGCACAGATCCATCAGTTGAACCTTGATACACAACAGGGGACGATAAGAACAGTATAAAAGAAAATATATTTTCCCTGAAAACGAGGAAAGAAAAAATGGAAGTAACATTTCACACCAGAAGCAAGCCACTGCCCTGAAACGTCGACAGAAATTGACAGAACGGCACCACTGTGACCTTTGTACTCAAGATAACATGTAGTGGGATAAGGTTTAAGATCTTTCCGACTTGGTAACTTGGGCTTTAGAGATTCAGGATCAATGTTAATCTGGAGGAAAAACAATAAAAAGGTCAACTAATCTGTTTAGCCTTTATGTATTTGAAGAAGTCTCTGCAATGATATTGTAAATTTTGGGGAAGTGCATCTGAAAGACAAGTATATAAAAGCAAAATATATTTCCTCCAACACAGATCCCTCACTTTGCGAAGGTTATATAGAACTAATATATCCATCCCAAAAATCTGATCCATCACTCACACGTTTCTTCCGGGTTCGGGGGCATAAATATAGGTCCAAACAGCAGTCAAATGAATCCTTGAGAGCTTTCTCACGGGCCAGAACATTTCTCAGAGATTCAAACCTATACAAAAGCATATTGATTATTATACAGACAGCATATGGATCAACTTCAGCATGTGGTGTCTTTCCTTTCAGCAATCTACCAATAAGTCTAATCTCATGTTTTGTCAGTTCCACCTCCTCATCATTGTATTCATCATAAACTTTGCGCCTAAAGTATAGAAAAGAAGCATGCACAAGAACGCATTAATATGTTAATTAAAAATATGGAATGAGGATGATAGTTACAGGAGGACATTCATCCCCTCAAATCAAGGAGCTCATAAAAGTACAAGCAGAGCAACATGCCATATTCCAGTCATTCAACAAGAAAGGTGTCCAAGAACACCCACAGCTGCCAGATGGTTATATTATACACAAAGGAAGCTTGAGACTGGAAACATTCAAAAAAGACTACGCTTAGAGAATGAAAATTCCAGACGTAAGAACCGCAAGAATGATAAATATTACCTGCCTATTTCTCAGCAGGAATTGCATGGTAAACCATAGAAAAGCAGAAACTGAAGAATTATGCCCATGCAAATACAAACCAAAGTCAACAATGCATAATTGCAATATATTAGCATGGAGAAAGACACAAAAGATTTCCTCACTTCAGTTTTTCTTTTTTCCTTCCTTTTCTTTTGAATTTTTTCCCCTTGAGGGTTTTGGTTTTTTTTTTTTTTTGTTTGTTTGTGTGTGTGTGTGTGTGTTGGTGTGGTTGTGTTCTGTGGCTGTTGTGGATGTTCTTGTTTTTCCTTCGTGTTGGGGGTTGTGTGTAAAGTCCATACTTCAAGTTTTGAAGAAATAATATCAACCATGCCAATCATTTCTGTTAGAACATGTACCTCCCTTCAACTGATTTGTGGCAAGGGTTAAATAAAGGCTTTTTATCATCAAATTTTATGAGTTATGATCATGCAAACCTCCCACACTTGCAAATTCTCTTTTCTTGGTCTTTTGATGTGTGGGTGTAGTTGAAAATAAGTATATTTTTAATAATATGGAAAATAATAAAAGTATGTTGCAATAATTTGCAACATATGAACACAAAATCAATTTTTTGAACATTTTTTAACACTAATCTATATCTAAAAATGATAATGCTTTATAATAACCAATTCTGTTAATAGACTAAAAAGTGCAAAGTATAGCTGGTGTTTAATGGTTTTAAAATCATGTTTAAATACAATTCAATCATCCTATGTGCTGTGTATTGAACTGCAGGAAGCTGCTTCCACATATCCTATTAGAATATGTGAGTTCTGAAAAATTGATTGTTTCCTTGAAATTTTAACATGCCTTCCATGCAATCCTATTGAAGGGAATTTTGCATAAGCTTAATAAAATTGTTTTCAATCAATGGTCTTCTTTCTGGGCTTGGAAAGAGTATTGAAAACGCGAGCTTCAGTTAGAACAAATGACAAAATGTTGAGATGAAACGAACAGAAAATTTTGCTTTGTCCAGATTAGGGGCAATAAAAAAAATCCCAATGCAACAAATCAATCAATGAAAAACGCTGAAAATTTTATAGCGTAGAATGCAACTTACATTCTCATTGTTACTTTGGACCGCCAATCCTACTTTTCATTGTTTTAAATTCCCCTTCATCTCATCAGGGTCCAAATCACTTGCATTATATCCTAAGAAAAATCAAATATATACAAAAAGGTAAAATGAGAAGGCAGGTATAGAAAGAGCAACAAAATGAAGGAGACTTCCACAAACACATAGAGATGTGATCACCTGGATGCTTGTCGCCAACCTTCCAGACAGAATACCAACTCTTTGAAGCTCTTGTAATCCATGCTGTTCCCTAAATTTCCAACAGGCAAAAAGAAGTAGTCAAAAAATAAAAAAATAAAAAGAGAGAGAGAGAAAGGGATAAAACAGAAAGAGGAAAGTAAAATAAGAAAACAAGCAAACCAGTGCAAAGCTCAAAAACGGAAGGGAGAGAATGAGAATCCGCACCACCAACTTACACTTCTCCATGGAATTCGTCCCAGAAACAGCAAATCAAAAAATAAAGCACACAAGAAATCAGGAAAAAAAATGTAAGAGGAGTCCTAATTCCTATGCGTAGTGGATCATATAGCCCAAAACACTACAAAAGGGAGAGGGTAGTGGTGAACATGGATAAAAATGAGGGTGGCATTTGAGTAGAAGAACAAAGTGATAATACTGTACATTTAAAAGGCAGACGAAACCGCTGGCTTTTGCCCCCTTTTAGATGGTTGTTTTGTTGTTCTCGATTTGTGGTGACTCATACCCAAATCTCAGGAGAACCTTTTAAATTCAACAACAAAAGGAGGCAGGAGAATCATGTTCCCTATTTTGAAACGAAACAGAGAGAAACCTTACCAGTTGAAGGCAGAAGGGGAAGAGAGCTCGTAAAAAAAGTAAAACCTTTACCAGTTGGGAAAATAATCAGTAAACATAAAAAGAGCTCGGAAAAGCCTGACCAAAACCCTTACCAGTTGAAGGCAGAAGGGGAAGAGAGATGAGACTCAGTAGTGTTTCTTTTTTAAAACCAAACAGAGATCCAGGGAAAGAATCAAAGAGTTCTATAGAAGCTTGGACAGCAAGCCAAGGTAATGAAACGCCTGATTCCAATCTCCTCACAAAAGATGGGATTGCTTGCTACTACTACCTCTGCCAATGCCGATGGCCTCCCCACTAGTTACAGCTTGCTTCTTGCACATCGCTGCCAACTGCCGAACAAAATCTTTTTTCAGGAACAATGAGCGAACCTTAGAAGCAGAATCCTAGAACCCTAGAAGCAACGGCCAACGGGTGAAGGAGAGGATGTTCCTATGATAACGTGAGGAAGAAGAGATCTGGAAGGGTCTTGTTAATTCCGCGAATACATGGGGGAGAGAGGGCATCAAAAAACAAAAAAAAAAAGTAGAGACGGTGTCAGTGATAACTTGGGGAAGAAGAGACGGTGGAAGGGTCTAACCAATTCCGTAAATACATGGAGGGAGGAAGGGCAATTCGGATAGTTCAATAAGTCGGACGAAAACCACAAAACCTTCCCTTTTAAGTACAGTTTGTAGAAAGATCCATAATTGCCCTTGAGAAACTCTACTGACATGACAACTGATAAAAATCCAAGAGCTCTTTTATATGGCACTTAAGAGATATCATGCTACTGAATCTCTCTTTTGATGAAGGTTATTGTGAGAATATATATCAACTTTTTTTTATAGTTAAATTTAAGAATATAATCATGCTCTGATATATGTCAGAACGGAACAATGATGCCAAATGTTTTGAAAGAGAGGTATCTAAATAAGTATAAACAAATAATATAGTACGTTGGTTGAAACTTGATAACGCACATCTCATCTTGCATTCAGAAGCATATAAAAAAATAGCCATCTGTTAATGTCCAACTTTGTGTTTAATGCATCTAACCAAATTCTTTAGACATGCATAAATTGTACTTCAGCATCTACGGGACCACTTCTGGAGAGATCAGCATAAAAATGGGGTATAAGTGGGCAATAAGAAGAACAAGCAACATAACAGTCACTTGTAGGTTTTAACTCCATGAAACAAACCTGAAGGGGTAGCCCAGCACGTGCAACCTTGGCATTTCCATCCCCAGTACATGTATGAGCTGAGGTTGCCAAGAAGTACGATCTACCATAGCCCTGAGAGAAGCATAAGATAAAATAAAGATATGAAACCCATATAAGATAACTAATATGAACACAAACCCAAAAAAACAATGGGTACCCCTGTGGCCAAAATTGTTGAGGCAGCACGAAACCGGTGCAGTGTTCCATCCTCCAAATTCAATGCAATAACTCCTTGGCAACAACCTAAGCATCAACACCGAAGTACCAATCAAAATCACCCCCTACAATACACCACACATATTTCTCTGTCCCTAATTTCTAAAAGAAATTTCTGTGTTCAAGAAGGATAATGTATGAGGTGAAGCGAATGAGAAAGATTAAATTCCAATGTAACTAAACTTGGTAGAGGACTCCTGACCTATACTGCCAGTTAAAAGGCATATTTTCAAGTTCAACACCAGTCCCAAAAGTTCAAAAGCAGAGAACAGACCTATCACATAAGCACAAAGACTTATTTTTAAGTTTCAAAAACCTATCACATAATTTCAAATACTTATTTTTAAGTTTTGAAACAGTTTAGAAGTATTGATGGAACTATTACAACTTATTTTTCTTTCTTTTTTTATTACTACAAAATAGATACGCTTTTTTCGTTGATAACGGTGCTTTAAATTCTGAGAACTCAACAAAATTCAGATACCCAGTGCAAAAATCTTGTTTAAAGGCTTGTGGGTCTAACTCATATCAATTCCCCCGCAATAAACCTAGTTTGGTATTATTTGGAGTTATTATAAATTTAGCAATTGGAAATATTCAGCAGAACACAAGCTATATATAAATATCTCAATTTCACATTTCTGTTAAAATGACTGTCTATACCACTCATACTTTAAACTCAGCTCCATTTTTGGTATGACTGTATACCTGCCAGTTTAGACTTCTCGTGGGAACTAAGAGTATTATCTAATTCTTCATTTTGTTAGTAGTTACAGTTGTGCCTGATTGCATACGAATATTCCTAACGCTAAAGCCAGGACTTGTGCTAACAAAAACAATCATTTACTTACCTCTACTATCCATGAGAAGATCCAAAGCAAAATATTCCCGAAAAAAAAAAACTGCGCATTATGTTTCATTGCCTGAACTAAAGAATGTCAGAATGAGCAACAAAGCATGGCCAGTTCGGTCAGCAACACATGCACAGCAGTACGCTTGTCCACCTATTATAGAAAACATGAAAGAAAGTAAATTATGACTTTCCACATAAATCACAGCAATGAAAATCCCATTTTGAATTTTCATTGTCATACCTTTCCGAAAGTTCATGCTCTAATCGTGAAATGCACGTTGATATGCTTTACCATCTTCTGTTTGTGAAAATGGTAACCAATAATTCTCAAGCTCCATTACTGCTTTAGGTGCCTCTCTACACATGTATTGAATAGCATCCTGATCATCTATGGAAACACAACAAAGTATATAGATAAAAACAACCAAAAGTAAAACCCATGCTGAAATTTTAAAGATGATATATACCAAAGGAAATATGGAAAAGTGAGTACTTGGTCTGTTTTAAGAATCCAGTTCACTTTGATTTAACCATGCACCTATCTTAGACTGGAGAAGTGCAAATGTAGATTCTTACAAAGAAATGAAGAAAATGCAAGAACAAGAGCCTTCAGGTAACCACGGGAGTACCAGATACCCACTAACTTCTATTGACCAAAATGAGAAGAACCTAATAGAGAGAGAATTAGGGTTTGATTAAATATAATTAAATAATAAAATACCAAAGATTTAATATAATTTACTGAATAAGTCCATATATAATTATACACACACACACTAAGGAATTGAATAATTTAAACAGGTATGTACCTATCCAATCACTCCCTTTGACAGTGTCGTACATGTGCCACCTCCAATCATCTTCGGACATATTTCCCAGTGCAGCATTTATACCACCCTGAATGAGATACACCTTCAAAATTAGTATAACACCCAAGTTATTAACATCAGAACCAAAAGAAAAAGGAACACTCATATTCAGAAAACAATGCCAGAGGCATTAATATCAATCAAAAATTATTGAAACCACACCACAGCGACTTAAATTTCAGCAGCACAAATCCTTCTCCATATTTGAGACAGTTATATGCAGTCATTAACGACCAAGAGAAACCAAACAAAATAATTTGATTGGATGTGCCTTTAAACAAAAAATGAAAACAGAAAAAAGAGTTCAAAGTTGACTTACATAACGTGCATGATACCACAATTTCCGATACCTGCGCAGCAAATGAATATGGACGTGGTGGGAAAAGATTTGTAATAGAGGCGGGCTTGAATCCATGCTCAGAGAGTCCAATGGCAGCTCTGAGCCCTGCATCACCTGCTCCCAGAACAACTGCGTCATAAGTGTGATCCACGATTGTATACGAAGAACTTCCGCTAGTCTGCCACAAATATGACCGGACCAAACTATGATCAGAAAATAGACCGAAAACCCTAATTTGGTACATCAAACGAATCCAGGCAAAGTTTTTAAGGGAAAAACAACGCATAACAGAATATCAAAGCAATTCAAAAAAAAAAACAGGGAATTGCATGACATAAAACAAATAATTTGAATTGAAGAACGATAAGAAGAAAATATATCTTGGCAAGTATCAGAGTATAATTTCGATGTGGAAGAACGCATGAAATATATAGAATATCGGTCGAGAAAAGCTATAAAGAAAATAAACGACGACAAGACACTGAAACAAATCATCTGTTCGTCTGATCGATGCGAAAAGACGCATAAAGCAGAATAAACAACAAAAATCCTCGAACAAAAAAGGCAAACAGCGATGCTAAACCCGTGGGAGAAATCTGCGTCATTGTCATGGTCCCAGGCGACGAAAACGAGGGTTCAACGGCCGGAGAAGAATTGGAATAAGAACTGGGTTAAGGAGGAGATCTAAGGATGCTGAGAATCAGAGCTCGTAGAAAACCCTAGATTCCTGAGCTTGCCCTCTCATATCTTACGGACAAATAAAAAAAGGGAAAAAGAGAGAAGTCTGAGCACAAGGTATAAACCGTGGGGGAAGAGGGTGTTGTTGAGAAGCGTACCTGCTGAGACGAACCGAGGATTTAACGGGGGCGGGAATGGCCGAAGCTCTGCCTCATGTAGACGGAAGCACCGCAATGCTTGTGGCTCGTTTGGGTTAACGCCAACAAGGCCGCTCCGATGTTATATCTTCACGCCACATTCACGCGAAGAGGTGCCTGCCAATAGCCGAACGTTGGTAGCCAATGGTGGAGGCCGAAGCTCTGCCTCATGCAGACGGAAGTGGCAGTTGCTGGACAGCCACGGCCAATGAGCGAATGCCGTTTATGCCGTGTAGCAATAGGAACCTTTAATAGGGCCTGATGCCTATGACTGTCGATAACTGTTGATAGCTTGGGAAGAAGGAACGATGCGGTAACTTGGGGAAGAAGAGAAGAAACGTTTGCTAATTCTGTAAATACATGAGAGGAGGAAGAGCAATTTGGGTGGTTCGATAAGTGGGACGAAAGTAGGGAGGTTCTCCCTTTTATATACAGGTTTGTAGAAATGTATTGCAAAAGACAGGGATTGGCTTTGTATTAAGAATGCACGAACTATGCGCATAGATGTTATATATATATTTTTTGGTAACAAAGATGGACTTCTATTATCTGCTTAACATACAAAAGCCCTGCATATAGACATACATGGGGAGGAGAAGATACCCAAATACAAGAAAATCTATCAATTGAAAAGTTTGCAAGATGGTCTGCCACACGATTGCAAGATGGACTTATTTGGGCCATTAGTTATAATACTCGTATAATAAATCTTGGTATTGAAGTAAATTAATACAAAATTAGAGGGCGTCTTAGTATAAATTATCTGACTGAGGCATGAGCTTTGATTTTTAAATAAATAATGTAGATGGTATAGACGCACCATATACAGAATTACAAAACACAAAACTTTCAAGTAAACGAATTGGAACTCAATTTCTAATTTTCTTTCCTTTCGTTGTGGTTCCCTGTATCGCTGAAAATGGAATCGGCAATTCCCTCCCGGTTTACCCAGCCATTACTTATTCTTGCAATGAAAAATGGAATACTAAACTAATAATAATTAAGCCACAGACAAAGCTCGTAATCAAAATAGGGTTGACACCCAGCGTTAAAAACCAAAAAAGGAGAGAAACAAAGAAGAAAATCACAAATAAAGACGAAGAAGAAGACACGGCAAGTAGTCAGAAATCTCGTGTGGTAAAAATGCCGCTCATCGCATCCTTCGATGCTGCGTTTGATACAAGACTTTCATCACTCTACTGCTCCATTACACCCCATTTGATCCCAGGATTACATCACACCAAAAAAGTTCCAACAGAAAATACGGGAAACGCGAAGAGACAGAGAAGAAAACTGTAGGGGAGAATTCAACACAACAAAGAAAAAATACGCACACACAAAGCAATATGTTTCACCAACCAGTTCTCGACTGTGTGTTGAAGCCGGAAAAATTTTTTCTGTTCGGAGACTGGGTAGAACCCTACTCTTTATACCCCGCGAATGAGATTGTGCCCTAATAAATCCCACGTGCGGTCGTCACGTGCAGTGCAAAAGCATATGTCAAGTTGAAGGGCGAGTTTGCTTGTCTCCTTGGAGTGATTCTTATGCTTAGTAAGCATTTTTGTTTAACCGCACAAAAAGTAATTCCAAGCAAAGCAGTTGGATAAAACATTGACTGTCGAAACATGGTTTTTAATTGCTAATGGTACCAGTAATTCCAAGCAAAGCATTTCATCTGCGTAATCTCATACGCACAATCAGACCAAGTGCCATTTTTCTATCCGAAACTCTTATGAATGACAGCAAGTCCTCAAGACATATCAGAAGAATGCGGTTCCAAAATTACTGGTGGACCCCTCCTACAGGAAGGGCGGATGGCTACTGGATTCTCTGGGACAACACCTACAACATTATGGTTGAAGATATTAGAAACTGGTACATTCACTCAAGCATCACTCTCTCGTTTGGAGAAAAATTTGAGCTTACGTTCGTACACACCAATTCCTATATCCAAGTCCAAGAAGCCCAATGGAAAGACTTGAAAAGATTGGCTACGAGAGCTATAACTCCATGGTGTGCAGTGGGCGATTTCAATGTCATCCGTTCCGACCATGAAAAGAGGCGAGGCAACCATGTTCAGGTAAATAAAGCAACTCTCTTCTCCAATTTCATTAATGAGTGTAATCTGATAGATATTCCGTGCAAAGAAATGAGATTCTCTTGGTGCAATGGTAGACAAGGTGTGGGAAAAATCAGAGAAATAATAGACAGAGTTCTCGGTTCGACAAATTGGTGTTTCCTCTTTCCCAACTCCATTCTGTGGCAAGACCCTATAGTAGGCTCCGACCATGCTCCCCTTCATTTAAACCTCAACAACAACATCTCTATGAGCCAAAGGGTCTTTCGTTTTGGAAAATTTTGGATTGAAGAGAACAATTGTCAGAAAACCATTGAGGACAGCTGGTCAATTTTTTTTTTTTTTTTGAAAAAAACCCACTAAGGTAGGAATAACCTTAGTGGCACTCCAACGGTGAGAGGAGGGTTGAGGCAACCCCTGACCTGTAGATTAATTCCAAAAACAAAGTACATCAAATCGAAGGGGGGGGGGGGGGGGGGGGGGGGGGGGGGGGGGGGACATAAAACCAAACCCCTGCAAAGAAAACACTAAAGACCAGCAAAACAGACTAAAAGGGGGGGACATACAACCAAAACCCCAATCCAAAAAGACATTTAGTATCGAATATTAAATAAACCTGATCTATCATGAAACAAACAATGCTTAACATTCTGGGACAGATCATCAATGGACTCATAGACACATTTAGAGAAATGAATACAACTTTCATTTGCCAATCTATCTGCAACTGAATTAGCTTCCCTGTAGATGTGACGCATATCCCTGGCAGCAACTTTTAACTTATCTTTTATTTCTCTCCAGTAAAGAAGGAACTTCCAAGGAATGGAAGCGAGACCCACAAAAGAATCCACAATAGTTTTTGAATCCGATTCAATGTGCAGATTTTGAATACCATAATTATCAACAAGACGAAGACCATCTCTCAAGGCCAAGAGTTTAGCAGTAAAGGCAAGTTTTTGCTGGTCAATTAGCAAAGGCAAGTTCAGCAGTAAACTTTCTCACCTTAAAAGCAGCCTGAGTAAGTGGAACAGAAACTCTGTGGGCAATATCAATGACAGAGTCTCTATTCTGTATTGAGACCTTAAAGATACCCAAAAATTGTTGGAAAATAGTGATAACCTTGACCTGGAGAGGAAAGAAAGAGACCTAAACCAAGCATATATCTTTGCCCTTCAAGCACAAGAAAAATTTTGGCTTCAAAAATCTAGAGTTAAATGGATTAAGGAGGGCAACCTGAACGCCAAGTTCTTTCACCTTACCACAATAAACAGGAGGCATAAAAACAAAATTGTTTCCATCAGGGATGAAAACAATGTGGAGGTTAGAGAGATGGCCGAAGTGGAAAGTATTTTTGTTGATTTTTTTAATGATCTCTTTATGAATGACAACAAAGAAAGGGACTACTCTCTTCTAGCTCATATAATTCCAACTGTGTCGGATGTGGAGAATGAAAGTCCTACAAGACCTGCCACAGATGGTGAGATCTAGAATGTAGTAACAAAACTTGGAGCTCTTAAGAGCCCTGGCCCTAATGGATTCCAAAGCATCATACTAGGATACAGTAAGTGCTGAGGTGAGCAAAGTTATCAAAGATTTTTTCCTCAATGGGTCTTTTGATGATAAGCTGAATTATACTTATATTGTTCTCATTCCTAAGGGTGACAATCGTAGAAGAGTGAGGGAGTTTAGGCCTATCAGCCTTTGTAACTTCTGGTACGAAATCATTGCCAGAATCCTAGTTGATAAGCTTAGACCCCTTATGAGCAGTCTGATATCCCCCCACCAAGGTGCTTTCGTACCAGGGAGAGTCATACAGGAAAATATAATTGCTACTCAAGAATTATTTCATCCAATAAAAAAAAAAGGAAAAACCAAAAAAAAATCATGGTCTTTTTGTAGTCAAGCTTGACATTGCAAAAGCCTATAACAGAATCAGTTGGGATTTTATTGAGAAAACTTTGCATTCTTTTGGATTTGGGCCTAAAATTACTAGCATGTTGATGTTCTGTATTACTTCTGTCTCTTATAGATTAAATTAACGGTAAGCCTTGTGGGTTGGTCAGACCTTCTCGAGGCATCAAACAAGGAGATCCCTTATCTCCTTACATTTTTATACTAACCCAACAAGTGCTTTCTCTAGCGCTGGCAAAGGCTGAACAAAACAATTTCATCCATGGGATAAAGGTTACCAGATTAGCAAATCCTATCACTCATTTGCTTTTTGCAGATGATTTACTTTTATTTGGTCGAACTGCTAAAACTAATATATCTCAATTTTTGGATGTCATTAACACTTTCTCTGAGATGGCAGGGCACAAAATGAACCTCATTAAATCTGAATTGTTCTTAAGCCCTAACATCAAAGGGCAAGCCAAAGGCAAAATTGACAGACTTTTTGGAATCAAACCAACCAAGCAGTCGGGCAAATATCTCGATATCCCTATTTTTCTGAATGCCTCCAAGCCTAGACATTTCACCAATCTGCTAGAAAGAGTTAATAGAAGAATGGCAGGATGGAGAGCAAAGATGTTAACTCGAGCGGGTAGGGTAACTCTGATCAACTCAGTGCTTCTGAGCACTGGGCAATATATGATGAGTAGTCTCAAGCTCCCAACAAAGGTCTCAAAAGACATCAATAAGGAGGCTCGAAAATTTTTCTGGTTCAAGCCCGATAAAGAGAAAACACTCCACACTTTATGCTGGGAAAGCCTTTGTCTTCCTCTAAGATTTGGTGGTCTGAATATTAAGGACACAAAAAAGTTTAATCAAGCAATGCTTTCAAAGGTCGCTTGGTCCCTTGCTACGGAGGAAAAGAAGATTTGGACAAACATCCTCAAAGCTAAATACTTCCCATAAGATAATTTCCTTCATGCTAAAGCCAGGAATAATGCTTCCTGGTTATGGAAGCATATCTGCAAGGCTAAAGTCCATCTTGAATTGGGGAAAACATGGCAGATAGCAAATGGTTTGTCTATCTCTATCCATGACCAAGTTTGGTTTAACAGTGTTCCAAACTTGTAGGTGGATACCTCAAGATGTGATGAAGGCATGGTGGTTGCTGATCTGACAACACAAAATTCAAGAAGCTGGAAAACAGAAACTCTAAGACAATGGTGGCCAAAACACGTAGTCACTCAAATTGGAAGCATTCCAATCAGTAAGTACTCAATCAAGGACAAACTAATATGGAGAGGTATGTCTTCTGGTAAATTTATTATTTCTTCATCCTATAAGTTATTAAATGCTGCTTATTCTTCTACTCGGGAGGAGAAGCAATGGCTCAAGGCCTAGCATCTCCCTTGCCCCAAAAAAATTCGTTTTTTTCCTTTGGAAACTTATTAGGGAAGGAAATGCCACAAATGAAATCCTTCAACAGAGACTTGGGATACCAGCTGAGAACTTTGTGTTGTGTAGTTTTGAATAAGAATCCCACCTTCATCTATTCTATAAATGTGAGTTCTTAAGAGCAACTTGGTTCAGCTATGTGGGGGGTCGTTTCCCTGAAAATTTACACCCTCAGTCTTGCAAGGAATGGGTCTTTCAACATGTCCTTAAACTCGGTAAAGTTGGTGATCAAAATGATAACCTGCTTATGGTAGCCTAGGAAAATCTATGCTGGGTGATATGGAGAGCAAGAAACAATGTTATTTATGAAAACAAAGCCCCAACTTTAAAACTAAGCCTCTTTTTTCTCCTCTTTGCAAAGAGACTCCAAACATCTAGTAAAAGATGCTACTAGGAAGACCAAAACAAGAAGATCAAAAGAATACATCACATGGAAAAGAACCAATGCTCGGATGGACAAAAATCAACGTTTATGGGGCTGCTAAAGGATGCCTGGCTGTTGCTGCTATGGGCGTTATTGCAAGGAACTCTGATGGCAGGATGATAGGTGCTATTGCAAATGGGATGAGTGAAGCGGATGCACTCCTTGCTGAAGCATCTGCACTTGTGGAAGGTTGCAAACTAGCTCTTGCGCTAAATTGTGACAGAGTGGTAATTGAATCGGACTCTAAAATTGGGGTCGATGCTTTCTCAAAGAAGACTGCTGATCCTTGGAGAATTGTTCACCCACTTGATGAGGCAAGACACCTCAATGGCCTCTTTACCGAATTCCAACTATCGAAAATCTTCAAAGAAGCAAATTGCCCAACCGATGGCCTTGCAAATTTCGACATTAGCAATTTCTCTTGTTTTTGGAAGTCCTCTATTCCCAATTGCATCCATAGCCTCGTGTTAAGTGATTTCTTGGGTCGAGCCCGGTCTAGGCTCGTCCCTGATTGACATGTAAACTCTTTTTTTAATTCTTTTATATATTCAGATTTTCTTATAAAAAAAATCATTTTAACCTAACAATCAAACCCAGAAGGTATCGGTTCCTACTACCAAAGCTAACTTGGTACAATTTGAAGGCATTGAGTTCTAATCGGCACAAGTTGTGCGGCTCACAATGTTGTGGTATGTATGCAAAGAAGCAAGCCGTTGGTCAAAAACTACTATGAACAGAAGAAAGTGATTTTTAGAAAAGAGATAGAGAGAAGGAAATAAAGAAAGGAAGGAGTAGCTTACCCTTTATCTTCCAACTGGAGGTTTTAATTTTGAATCCAAAAACACTTGCCCTCTTAGAAGGACAAAGAAATTTTTAGAAAGGAGATAGAGAGAAAGATACAAGGAAAGAAAAGAATAGTATTGTCAGATCTGTCCATTATCTTCTAGGACTTCAAATCAGCTAGAGCCTTCAGCTGGAAGATCTGTTGGTCCAATGGTGAATTTTGTGTATGCATCAACTTCTTTCACAGACATGTACACATAATACACTGTTAAACGAACAATTCTTCCAACCAACAACTCTAGCTGATATGGTCTCAGACTCTCAACTAGAGGTTTGAAATTAGGATATGAAAACACTTTATCTTGATTGTTTGATTGTTTCATCTTAGGGTTAGAAACATATACTTGATTTTAAAAACACCTAAGTAATATAACTATAAGAAAATTATTACAACCTATTTGGTTGAGATACAAGTAGATTTATATTTATATCCAAGGTTAGACCCACTTACCATATCAATATGTGAACCATGAATCCTTAATCTATATCCAGATTTGGTATTTAGGTTCAAATTCAAATACATATATGGGAACCTAATAGAAACCCATGAAATCTTATGCTATGTTTAGCTGAATTACCTCATGTTTTAACCGTGAGATGTTGCCATGTGAAGCATCTCGAGGTCAATGCTTTTTAACTATTCTAAATGTTTCAGGTAGAGCTCACATGAAAAAAATTAACCATAAGATTCTCCACATCGCAGAATCTCATAGTCAAAGCAAGGTAATTAAGTAAACATAGCAAAAGATGTTATCCCTAATAGACATGGTGATGTTATCCCTAAAAGACGTAGATCGAGGCTGTATCAGTCTGTGCATTCACTCTATCATATGCCAATTAGAGTTTAGACTTCTTTACCAAAAAAAAAATTAGAGTTTAGAATTACGCTGACTCGAGCCAAATCCCGACTCTGTAAGACTAGAGACATAACCGACCCGTGTGTGCACCCGTTGTCCAGATACCCGGATTCTCCATGCTTTTGTACATAATCCCTGCTAGGGTTTGGGTTTTACACGCATCTGAAGTGGAGGGGAACGTCGCAAGTGGAAGCCTCAGGTTTCTCTTTTTCCTCTGATCGTTGATTTGTTAGGGTCTTATAGTCGTCTTGTAATTTAAGATCTTGTTAGGTTTAACATTTTTGTTTGGCTTTATTCAGTGTCAAAGAGAAAGTGTTTAAGTGTGTCTAGAATGTTTAGTTTGAGTCCAAGAAGACATGGTTCAAACGGCGTCAACATCGGGGTCAAATTGACGAAGTTATGCCCAACGTTCGCTGAACGTTTGCTGAACGTTCGACCATTGGTGACACACAGAGAAACCAGAGAGCAGCGTGAGCTGAGCGTTCGCTGAACGTTCGACCGGTGACGACACACAGAGAAACCCGAGAGCAGCGTGAGCTGAGCGTTCGCTGAACGTTCGACCGGTGACGACACACAGAGAAACCCGAGAGCAGCGTGAGCTGAGCGTTCGCTGAACGTTCGACCGGTGACGACACACAGAGAAACCCGAGAGCAGCGTGAGCTGAACGTTCACTGAACGTTCGACCGGTGGAATCTGGAGAGCAACGTTCGCTGAGCGTTTGATGTCCGTTCGACCGATGAAGTTCCACAAAGAAACCCGAGAGCAGCGTTCGCCTCTCGTTTTCTGTCCGTTCGAACGAGAAGAGGAAAAGTGAGTTTTTGTCTTGAACGTTCGACCCGCGTTCGCTGAACGTTCGAACGTTCATAAACAAACTTCAGTTTTAGAATTCCGATCTTTTCTGATTTGTTTCCTATTCCGAGTCTACCTTCTCCTAATCTATATAAGGAGTGTCTAGACTATTGTTAGGGGAACTCTAGAGGTTTTAGAAACCCTAAATTCGTGTGTGAGAGCAAGAGTTATTCCTCCTCTTCCTTCTCCTTTGTTGAGCCATAAAAGCCTTTCTTCATCTTTCTTTTCTACCTTGGAGTTTCGGGTTGGAGAGTTTGCACGTAGGAGTTCCTACGGATACCAGGCGAGTTCGTTTGGGTGATCGTGTGAGAAGATCTTCAGAGTTCTGAAGTGTTGCTGTGGAGCAAATCTGAGGAGTTCCTCAGATACTTTCAAGTCTGGGAGTTGCAGAGTCTAGCATAGGGATGTTGAGTCGTCTGAACTACAGGTTGTAAGTCTTCTTTTCATATTGGATCTTTTAGGTGGCTCCTGCATAGCCCGGAGGGTTTTTCTCTAGTGAGAGTTCTCATAGAGTTTTCCCTTCGTTACCAAAATTGCTTGTGTTCTCTCTTTACTTTATTTGCAATTTTGTGTGATTGGTTATAGACTTGTGCATGCCTATTAATTAAGAACTTGTTTTTAATTAGTAGAATTTTTATTCCGCTGTGCTTCACCTATTCACCCCCCTCTAGGTGTTATTAGAGTCAAAACCCTGTTTTTCAGATCTCCTCGTCCATGGAAGCTCCATTGTGTAATCAATTGTTTTTCCTGTCTGTACAAAGCTATTTCACTAAATCTTAGGTTTAAACTCTTTGCTGCAAAATCTTTTGTTCCTGTATGAATTTCAAATCTAGCTTTTGTGCTCCTCGTTTGGATCAACTTTATTCATACTCAATCTAAATTTATTTCCTGAAGCTAGATAGATCTGCGTGGACTGAAATTGATACATGTATTAGTAACAGATCTATAATTACTTCAGGTGGGGATGTTTCTATGAACCATTTGGATCGCTCATTTAGATAAAGTCTTTAGTCGAAACAATGGTTCGTTTGGTTGTTCTCGTTTTTTATTTTCCCTTTCCCTTTTTTGAAGCGGAATGGAGATGTTTTAGTACGTTTGAAGATTTGAGTGTTATTTTTTTTGTAAATGATTCAAGAGCACCGCTTCTTATTCTTCATTTATCTGGTGTTGAAACTGTAATTTTTTTTCCATGTGAAGGAGTGAGAGAATGTCTCACAGGAAATTTAAGCATCCAAGACATGGGTCCCTCAGGTTTCTCCCAAGGAAATGAGCTTCTCGTCACAAGGGAAAGGGTATTCTGGCATTTGCGCTTTACTATTTTTTTCTCCTTTTGACCTCATGCTCTTTACTTCGATTATTTCTCGTCACAAAAGCTCAAGACGTGATATATAATCATTCGTTTGATAAAGTGAGAATTGAAGCAATTGATTTTTGGTATGGTGACTTTATTGGGAATCCTAAGGATATCCCACTCATCAAATATGTATTTTGTAGATTTTAAGGCTATGTCGTCTAGCTGCAGAAGGTGCTTCAAGTGGTCTTTTACGTCGACCACTCCCACTTCTCTCATCTTGAATTCCAATATCATTATCTTGTGTCTCCAATTGTGATGCTGGAGATGCATCTGGAGTGCATGGAACTAGAGAATCAATTTGTACAACATCATCGCCATTATCATTTGGTAAGCTATCTTGTGAAGGGGCCCAACTTGCCTCCCTAGTCAACATGGTACCACCAAATATAATGCACAACTCATTGTAAAATAACAACGGCTTCTTGCGAAATTGAGCTGCATCTGGGCTTGCCTGTTAGTAATATTTTGTTATGATGTGTCACAATAATAAAAATAATTTCTCTATTTAAAACTAATGTACCTTTATATAATCATTCCATTTTTCAGCCGATGCAGAAAATGTTCCAAGCTCGTCATCCCACCCCATTCCGCTATTGTCCATTAACTTCTTCCATGCACTCCAAGCTCTTCTCAGTGAATTGTAAAGATTTTTCAATTGGGCTCTATCATATTGTAGATGGGTCTTTAAATTGAATTCCTTATTTATTGTTGCCCACCCAAACTTGTTGAAACTTGAGCCCGGCCTATTGCCAACAAGCGTCTGCTCTAATGCAAGGTCGATAAAAATCTTTTTCAAATCATCTGACCAAAAGGCTTTACTTTTGGCCTTCGACGCTTGTTGAGTTTCCATGAATCACTGAAACATAAAAGTGAGACATGAATTTTGATCTTTGCATTGCTTTATTCACTTTTTATTTAAATAATCAATAACACTTCTAGTTATAGAGCTAGCAAGGAAATCAATAACACTTCTAGTTCATGGCTATCACAAACATCAAACATTTAAGTGGAGCAATAAATGAAAGAGCACACGTCCTTATAAACATTTAAGTGGAGCAATACAAGTTATCCTATATAAAAAGGAAGTCCATCTAAACTTTGTATTTGCATCTTTTTAATCACCCAAATAAGTCGGTTCATACAAAAATTTCTTTTCTGCCAATACTTCATTGGATTCAAGAAATGGACAAGGGACAATAGCACCCACTTCCCCATCAATTCTCCCTCCCTCCCTCTCTTTCTCTCTCGCTCTCTCCCCTTCTCTTTTGTTATTTTTCTTTTCAATAAATTCTGCACAATGCTGTGTCGAATCTAGCCATTTTGGTGGCACGCGCTTCATGCTGTTGAAATCCTACAAATTTCTACCTATATGCAGTGAAATACTGCCCGTGCTGGTCAAAACCGGGGGGGGGGGGGGGGGGGGGGGGGGTGGGTGGTTTTGATAGTCCCCCAAGGAATCCTTTACATTCCTTTCCAGTTTTCACTGGAAACAAAATACACTGATTGTAAGTGATATGTGTAAGTAGTTTTTATAAGTGATATATGTGAGAAATTATTGATTAGATCAGTTTTATTGGAAGATATATATATTTTGTAAAGCTATGACACTGTTTGGGCTTTTTAAACTTCAAGGAATATTCATCTAATGTTATCTTGTTGCTTACAATTTGAACAACTGTGAAAATCTTTGAATTTTTATGCTAATATGAATTGTTGTGTATGTGAAATTTTGGAAAGATCTCTGGAATTATTACTTTTGTTCTTTTGTGACTGATGAATCAATTATAAATTCCAGAAAATTCTTTGGATCTATAATTTATTGAAAAAATTTATCTTTTATGAGAAATCTGATAGTCTTACCATGGGTTAATCAAAGTTCTGATCTTTAGTTCTAATCCAATGGTTTAATTCTTTTAGAATGCTACAATCCCTTGGGTGTTTGGATTTATGTTAAAAAGGGAATTTATTGATTTGTTTGTGTTATATATCATCATGAACAAGCATATGCCATCATAAGATTTGTAACTTTGTAATCATAGTTATGACACAAAGTTATGTGTATGTGTTTAGATAAGCCCAATGTCTAAGTGTGTGATTCATCACTAATATGACTTAGCTATATGTAATTATATATATGAGTTTATAGGTAATTATATTTGTAATTATATTGTTGTGTGTCCAGGTTATGACAAGTAGAATGATAGGAAACCTGACCTTTGGCACCTTTTTTTTTTTAAAGTTGCCATCTTCAAACTTGAAACCACATTTGCAAGCAAGAGGCCCAAGCTTCAACCATCACATCAAGTTACAACTTTTAGGAGTGAACATAGAAATGGCAAACCAAAAAGTAATATCTACAAAGGATCTTGTTAGTCCATATCCATGGGGGAAAATGACTTCAAAAATGATCTAGCAAAAAGCATCAGTCAATTACCCCGGATAGAATGATATAGGTACACCCCATGAAAACTCATTTTTCTTAGTATTCTACATATTATTTGGATTTTCTTCCCTCCCATTCAACCAAGAAGTTTAATATCAAAAATATTGATTGGAGTAATTGGCAATAGAGCTGAAAATGCAAAAAGAAAATAGATTCATGAAGCATGGAAGAGAAAAAGAGTTCAATTTTCAATTTGCTTTCTTTTTTCTCTCTTTTTTATTTTCTTTTTACTGGCAACATTTCTTAATTTTTTTCAGTCATCCCTCATTTAGTTAAGTTTTCAGCGGTTGATAGCCGTATGAATTTTGTCTCACAATTTTTCTATCTTCTTTTCCTTCTTTTTTTTTTTTTTGGTAGGAAAAGTATGACATAACTAAAAACGAGATACAGATCTGATTGTCGTCCCCACTATTCCATCTTTAAACAGGGCCTGACATAGGAAAGGAGGGGGGCTCTTAAACCACACACAAGAATAATTATCGAGAGCGAAATTGGCCAAGAGGTCGGCCACTTCATTCGCCTCTCTAAACACGTGCTGGACAGTGAAGAATTGGAAGATAGAAGAGAGTGACTTAGCATCTTCAAGGATATTTGCTATGTTCCACGGGAGTTGCTCGTCCCTGCTGTTCATGAGTGATGCTATAGTTTCAAAATTCATTTCCAGTTGTATTCTTGAGTAACCCAATCCTCTTGCCATTTTGATACCTTCGATTAGACCATGAGCTTCTGCTACTATTGCTGTGGTTACTCCTAGTGATAATGCTGCCGCTGCTATGAACTCCCCATCAGCTCCTCTCATAATGACCCCACAAGCTGCACGACCATGATTGCCTCTCGACGCTCCGTCAACGTTAATCTTGATTTTATCTCCTTCTGGTCTGCTCCAGCTGATGCACACTTGTTCCTGCTGTGGTCTTTGGTCTCTGCATTCAATGATCTTCTTGGAGTCCTCCTGTAAAAGGTGAAACATACGCACACATGAGTGTACATCTTCTCTATGACCTTCGAAAATTACCTTATTCCTCTGATTCCACACAGTCCAGAATACGTTCGCCCACGCCACTTCATTTTCCTCATCATTGTTTGCTTCAAACACTCTGTCTTCCCATCATTGTTTGATGCTTGGACGTGGTTGCATGCTATCAAGTCTCCCTCCCACACTTGCAAACCACAATGCTCTGATGAACTGGCATTCCGTGAACAGGTGGACAGGGGTTTCCGGCTTCTCTCTGCAGAGCACACAGTCCTGTTGCAGCACTCCTATTCTGTGGTGGAAGAGATCATTTGTTGGAAGGCCATTGTGAATGACCTTCCACATAAAAAACCTGATTTTTTGGGGGCACTTAAGCTTCCATAACCTGCACCATATCTTGTCAACACTTAGCTCTTCTCTGTCTAGTAACAAATCGTAAGAAGTTTTAACAGAGAAATTACCTTTCTTACCTTCTCTCCATATTACCTCATCCCTAGACCTGGTGTTGCTGATGTGTATTGTTTGTATGCATTGAGCAGTGTTCTCAGGCCAAAGTTCTCTAACCAGAATTGACTTCCACTCTTTAGAGCCGGGAATCAGCAGGTCAGCTACAGTACCAATGTGCGGGTGGTTTTGAAGATTAGGCACGTCCTGTCCTCTGCACACCTTAGGTAGCCATCTTAAGTCATTGATGGGAATTGATTCACCTGTTGCTATTCTCCAGCCCATGCCCTCCTCAATTATGTCCTTAACATCCATCATCTGTTTCCACATTTTGGAATCTCTGTTCCTTTTCTGAGCTTTGAATGAAATCTAAGTCGTTGAAGTATTTTGATTTGAAGTGCTTCACCCAGAGGCTGTCCTCGTTCCTTGCCAAGGCCCACGCCCTTTTAGCAAGGAGGGCCAAATTGAAGAGGTTGACATTTTTAATGTTGAGACTTCCAGCAGCCTTTGGTTTGGCAATTTTGTTCCATCCAATAGTGTGTAGTCTTTTCTCCCCACTGTGATTGGCCCACAAGAAGTCCCTGTATTTCCTTTCAATTTTTTCAGTAATCTTTTTCGGCATACGAATACAAGAAAGATAATGCAAAGGCATACCCATAAGGACAGAGTTAATCAGAGTGCACCTGGCTGCCTGATTGAGAAGATTAGCTTTCCAGGAGGTGAGTCTATTGTGGATTCTATCCATGAGATCAGAAAAGTAAGCCTCATTGAATCTATCAATAGGGAAGGGGATGACCAAATAACTCTTGAATTTGGTTTTGGCCCTAACACCAAAAATCCTACACAGATTACCTTTGGTTCTTCCTTTGATGCTAGGGCTCAAGACAAGATCAGTTTTATTGAGATTAATATCATGCCCAGCCTCTTTACAGAAATCATAAAGAATCTTAAGAGAATTCATACCTTCGTTAACAGTAGCCTTATCGAAGATGAGGAGGTCGTCTGCAAACATGAGGTGAGTTAGATTGGGGCTCCTTCTGCAGATTTTCAACCCCTTGATGGTTCCATTGACTTCTGCTTCGAGTAAGGCATGAGACAGGACTTGCTGGGTGAGGATGAAAAGGTAAGGTGACAGGGGGTCACCCTGCCTGATTCCTCTAGTTGGTTTAATGCCTCCTGTGGGGACTCCATTAACCAGAATAGAATATGATACTGTCGTGATGCATTGCATTATGAGGTAAGTCCAATGATGACTAAATCCTGCAGCTTTCAGAACTTTCCTAACCATGCTCCATTTTAACTGATCGTACGCCTTGGATAGGTCAACCTTCAGAGCAAAACCTCCCACCTTCCCCTTTTTCTTGCTTTTAATGTAGTGCATGAGTTCATGAGCAAGCGTAATGTTATCATGAATCGATCTCTTGGCAATGAAGGCACTTTGATTGGGGGATATAATGTGGTTCATGAGGGGCCTCATCCTGTTAACCATAATTCGGGAGATAATCTTGTAACCAAAGTTACAAAGGCTTATCGGCCGAAAGTCACTAGGCTTCAGAGGATGGTCAGTTTTAGGGATCAAGGCTATAAAAGTATGGTTCAGACCATTCTCAAACAACCCATAACAAAAGAAGTCTCTAACCATATCACAAATGTCTAGCCCCACAATATCCCAATACTCCAAGTAAAACAACCCCTGGTATCCATCCGGGCCGGGGCTTTTCCTGAGCCCATCTGCTTAATTGTCAAATAGACCTCTTCATTGGTTATCATCCTTAGCAGCCTTCTGTTATCCTCTTCAGATATTCTTTTACTAAAGGAAAGAGGGGCCTCATTATGACACCCACCATTATCATCAGTAAAAATGTTCGTGAAATGCTCATGAAAGCACTTTTCGATGTCAGAGTGATCCATGAGGATGTTGTCATTGCAGTCCTTGATCATGGTTATTCTATTTCTCTGCCTCCTGGCCAAGGTTGTGACATGAAAAAACTTTGTGTTTTGGTCGCCCTCCCTAAGCCATTGGATCCTAGATTTTTGAGCCCAGAAGATCTCTTGTTGTTTAAGGGCAAGTTGGTACTTAGCTTTAATGGCTCTCTCTTTGACTTGCAGGGCCTAAGAGCTGGTTCGTTCCAGGTTTTTTGGATATCTCTGAGAACGTTGAACAAACTCAACACTCTAGTATGAATGTTTACTATGTTTTCCTTGGACCATTTTTTTAGATGGTCACCAAGCACCTCGAGCTTATCAAGGATGGATAAGGTTCTGATTCTACCATCCTTATTCTTCCACTTCTTTTCCACCTCTTCTTTACAACCGTTTTCCTCCATCCATAAGAATTCAAATTTGAAAGGTTTTGGGTGTCTATGCCTAGGAGGGGCTATGGAAATGATGGTTGGGCTGTGATCCGAACCCAAAATAGGTTCCTGAGTGATCACGACATTGGGGTATTTTAACTGCCATTATGCATTACAGAAGCTTCTATCAATTTTTTCCCGAATGTTGGCGTGACCGTGTCTCCCATTGTCCTAAGTAAACTTCATCCCTTTCTGATTCATTTTCATGAGACCACAATCACCAATTAGATCTAAGAGTAAGTTAGCTTGACTTACCTTGTAACCATTACGTCCTCTCTTGTCATTTCTGTTGAGCACAACATTGAAGTCGCCAATTATAAGCCACGGTTGCGTTTGGTTCTCCGCAATCACCTTCAATGTTTCCCATTGCTGCTTTTGAATTGCCATCAGGTGGCTGGCATGAATGAAAGTAAGACTCTCTTCTCTGTGGGTACCTGGAAATATGATCATATGCAGCAGCCATGATTCATTATGCACCACTTCCAACTGGATCGAATCATCCCACAACACCTAGAAACCCCCCGATTGACCCTGTGAAGGAAACCAAACAAAATTGTTAAAACCAAAATGCCTTATGCTTCTCTCCGAAGCCTTGTCCAAGGACATGGTTTCTGAGAGAAGCACAAGGTTGAGCTTGAACTTCCTAACCAGGAATTTCAGGTAACTTTTAGTCGAGGGGCGCCCAATCCCCCGACAGTTCCAAGCGATTGAAATCATGGTGGGTAAGAATGAAAAACAACCCCTAACCCGGAGGAGTTAATAAGAGGCAGATCCTCTTCTCTGCTCAGGTAGGTCTGAGCTGGCTCAGGATTATGAGCTTGATCTTGCACTTCTTCAAAAGTTAATTTCCTCTTCTTCTTTGTTCCAACGACCTCCTTCCCCTTGTCTTGCTGTGAAGTCCTGCTAACGAGTTGGTTTCTTCTTGCTGTGGCCTTCATTCTGATTTTGGTGGAGTTAGATCGGACTTTGGTTATTTCTTTATGGACTTTAAGGTTTCTGGGTTGGGAAAGCTGGACCTGGTTGAGCGAAAGATGGGGGTTGGCGGTAATAGAGATTTGGGTTGGGCCTTGATTGAAGTTAAGACCTTTAAAGTGAAAAAAGTTGGCAGGAAGATTAGATAGGCAATGGGCTTGGGTTATGAAGGGGTTGGTTTGGCTAATGTCCACCACCATCATGCGGTGATTAGGCTCGACCCAGGAAAGATCCATGGATGTCTCGTCCACCGGAGAGCCCAAAGAAGAGGGGCCCGCTGACCGATCAGGGGAGATCCGTCCAATCCGAATCAGTTTCGGGTATCTGATCAGAGGACCCGAATTGTTGCAACTGCCGTTGGGAACGAATGGCGAGGTGGTTGGTGCACTCTACCCAAGGATCCGATCCGTCTCATCAAGCAGCTCAGGAGTCGAGGCGATAGACGACCGTTTGCTTCACAACCTGTGCGCGCGTGGGAAACGCGGCACGGGAAAATTCGGAGTCGCCACCGCCTGATGGGGTGCAGGCGGACACCTGGGTGCCTAATCTTGCCTATTAGGGCTTTTTGGTCTGCGGCTTGAGATTCTAAGTCTGTTATCGGTTGTGGTTCGGGGAAGTCCGTAGACACCCCGGTCCACCTCGTCGGATGACGGGTCCCGTGGGTTCCCTGGTTTGAGTCAGCTTACATTGATCTCACCTGATTCCTAATCCGATATGCAATTTGGTTAAGTCTGGCGGGACCACCTGAGTGGTGTGGGTCCCTTTAGTTGCTTTTATCTTGATTACTTAGGTGATCTGAGTCTGGTTGGGTGGGCCCCGTTGGAAGGCCCACGGTATCCTTGGTGGGCTTAGTCAAGCCCGTGTACCCTTGTGGACCTCAGTCTAGCCTGAGAGGTCCTTTGGGCTTTGGTTAGTTCAATTGATTTTACTTTAAGTTCAGATTTGAAGATTAAGTGTTTTTCATGCACAAGTGGGCCGGACCGGTTTGTGGGCCCCTGAGGTGGGCCCACATGGTGTCCAAGTATTTTTTTATTGGATTTATCTTTTTAATTTTGCCAAAGTGATTTGGACACCGGGCTTGGGGCCCGCAGTCCAAATCTGGGCTTGTAAGCCCAAGTTACCGGAAGTTAGGGTTTGTACCCTTCCTTGGTTCGGTTGGTGGGCTTTGGCGGGCCCGGTAGGCCCTTGCCCTTGGTATCGGCCAAACCACGCAATTCATGCATCAATTTCGCATAACAAGGCTCGGATGGGCCGCATTGGGTTTGGCCCGCCCGGTTCAAATTGTTCATTTTACTTAAGTTATTTTAATGGCATGCTTTGGTGTTTATTGGGCTTGGTGGGCCCCATTGGAAGGCCCACTGGAAGTCAAGTTGGACCGGGAGTCCAAGTCCCATGTCAGGTTTTCGGGTGACCCAGAAACCTTATTGGTTTATCCGGTTCGGAAATATCATTCACATCTAGCAATAATCACACAAAAAAACACAAGATAGACACTCTGTCAGAGAAAAAAACTGGCTCATTGTACTAGGTCCAAGGGGAGGGATTTATCAAGGTGAAGGGCATTTTCGGGATTTTTCAAGGCAAAGGGCATTTTCGGGATTTTTTAAGGTAAAGGGCATTTTAGGGATTTTATTTAAGGTAAAGGGCATTTTCGGGATTTTTCAGGGTAAAGGGCATTTTCGGGATTTTATTTAAGGTAAAGGGCATTTTCGGGATTTTTAAGGTAAA
Source organism: Buxus sempervirens (assembly GCA_947561395.2). Classification (NCBI taxonomy): domain Eukaryota; kingdom Viridiplantae; phylum Streptophyta; class Magnoliopsida; order Buxales; family Buxaceae; genus Buxus; species Buxus sempervirens. The sequence continues at coordinate 14,372,728 of OX387182.1, forward strand.
GGGCATTTTCGGGATTTCATTTAAGGTAAAGGGCATTTTCGGGATTTTTCAGGGTAAAGGGCATTTTCGGGATTTTATTTAAGGTAAAGGGCATTTTCGGGATTTTTTAAGGTAAAGGGCATTTTCAGGATTTTTCAGGGTAAAGGGCATTTTCGGGATTTTATTTAAGGTAAAGGGCATTTTCGGGATTTTTCAGGGTAAAGGGCATTTTCGGGATTTTATTTAAGGTAAAGGGCATTTTCGGGATTTTTTAAGGTAAAGGTGAAGTGGGCGCACCCAAAAATCGAGGTGAGCGCGAGGTGAGCGCATCCAATTTTAGGTGAGCACGAGGTGAGCGCATCCAATTTTAGGTGAGCACGAGGTGAGCGCATCCAATTTTAGGTGAGCATGACGTGAGCGCGAGGTGAGCGCATCCAATTTTAGGTGAGCACGAGGTGAGCGCGAGGTGAGCGCATCCAATTTTAGGTGAGCACGAGGTGAGCGCGAGGTGAGCGCATCCAATTTTAGGTGAGCACGAGGTGAGCGCGAGGTGAGCGCATCTAATTTTAAGTGAGCGCGAGGTGAGCGCATCCAAATTTAAGAAGTGAGCGGATGCTAAAAAAATGATCCGCTCACCCTTTTTTGGGTGCGCTGACCTCGCAGAGGTAGGCGCATACCCCTTAAAAAAACCGATATTCTGGTTTTTTGCTCAAACTCCATTTCTGGCTAATTTTAAGCTCTGTAACACCTCCCAGGTGTTCCCCAGACTCCCAAGAGACCCTTAAACATGCATTCAAATTAATCTGAACTACTTCATCACACGACCCCAAATCTCTTTTTAGGCAAAACCGAACCCGATGATACATAAAACCAAGCCCGATGACTTCACAGGGGTAATGAGGATGATGGAGCATGTTAGCAAGCACACAGGAAGGGGGTTGGGGAGCATGTTGGCCTGTTTAGCAAAAATTAAATAGTGACCATAAAAGACAGAGATTGCATGGGCAAGAAAAAACACAAAACCCTCGCCTACGCCTGGGCTAGACCGGACCTTCGAGCATGTCCGGTAACCGTCAGGGAAAGGAAAGAGAGGGGGGGTTTACAGGGATACAAAAGACTCACTTAGCTGGGAACACACTCCCTTTTACGCCAAATCCCATATTGCCCAGAACCGTAGCCTGGGAGATCCCATGTGCAAGCAAACGTGGTGGATACCATACTTACACAAGAAAAGTCATGCAAGAGAACCAGTTTTCATATATGTGGTATAGGAGCTAGAGGGGAACAATACCTGAAAGTTCTGAGCTCTTTCGTGGAAGTGTGTGACCCCCTCGAAGCGAAACGCCGCTGCGAGCTTCCTCTCCAACAGCCACCGCGAGCAGCTCCTCCGGTCTTTGGTAGAAGGATGAAGAAGAAGGAGAAAAGAAGGGATCAGAAGGCAAGGTCGGGTGCTTGGGGATATAGGGAGGGAAGTCAGGCCACGGGAGGGGAAGTTTTTGAGAACCAACAGCCAACCAGAATAAAAACCTTCATTGAAAAAATCCCCAACCCGAGAACAAAAAATGCCAACCCCCCTGCGTGAACTCCGCGCGGCCTTATATAGGCAAGAAAAAGGGGGTCTGCGCCCACTTTGGCGCCCAGCTCCAGGTGAGCGCATGCCGCTCGCCACGTCCGCGCGAGCGGCATAATGATGAAAATTCATTAAATGCCGCCGCTTGCCGGTCGAAAAAATCTTAAAAATTCAGATTTAGTCCCTGGCCAATTTCAATTTAATCCGATATTCTCGGATTTTTACAGATTCAGTCCCTGGGATATTTCGAATGTTTGGATATTTACGGATTTGATCCCCGAGATATTTTCCTGCGCAACTCGCCACGTGTGCAGTTTTTTGCCACGTGCGCAGATTGCCGGTTTTGCTGCTCGGAAATTTCATCAGCTCATATTTTCTTCATCCGGACTCTGATCTGGGCAAACTTAGTTTCATTAGAATCGTATCGGAGCCCTCCATCCCATGACCTAGGGGTAGGCCTCCGGATCGGATTTTAGTAGAAAGTCAACTTTTGGCTCTGCTCAAGTTTGACCGCCCGCAGAACCTTCATCCGGACCCCGATTCCTGCAAACTCAGTTGCGTTGGAACCGTGTCGAGATTCTCTATCCAATGACCTAGGGGTAGGCCTCTGGATCGGATTTTAGCAGAAAGTCAACTTTTGGCTATGCTCAAGTTTGACCGCCCGCAGAACCTTCATCCGAACCCCAATTCCTGCAAACCCAGTTGCGTTGGAACCGTGTCGAAATTCTCTATCCAATGGTATAAAGCTAGGTACTTGGCACGGAATTCGAGGAAAAGTCAACTCTTGGCTTTTCCTTAAGTTTGACCGCCCGCCGAACCTTCATCCGAACCCCGATTCCTGCAAACTCAGTTGCGTTGGAACCGTGTCGAGATTCTCTATCCAATGGCATAAAGCGAGGTGGCCAATTTTCACTTGATCAAAAAGTCAACTTTTCACCCCTTAGGGTTTGACTTTCTGTCCAGGGTTTGTATTTTTGGTTTTTTGTGGGAGCGCAAAAATGAGGTGCTTACACACCCCATCCGAGTTGCTCTGAGTCGCCTATCCATCGCCTGAGTTGATCCGAGTTTCGCAACCCGACTCATCCACAAGACTTGTGAGCTTTCCCCTGGAGCCACTAAGAGGGTTTCTTCTCCTGGAAAGGGGGGCTCTGATGGAGGGATTGTACATTCTAACTTCATCATGGTTAGTATTCTCAGCGGAAGAGACAAAAGGATTAGCACATTCGATAACAGAGTGGTCAATACAACCGCAAGAAACACAAAGGTTTGGAAGCATTTCATACCTGAACTCGAGCCAAGTTTTCTTACCTTCCTCTTCCTTGAAGAAGATCCCAGAAGGGATCGGATTAGCAGAGAGCATAGAGATACGAACAGCAACGGAGGCCATGGCTTCCTCGTTGTTTATTTCAATCTCTCGAATCTCCCCAAACTGCTTGATCATTTGAGAGATGATGGTTTGATCTTTGAACTTGAGCGGTAGGTTGTGGATTTGCATCCACATATTGATGTCTTCAATTTCGTCCTGCTCAGCAGTGGAGTCGTCTTGAATGGCTTTGAGCCTCAAGATCTTCCCGTTGATCGTCCACGGCTGGCAGTCCAGAATTCTTTGCCTCTCTTCCGAGGAGGAGAAACTGAACAGGAACCTGTTGCTCTTGATTTGGGTGACAGAGGTGACACCTTGTCCCTTCCAAACCCTATTGGTGAAGTTCTTCACCGTGTTGATGTGTATGGCGGGCCCATGGATGGTGCACAACACCAGAGCTTTCCATTTGGTGTCTAGTCTGCTTTTGTCCACATCCGAGATCTTGAAGGTGTTAGAGGGCCTGGGTGGGATGAACAGGGAACGGAACTGTTAGTTAAACCCTCCATGAAGGATTAGGACAAAACCCAGCACACCCGGAGGGAGAAAAGCACAGAACACCACGAAAAGGAGGACGGAGAGAGAAACGAGAAAGGGGAAACAGGGGGCGAGAGAAACAAACAGAAAAACCAAGGAAGGATACAAGGGCCGAGAGAAGCGGACAAAGGGAAAGAAAGCTAGAAAGTAAACAGAACGATTAGAGTGTGGCAGGCAAAGTGTAAATCAGCAGGACTCCAGCTTTAGACGAAGGAGAAGGAGGGCGGCTACTCTTAGCCGGTTATAACTCTTGGCATCGTTTTTGGCTATCTTCTTTTCCTTCTTCAAACAACGATAATGTGTACTTCCTGAATTTCAAAATGCAATTAGTTCTGCATTACTTTTTTCATTTCCATTATAACTTCTTGCTAAATGGGATAACTATGCACCAAAATCAGTATTTTTTGGTACTATACCAAACAACTAAAACTGTGCTGAAGTGCAAGCTTTGACATTCTTAAAATTATAACCTTGCTTTGTATAAATCACCTATGTATTATTGACTTATAAAGATTTCTAAACAAGTCGCCGCCATGTTGACAATTTGTGAGGAGGGAACACAGTTCGATTTCAATACCACAACATAACTCATTGGCTGAACATAATTGCACAAGGGAACAACAGTTTGAGGGGCCCAGATATTAAATAATAGAGACAGTGAATGAGGATACTCACACTGAAAAGCTTGAGCAAGGGGCAGAGAATAGACAAGAAATTGGCGGTTGGGTTCCCATTTTTGTCTGGAAGTGAGGCCGTTGCGTCAGTATCTGTCTCCGATTTAGCCGATTGCGTATGAAATCTCTTTTTGCGGAAAACCCAGTTCCGATTTCTCGATGCTTGTAAAGCCCCAGTTGAGAAACTATTGTAGGAGATCCAAATTCGTGGGATTTCGAAGCAACGCTGTGACTGTGAGAAACAGAGGGGCTTAATGAAAGTCACTAACTGCATGCTTTCATTAACAACAAGGATAGAAAATCAAGCAACTAATAAACCCTAGATAATGAAGAAGAATGAAAGGAAAAGAAAATAAATATGAAACAGACAAAAGCTTTCACAATCACCTCTAGCCACAACGCAAATTCCTTCCTTGTAGTCGTCAAATGCCGTTTAGATAATAGTTTTCCCCTTCAATAACTATAACCAGAGCAACGAAGTTAATATTATTTATAAGTTTGCCACTGCAATAAAGTCAAAACTCATTCTTAAATCTAAAAACGGGGCTGAGGGCGTTTTCGAAAAGCCACAGTTTTCTCATTTTCATTCTTATAAAATGAGTTTTTGTATGCCTTACCAAAAACTAAAATGTTCATTTTGGTATCAGAATTCATTCCAAGCCTTGGAATGACTTACAACCATTGTATAGTTTAGTTATGGTCACATTACAAACTAGGAGGGCTTTACCAACAGTAGATTTTTTTTTTTGGTAAAATTTACCAGCAATAGAATGTCGCTTGTAAAGGATTTTTATCAATGATAAATAACTGCAGATAAAAGGGATTAAATCTTTTGTTATGTTCACTTGGATTGGTCCCTGCTTTGTTATGAGATGCTGCCATATAGAACATCTCACAGTCAATGTTTTTTTCATGTAGGCCTCCCTTAAAACATTTATAAAAGAAAAAACACTAATCATGAAGTGCTCCACATGACAACACCTCAAAGGCAAAGTAGGGCCTATCCAAATAAAAATAACAAAAGTTTCTTGCCTCATATAAAAGCCTTTATTTTTGCTTGGAAAGTCCCATCAAAATCTACTCACTCTTTGTCACCGGTAAAGCACTACTACTAGAAAAGGGAGTCTTAATTGGTGGTAAATTTCATAAAAGTATTTCTCTGCAAAATTAATTCACGCCAGGAAATACTGTATTGGTGGTAGCAAAATTATAACCAATCGTGACGCTTTTACCGGCGCTAATTGCCTACCATTGCCTTCAAAACCTTTGGATTTTTGTAGCGTGGGTGGAAAAGAGAAGACCTAATCATGTTTTTCTCTTATGATGTCAAATATGCTTCAAAATTTGGATGGGATGGTTTAGAACTTCCGACCAAGCATCCTCCTTTGTGTTAATCTGCCGATAAATTAGGAGGATGACTGGGACCTCTAATAGCTTATAGGCTGTTGATAATAAATTGGTGATGCTGAAGTTGATGTGTGGCTAGATAAATGTGGCTTTAAAGTTAAGGGTAAAATGGATAAATTAGTAAACATGAGGTCCTTTGTGTCAGGGCCAGCTGTTGATTCACATCTTCTTCTTCTTCTTCTTTTTTTTTTTTTTTTTTTTTTTTTGTTGGTAATTGTTGATTCTCGTCTTCGTCAAATGTCCAATCTTTGAACGCCATTAATGAGCGATTTTGGACTTTAACATGCCTGTCGGCGGCTCTTTACCTCCCTTCATTGTCAAATCTAACTTTTTTGCCCCGCCTCCCCCGCCTTTGTTTTTTTTAAGAAAACAAACGAAAACATTTTCTCTAAAACCAAAATCCGGTGGTTCCGCAAAACCATCCGTGTGTTTCAAGCTAGTACTATTAAGTGGCTCTAAGTGAAACACTCTCCAAAACAAACATGGTATTAGCTAAGGTTTTCAGTATTTTCGTAGCATTTTTATGGTTGTAAGTATCGAAAGTAGTGAGAGATTTGAAACTTTATATGAAAGCTAAAAATGTTGAATAATCTATACCATTACAAATCTAAATGAAATAGGTGATGATAACAAGGATAAATATAAACATGGCAAAAAATTTTGCAGGTTATTTCATATGATAATCTCTGGAGCTTGGTCACATTATGGTCCTCGAAATATCTAAATAAAGAATCGGCCGGAAAATTGGATAAGATAGAATAACTATTGAAAGGAGGGTGCAACTTGGGATGGCGGTAAAGTCTTGTAATATTCATATCCAAGATCTGGGTTTAAAACTAATCTTCACTGAATTAAAATAACTCCGTAGAGGTTTTCGAATCATTCGAACAATAAATGAGGCCCACTGGTCCCCTCTAAAGCTGTACTCCCCAACGAATAGGCTCGTAACAAATGCACCCGAAGAAAAAGAAAAGAAATAAAAAGGAATAGCTATTAAAAGATTTGGACTTATTCAGCCCGTGACAAGACTACGCTTGGTTTAAGAGTCCAAAGTTTCAGTTGGAATACCCAAAGTTCAAGTGCTGCTCGTCCCAAGTCCCAACCCTTAGGCCCAATGGCCCTGTTCAGCTAATAAGGATTCAATATAGGCTAAAGCCCAAACTTATTTAAATATTGGAGAATTTTAGGCTCGGTTAGAAGGCTGAGCTAAAACTAATTTTAAGTGAGTCAACTTTGGCATAAAGTAAGAAAAGTTTTTAAAATTTATCCCAAATAAGGTTTTTGGGAAATATATAAACTACCTTTCTATTATTTCTCACATTGTCCTTCTTATTCTTAATACCACATTCGGGTTTGACAAGAATAGGGAAAGGGGATTTAGGCGTATAGTCCCTTTGGTTGGGGGTGAGACGAGCCATGAATGTAAATCGTGTTTTTTTTGTGCAGTAGGTTTGCGAATCTTACTGATGATTTCAGACTTAGAAAAGTCCTATAATCACACTCTGTGGCCACAGTTCAATAAAGTGATAAACATATATCTTTTAAACCTTTAATATCTCATTCTCCTTTCAGTCTTCGTGCGTCTTGGTTGTTCAATTTTGAAATTGATTTGTGGTTTGCATCAGAAGAAACACTGTTTTAATTTGGTGGAGACCTAATCTAGAGTCTTGCTGTGTACTAGAGATGGCACTGGGAGGCACTGTTCGATAGACCAGCGAATCGTGAAGCGTTGCTCAAAAAGGGCAAAAGAGAAGAATGGGACCGAGAGAAAATGGAACTACAACAAATTACATCGGCATGGGTTTTAAGGGAAAGGGGATTTGGATCCCTTTCCCCCTTCTTGTCTCATCCCAATGATTTGGAATGTGGTTTTAAGAATAAATAGGGCAATGTGGAAAGTAATGGAAGAGTAGTTTAGATATTTCCTAAAATCCTCACTTGGGATAAATTTTAAAATTTTTCCTTATTTAGGTAAAAGACTCCAAAGTAAGCTCATTTAAAATCAATTTTATCTCACCCTCTAACTGGGCCAAAATTTTTCCTTAAATATTTACTTAAGAACCGTATTAGGGCTTTTTGACACCAAGCTCTGTTTTTGGTTCGCCAATGTGACAAGTCTAGGGACCCAGTCATTTCCAGCCCATTATTCCCAGAAGAAGAAGACGAGGTTTACTTCTTTTAACTTGGGAAAGAAGAATTGATAACAACCTTTCCACAAAGAGAGAGAAAAGGCAATGAGAATCGAAAGGTTAACCAAAAAGTGTGTCATTTCATACTCATGGTCTACAAGGAACCCACCTCTAGAACAAGACAGTTTATTACACATCACTCTGCACTTGGTTTAGAACATTTCTGTACTTCTTCTCAGCATATGACCATAATCACCTTCCCTTCCATGCTGGATTCGACATGATACCAAAAGCAAAATCCCTTCCTTGGCCTCCAAGGCATGCCTCTGCTTATTTATAGATCCTGTAGTCATTGCATCCATCTTATGAATTCTACAGTCTAAAAGTTTTTCAAATGGGTACTAACTCAGGTTCCCCAGACCAAAGTTATGAGGAAGAATGTAGGGAGATCCATGATGCATGGGGATCGATAAACCATCTGATTCGATTGCTCGCTCGCAGAACTGACCTCGAACGGCAATGCATCAGAGAAACTTACTTGAACATGTATGGAGAGGACTTGGTAAATCGCCTAGAGCAGACTCAAATGAATAACCAGCAAGAAAAGGTCAGCATTGATTGAAAAATCTACCTTAAAGAGTAGAAACCCTACTTGCAATGATTTTTATTCATCATTCTCACATTGTATAGATATGTTCTCTCTTGTCCCTGTGGATGCTTGACTCGCATGAACGCGATGCTGTAATAGCTAGGAATGCTCTGGATCATCACAATACCAACTACAACGCTCTCGTTGAAATTTATGCCGGTCGAAAGTCAAGTCATATACTACTCATCAAACAGGTTTATCAAGCAAAGTTTAGGAGCCAGATAGAGCAAGATATTATCAGTTCTGAGCCTCAACACTCCTATCAGAGAGTAGGTTTTGTTATAGATCTAATAGTGTATGTTTTTCAGTTCAAGTTCATGAATAGGTAAGCATTTATCACTAACATAATGATGGTGTCATAGATCCTAATTGCATTGGCTGCATCACACAAGTCGCACCATGCAGACGTTAGTCAACATGTGGCCAAGAGTGATGCAAGGAGGCTGTATGAAACAGGAGAGGGAAGACCAGGAGCTATTGAAAAATCTGTTGTCCTGGAGTTACTCAGTAAGAGGAGCATCCCACACCTCAAGCTAACACTTTCTGCATACAAGCATATCTATGGACATGATTATACAAAGGTAAGCCCTCCCATACAGGTAATTAGTCTTTACTAATCCATTTTGTTTGTTAACAGATGATAGAATCTCAGAATTTTTCATGTTTGGAAACACATCTAGAATCAGATCATTTGATTTTTGCTATAATATGTTACAGTCACTCAAGAAGGAAAACTCAGGGGAGTTTGAAGATGCCTTGAGGGTAGTTGTGAAATGCATGTACACCCCAGCTAAATATTATGCAAAGGTAAGAAATCCATAATTATCTTTCATAAGACATAAGACAGACCTTACATCGTTTTTTTGAGATCTTCCATGCTTCAACGCAACTGCACTCAAAACAACAAAAACAGGCTAACGCTGTTATCAATTTGTTTCAGAAATTATTCACAAGCATCAAGGGGCTAAAAGCAGATGAAAGCACTTTGTCACGTGTGATATTGAGTAGATCCAAACTAGACATGGATGAAATTCAGAGAGTTTTCAAGGGAAGGTATGGCATTGAGCTGGGTGATGCCATATGCAAGATCATTCCAAAGGGGGATTACAGAGATTTTCTTATTACCTTAGCAACAACTCCAAGCTCCCCATGATTTTCATTTTCTTCTGAGCAATATGAGTTGGAATCACTGTTTATCGCATCCGGCAAAAGCATCAGCCCCCATTTGTCACAGTTTTCAGCCAACCAGAGTGGCAACTCCATGTTACATGTTGGAAAAACAATTACTAGGACAGAACAACATTAGCATCAAGAATCGTTAAGAGAAAAATGTAGTCAGCTACAGCAAGTCTAATGCTCATACAAGATTGTTTATATAGATCACGTAACTTAGTAACAATGTTACCGGTAGAACAGGCTCTACAGCTGAAAGGCCAGTTGAAAATTAAAAAACCATCAGATAATATGCAAGTGCGAGTAACTGATGGATAGGAAATGGGTGCCCTCCAAAAAACGCCACAATACACTGTTTCAACTTTCTGACTAGGACTAAAAAGCTCAAATAAATGTCAAGTCAGATACATGAAACCTCCAATTTTTGTACTGAAAAATCATCTGAAACAAAATCAGAAATTGGTTAGTAGCACGGATGCAAATCCTGAGCACCCAATTCCTCAGCTATGAATCCCAACTACATGCATGTCACAACAAGCAGTGGATTACGTACTTGCCAAATCTCTCACTTGTAGTACGAATCCGTAGAAGAAGATCCGAACACAACCGAATGCCTCCTAGCCACGAGTCTTTTGGCTCATCAACATCTAGATTGATGGAAAGAGGGCAAGAAATATATAGATAAAATAAAGAAATTGAAGAAAAAAATCGGATAAAGAAAACTAAGGATACATTTTCCTTTTTCTATATAATCCTTCTTCACATTGAACAAGAATGAATGAATTGTATTATCAAAGTAGTGAGAGGGGGCCTACTCTTCTCATTTTGATTTCCTTCAGAATCCCAGGACAAGTTAAGCTTGAATTCAGGCCAATACATTGCAACATTGAAACTTCTACTGGCAATGGCATGATCATGTATCATTCTTCCAACAGTGAGCGGTAGAAACTTCAGTCAGATCAACATATGATATACACAAATAGTCCCCTTCTTAATAGACTCCATAATTACAGCTGGAGGGGCTTGTAGACTCTATTCGTACACTTAGCTAGAAAGATCTTAACAACAAAGAATTTGAGATCAAGTATCACAACTGGCAAAACCTGAAACTGAACTAGGCCATGAGAAGTGAATGAAATTCACGATGACTTGTTATGGATTCATCTCCAACCTGTAGCTCAAATGGTCAAAAAACTGCAGAGTCACCACAAGGTCATATTTTCCAGTCTACCTCAACCAGAGAATAGATAATCCCGCACCTTTCATGGACCTAAGTCTCCACAGACAGAATATGACTTCCCAAAGGGTGCTAAGACTTAAAGCTCACATTCAAAAGTGAGACTCTTTAATATGTACCCTGGCATACCCAAAAAAGGCCAACTCTAGCATCCAGAATTCTCGAACTGCCAATCATCATGTTTCAAAGGAACAAAGCATTGGTGGGTCATAAACATTAAATCTGTGCTATCTCCCGAACCATGCAAGTGAATTGTCCATCTATCCAAAGAATTGCAGCACTTGCAAGCTCAAATAGCATAATGGCTTATTCCATTACCAATGGCCTCGAAGTAGTACTCATTATAATTGAGAGAACCCCATAAACGAGAAAGACCAAACTCCCCATGCTTTGGTGACTTGAGGTAACAGAGATACAATTGTTTCAAACTTCTATCAAATTTCTCTTTGATGGCAAGCACCTGCAATAAGAACAGTTGGACAAAATAAATGAGTTTGACTTGTATTCTGTTAGGGTAAACAAAAAGTAATATGACTTTTAGAGTCTCCGAAAGTATTATAAATTGTCAACTTATGGCAAAAGAATCGTAGGTGATAGTTGCTACTGTTTCTCACTTCGAGCTCTCCTTTTGTAAACTAGAGAGTATGTTGAAAAATATTGTGCATTGGAAATCTGAAACAGAATTAAGTTTCGATGCATTTCTGCTACTTCTATAGACCTTCAGTTATATCTTTTCCCCAACTCCCCCAGACAATGCCAACACATTTACATGCATATACAAGATATTTAATGAGACATTGCAAGTTCATATCAATAATTTAAGATGAAGCTTGATTTATTGTTTTACCTCCTTTAATAAGCATGCAAAATTGACTACCAAGAGAACTTGGATGACTTGGGCGATAGAGAAAAATAAAATTTTTTTTTATCGGTAATAAAAAGGATTATATTAAGGCTCAAAAAATCAAGGAGTACAAAGACTAGACAGTACACGATTGGTGTACATGAACCAATCTACAAATCACAAAAGTTCCCACACTAAAAAAACTCATGACGAATCAAACCTTTACAAGATTCAGAACTTGATGCCCAATACAGTAGGAAGTTAAGAGATGATTGTACTAAACCCCAAAAGGGACTAGATGAATCTTCGAAAACTCTCTTGTTTCTCTCTTTCCAAAGTGCCCAAAGAATAGCCGCCGGTGCCAAATTCCACAGAACATCGTACCTCAGAACACTTTTGCTATAACCCCTGACTGCAGCACTTGAATTAAATCTCTAGGCTACACCCATAATTTGCCAAATCTTTGTAGGATAACAAACCACAAATCGTGTGCAACCTTGCAATGGACAAATAAATGATTTACAAACTCCCAATCAGGTTTGCACAATACACATCTGTTTGGGATATGCCACCCCCTTTTCATGAGGTTGTCAATTGTCAATACTCTCCCCAATGCTACTGTCCATATAAAGAAACCAATTTTGGATGAAAGATTAGGTTGCCATAGCATATTTGAGAGCATAAATCTGATGTCCTTCTTGGCTAGATGATTGTAGAACCCTTTTACGGTAAACTCACCTAATCTGTTCCCCACCCATTTCATCTCATCTTGATTTGAGTTCGGCTAATGGCCATGAATGCTCACTAATAATTGAGCTAGAGAGTCAATTTCCCAATCAAACAGGTTCCTTCTGAAATTGAGATTCCAATTCCATCCACTTTCGTCATAAGAACATAGCTCAGCAATATAAATTTGCGAAGAAGTAGTAATGCTGAAGAGATCGAGAAATCTATCTTTAAGTGGCTCTTCCCCGCACCATATATCTTCCCAAAATCTTATTCTATCTCCTTTCCCCAACTCATACCTCAAAGAAGAGGTAAGGTGTGAGAAAAATTTAGTGATATGCCTCCAAAGGCTGCACCCAATACAGCCATTCACACAACTTGGCAGCCAATCATTGGGGTTATAGTTGTACTTGATTGTAATCAGCTTCCTCCACAGACTTGTAGGATCTTTCCCATACCTCCAACTCCATTTGGATAAAAGGGACTTATTGAAGAGTCGCAACCTTCTGATACCCAATCCTCCTCCTTTTTTTTATCTCTACACACTTCCTCCCAACTCACTAGATGATAATTGTTTGCGTCATCCCAACCCTTCCAAAGAAAGTTTCTTTGGATTCTTTCAAGACTATCCACAACTGATGCCGGGCAGACCAAAGAAGAAAACAGATAAGTCGGGAGATTTCCCAAAGAGTTTTGAATAAGAGTCAGCTTCCTACCTTTTGATAAGAAGTTACTTTTCCAAGATGTCAGTTTCCTTTGCATTCAGGAAATCACTGGCTCCCACACCACTTTTGACTTATAAGGCGCCCCAATAGGTATTCCAAGATATGTAGTAGGTAGGGAACCTTCACGACAACCCAACAAGCAGCATAGCTCGTTTGCTCCCATGCCACTCCCCACAATAAACATCTCACTTTTTTGCAAATTTACCTTCAAACCTAATGTAGCTTCCAAACATAAGAGTAAAGCTCTAACATTCAGCACTTGAGCTGGTTGGGCTTTGCAGAAAATCATTGTATCATCCGCAAAAAGAAGATGAGATATAGAGAAGTGACCATCTCCAAAAGACACCTTCTAGGAGCTCTATCGACTCTGATCTTTCGATGAGTTTGCTCAATGCCTCCATGACAATGATAAACAACAAGGAGGAGAGGGGATCACCTTGCCTCAACCCTCGAGAGGAGCCAAAGAAACCCGCTGCAACACCATTAATGAGAATCGAGAAAGACGCTGAAGATACACAGAGAGACATCCAACTGCACCATTTGGCCCCAAAACCCATATGCCTTAGGAGGTACCATATGAATTTCCAATTTACGTGATCATAGGCCTTTGCAATGTCAAGTTTGCACAATACTTTCTCCTCTCCGCTCCTCTGGATAGCATCAATGCATTCACTAGCTATCATGATTGCATCCGAGATTTGTCTACCTCCCACAAATGCCTGTTGAGTTTGGGATATAATGCTTGGAAGGACCTTACGGAGCCGGTTTGCCAACAACTTAGCAACAATCTTATAGAACCCGGCTTACTAGACTAATCAGGCGATAATCTCTCAGTGATAATGCCCCCTCTTTTTTAGGAATGAGAGATATGAATGTTGCATTCAGACTTTTTCAAATCTAGCTGATTCGAAAAACTCATGGACTGCGTCCATAAACTCAACACGAATAGTGCTCCAACATCTCTTGAAGAAAGCAATAGTGAAACCATCTGGGCCGGGAGCTTTGTCACCTTCCATGCCTTTTAACGTCTCTAATACCTCCGCTTCCAAGACTTGATTTTCCAGCATATCCGTCTATTCATCCGACAAAGATTTAAACTCTAAGCCATCAAGGAAGGGTCTAACACTTTCTTTCTCTTCAAATAGATGAGAAAAGTACTCCACTAATGCCATCTTGATCTGCTTTTCATCAAGGAGCGTGGTGCCACCAACTTGTAGATGATCGATCATGTTACTTCTCCCCCTTGCTTGGGCTGTCTTGTGAAAGAACCTTGTATTTTTATCCCCCAACCTTAACCATATGGCTCTAGACTTCTGCCTCCAAGTAATCTCCAATAAGGCAGCCGTCTTCTTGTAGTCCAAATTCAATTTTTCTTTCTCCACCCAATCTTGAAAGACCATCCTCCCTTCCTCTTCAAGCTGTTCCAACACTTTCAACCTAGAGGTGATGTCCACCAGCTTCTCATCTACTCTTCCAAAGACATCTCTATTCTATTCTTTTATTTTCAGCTTCAAAGCCCGCAATTTCCCTGAAAGAATAAAAGAAGGGGAGTCTTGAAACTCCATATCTGCCCACCAATTACTTACAAGGGTTGCAAAGGACTCATCCTCAAGCCACATGTTTTCAAATCTGAAAGGGGAAGCTTTCCGAAACTCATTTTCAGAAGATAGGACAATAGGATAGTGATCCAATAGTGTTCTTGGCCATGCTGAAGCTACAAACTTGGGAAACTTCTCCTCCCACTCCAAGGATACTAGAAACCGGTCTAATTTTGAAAGGCTAGAGCATTGCTGATTTCTCGACCAAGTGAACTTAGAGCCTGTTAATGGGACATCCACCAAATACTGATTTTCAATAAAATCTGAAAAGTCTCTCATTGCTGCAGTAAAGTTCCTCTCCCCCCCCCCCCCCCCCCCCCCCAATCTTTCTAAGGGAAACCTAGTTACATTGAAATCTCCCCCGATACACCATGGGGTACCACCAATCCCTCTAGCTTTTAACAGCTCCTCCCATATCTTACCAGTCTTAGAATGATCATTGGGACCATAGACTCCAGATATAAGAACTAAATCACTTCCTGAAATTTCCTTGAGCAGAACTGAAACTACGAAATGCCCAATCCATACTTGAGCTTTCTGAAACTTCGACTTCTTCCATGCCAATATAAGACCTCCTGATGCCCCCTGTGCTGGGATAAAGACCCAATCCACCTCAAGGCAACACCAAATTGCTCCCATAACACTGCTGTCCACTCTGTTCAACTTGGATTCTTACAATATTATTACCTCCGGGTCCCATAAACGCAAGCTCATCTTTACACCTGCCCTCTTTTCTTGGGCATTCAGCCCCCTCACATTCCACGAAAGAATTTTTAAGGTCATTTAACTACTGCTTTCCCCTTTCTAACGCTGCTCTTGCCACAGGACAGCTCTCCTAACTGATTCCCCTTCTCAGCCAACAACCAAGACAGTTTGTTGAGTTCCCTCTCAGTCTTCTCGTACACTCCTGTCTTCTGATTCTTTTCAGTTTCAATGGCTGAAAACAAGGCCATCGCCTCTTCTTCAAACCCATTGAAAGAAACACCCACCGCTTTGCTTATATCCATATTGTTTTCTAAGACCCATGTAGATGCCTTACCCAAAGGAGACTTTAGAGAAGGAGGGGAGGAAACATTTGGCTGCACCTGCAAGGGCAGACAAATTGGAATCTCTTCCAAATCAGCCACCTGAAGAAATGGAGAAGGGACTGATTCGGGAAGCTCTCGATCCCCTAATCCATCAGATCTGATGGAAGAGGATGCCGTCCCCTTCTCAAAAACTGTAGCCCCAGGCAAACAATCCTGACTAGGAGATATCGCCCCAAAAGCTTCAGAAGAAGCATGCTCATTTAATTCCCCACAGCTAGCAGCAAGACTCCCATCTGCACCCACTTCTGGCTTCTGATTTGAATTCATATCAACTTGCAAACCCATCACTTCATTCCCCTCCTTATTCCTCTTCCGGTTTTCAGACAACTGAGTGTTCCCACACTTTCAAAGTGGATCTCCAAGTACTTGCTGAACCTGTTGCATAATCCCCTTGCAACGGTTCTCAAGTGACTCATGCACCAAACGAGAGATCATCTCCATTGATGGATCCAGGTTTGAGTCTGGGAAATGATCTGCTGGGGGAGGAGATGGATGGGAAGTTACATATTCTGTAGGTTCTGGTCCAGCACCCTTCCCATTTGCTAAAGGGCTCGCTAACACCCCTTTCCAAAGGGTTAATGCGCCGTCCCCATCATCCCAATCCTCCACTGAAGTAGGTCTAGAATTAGACCCAGCATCGCGACCAGGATTAGTTCTTGGACCAGAAATCCTCCAAGGTGCGACAACATCAGCATAGGAGGAACGAACAAGTGGAGCCATCCCTAGATCACCTTCATCCTCACATATTGAGATTGCCTCCTTCATCTGCAGTGATGTTGCTTGGCAGACTTCAATAAGAACTTCATGGTTCAAATAGCCATCCCAAATGCTAATACATCTTGAGATTCGACGAACACGAGATTCCTTCACTTTTATTTTGAAACACCCCATGAGCGGACCTTCGGAATAGAATCGCCCCTTGTGAATTAGGCCACCACACGAGTCACCAATCAGCTCCAAGGCCTTTAGGGACCAAAGATGGAATGGCAGCCCTCTAACTATAATCCATAATCCCCCTTCCTTCCCCATCCCAGCCCCTTCTGAGAACCCAGGCATCCAAGGGTGAAAAGACAAGACCAGCTGTCTAATACCTAAAAGAGTGCCAGTTCAACTGGCTGGGACACACCAACTTGTTTTGAAAACTGGAGGAATGCATGTGTTTACATTTATAGTTATAGTTATATATACCTAAATATTTACATACACAAATATGCACATAAATGCATAATCGTTCATAAATACAAGGCTGGTCCCAAGCCAGGGTATCAGATATCACATTTCTTACAAAAAATCAAGTTCATAATTTGTATAGAATGTAATGCAAAATTGAATGATTAGGATTAATCCAATATAGTTTCAATCATATATTGTTGAAAAACTCTAATGGAAGAGGACAAGTAGCTGAATGTTACAAACTACTGAATTTCTTTTCTCCATTCTCAATATTGCATGACTTCAAACATTCTTTAAGTTAAATATTTGCATTCTTTCACAATGTCTGTGTGTGTATATGTATAAATTTGCATTATACATAAACTCCACCTTTGCATTATAGCAAAGGTAAGACAACTGCTACATACTTAAAAAAAAATTTTAAGTTTTTCATGATGATTTACCTTATCATTCTATCTCCTAATAAACTCCACCAACCCATCAACCAACCAGGGAAAAAAAAAGTTAATGAAATGAAAAGTATTCAATTCACATAGCCAACAAAAAAAAAGGGAATAAAACCAAACTTCATGTCTCATCTCAAGAATAATCCATCCCAGAGTTAAAAACATTTAATTGGCTAACCACCGAGAAACCAAAATGAAAAAATATTTTTAATTAACATGGTATTATTACATATTGATTCCTAACTTCCTGATCAGGCAAGAAGGTCATAGATTATAGATAACAAGAAACGGGAGAAAAAGATGGATTTCAACATCATATTTGAAACATTGGGCAACCTATCGATGCACCACTTTTTGGGGCTTGGTCAGAAATAGGACCTTGTGGCAAAAGCTCCAGGAAGCATGAAATATTTCCAATTTCGTGATAAGACCATGCCCTTTAGGCAAGTTCTCCTTTTACTATTCATAAATCATAATTTATCTATACATAATATGTTATGCAATATTCCAACGTATCTTCAACACGCCAGATTGCCAAGTGCACAGTAAATGTTACCAAGTTGCACAGCATAGGTATCAATGGCATATGTGGATCACCTGTGAAAAGCTTATCTGAGATAGTCTCAATGACTCCCTTTGATCTGATCCAACCACCCAAATGCCTCCAGTAAGACATGACCGGAAGTCCATTGCACATTGCAAAATGCTCTCAATGATAGCAGCTACAGACCGTGTTTCAGTAGACAGGAAGCATCTGAAAAGGCAAGATATCATTCCGATAGAATACATGGAAAAAGGAATCCAAAAATCATCTCAACTAAGACCAGGAGAAAAAGTAAAAGGCCAGTCAGAGAAAAATGTGAGAAAGCCCAAAGGTGGCCAGGAGATTGCCGAAGTTATAAATGCTATATTAAGTCAGTTTATGTCATGCTCATTCATGCATTAGCATTAGTAAAGTAATGCCCATGTCGCCACTTCACCAACAGGACTTCCTAACTCCAGCTTTGAGGGTCTGGCCAGGGTCACATGTGACTCTAACACGTCATTTCCAAGGCATTGAAGCACTTCCTACAAAGGCAGGCCACAATACACCACTGATAGTATTAGGCATTTCATCAAGGTTTTAGTATCGAGTTCACTCTGCCTCATAAAGGAGAAGCTTCCTTGTTTTTCAAGAACCATGTGGAAAGGGAAAGTTGAATAGGGATGTGAAACTTCAGACATGCTTTAAGGCTATGATTAAGTGAATGGCAATCTGAAGGACCATGGTACATTAGAAAGTTATTAAAGATTTAACAAATGCTACCGGTTGAGTGGGAGGGTGAATTTAAAGGTCCACGGTGCATTATCTTCTTTAGGAGATTCAGAATCATGTCTTCAAAATCAAGATAATCAAGTCCAGCATTCGCTAACAATGATGCAGAATTATAGCTACTGAAGGGGCCAATACTCAGGATTTATAAGGGGTGTCCATGTTTGAGTAGTAAATCCAAATCTATTTTAATTAAGGTTCTATTTTCATGTTTCTGTCCCTCTTTGTTTCCTTCTACCACTTCTCCTTTGGAAGCAATTTCAACTTTCTTTTACCTCATGCTTTCCTTTTTCTACTAAAAGTTCTTCCTATTCACTAAGATAAACAAATAAATATACTAACAGCAAACATACAATGGAAAGTTTTGAGTGGTTAGGAACAAGTCCATGGCTGACTCTGCCACTTTTTCAATAGTCCGGTCACTGATTTTCTGACCATAATCCTTAAAAAGCCTGCCAAACTACAAAAGAATACCCCATATGTCGCACCAAACTTTTACATATTATTAAAATTCATTTACATCGTGATCAAACATTGAAACTTCTGCTCCTTTTTTATTCTTGTTTGACATGTTACAAGCCATTTTGATTTGAAAATTTCACCATTTGAACCTAGGTTGTTGCCATTAATAACAACCTCAAAAGAACCAAAAGCCAAGTTAATTAATAGGAAATATAGAAGAATGTTAGCAACAAGCATATGCTAGGAAGTCTATTATCCAAAGAGCTCAAAAGATACAGAAAAAATCAGCAGTTTCAAATTGAAATACAAGAGTTTTCCCTCGAACAAACTCTCAAACAGGAACCAGCAAAGAAATCTGAACTTACATGTGCAGTGCATCAAAAAGATATGCCATATGTACAGACTCCAGATCCATCATGTCTTTTACCTGTGTAACCAAAGCCAGTCCAGGAAGAAAACAAATGACACATCAGAAAGATTAAATTTCCAAAAGAAACAAAGTAAAAGCCATCTTTAGCACACTAAATACACTAAATATTTTCAACAAGTGCAACTATGCAGTTGCATGTGTTGCATATGAAACAACTTGATATGACTTTTATAAGAAGTTCAACTATCCAAACGCATGCTCCTCCGTGCGGTTGCATCTCCTTTATAGTATTAGTCCTAAACTAGTTGGTTTCTGGCATAAATGTTAAAATTGTTGACAAAATCAAACTGAAATTTCTGAAAATTAGTCTGATTTTGTCAACAATTTTAACATTTATGCCGTCTTTTACGTGGATTATAAGTGGAGAAGTTCAGGGGAAAAAGGAAGGAATTTTTACGTAATTTTGTTCCATTTTTCTGATGAAGAAAAATAAAATATAAAGAAAAGTTTGCAATTATAGGTTGCAACCATGGAGAAGGATCAGTTGGTCATTGATCTTTAAAGTTTTAAAACGAAAAAGAAGCATTTCTTTGCAATAATGATAGGATACAACAGGCTAAAGTGAAATAAATAGTAACAAGTACCAAGTTCCAACATAGTAGAAAAAGGAAAAATCTAACCATTCCATACAATTTATAAAATCATCTATGCAAGTACTTTATTTAAATTTCGGAGAAGTTTTTACACCTGATGCAACTCTCCTCCTTTATCTAGGCTTCAAACTGGCAGCGCATAAAAGATATAGCAAGAAAACCAAACACTAGCGAAGTTATAAATGGAAAAATCCAATCCTTCCGTACAACATAGAAAATATCAGTGTAAGTACTTTATTTAGATTTAGCATAAGTTTTTTACATGGGATGGAGAGAGAAGATTCGGCTCACCAATCCCACCAAAATCCCACTTTCGTGAGAACTGGCTTATGTTGATGATGACGTGTGTAAGTATTTCACAAATGGATAAAGAAGAAGTACAGAAATTGACATGTCATAAGGACCATAGCACGGTGTAGGTAGAGCAGTAAGTGGGGTGGTTGGGTTGGATTGTGATGAGTTTGGGCTAAGCCCAATCTAAAATTTACTAGCCCAAACTAGCCCTTGGCCTATCCTAACCCAAACTTATTAAAATAAAACCTAACCAAAACTTTATTATTTGAGTTTGGGCTAGCTTCAAGTTGATCCAAATTTTTGAATAATTCTTTCATTTTTTGCTATGAATGCAAATGTTAGAATATCATATTCATTGTAGCATAGTGTGTGTGTGTGTGTAAAGATCATTTTCAAATTATTTATTTGAGGACAAAATTCACAAATTTGTCACCAGATGCATGGTTTTAATTATTGTATCATATCAACTGTATCAGTAGATACATATTGAGTATCGACCTAGTCAATACAATACTGTAGTATGAAATTAATTTTATATTTTAGCAACCGACACACTGTAAAATACTGTAATTGTTGATTGAAACTAATGAAAACCACTGTTCACCTACAGGGAAAAATGCAAAATGTGTAAGAGGTGATTCTTATGAACCTTTTGATCTCTCAAACTAGAAAGGCATTTTGAAAAATCCTCACACCTATTGAATTCAAACTCAAAAATGACCCAATAAATGTTGGTTAATCTGTATTTAGCTTTGTTTGGAGGATTGGAACTCGAATTTATGATTTTGCCACTTTTTCAGAGGTATGAGCAAATGTTGTAAAAATGATTATAGAAGTTATTTCTAGCTCAAATTGATTTTTTTTTGGATCTATCAAATCGATTGTTTTGCTTATTTCAACAATAGATTTATGGATTTCACTTGAAGTCCATGAAAAAAGCAAGAAAAAAAATGAATTTTTGCTTCTTTTTCTTTTTTGGGATTTAAAAAACGACAAAAATAATGAAAATTTCTCTTTTTATTTAAAAATTTTCTTTTTAATCAACCTTATTTCTAAGTGATGAACCTATAGCTGATCTATCAACCCCATATATTCATTGCTTAATAATTTCTAAAATATTTATTACATAGGAAAATTTCTCTTTTTATAAAATCCTTTTTAATCAACCTTATTAATGACTAAGTAATGAATCTAGAACTGATCAATCAACTCCATAAATTCATTACACTATTTGCCAAAAAAATATTTTTTTAAAAAAAATTTATAAAATATAAAATTATAAAAGTTAAATTTCTTGCTATTAATATATGTTTGATGAATCCTGTTGTTCATGTGCATCCTCCTTTTATCTAAAAAATTGCTTTTTTACTTAATAATAGGTTACATTTTAATACTTATGTTTCAAATTTGATTACATATATTATTTCTTTAGGTAACTAACACAATTAAATGCATTTTTGTGTTTATTTTGTAAGCTAAGTTCATATATTAGTGCTGGTTTTATTGTTCCAGTATTTTATTGTTTAGTTATTTCCTGGTGTATAGTCCTATTAGCTGGTTTTGGTAGCTTTTAGTTTATCTTTTCATTCTGTTCTCCCATATCTCATGAGTCTTTTACTTTCTCTCCCTCTAAGTTTTAATATATCTTTCATCATTCATCAAAAAAGTTCATATATTAGAGCTTGTTATTATATCTAATGAAGATTTTCTTCGAGTTTTCGTACACATATGCATATATCGGTTTGTTTTTATATTTATTTATATAACTACATGGATGTATGATGTGAAATGCATATCAATTTCTTTATTTTAATAGCTTATTTATGCATTTAAGTAGGACTTGTATTAACTTTCCAAGAGTTTCTGGCATTTCAATAAATTCTTACAGCATTTCAAAATGTATCAATATGTTTCTCTTTTCTAAATGATTGAAACTCCATCTCCATACGAGATTTTGATCCATGATCATATGTTAATAAAACTTATATTTTATAGTTGATTACATAACTACAAAGACTGTGAAAGAAAAAAAATAAACAATTGTGCATAGAAACACATACATACTTACATATGTATGTGTACGTGTGCGATCACATAAATGTATGTATATATGTCTCGGTTCGACCCGGATTCTTCGTGTTGTATAGTATGAACCAAACCCAACCAAAACTCAACTTTGGGCCACAAATAAAGCCCGACCCCAACCCAAAGCGGAACTAAATGCTCAAGTTAAGGCTCTTATTGTGGTTGGGTCATGTGGATTTTGGGCCATCCATGTTAGATTTACAACTCTCGGTGTAGGTCCCGCTTAGGCAAGGTCCCAAGAGGGTTAGACAAGTAAGTGAAGTAACAAGCCTAACCTTTGACATTTATGTGCAAAATGACTATGCTCAAACTCAGAACCGCATTCTCACACTTTCAACCTGCTTTTACTATCAAACAAACTAATGATCGCCCTAAACTTGACATGCCATAATAATAAAAATATTGTATCAAAATTCCCTTTGCGATGTGTTCAAAAGGGTATAGTCTACACAAAAATTACAGCAACACCAACTGACTCATAAATGGGATTTTCAAGCAAACTTACAAAACTATGAAGATTGCTACTGAGAAGAGTACGGATGAAATGAATGTCAGATACATCTGGACTCCAAAGCAAGTTTCAACACATCACACATAATATTTGGCACTGTCATTTTTATGGATTTTTCCTTCTGAAATATACAAAATGAAGCTTACTACAGTCTGTTGTTGAATAAAAAATTATTTACGTCTTTTTATTATATAAAAATTCAAATTTTCATAATAAAACAAGCACCGTCATAATAACCTAGAACAATTAGGCCCAAAATCTTTAAGTTAGAATGAGGGCTAAAGCCGTCTTTCAAATTAGAACTAGTTTGAAGGTTAAAACAGTCTTTTAATTTAGAATTAATTTTTGGCTATATTAATCTTTTAACTTAGAATTAGTATAGGGTTAAAATGTTTTTTGACTTAGAATTAAATTGCATAAGAGAGGGTTGTACGGTGGAGCTTTCGGGGGTTACTTTTGTAAGTTTACTTAAATATAATAAAACACTACAACTAATAGTATATAAGCTTCTTTTAAAACTATTTTATCAACATTTGAAGTGGACAGTTGAAATAAAGGAAGAAAAGAGAGAAAACTCCACACGCACAAACCCTAGGAGATTCGGAAGAGAAAATGATGATTCTAGACATACAAATCTACTGCTAAAGAATTTTACAGCAAATAAAGGTGGGTGGTTTCTTCATTCCTAGTTATTTTTGGAAGCCCTAGATTAGGAGATTAACCTAAAAGCATATTCGTAATGGTGTTCAACAAACCCTAAATCATGCTATAAAGGTCCTGAAGCCTTTCCTGATTCCCGAGTATTTTTTTTTAATTCTTCCACTATACTTAAATTTCAGTCAATCGGAATCAATTAGGGTTTCATTGTATTTAAATTTTTGGTTGATTGAATCAAATAGTGTTTTCAGCTCTGACTAAAATCCAGAATTTTAGAATTAGCTAGGGTTTTCAGGTGTGATTAAAATTCAAATTAATTGAATCAGTTAGGGTCTCCAGCTACTTAATAATCTTAGAGTTTTTAACTGCAGAAATTTGACTACAAAAATTGAACTATAGAATTACAGAATTCTTAACTATAAAATTATTAACTACAGAATTCTTAATAGCAAAATCTTGCTTCATTGACAGCTCCTATTTAGAGCGATAATTAATAATTTAAAATCTGTGGAATCTCATGGAAATCAATCTTAATCTGTAAGCTTATATGTGCGGTAGTTATGTTGATAAATTACTTAGTTCTTAGGGTTTCAGACCCAAAATTTGAGTGATAAATGAACATCTAAATTAAGTACCCTATTTAAAGACTTCAGAGTTCAGACCCTAATATAATTGAGAACTGAATGAAACAAAGAAATTAATTATTAGAGGGGTATAAACCTAGTCAACAGGTCTTCTTTCTTAGTGGTTGTTCAGTTAAGTAATCTATTAAATAGGGTTGTTGTACCTGTCGGCCAACCCTAGTATAGGATGAATTAATTAATTAATAATCAGTTGAAGGTTAATTAATTAACTAATTAAGTTAGTTTGTTAGTTGGCTAAATAATAATTAGTTAGGCAAATAATGAGTCTAATTATGTTAGTTATATAAAAAAGGAAATTGGATATCATAGGTAGTCATAAACGACAGGCCCTATAAATTGGGAAAAAAAATAACATTAACTTAGTTTAGGTAATTTTCGGCTAATTAACAGGCCCTTCTTGAGAATTAATTCAATGATAAAAATTTTACTTAAATTATAAGGAAGAGTGTCAACCAACAAGTACAGTATGGTGATGAATTATTAACTTAAATCACTGATAAAACGGTGGCATTAACTTATATAGCTTTGACAATTGTTATGATTGATTTGTCAGAATATTATTGAATGATTTCTGAAGACGAACCGACTTATTTGTGAACAATACATGATGAAATTGTTCAGAGTTTCCTTTAATTAATGATCTTAATTTCATGAGAGATGTCGTCTTCAATTATGAGAAGCATACATAAATTGATAAAAATGCTTACACAGTTATGATTCAGAATTTTAATTATATACGGTTGCATAAATTAAGAACCCAGCATGAGTTACATTCCCCGGTTAGATTAAAGTGTTAGGGTTAAAACCCAAAAGCCACCAAAATCCTTTTTTGTGAGAGTGAGGTGTGAGAATCTGGGATTCAACAGTCACAAATAACTCTTTATAGCGAGAGTGAGATGCGAGGATTTGGGATCCAACAGATTCTTATGATCTTTTTAAAGGAAATTATGACTTCATTGCCTAGACCTATGAGGCTAGGATTGGTCAGGCAATGATATTTAGATTATAACCGTGTTGGATATTGGGGGGGAAGGCTGTCATAGGGATGTTTAGGACATCTGCAGGTGTATTACCCCTTTCTAAAAATAGCGGCTCAGTATTATGATTTGATTGGTTGAAAGCCCATAAAATTATAATGCATACTTAGAATGCTAACCTATAAATATACCAAAAGGTCAGGGACCTAGGGTCTATAGGCGAAATTCGTGCTATCCAATGTGTCAAATACACTTTACAGTACATTATCATGAAGCAGGCTTTTTACACTAACGCATGCTTTTATTTGTTTTGCATGGTATTGACATTTTAGAAGTTTCTGCTTAAGACATACATGCATTTTAAGATTATGTGAAATTGCATAATAATAAAACTGCATTATTGCATGACCTTGTTCTGTACATTTTGCATATGCTTTGATTCTTTATGTTATTCTATATATATAAAGTTTTTAACAGAAACTAAGTGTATAGAATACCATCTACTAAGTGTAGCTTACCCTAATTTTACAATAGGCAGGTACCACTCAAAATAATCAGGACTGAGTTCAACAGACATTTTTAGATAGACATATTGAGATGTTGAACTAATCATCATCATCATCATAAGCCAGTTCCCACCAAAGTGGGGTCGGCAAACTAAGTCTACGTAAAATAATTAGATTTATTTTAGTTAATAGGAATTGCTCATTGGATTTTTACTGTTCATTTTAATTATATCAATTCATAGATTATTTGATTATTTATAAATTAAAACTTTATGAAACATATTTTATTATCAAGGAAATATTTCTACACGTTCATTTAATATCATACTCTGATTCATTTTAATTGTGCCTAATCACTATTATTTAAATTTTAATTATTATTTTATATCAATAATGTAGGTTCACGTGCTTGCTTAATACTCCTACAAGGTAGGAATTGCAATCACACCTCAAATCCGATGATTTACTATATTATTACTATATTTAATTTGAGGCGTGGCAACCATATTGCTGATATTTATAGTATAACCATTTTGTGGCTTAACCTTTCTTATAAGAAAACTCTTTAGTTTTCATAGTTTCACCTCTACAAGTCCAAATCCACATGTCTGAAAGATTAAAACTTGGGCATTTTTACTGCATCCACTAATCATTGATGAAAAGTGGAACACAAGTTGCCTCACCTGATACTTGAGGGAGTCCAGAAACCGGCACCAGGATACATGTGACAACTGTGACTGCACATATTGTTGCAATGTAGAAACAAAGTGATTGACCTGATGCCTGAAACATAAAAACCAATAAGCACAAGAAAATGTTAAGAGCAAATTATAATTTTTCATGTCAACATGATCCTTACAAATTTTCGATAAGGAAAAATATTATTAAAAAGGTAATAGATAAGAGCACAAAAATATTGAAATTCCAAAGAACGGTGATGGAAGGCATCAAGCTATCCTAGTATATATGAACACAGTGAAGAATCAAATCCTTAAGATTTTTCAACGATTTCAAAGTACAACAGCAAGGCTTTTTCCAATGGAAGTTGCAGAAAGGTAAATTAATAGCAGAAAATTAATAACATCAGACCTGCATATAAGAAAAAGAAGAGGAAGAACAAAGAGAAGTACTTGCCAGTCCATCTAGGATTAGATAACTCTCATACTCAACATAGAAATCAGAATCAACACAATCCAAGCTCATGAAAATACGACAGGCCTATCCATAAACTTAATAAACTTGTTAGGCAAGTAAAAAGAAACTTATAAAGACAATCATAGCCAATATGATAATCTAATGCAAGATAAAATCAACTTGTAAAACAAGGAAAAGACGTAAAACAAATGAAAAAAAATGAACTACAAACTAGACCTATTCAAGGACAAATTCATCAACAAAGTAGAAAATGAAACTTAAACTCAGATAGGATTTTTTTGGGTTATTATTAGATGACATATGGAATGCTCTGTGATCCCCAGTAGTAGGTCTCAAGAGATACCCTTTGTTCATTCATCATGCATTAGTGGTCGGAGAAAACTTGGCATCAAATTTTGAAGAAATTGATGATCACAAAAAAAATCATCATGGAGATTGAAGAGAGTAAGGGCCTCATAAAATTTATACGTCCGGAGTCTCTAGAACATGTTAGGGTTTTTCTTTTTTTCTTCCTCATTCCAATTTATCTAAGAAAGAGGTTCAGTTACTTGCGACTATGGCATATTGAAATATAAGACTCGTAACTTTCAAGGCTATTAAAAAAAAGGCCTCAACTTTTGTACTGGTTCTATACCTTCGGTTATTAATTCAACAAGAATCAGCATTTGGCTTCTTGAGAAATCAGTACCATTGCACATCCATCAAAAAATCTTAAGCACTCTTCAACTAATTGTATACACCTCCATCTTTTTGAACTTCCCCTTCTTTCTTTTTTCCTTTTCTCTCTTCCCTTTTTTTTTTTGCCACAGCTTTTTCCCAGAAATATTTAACATTTCTCAACTGTTGAACTACTTTACACTGATTATCGTCAAAATGATAAGTTGAAAAAGTAAATAAACAAATAATAACCTCCAAGACTTGTTTTGTTTGCTTGCGCCACATCTATCCTTTTAGTGATAGGTCAATACGAAATTGTACAAATACACTAAATAATTAGAATTCCATTCCCCCATAGAATAAGGAAATCACCTCATCAAAAAGTAAATAAAGTTTTGGCATATTTTTGTTAATCCACAAGCGGGCTCTATATGGACACATAGATCCACAAATTTTGGTCAGAAAAAGAATCAACAGAAAAATAAAGAACCAAAACTAACTGATACCTTTCTCAAAATAAAGGAAAAGGAAACAAAATATGAAATATAAATCATGGATCAACTAAGACAAGATGATTCAGCGAGGGAAGGAAAATGCCAAACATACATCATTCAAGCCAACTGATTTGGTAAACAAGTAACATAATACGTAGAAGGCAGGAAAGGTTAAAAAAATATCCTGGAAACAAGCTTCTTTGTTCCATTTTTTATTTTCTCTCTGATTACCTTAGCTTGATTAAGATATTGAAGCAATTCATTTCCCGATCACCCAGCGCAGAATGACGGTTCTGACTAATTAAATGCATCATATCCTATCAAAAAACATGAAGAATTATTTAGCAGCTTGTAGTCTCATATGAAATCAAAATATAAAAGTAAGCTTAATCCAAGCAAAAACAATTAACCATGTGAAAGGACTAACACATGAATAAGAAAGAAAGCAAACAATGACTCACATAACAGGACAGAAATGAAAAAAATAGCATGAAAACGATCACGAATTAGTTTATAAGAATCACATCAGAGTAGTCCTCAAAGTGAGGTGTTAGACAAGCCAAAAGCAGAAGAACACTTTATTCATGACACATCCACCTTATCTTTTCAGTAATAAGAAGGCATAAAGCGCATTTGAACTGCAAGCTTTTCACACCAAAAAACATATTGCTTGTACTTCATCAACTAAGCAAGTAAATTCTCATTGATATAAAGAGTTTAATTTTTGGATCCAACCGAAATAGGATTTGGTTTGTTACACATTTTTGAAGAGCCGACAACTAGTTATAGGTTAAAACGTAATAAACTATTCACTCAAGTAAATTTTGCCACTATATATGGCGAGAGAGAGAGAGAGCGAGAGATGGGAAGGACTATCTCCACCCACCCTATCACTTTCACAAAAATTGTTGATTTATTTTCCCCTTCTATGCTCTATTATTTCATCCAATCAATTCCCTTTTCCTCTTTTAAATCAATGTAACAGTATTTGCTATTTTCCCTGTCTTATTTTAAAGGTTTTAATCACTAATTTCATAGGAAATGCTGCTTCTTTGAATAAGGAAATTCTTCAGGCTATTTCAGGGGGAATTTTGATTCCCTAAAAGATTAGAATGGAGCTTTCATAAAAAGGTGAATATAGTGAAAAAAATTAAGAAAATTTTTGGTACCCTTACATATGAGAAACTTTTTCAAGAAATTTAAGGAATTTTAAAATCATGTTTCCTGCTCCATGCTAATGTTTTCTTCTTCTTTAATTTTTCACCTTATCTCTGTTTATTCCTCCACTTTTCTGAAGAGAGAACAAGGAATACTTCTTCCATGATAAATAGTTTCAGTTTCTCTATACAATTAATTTCTTAAATTTGCACTGTTATTTAACAGGTTATTAGCTAGGTTCTAGAAAACAGACGTAAGCCAGTCAACCTATTTTATTGACTAATTTTAACTTGTTAAACATCATACTGTTACCATTATGTCAACTTGACTTTAGATCATGTTGTTAACTTTAATATTATTACTGTTAAAAACAGTCCACTGACTTCACTTTCAAAAGTTAATTTGTAACTTGTTAAATGATTTGAGGACCAGTTATACCTCATTTCTTCTCATATAATTTCGTTAGTATATCCAAATATTCGTTCTTTAAAAACATGTTCCACTTGCCAGTTGCAACAGTGGGAAGACCACAACCACATTTAATTCTCCAAACTGTTATATGCAATAACACTTGCACTGACTGTAAATAAAAGTCCCAGAATTAACTCTGAAATCTATCCTAGAATATTTGGGACGTTTTTAACTTCAAATTCCAATTCTCGTTGATACATGTCGAATTCTAAATTATAACAGTGAATATTTTCTGCATTTCAAAAATGGAAGCATGCATAGACAGGAGGATTTTTGTGTGTGTTAAGTGCGCATGTTGTTGGGGATGAGGAATGTGGGTGCCATAGTTGCATAAATATGCACCTCAACAATTACTCATAAGCATACCTTCAATGAGCACCACACATCTGTCAATGAGAAGAGAGCAAGCTTGACTTGAATAAGGAAACTGAATATCTCGGCATAAGTTTTCAATGCACCTTGGGTCAAAACAATACTGACTGGCCAATCCACTCTATAACCCAAACCTATATTATCGAAGGAATGGATGCCTACCAGTTGTAACAAAATAAGTAGCTTCTCATTTAAGAAAAAAGAGAGGATTAAGCACATAAGTATAAGATTATCCAACATCAAATGAAATATGAAATAGAACCTAGGATCACAACAAGATATGTACCTATGGCAGAAGTTGAAAGGGGCATCATGTCCTGTCCTTTCGTGTACACAAATAAATAATCCTTATAACGGTCTCTTTCACATGAGGACCTCTGTATTGCCATATTAAGAATTCCTTGAATTTCTGATGTCCTCTGATTTGCCTCTGCAACGTACCATTTCTGGTTCCAAGACCAAAAATACAAAAGGCCCATGATTACATATAATTCAAATGTCTAAATAAATAAAGCACAATCAGATTCTGAGAAGAAATACATGATGACAAAGAGACATAATGAACAAATCCGCCCAGTCTGCCAACTCCATAAAATGGTATCGCCGCAATGCCAACAAATGTTCACGCAGATCAAATCCTTCCTCAAGCAACTTTATAGTGAGGCCACTAACATATTTATATCTAGCAAAGTTAAGGAACAGCAACATATCGTGACTTTCTGGAAGGAAAAGTTTAAGCAAAAGTTACCCCAAATTTTATGATATTACCCCGAACCAATGTCATTAATGATAAATATTAAAAAGGAAATTACAATTAATACTGTCATTGTACAGCAGTACAACTGCAATTTAAACTTTTCAATTTACTATGCTGTAAAAATTATGAGCTTGTGCAGGTGAAGTGCCAGTACCATTCAATAAGCAATAAATGGAAGTACTAATTTGAGTATATTACTATAATCTGTTTAGAAGATGCATTAAGCAAAAGAGCCTTGATCAACATTCAATGCAGCAATTACTTCAGATGCTCATCTCCATTATGGAAAACAAAATTATTTTAGCATTGCAAGGCAACGTACAGACAGAACTTCTGAAGCAGTAGCAAAAGCTAAGGAATGCTAGTAAATATAAATTATATAGGAAACATAAACACTATCACCATGTTTAACAAACAGGAAAACTCAAATTGAAGTCAATAGTGATGCCACAATGCACTTTCCAGATAAAAGTTATGAAAGACCCGCTTTATATTTTGATGAATTAATAAAAATGTAAAGGTGAGACTGAAATTTTCTAGACTTAAGGGGAAAGAGTTGAAATAGGAGAAATTTTATTTGGGCCTTAAGAAAGTTCGCTTGGAACTTAAGAAAAGACAACTATAAATAGGGAGAAGGGGTGTTGTGAAGGTCAGAAGGTAAGGAAAGAAAGAGAGAGAGAAGGAAGGAAGAGAGGAAGATAATGGAAATTCTAGAGCTTGGGAAAGGGGGAGGAAGTCGTTGGATATGGGCTGGAATTTGAAATTGAAGAACTCCAGTTGATTCCTGCTTAGCATAGTTAAGTAACAATAGATTGCTGTAACAACGGAAACCTTGTTTTGAGAAAAAAAGAAAAAAAAAAAGGTAATTGCAAAAATATTGGTTTTGAAAACTATAGAAATTCTATTTCAAGTTTTCAACTACAGATTTCGGTTTTGAAATTTAAAAAATGACTGCAGAAATTTTGAAGGATTCAGAGGAAACCTAGGGAGAACTTAAGGAAATTCAAAGGAGAAGAAGTAAGATTTATGATTCTAGAATTCTGGATTTTGGCAGAAAAAGTACAATAATAGTGATTTGCAGTATAATATGATTTCTGACTTTCTGTTTTGTAAACAATAATAGCTTGTTTTTTTTTAGAAATTATATAGACTTAAGCCTGTTTTGATGTTTTCTGGTTCCTGATGGAGTTTCTGTGTATTTCAAATTTTTTTAATTTTTCTGGACAGGTCATCATCATCATCCGCATATATTTTGATTCTTTGAACTTTCTAGATCAGAGTATGGTCGTTTGTGCATATATTTTGATCCTTTGAATTTCTAGAGCACATTATGGTCATAGCCTAAGTGTTGGATTGATATTTGGACGTTTTTAATTATGATTTCATTCATAATTTATTTCTGTGCTCACGATACTAATATTGGATCAATTAGTCCTAATTGTAACTAAAACTTATGAATGCTAGATCTTATTTTAGGAGCCTAGAACCAGGGTTTGTTTCGAAATTTATTGAATTGTTGAAACTTTGAGTTCTAGCAGATTCGAAAAGCTGAATTGAGTATTCAGGCACACCGAAACCTTTTCCAAAAAATTCAGAAACCAAGTCTCTAAGAAAAGTGAGATTTTGGAGCACTGAAATAGGTGTTTCAAACATCCAAAAGTTACCAGAAAATTTTGGATATTGGTTCTATTTTCTGATTTTTTATGTGTTTCAGCCTCGAATGGTCTCAGAATTGGTTCAAATTTGAGGATTGGAATTTTCTTTTTATAACTCCTGAAAGTTTACAAATATATTTGGGTATTTGCATATTCGAATCTAAACCATGTACTGTAGGCTGGTCAATGTTGGGCCACACCAGAACAGACTCTGGGCTCTTGACACACCCAGTCCAGTGGGTGGTGGCCTTCAGCAGTAGCAACTGCGTGGCAGGCAATTACCATTGGATCCCAACTTGATTCAGAATGTGATATGTTCCATTTTGGAGCCTAAATATGATATGTTGTTAAAGATGGTATTTGATATGATATATTTTATTACCTTATTCGTGCATTTGAGACACATAAATAAGACTAAAGACACATTCTCATGATTTGAACATGAGATCTGATTTTTAACTTTCTAACCTATTAGTAAGAGTTTTGTTTTGGTAAGCGGTTTGTATCTGGCTAAAATTTTGTTAGCTATATAAACCCAATCAGCTATACTTCTGTCCCGGTATTCCATTTTGTGTTCTGGTTTAATTATGCATCGTATTTGACTCGGGTGAATTGCTAAGTTATATTTGATATGTGTTCCAATTATTAATTGTTGTGATAAGTTATCTCTACTATATATAAAGCAAGGCGCCCCCTTGGGAAGTGTGCTGAGCAAAATGTTCATCTTTCCACAATAGCCCTTTCATATCCACTGCCAATACTTACCAATAAATGGGTACAATGGTAAAAAATGTCCCAAATCTCTCAAAACCTAACAAACCGTTTTAAAACTGCTCCCTCCCTTTTTTTTTTATGTGTGTGCAGTACTGCATGTGGGCTCTGCTAGTATCTCTAATAGGTTTTGCCTATCTATTATTTGTTTTGAAAAATATGTGATATGTTTAAGGCACTTATGTCAATTATTGTTTACTTGGATCTTTGAATCTCAATATTTTCTTTATCCATATATTAGATTTGCCTAAGAATGATGAGCCATGGGTTGAGCCAAACCGGGAGCAATGTGATCCCAATCATCAGATTGTCGGTTGTTGAGAAAGACCCTTTGTTGTGTCCTGTTTCTGCTGATAATTTACAGGACAGATTTTGTTCAGATCCTGACATCTGTCCATACATGAGTCTATCTACATTTCAGTTTAACTTTGGACATATTTCAGTTGATATACGAAGTTGTTAATTTGATTATTTATTCACATGTCTTCCGCTATTTCCGTTTACTTTCCACACACACTGATATTTTGTTACCATATTGTCCATTATATGTTAAGATATCTGTCTGTAGAGATGATAAACTGTGATAATATTTTAGGCTTAGTTATTTCTAGAGATAATTCAAGAAACCAGGATTTGGGGAGTTATATCATGATGATTATGGATCGTAAAAAACAAGTATTATCTGGATAAAATAGATAACTGATGACTTATTGGTGTTTTCTAATAATTTGTAAAAGCTATCCTACCTTTTACATGATCCTCTATTATGCTTCTAAATTTTTGAGCTAATACATTTATGGAGGATCGGTCCAGCAGAATGCTACAGAACATAAATATGAGTATGTGTGTGTGTGTGTGCACATGTTAATAAAATATATCAATGAAATCAATCTAGAAGAAAGAAAAAGCAAGCCACATTCCCATCATCAAACCATGTTTCATGAGGAAAGCTAATCCTAACCACATAAGATATCAGAAAGAGCAAGAAAATGAACCCACTGACTGTATAATGAGATTAATCATTCTCCGTGAAAAGAAGAGGTAAAAGGATACTGAAGCAAGATTTCCTGCAATATACATTTGTCAATGACGACATCAAGTGGTATTTCGCACACAGCGTCACGATTCTGGCTTTGACCACCATCGTGATGGATGGCACTGTTACCATAGTGTTTCAGATAACTTTCCCATTCAGCACCACCAGAAACATTTTTTAAGAGGTCCTCCTCTGCTGGGTTCACCTTTGAGCTTGACGGCAGATAAGCATAAGATAATTTGGTTTGGTCAGCTGAAACATCATTACCATTGTAAACTTTTTTTCCAAAGTAATCCTTTACACAGTCAGTGTCAACAACATCATTGTTCACGAGTGATGGAAGCTCACTCTGGAATCCATGGAGAGAACTGGCAAGCAATTTATCACCATAAACTTTAAAAGGATCTTCCACTGACAAAAAGTCAAAGTAAGGAAAATATCTTTTGTTGTCATAGTGGCTTCCATCTCCTTGCCTACTAATCCAATTAAGCCAAACATTCTTGGTCAGCATTGGATTAATATTTAAAATATTGCACCGGGGGTTAGGCTTCCATGTTGGAAAGATTTGTGAATTGTAAGAAGATAGCATTCCTTTTTCAAGTCGATTGTACTCTCCAGCTTGGTCCAAAACAAAATTTCTAGAGGAAAACAATTCATAAATTCCACCATTCAAGACCTCCGTATTTCTATCATTCCCTTTTAACCTACTCTTAGAGAGGTGGAAATTTGTTTCAGATACATGCCCTCCATCCACATAA
The DNA here is from genome assembly GCA_947561395.2 of Buxus sempervirens. Classification (NCBI taxonomy): domain Eukaryota; kingdom Viridiplantae; phylum Streptophyta; class Magnoliopsida; order Buxales; family Buxaceae; genus Buxus; species Buxus sempervirens. The sequence goes on from OX387182.1 coordinate 14,407,798, forward strand.
ATAGGGTTTTTTAGAATCCATCCTAGTGGCCAGCCCATATCGGAATGAAGATCTGCACATTGAGTCTCAAAAGTCTCTGACAATGTTGGCTTCTCTGGCTGCAAGGGAACAGGTACGTTGCTCAACTTCATTCCCTCGTGATGATGACCAATAAAATCACTGCTCGTATCTATTCGTTCACCATTGTTACAGGGAGAACTTTCAACGGCACATAAGTGTTCACCAAGAGGAAGCGTTTGAGATCCATTTTCCACAGGAAAACTATGGGCAGATCCTACAGAAAATAAGTATCCTTCTTTCACCCCAACAATACTAACATGCAGCTCATGGAACCCATATAGCTCATTTTGCTGACTACACAAGGATGATTGTTCTGAAGATTCTAAATAATTTTCCTCTGCATAAGAAAACTCATCTGTTGTACTGGAAGCCTCGGATTCACCAATCCCTGCAGGCCTGGAACATCAGAAAAAGTTCTCATCCATATGCAGAAGATTAAGACCATCAGAATTTAAAACTGACAAGGCCAGCGGCAAACTTCCATGATCAGCATTACTCATGTCGACAAAAAAGCTAAACTTCGGAGAGACGAATAGAATGTGCGTGCGCATGAAAAGAGAGAGAGGGGGAGGGGGGGGAGAGAGAGAGAAGAGGAACTCAAACTCGAAAAATTATATAGAGAACTCACAGATCCAAGTCTTCTTTGTCAGTAGTTGAGGAAGGGGCAACGAAGCTGTCAACATATTCAAATGAAACTGGAATGTTTCCACTTTGTCTATTGTCATCCAAAACACTTGGTATTCTTCCATATGTATATATCTGATAAAATTGCTGGCATCAGCTCCATGAATGTAAAACACATATGGTTGAATGATGACAATCAAAAAGGGGAAAAATCCAAAAAGGAAAAGAAAAGGACAAATGGACTAAACTAAAATTTAATTCCAATTTTGAGTATAAACCAATTTTATAGCAGAACCAGATAATCCAGGGAATAAAATCAATGCAAATACAAAAACAAAATTCCTTATCAAAACCATTTGGGCCCAGCAACATGATTCCTATTCATCCAGCCAATCTGTCAAAGGCCAAATTTTCAGTCAAATATGTCTGATTCCATCCATTTAGTCTATTTCTTGCCCTCTTAGATCTTTTAATGAATACCCCCATATAGCTTCTCACATTTACCTTCCTAGGCTTTTACCTGATACTGCGAAACCATCTAAACCTGCTTTCTTTTATTTTATCTCCTAACCAAACAGTCTCAGGTATTGTCCTTCCTTTTCTTACCCTCCTAGTCTTCCACACTTCCATCTCAATATTCTTATCTCAGTAACACTCATCCTATAAATACGACACTTCAGCAAATATAAGAAAAAAAGGATAAGCAAGCAGAACAAATACACATAAATCATCTCCCATAGATTAAATTTTTCTCACTTGGTGCAATGGCAAAAACCTCAAATTGCAAAATGAAATCCTGTGTTCAAGTATAAGCGTATCCTCTTGCACAAAAACACCAAAGATTAGATCTACTACCAGTCCACCGTTCTCAAGATTATAAAATGCCATGGTCCATTACCAACTATATGATGACATCCATGTAAAAGTGGGGGGAACCCAAGAAAAGAAACAAGAGAAACTTCTAATTGAGGGAACAAAAAAATATAGTTCCACAAAAACATGACAAAAGACTTCAGAACAATATCTAACTTCCCACCCTCCAATTTGCAAAATATTCCAACAAAAGACGTAAAAAGGATTTCATGATAGGACCAACCTTCAAAAATTGTTTGACAACTCTCAATTAAATGGGCAGGATCCAAATCTGTTTAGAGTAAAAGAGGAATTTGAACAAAAATGAATTTAAATAATGACTACGTAATTAGCAGCTGAATTTTCGCCTTAACAATAACGTGCTAAGGAAATCGTATCAAATTAAGTTATAAAAGACTCTATAAAATAGAAGAGTTTGGTGAGTATGTATATATACAACGAGAAGATATGGAAGTTATATCAAATGATTGTTTTTCTTAAATTAAATGACCTTCTTTATCCATTAAGCATTGAGTTTTGATCAGGAACAGAAGCCCCAAACAGAGACGGAGAGAGTGGGAGCAAGAGAGAAATAAAGATCTAAAATTCCACCATTTAAAATGAATTATAACCCAAAAAGTCTGCAATAACACGGAAATATATTTCAGGTGGTCCAATTGATACTCCAGACTTTTTGGTGGATAAATATTAAAAAAAATTCACACGGTATGCCTATTCAAGAATCTGAGTAAAATGGATTTAGGAAACTCTAGCACAGCAACAAGAAGTGGCCTGTTATCAGTCCCAAAACAAGAACAATCCGAACAGACTGCATCTAGGTATCAACGTTTATAATAGAGGCAGTCATTTAACAGTAACAAATAAAAATAGGAGAGAAAATATGGTCGTGATATATAGCAATAATCCATTATGTATCTCCAACTCAAAAAGGAAAATACCTGATTAAGTAATTAATAAGTGCCAAAATCTATAGAAAAGAACACAATGACAGCAAATTGAAGGAAAAACATCTTAATATGACCCTTACCGACTGATATCTCATATCCAATTCCAGTCTTGTCGGAATATTTTCAAGCTTATCCTGCATCTTTCTGTAAATATTGTTCCTTTTAAGTAGTATGTCTTCGATATTTCTTTTATTGAATGTCAGCTGAAATGAATAAAAAGGCCAATTGCTCAAAGAACCGCTCCAATAAGGGAGGATATCCTCATAAAGATGGTCTCCCTTTCTTAAAAAATTACACAATTCAAGTAGTTTAATTAGCACTTGAAGCTGCTGACCAGCTCTGAAAATTGGAATGCAAAAGTCTTTCAGAAAACAAGGAACTGCAACATCATCTCGGTCCTGAAGGGCAAGCCAGATTACTATCAACATTGACAGAGGAAACAAACTGGAAATAATAGTATAAATGAACGTTTAAATATAAATCTTACATATTACAACAAATAATTTTACCTTAATAGTTGCCAATGGAATGCCAAACTGGATACCAGCTTTACCATCAGAATAAGTTGGTACATCATCAACAAATTCTACAATAAACTCCTTATAAGGATCATTAATTCTTGCTTGGTAAATCCATGACCTGATCAAATCACAATATGGTTCACATGACCTTGTAAAGAGAAACTTGAGAAGTGCACGGCGTACAGGGTCAGCAGCCTATAAAAGGATATCAACAAAAATGCATTAGAAATCTTAAAACCAAAATCAACAGACAAACACAAACAAGAAGAATGTTCAAATGTGATCGTATCATAGACAAAAAAGCTAAATAAAATAAAGGATGTTTGCGAGCACTCAAACACAATCTGAAGGGCATAAGCTCAGACTGTTGCATTCAGCAGACTGACTTACACAGGCAAAAAATAAATAAGTATATAATTATCAATTTTGCCAGATAAAATCATTCTACAGTGAATATTGTATCACAGTCAAACTTATTCCTTGCAAATAGATAATAAATATTTCTGTAATTTTATTCACATGGTTCATGTGATTGGTTACATGTTTAACTTTGACCCATCCAGTAAGTGTTTTAGTATTTTAAATAACCACAAATCCGGTTAAATTTGTAGTTTGTTCTTTTCTTTTCTTTTTTCCAATTTTTCTAGGGCAAGATTTCTGCCAGACAATAAAATGTATCTTCCAAAATGAATATCCATGTAAAAAGATTTTCCCAAATATGAATAACAGCAAGTTTAGTAAATGAAAATTCAGTTGTACCAATGAGCATCGACAATGAGAGTTATTAAAAGTCTAGCATAGTTTAAAAAAAACTGCGGAACAAAGGAAGAAACAAGATGAGAAACTTTAGAAATCACCTGTAGCTGTGTATACAAGTAAGTAAGCAGATTTCCTCCTCTGGGAAAGTTACGAAACTCCAAGGCTGCTTTGGCAGTCAAATCCTCGAGAGAAGAAGTGGAGAAGTTTGTATCTACATTTGGGAGGAAGCATATATTTCCAAGAGACTCAATTAGAGTCCTCACTTCCTTTGTGTGCAGATAAACTTCCAATAAGGTAATTTCAGAATTAACAACACTTGTGAGGCATCCTACTCTAGAGGAAGCATCTGAAGATACATGAATGCTCTTCAACGTATGTCTCAGCTCTACTGAAGAATACAGTGTATCTAGTGCACTGATGTATCCTTCTAAGACCCTTCTAACAGCAACAGAGAATGCCTGATTAACAAGACTGTATGGAGGATATTTTCCTTCTTCACTTCTACAATGCCTTTGCTTTTCTGTGGGTTCTGAACCAACCTGCTTCCTTCCCATATCATTTCCTCCACTTTCTTCATCTGAACTCAGGTTTGTACAAAGAAAATAATTTATAAATTTGCGGATGAGCAAAACTACAGCACCAGAGCTGCCAATGGATCTTAGAATCTTTCCTAGAGAGTTAGTGCTCAAAGACCGATGCCATAGACTAGAAATTCGAAAGGAAGTTCTGTCAGCTGGATCAGAACAAAATGCAGCAGAAAGCTTTTCAATGATATCAAGAGATGACTGTACGCCGTGCAAAGCATTCATCACCAACCTCACCAAATTTGCCTCCTACAACAAATATTTCAAATTTTTTGCCCAAAACGTCAGTCATTGATCTACATGATTAATTGACTGATCTACATGATTAAAGAAACGGCAAAACAATAAAGAACCGGCAAAACAATTAGGATTCAGGAAATGGACAACTAATGACCAAATCGCATATATGGATTATACACAGGAGTTTCTGAAATTTCATGCATCAATCCATGCTTTGAGCATTTCTCCAGTTGTACCTATTATAATTTTCAAAATTGGCAATTTTTCTCTGATTATCAAAATGCACCAAATTATATTAATACGTACTAGCGATATCAAAAGATCTGTGTTCTTAAACTTTGATAAAAACAAGGGTTTACAGTTCGAAGGATAGCAACGAATCATCTCGGATTCAAAGCGTGCAATCAAACATCGGATCATTTAACTTACGGAGACGTTGGAGGGGTTGTAGAGATGCTTAAAAGATGATTTCGAGCTTGAAGATTCGGATTTCGTAACCCCACTTTCGGATGGGATCGATTCCCAAGGATGCGAAGGAAGCCATGGATCTTCTAACTTTAGTTCATGAAACAGCGAAGAGAAATTCGAATCAACGGCCATTAACGAATTGAAGAGAAACTCGAGTCAGGATTCGAATTTAAGAGAAACTCGAGAGTCAGGGTTTTGTGTAGCAAGGATTTTCTGTTTCTTTTCTTCTTTTTCAGTTGTTGTGATTAAAGTGCAGTGTGAGAAATACAGTGTTGAGAATTTCCCGCCTTCGTTTTTCACACGTGTGGGGCGTGGCAAGCACGTGCATGGGAATATTTAATTATTTATTATTGCTACACGTGGTATATATGCAATGCTTCATGTGTAGCATTAAACAAGATGCTTACACTAAAAATTTGCCTATAAAATTTTTTATTTACCAGGAGGTTGCAGATGTAATAATGCACGTATTTAAACACTATCTTATTTAGAGGATACTAGCAAGTGCACGGGTAGTACTAAACATGAGAAGGGATGTAGAGGGAAGAGTTACAAACTGTTTGACTTTTAAATGAAAGAAATTGAACTGTTATGACAATTACACACTTTTTGTAAATGAATCTTAACAATGTGAATAAGGGTTTTTTTTGGAAAGTTACACATTGTGTTTGGCACGCGTCTCAAGGGGTCTTCTCACATTATATATGGTATAGATGAAAGTTATCAAAACTTTCCAGGGCATTTTTAACCCAAATCAAAATATTATCTTTTATACTAGTTGCAATACCATTATATAAGATTTTTTTTTTCTTTTTAGTAAACGATAAGGGATGAAGGGAGCTACCAGCGTGGTCAACCCCTTTACATGACTATGGAATGTTCAAATTGAGCGATAGCTATCAATTATCCTCGCCTTAATTCGAGGATTGGATTGTTACCACACTACCACGAAAGTGCAATAAACCTTGCAAGCGAGGGGTCCAGTCCTTCAGTCTAACCTTTGCATATAAGGCGATTTGATCCTAGGACCTTTAACCTTTCAAACACTCACAAGACCATTGAGCCACCACTTCCGTGGTACCATTGTATAAGATAACTTTAAAGATTCTTACCTAAAATGTTGCTTAAAATGTCTCTTTTATTTTTATTTACTTTAATATCTCAACTAGTTACTTGCACATATTTATCTTAACAACTACCTACTATTCTAGCCTGACATTTTTCTACCAATAATGCTCTTCAATTTAACTTTTCTTCACTTTTATATCCCTTCCTTACACTCATCTAATTTGATAATTACCTACGGACTAATTAAGTAGTTTTAATGCATATTCAAACATTTTAGAGAAAAAAAAAGGCATTGCACTATTCTTTTGCCACATGCACATATGACTTTTCCCTACTACTATTATATGTAAAGTAAAAGCCAAAGGTTACAATATAACATTTTTCTTTCCTATAAAAATACCCTTTGAAAATTTTTAAAGATCGACCCCCACATACCCTTAATAGCTATTTATCCGTGATTTATGTAGTTATATGTGCAAGGATTCTAGTGTGTATATATATATATATATATATATATATATATATACACGCACAACTAAACCCCTTATGGAAAGAAGGCAAAAAAACAAAAAGACCTTTAGTAATAGCTGTATATGAAGTCATTTGATTAAATTGTGGTATTCGAATAACAAGAGAGACCCCAATAAAATGAAAGTATCAAGATCAGTGGCGGAACCAGGACTCCAAATCTGGGGGGGCAAAAAAAATTTTCAATTACACTTCTCATGAAATATAGAAATGTTAATGAGTTGAGGATAGGTAAACCAGAAATTTTAGAGAGGTTCTCATGAAATATAAAAATTTCAATGAGTTAGTGGGGGTCAAACTAGAAATTTTAGATAGAGTTCTCATAAAATATAAAAATTTCTATAGGTTGGGGGGGCAAACCAGAAATTTTAGGGGGGACAAAACATAGATTTTATTTAAAAAATATATAATTTTTTATTAAAAGTTAAAAATTAGGGGGGGCAATTGCCCCCCCTACAATCAACGTGGTTCCGCCACTGATCAAGATGTAGCTTTTAGTAACAAATATATGGTAAATTCGTTAAAAATTAATTTAAGTAATATGTATTACAATTTATCTATATCTATACTATATATAAAAGACAAAGAGGCTCTTTGGGAAGCGTGCTAAACATATGCTTTCATTTCCGAAAATAACCTACTAATGTCATTTTGTCTTCTATATTTACATAGATAATTTTGACTTTTCATTTTCCAAAAGATACCCTTCCAAAATTTTTCTTATCCCTTACACGTCCTAACCTTTTTATCTACATACGTGTTGTACTACACATGCACCCTGTTAGTATATATATACAAGAGCAAGAATCAATAAAAATTCCACCATAGGGTCTCTTTTATTGGCGATGGATGTATAATCTTTGCAAAAGATGTGCATATGGCAGAGCCTCCTCGATTGATGAGAATTTGAATACAAATTTATTATCAAAATTAGTTGAAAATTTTGATTACATATTTATTATTGAAATTAATAGAATTATTTTAAAGTAAGATTAATATATTCATAAAAGATTTTATACTATTGATTACCCTAAAAATTAGCATTTGTATTCCTAGTCAATAAGCTTCCATTACTCGCGCAAACTCTTCCTCTGAAGCTTGTCATATCATCATAAAATAAAGAATTTGAACTAAGAAGGTGAACATTAGTTGTGTGGCTACAACAAGGGTCCAATGGGCTACTTTAGGGATTTCCAATTTTTTTTTTTTGGATATCTAAGATACATAACTCTCTAATTAGTCCTGATTGTACCCCATGTAATCCTCTTTGATTACACGAACCAAAGTATTAAGGCGAGACATCATGCCCAAATTACTTTTCAATTCAATGGATTTAGCACCGCTCGTATGGTAAATGTAGTGCCCATTGTTTACTTTTCAATTCAATAAGATGTTGCCATGTGGAAATTTGGAGACTGCGAAGTCATGGAAATGACACGTGTAAATATGCGTGGTTAAAAAGGACAAGGCGGTTCGATCGTGTAGATGTGAAATTACTGGCAAAATAAAACCAATAGCTTAACCGTCGTAAAGGGGTGGGCTGAGTTGGTGATTACAATAACTGTCAAACCTCAATTATAAATGTGATAGGGACGAAGTGATGGTCGTTACCCCTAAAAAAAATAAAGGGACGAAGAGATGGAGGCCCTGTCCACACAACAATTATTATTATTGTTGGATCATCAATGATCAAAACTCTCTTTCATGCAACTTGTTCAACAATCACAAGAAAATAGTTTAGGACTCCTTCATTGCTTCCTATTTGCAGTGACGTATGAAAATGCGACCTGCTCTAGACTATGTGAAGATCCTGCCACTGAAAATCTTATTGAGGCCGCCCCTTATTTCTTGCCTCGACCAATGCCACGGTGAGGGAAGAGCAGGGTAAGTATTAATCAAGCCAGGTGACTAACCGATCTTATGGACAGGTAGTACAGTTAGCACAAACCTCTTAATTGACATTATCAACAAACACTCCTTTAATCTTTCTTTGTCCCACCAATACCACAGCAACAGAAAAGGGAGGCTGGCACTGTTAGTTTTCTTTTATCATTTTCTTTAAGTTGGTTGTAGTGGTTAACTTCAATCACTATTGAGACGCTATCTTTTATCATTTTCTTTAAGTTGGTTGTAGTGGTTAACTTCAATCACTATTGAGACGCTATTGCTTTCAATGGTCAACAACTATTGTAACAATAGTCATTATAATAAAAGAATATACTTTAACCATCCTTTAACGGTTTGGGTATTGACTAAAATATTATATTACTGCCATTTACTGTACTTATTAAATAAAAACCTTGTCGAAGGACGAATCCCAACCTTTGTTCAATCACTTAACATATAATATATTATAGGTGGCTTACAATACGACTGAACTGAACCCGGCTTAGATTGGAATAGGTGCCTAAGGTCGAAACCTGATATGAAATATTGTACTTGTGAGTTACTGGCACGCTCGCACTTACATACATCACGCTCATTGCGTGCCAACTCCGATAAGATTTGGGAGGAACACCCATATAGCTTGCCGTACCAACTAGGGGTGTAATTTGGTTGGTTTGGTTTGGTTTTTGTGCCAAAACTAAACCAAATCGGATTTTGTTAATCAAAACCGAAAACCAAACCAAATTTTAACTATAAATTATAAATCAAAAACCAAACCAAAATAAAGTGAAAAAACCAAACCGAAACTATAGAATCTTTAAAATTTAAACCTATTGTTTGCTAGAATATAAATGTGAAAAATTTTTTTTACGAGAAAATAGAAATAATATTTTTATAATCTTACAATAATAAATAAGTAACATCAATATGAAATAACCTTCTTCCGAAGAGATATTCCTACAAAGAGAATCAGGAGGTTTTGACAAAAAAAGTGTGATAAGAGGTTTTGAAATTTTTGTATATATAAAATACAAAATATAATTCGGTTGACAAAAAAGTGTAACATGAAACTATAAATATATAAAATATAATTCGGTTTTCTATTTGGTTCAGTTTCTCAACAACATAAACTATAAACCAAACCAAGCTAATTCAGTTTGTACTTTTTCAAACCAAAACCAAACCAAACTATGAATAAAACCAAATTAATCAAACCGATATTTTTCAGTTTGGTTCAATCGGCTTATACCAAACCAATTGACACCCCTAGTAGCAGCCACACAATCTTCATTACGTACCATCTCGACTGATAGCTCCGCATGTAGCACGCCGAAGCACATATGTGCCGCAATATCAACGTTGGCTTTGATCTCCATCTCCTTGGCTCTTCTCCACTTGATGCGTACGTATGCTACTACATGTCCTCTGTGTTTTAGTTGTTCGGTGCAATGTCTTGCAACATAAATATACTAATAACTATTATATTTTCATCTATAACTAATCTAAACTGAAATTTAAATGATAAATATCTGCTGGTTTAAGTACTAAAAAGTCCCCAATTACATTATGAAATTTTGCCTATCAAGACAATGCTCATGCCCGGACATCAAATTGTTTAGGCTTTAAGTTATATGCTCATTCTAATTAAAAGGATTGTTTAAATAGGTGCTTTTGGGTGTTCATTATGAAAACTCATTCCGCGGCTTGGAATGAGTTACAGGGCTTAGAGGGAGTTCCAATCACAAGCTGTTTTTTGGTTGCAATTTGGGAAGAGTTTTCCAAAAAATGCACTACTGGACCCGATTTTGAATTTTAAAAACTTATTTTCAACCTTCTAAAAGACCCTGAGGCCCCGATTGGTTCAATGAATTGGAATTGGAATTAAGAATTATAATTCCAATTCTAATTCATCAAGAATTGGAATTGGGTAGAATTGAAATTATTGTGATTGGATGGCAAGAGAATTGAAATTTGGAATTACAATTCCATGAAAAATTGATTTAAAATCCAATTCCATTGATTGGATGAACTTATGAAGAATTGATTTATATCATTCCTATGTTAATAATAACACAAATGACTGATTATCATGACATATGAATTCCAATAATCCATTCTCTGCAACCAAAACCAAAACAATACTACTGGGTTTTAATACTATTTTTGTCTTAATCAGGTCCTCCATGTAAGACCAGACGATTTTGATCAACTCGATAGGTCAAAGCAAGTGGAAACAGAAGACAGAGAAATATAGAAGGAGAGAGAGGAAACAAAAGAGAGAGAGACAAGAGAGAGAGAAGAAGGGAGAAGATACGTACTAGTCCCTGCAACACCAGAGAGGAAGAGGAGAACAAGATTTGGTAGCTTCGCAACACTAGCGAGGAAGAGGAGAATGAGATTTGGTAGTTTCTTTATCGGTAGAGCTGGCAAAGGGGTCGGTTTGGGTTGGGTTCAGGGTCGGGTCATAATCGGGTTATGGGTTAATTGGGTCAGGTTCGGGTTAAACTAAATTAAAGCGGGTTGGAAAACCCCCCAACCCAAACCCAACCCGTCAATAAACAGGTTCAACCCGCCAACCCGTTTATTATTATTTTTCAAAAAATATGATTAAAATAGGGTTGGGGGTTAATTGGATCGGGTTGTACTGTGTTTGGGTCGGGTTGGGGGTTAATCGGGTCGAGACATGACACTTTTGTCGATTTTTTTTTTAAATTGGGTTACTCTTCGGGTTGTCGGGTCATAATCGGGTTGACCCGATTACTGGCGGGTTGGGGAAACCCCAACCCAATTAATAAACGGGTCAACCCAAACCCGTTTAACTCGTGTCGGGTTGGGTCGCATTTTGCTAGCTCTATTTGTCAGGTATATATCGTGCTTCTAATTCTCTACCTCGTATTCCCAATTCTTCTCGATTTAACAAGGAATTAGGTAACTTCAAAAATAGCGTATAAGCTAATTCTATGGAATTGGGCCTTAATTCCAATTCCAAATTCCAAATATTTAACCAATCAAAAGAATTGGAATTGAGAACCCAATTCCAATTCTTACCCCAATTCCAACCCCTGATTCCGCGAACCAATCGGCCCTGAAGGGAAACAAAGAACATTCACTTTGCCCCTTCCAAGAGGTGATCATCCTTGCATGACAAAAGAATAATTCAACCCACAGCAAATCACAAAACAAACCCAAATAAATCAAAAAGGAATTTTCTCATTTGAAAGAAAACACAAACCGTCTACATCTCATCCTCAAGTCTGTTCGTGTGTATATAAGTCCATTCCAACATCTTTCATTCTCCATCAAATATACATCGACAATTAAGCTTGTTCACACCACATTAAAGACCTCAAGATGGGAACAAAGTCAGGAGCTCTCAGCTCATGCTTTTATGAAGATTTCGAGCCATCGCTCAGATGGGAACGAAAGGAAGACATTGATACTCTCACCGTCGAGCTTCCCGGTGCGTTCTCTGTTCCTTCATCTCTCTATTAATGTTCTTGTCTTTTAGATATATATCATTTGTTTGAATTAAGCCCGTGTCTTGAGGAAGATATATAATCAATTGGCTTCATCCATTGCCGCTCTCTGCAGATTTTCGGAAAGACCAACTAAGGGTTAAAATCACAGGCTTCGGTAACATTGTGCTAACCGGAGAACGCCCGCTTGGGGATAACAGATGGAGTCGTTTCAGCAAGGAATTTCCGCTTCCGGTGAACTTTGACGAGAGTAAAATTCGTGCAAAGTTCGAATATGAGGAGCTTAAAGTTTTCTTGCCAAAGAAAATCGATGTAGCTGTTCAACAAAGTGGGGCCAAACCAACCCCACGAGAGACTGCCAAGGAGGAGAAAAAGACAGAGAAGGAGAAGGAGAAGCAGGAAAAACCAACCCCAGAAGCTCCTTTGACTGCCAAGGTGGAGAAAACGCCAGAGAAGAAGCAGGAAAAGGAAAGCAGTACAAAGGCTGCTGAGATAAGATCTAAAATTGAGAACTATAAGCAGGCAGTTGGTGGTGCGGTGGTGGGGCTGAAGAGGCAGGAATCTAGGAGAGCATTGATAGTAAACCTGGTTGTGGGCCTTGTGGCTGGTCTGGTGTTTGTGGGACTTGGGGTGTACTTAGCATACAAAATGAGGACCAAAAAAGATAAAAATTGAAGCCTTTCTTCTATTTGAATTTGTTGGTATGGGTTGTGACAAACCCTAATCGCCCTGCTGGGATAATGTTGGGGTTGTACCATGTAATAAATTTGCAAGTGAAGTATATAATTATTTGAATTGACAAATATTTTTATGTAATAATGTGCATGTTTATGTGTACATATAATTTAGCTGTGGATGTTCAGGGTTAATGTTAAGCTGGAATAAATCCAAATCTATTTGTGCAAGAAAGATCTCCATTGGATAATAACATAATAGAGATGATACTGGATTTATAAACATATTGGATGAAATCTCTTATGTAGATTCAGACTAGGGATGGCAATAGAGCGGGTTAGACGGGTAACCCGCACAACAAAACAGATTTGGTGTTGCCAAACTCGGGTTAGGTTTTACCCATACCAACTTCAAAACCCGGCCTTGTCTATTTAAAGTATTAATTTTATATGTTTAAAATAGTATTTTAATGTATATCATATATAAAAATAAATAAATGTATTACTCATTGATATATTTTATTTAAAAAACATAAGTTTTTTTTTTTTTTTACATTTTTATACAACTGGGTCACCCAGGACTCAGCCTGTTACCAACTCGATAGGGACATATTAGGGTTTGACATTAGCTAAACCCTTGATGCACGGGCTGTTTCAGACAACGCGCTGGCCTTGGAATCTGACATTAGCCAAACCCGTGGCGTGCAAGAAGAAAGTATGAAGGTTTTGCTAAACATGTATGCTACGTAAAGAATTTGCTAAACATGTATGACATTAGTGCACTGATGTATCCTTCTAAGACCCTTCTAACAGCAATAGAGAATGCCTGATTAACAAGACTGTATGGAGGTTATTTTCCTTCTTCACTTCTACAATGGCTTTGCTTTTCTGTGGGTTCTGAACCAACCTGCTTCCTTCCCATATCATTTCCTCCACTTTCTTCATCTGAACTCAGGTTTGTACAAAGAAAATAATTTATAAATTTGCGGATGAGAAAAACTACAGCGCCAGAGCTGCCAATGGATCTTAGAATCTTTCCTAGAGAGTTAGTGCTCAAAGACCGATGCCATAGACTAGAAATTCGAAAGGAAGTTCTGTCAGCTGGATCAGAACAAAATGCAGCGGAAAGCTTTTCAATGATATCAAGAGATGACTGTACACCTTGCAAAGCATTCATCACCAACCTCACCAAATTTGCCTCCTACAACAAATATTTCAAAATTTTTGCCCAAAACGTCAGTCATTGATCTACATGATTAAAGAACCGGCAAAACAATTAGTATTCCGGAGATGGACAACTAATGACCAAATCACATATATGGAGTCTACACAGGAGTTTCTGAAATTTCATGCATCAATCCATGTTTTGAGCATTTCGCCAGTTGTACCTATTAGAATTTTCAAAATTGGCACTTTTTCTCTGATTATCAAAATGCACCAAATTATATTAATACGTACTAGCGATATCAAAAGATCTGTGTTCTTAAACTTCTATAAAAACAAGGGTTTACAGTTCGAAGGATAGCAACGGATCATCTCGGATTCAAAGCGTGCAATCAGACATCCGATCATTTAACTTACGGAGACGGTGGAGGGGTTGTAGAGATGCTTAAAAGATGATTTCGAGCTTGAAGATTCGGATTTCGTAACCCCACTTTCGGATGGGATCGATTCCCAAGGATGCGAAGGAGGCCATGGATCTTCTAACTTTAGATCATGAAACAGCGAAGAGAAATTCGAATCAACGGCCATTAACGAATTGCAAAGAAACTCGAGTCAGGATTCGAATTTAAGAGAAACTCGAGAGTCAGGGTTTTGCGTAGCAAGGATTTTCTGTCTCTTTTCTTCTTTTTCAGTCGTTGTGATTAAAGTGCAGTATAAGAAATAAGGTGTTGAGAATTTCCCGCCTTCGGTTTTCACACGTGTGGGCGTGGCAAGCACGTGCATGGGAATATTTAATTATTTATTATTGCTACATGTGGTATATATGCAATGCTTCATGTGTAGCATTAAACAAGATGCTTACACTAAAAATTAGCCTATAACATTTTTTATTTACTAGGAGGTTTCACATGTAATAATGCACGTATTTAAACATTTCCCTTTTAGAGGATACTAGCAGGCGCACGTGTAGTACTGAACGCGAGAAGGGATGTAGAGGGAAGAGACTACTTAACTTTTAAATGAAGGAAATTGAGTTGTTAGACAATTACACACTTTTTGTTAATGAATCTTAACAATGTGAATAAGGGTTTTTTTGGGAAGTTGCATATTGTGTTTGGCACGCGTCTCAAGGGGTCTTCTCACATTATATATGGTATAGATGAAAGTCATCAAAACTTTCCAGGGTATTTTTTTACCAAATCAAAATATTATCTTTTATGCTTGTTGCAATACCATTGTATACGATTTTTCTTTTCTTTTTAGTAAACAATAAGGGATGAAAGGGGATACAGGTGTGGCCAACCCCTTTATGTGACCTCTAACCTTTGCATACTTATATGCGGACGTCCAGTCCTTTAGACTAACCTTTGCATATAAGGGGATTTGATCCTAGGACCTAACCTTTCAAACATCACGAGAATAACTCGCAAGACCATTAGGCCACCACTTCGGTGGTACCATTGTATAAGATAACTCTAAAGATTCTTACCTAAAATGTACTACCTAAAATGTCTCTTTTATTTTTATTGACTTTTATATCTCAATTAGTTACTTGTGCATATTTATCTTTAACAACTACCTACTATTCTACCTTGACATTTTTCTGCCAAGAATGCTCTTCAATTTAACTTTTCTTCACTTTTATATCCCTTCCTTACACTCATCCAATTTGATAATTACCTACGGACTAATTAAGTAGTTTTAATGCATATTCAAACATTTTAGGGAAAAAAAGAGAGGCATTTCACTATTCTTTTGCCGCATGCACATATGACTTTTCGTTACTACTATTATATGTAAAGTAAAAGCCAAAGATTATAACATAACATTTTTCTTTCCTATAAATACCCTTTGAAAATTTTTAAAGATCGACCCTGACATACCCTTAATAGCTATTTATCCGTGATTTATGTAGTTATATGTGCAAGGGTTTTAGTGTATATATATATATATATATACGCACAACTAAACCCCTTGTGTAAAGAAACCAAAAAAAAAAGGGACCTTTAGTAATAGCTGTACATGAAGTCATTTGATTAAATTGTGGTATTCGAATAACAAGAGAGACCCCACTAAAATGAAACTATCGAGATGTAGCTTTTAGCAATAAATATTTGGTAAATTCGTTAAAAATTAATTTAAGTAATATGTGTTACAATTTATCTATATCTATACTATATATAAAACGAACAGACTCTTTGGGAAGTGTGCTAAACATATAATTTTATTTCCGAAAATAACCTTCTAAGTCATTTTGTCTTCTATATTTACAAGGGTAATTTTGACTTTTCCATTTTTTATTTTCCAAAAGATACCTTTCCATAATTTCATATCCCTTACACGTCCTAACCTTTTTATCTACATACATGTTGCACTACACGTGCACCCTGTTAGTATATATGTACAAGAGTAAGAATCAATAAAAATTCTACTATAGGGTCTCTTTTATTAGTGATGGATGTATAATCTTTGCAAAAGATGTGCATATGGTAGAGCCTCCTGGATCGATGAGAAATTGAATACAAATTTATGATCAAAATTAGTTGAAAATTTTGATTACATATTTATTATTGAAATTAATAGAATTATTTTAAAGTAAGATTAATATATTCATAAAAGACTTTATATTAATGATTATCCTAAAAATTAGCATCTGCATTCCTAGGGCTCATATGGTTGGGCTTTTGGATTCTAGATTCTAGCAAAATCCAAATCCAGAGCCCAAATTATCCATTTGGTAGGGATTTTGAGAGGTGGTTTTTAGAATCGGATATTGAAATTTGGGCAAAAACCAGAAGCCATGTTTTATTGGCTTTTATTGATTCTAACGGTTTAAAGCATAAACTACACAATCTAGCTTCTATGCGTTTTAGAAGGAGCCCGACTCACGACCTCTCATCTTCCTCGAAGCTCCTCCTTCCACACCAGCAACCAGCAGGTACTTGCCTCTCCTCTCCTCTCTCTCTTTCTCTCTCCCTCTCTCTTTCTCTCTTGCTCTCTCTTCTTTCTCTCTTTCCCTCCCTAGCTCGAGATGCAGAAGAACGTCTCTCTCCCTCTCTCTTTCTCTCTTGCTCTCTCTTCTTTCTCTCTTGCCCTCCCTAGCTAGAGATGGAGAAGAACGTCTCTCTTTCTCTCTCCCTCTCTCTTTCTCTCTTGCTCTCTCTTCTTTCTCTGTTTCCCTCCCTAGCTCAAGATGCAAAGAACCGTCTCTCTTTCTCTTTCCCTCTCTCTTTCTCTCTTGCTCTCTCTTTCCCTCCCTAGCTCGAGATGCAGAAGAACCGTCTCTCTCTTTCTCTTTCCCTCTCTCTTTCTCTCTTGCTCTCTCTTCTTTCTCTCATCCGACCCTAGTGAACCATGACCCATCATCTCGTTGTTGCTGGAAAGTCACAGATCCCTTTGATAGTAGCCCTCATCAACTAGTCATTGCTGAACGTTTCTACTCCAAACCCCTTGGATCTCCCAACGACCCATCTCAAAGGAAAGAAGGCAAATAGGGAAACCATATAATAGAAGAAAAGAGACAAAAGGGAAAATAGGAGCTTGTGGGTTGTGGGTTGCAATAACCAAAACCATTCATCTCATCCCAAACTAACCAAGGGTTGTTTAATCTCAGGCAAATCAATTTCTAGGGATTTCTTTATTGAGATTGTAGCCTCATTAAATTTTCTTTTGCAGTTATTTAAAATTAGTGAGGAAGTAGTAGTTGATGCCACAGATAAAGGGAACATAGCCCAACGCTTGATCAACCATTCAGTAAGTTGCTATCATTGACGTCACAATTGAGAACTCCCCCCTGTTTTTCTAATCTTGTGCTACATTAGTGACTCGTTTTGGATGCTGTTTTGAGTTAATTTTTCCTGTTCTGCTGCATATTTATCTTGATTAAATTATAAGGGATAACTAGTTTGTGGCTGGAAGTTTTTTCTTTTTTTTTTATTACCTTCTGTATATCTATAAACTGGGTTTAGGACCAATCTTTGATGAGGTGTTTACCTTGTGTTCTACTTGCTGTTGCTAGCATCATTGGAGTGAAAAAAAACCTTGGCTAATATGTAGGCATTTTCATGCTCAAAGAAGTTATAACTCCAACATGGTTGTTTTCAGATTTGAACCTGTAATTTAATGTTGGTAGCTGGGGGTTTCTACCTTCACACCAGACGATAGTTGCCTCTTGGGACCCTGTTCTGGTCAGGCATATATCTGGCTACAGTCTTTTAAACTTGTGTTCTTTTTTGGCTATCCTTATTACAAAAGGATATGGAAATTTGATTAGGAAGCAATTCACAGGAATTCTGTGAATAAGTAAGCTTTTCGTTGAAATGTGTGGAGGTTATTTTGTTTCCTATTAAGGATGACGTTGGAAGGAGCCTTTTATTGATGACTAATTTCCTTTTCAATTACAATGAAAAAGAGTTTTAAGTTTAAGGACTGTGTGCATCTGTTTGTGAGCGTATATGTTTCTGTATGCATGTAGTTATGAATATGTCTCTATGTGATGGCTAACTAGAGGGGTGACTCACCACTTTCCTTAGAGATAGAAAAGAATTTGAATACATAAGAAAAAAAAGTGAAGATCTTTACAGATTTAAAGCTCTTCACTGATTTCACTCTTTGAGTGTAGAAGTGTGACAGATTTGAAATTTAGATATTTTCATGATCATAAAGCAAAGGCTAACTTTTACTATATGGAAATGCTATTAGAGTTTAGCACGAGATTCAAGCAGAGGGGTCATATGATTGCCCTTTTTGTTGTTTTTTATATGCGTTAGATTCTGTGTCGTTAGCTTACTCTTATGTTTTTCAAGGCAAAGAATTGGTGATCTTGAAGCGTTATACAGGAAAAGAGAAAGACTCTATGTTGTGGAAGTTATGCATACTAGAAAATGCCAAATAATAGCAATTGCTTCTAGGTTGAAAAGAGTGTGACATTGGCAATAGGAACCAATTTCATGTTTGTCCGGGAAAATATCTATTTCATGATAAGTCAATAACAAAAAATATACATGCTAGTATTTCGGTGATGCAATGAAATGTGTAATGTTGTATCCATCTGTATAATTTTAAAGGCAGAAGCATTGGATCACTTAAGCCTTTGTTTTCTGTGACATTTCATGGCTAAGGTCATGAAGACAGGGTAGTAACGTTTAGACCATAACAGATATTTTATTGACTAGAAATTAAACACATGTATAGAAGTATATAAAACATGGATTTTATGGCTCTTCTCATTTTATGATTTCTATTTATAAGGTTCCATGATAATAAAAAGAATCATTCTAAGTGACTTTCTGTTTGTCTAACCATTTTCAGTTGCATTCTTTCTAACTCTCTCTCTACATATAGCCTGTATATGCATCGGCCCTTGTCCTGTAATTATGCATCAGCCCCTGTCCTATTCCGCTGCATGTTTATCTTTAGTAATATTGAAGATGGCTGTATGTATAAATGAATAAATAATGCTTGCATTGAATTGTTTTAGTAATACTATACACTTCTTCTTTTTTTCTTATTGCTTCTTTTTTATTGAGATTCTTGCTAAGCATAGGTATATTTTACTTGAAATAATTCAAGTATATTTTTATTAAGCAATATATATAGGCCTTTCAATTCACGATTGTTTCCTTAAAAATTATTCTTTTCCTTTTTTTTTAGGATATTTGGCTATTCCTTTACAATGGAGACAAACACAAGTAATACACAACCACGAGAGAAGGTAAAGGCTGTTTGGTCATATGAGTATAAGAAGATACTATTGGAAATTGCAGTTGAAGAAGTTCATAAAGGAAATCGGCCAACTACAACCTTTAACCAAAGAGGATATGATAACATCATTAATGAATTTCATAGGAGGACTGGTTTAAAGTATAAAAAGGTACAGTTTAAAAATATCTTTCACAGTATGAGGAATGAGTATAAAGAGTGGAAGATCATTAAAGGAAGAAGTGGACTAGGATGGGATCCTGAGAAAAATTTCATTGTAGCAATAGAAGATGAATGGAAAGACTATATTAAGGTAATCTTAGGTCTTATATTTATTCCGTTTACCTAGTTGCCTTGATTGCTCGTGTATTTACCTAATACATGACAATGTTATTGATATAGATGCATCCAAATGCGAAAATTTTCAAGAAGGGTCCACTCCAGTTTGAAGATGAATTAGCGACATTATTTGATGGTACAACAGCCTTTGGTGAGGATGCATTGTGTTCTGCTCAAGGAGAGAGTTTGGCATCACAAAATCATGAAATTTTTTATGGTCCTAATTGTGCGCACCTAAATCCTGCCTAGATCGCACACCGGGCGCACTTTTCGTGCGTGCCTCGGGACATTCGGAGTCGCCACTGCCTGAGAGTGCAGGCAGACACGGTTTTGCCCTAACCGGGTCTAAGTCTGGTCTGCGGTTTTTTAGAGATCTAGCTAAGTCCTCGGTTACGGTTCGGGGAAGTCTTAAAGACACCCCGGTCCGCCCCGTCGGTCTGACGGGTCCCTCGGGTCTCCCTGGTTTTTGAGTCAATCTCACCCTTCCTAGACCAGCATGCTGCCTTATTAGGTCTGGCAGGGCCCTCTGAAGGTGTGGGCCCCTTTTATTTTGATTTTATCTTTTTTTATTTTATCTAGATGAAGTGGGTCGGACCCGGATCCTGTTGGAAGACCCGTGGGCTGTCATGGTTGGGCCGGAGGCCCAGTAGGGTTATAGGGTAACCCATTCGGTTATTTTATTTATTTACAACTTTCTCGGGCTTAATGGGCTTGGAATGGGCCCATGGACCAAAGATCAAGTGGCCTGGAGCCCGTTTGTTTAAAACGGGCCCGGTATGGGCCGGTCTAAGGTGGGCCCTACAAATGGGCCCAGGGGAATCTTGGTGGGCCCATCTAGGCCCACAGTCTTTTATTGGGCTCAAAATAGCCCAAATTGTCTAAAAGACCGGTTCAAGCCGGTTTGGGTCGAATCAGGTTCAACCGGTCCAAATGAATTAATTTTTAAGTCATTTTTCTAATCTGACCGTACTCTTAGTGCGGTTTGGTCAGAACCGTTCTGTATGTGCGGTTGCTGCTCAGTTTCACTTGTTTACATCGATTTTGATCTGGATCAGTTTGGTGACTTTTCTGGGACCTCCAGAACCTCCATCAGGCTTCCAGCATCTCTGCGGTTCTCCACTTTCTTCATTTGGCTTCAAAACTCTCTTTTCTCCACCTTTTGCATTATTTGAATGGACAAGACCTCCTTTTAATCACTTATGGCCGTTGTTAAGAAGGGAAGGAGAGGGAGATTACAGGGAATATCAGGTATATAAAGAAGTTCAAAAATTGTAACCAAATTAGGTTGAGTATCATTATTTTGATAGCCTTGGTTATTTTCTCCTCTTTTTCGTAGGAATGATCATTTTGGATCAAGTGCTCATCACATACAGCAGCCAAAATATGTTAGAAATGACATAATGAAAATAATAAAAGAAAAGTAAGTGAAGAAGAAAGAAAAGGTGATTAAAAATTCACTTAATTTAGTAAGAATACTTACAATGCAATATCTAATTGATTTTGATGATTACTCCAAGTCCGAGCGAATTGGGCAGCGCTTCCGCGTCTCCTTGAGTTTCCAAATGGGGTTTTGAAAGGGGTTTGGTTGGGTTCCTTTATTAACTAGGTGAGAAGAAGGGGTTTAGGCATGGTTTAGGCAAGGTAAGGGGTATTTTGGGGATTTATATGTTAAGCTTTGAGGGAGACAGGGTGTGGGCAGGATTTCGGACAAGTAGAAGACAGAGGGAGAGAGTGGGGACCAAAAGGGGGGCCAGCTTACTTCAAATAGGGGGGTGGCCCTCTATTTATAGGCAAAAAAGTGCCGGAACCGCACTTGAAGTGCGGTTGTGACAAAATTGCACTAAAAAATCAAAAACCGCACTTTAAGTGCGGTTGGCATTCAACACGTGCAAATCTGCGTGAATCTGCCAGCTGTCGCCGTACAGGACACGTGTCCACCTTCTAGAAGATCAAAACAGTATTTGAAGCACGGTTCAAACTAAACCGTACTTCAAGTGCAGTTGAGCACGTTTTTTAAATGCCGGATCTGAAATCTTTTATTCAATTTGATTTAATTAAAGATTTTTATCCGATTTTCTTAATATTTTATTAAAAAATCTAAGATTATATTATTAAAATATTAAGATACTTTTTATTTAAATGTTAAAATATTAAGATATGTTTTATTAAATGTTTTTTATTGATTTTGTTAATTCATTTTGCTTTTTTTGCTGCTATTCTGCCAAACGGTCAGTTTTCTTGAAACTTTAACTGCCCATAACTTCTTCATCTGGTGTCCGATTTCAGCAAACTTAGTGTCGTTGGAACCAGCTCGGAACCACCTATCCATTGGGATCAAGTTTGGCAGCTGAATTGGGGTCGAGCAAGAAGTCAACTTTTGCTCCCCAAGAGTTTGATCAACTCATAACTTTCTCATCTGGACTCCGATTCCAACAAACTCAGTTGCGTTAGAACCATGTCGAAATGCTTTTTTTCAATGAGATGAAGTTTGATGGTCAAATTCACTTGAATCGAAAGGTCAATTTTTGGACCCCCCAGGGTTTGACTTTTCATTTTTCTTTATTTTAGGGGTGCAAAAATCAGGTGCTAACACTAATACTCCCGTCACTGGTATTGATGATTTGACAAATGATGTTGGTAATGGAATTCGTAAAAGGAAGCGTCAAAGTGAGCATTCACGTACAAAGAGAGATAGCTTTAAAGGGGAGATTCAAGAGGCTATTGCCTCCTTGGTGGATATTGCAAAGCTTAGATTACTTCGAGAGTCCACAACAATGGCACCAATGGTAACACCCCCATCAAATTCACCACCTCCATCAACACAGGACAATAACCAATATACTATTGCATTGAAGCGTCTAGAAGAAATGGAGGAGGTTGAAATTGGAAGTGACTTATACCTGGATGCTTTGGATTTGTTCACAAATGCTGAAAAGAGAGACCTATTTGTGGCTATGCATCCAGCCGCACATTTTAGATGGTTAACTCGTACACTGTATGGTAGAAGTTATTAGTTGTAAGAAGGGATGTGGTTTTTTGGTTTGATTCAACTTTTTGGACAGGATATGGTTTTTTTGGGTTGATTCATCTTTTTGGACAGGACATGTTTTTTGGGTTTAATTCATCTTTCTGGACAGGATATGGTTTTTTTGGGTTGATTCATCTTTTTGGATAGGATATGGTTTTTTTGGGTTTGATTCATCTTTTTGGACAAGATTCAACTTTTTGGACAGGACATTTTTTGCATGGGATGTGTTTTTTGGACCTTCTTTTTGTATGTGACATGTTTAGTTTTTATTTTTGTCACAAACTTTTGGCTATATGTATTAATTGTTCTTTTGGTACTTGATATATGTTAAATCACTTTTTGTCACAGGCTTGTGGCTATGTGTTTTTTTGGTTTGATACATCTTTTATATTGAATGATTGGAGACATAGTAATTGAATAATTTAAATTGTCAACAGTTAAGATGAGTTCAGATGAAGACATTGAAGAAGTTTTGTCTTACTTGATACTGGCAAAGTGTTTACAAGAATATCTTGATTTAGACAAAGGGAGACAATTAGTGCATAACTCGATTTTACAAGGGAATGCTTGGTTGAAAGAGGTGCTTGAAGTAGGTTCTAGTGTAAGGTGTCATGGCTTATTTCGTATGAATAAGCATACATTCTTTCAGTTAGCCAATACAATGAAAGAAAGGGGTTTACTACAACCCACAAAGCACATATCTGTTGAAGAGCAACTTGGGATGTTTCTCATTACACTTGGACATAATCAAAGAAATTTTATGATTCAAGATAGGTTTTAGCATTCGGGAGAGATAGTAAGCCGACATTTTCATAACGTATTAAATGCCTTTGTTGAGTTTGCTAAGGAAGTAATTTTGCCTCCCTCATTTGATCAAACACCTCTTGAAATACGAAAAGATCGCAAGTACATCCCATGGTTCAAGGACTGTATTGGCGCAATTGATGGAACACATGTATCAGCCCATTTATCAACTGATAAACAAGCTGTTTATCGATCTGCAAGGACCGGCGCCATTACCCAAAATGTAATGGCTGCATGCTCCTTTGGCATGCAATTTGCCTGGGTTCTAGCGGGATGGGAGGGAACAGCACATGATTCACAGATTATGTTGGAAGCAATTAACAACCCGACTTTAAAATTTCCACATGCTCCACCAGGTAATTATAAAAATATATATATTTCAATAATTTGTTTATGTCTGATACTAAACTTTTACACATCTATGTTAGGTAAATATTATATTGTTGATGCGGGGTATCCAAATATGCCTGGATTTCTTGCACCATTTAGAGGGGTTCGATATCACCTTCAAGATTATCTTCGTGGTGATGGAAGACCTCGTGGACCTAAAGAAATTTTTAACCATGCTCATTTGTCATTAAGGAGTGTGATTGAGAGATGCTTTGGTGTATTAAAAGAGCGATTTCCAATCCTTAAGATGATGCCGCCTTACTCTTATCAAACCCAAGTGAAGATTGTAGTTGCTGCATGTGCTATACACAATTTTATTAGGCAACAAGCAAGACGTGATTGGCTATTTGAACAATATGAGAATGAAGAAATGCTTATTGTTGATGATGAGAATGATGACGATAATGAGATTGATCCTGATGGTTTGGTACCAACTCAACAGACTAATGAGATGGGAGAATTTAGGGATATGCTTGCAAGTGCAATGACATTTGGATACTAACATGAATATTATTTTATGAGTACTGTTTTATTATTTTGGATCACTTATGTTTTTATGACTATTTATGATGAGTATTTTTATATGTTTTGCGATGCGATTTATTCTTTTTTGTATTTTAAAATTATTCTGTTTGACTAATTAACATAATAACTGTAAAATATATTTCAATTTAAAGGCCAACCAAACAATATTCTATGAACTCTAGAATCTGGGGTACCCAAACAGGATTCTGGATTTTAGACATCAAAATCATATTCCAAAATTTGTAGTATCCAAACAGGATTCGGGATTTTGAAAATCAACAACAAGAATCTGGATTTACATTATCTAGATTATAATCCAAAATCCAAAAGCCGGAAGCCCTAACAAACGACCCCCTAGTCAATAGGCTTCCATTACTCGCACAAACTCTTCCTCTAAAGCTTGTCATATCATCATAAAATAAAGAATTTGAACTAAGAAGATGAACATTAGTTGTGTGGCTACAACAAGGGTCCAATGGACTACTTTAGGGATTTCCAATTTTTTTTTTTTGGGATATCTAAGATACATAACTCTCTAATTAGTCCATGATTGTACTATGTAATCGTCTTTGATTACACGAACCCAAGTATTAAGGCGAGACATAATGCCCAAATTACTTTTCAATTCAATGGATTTAGCACCGCTCGTATAGTAAATGTAGTGCCCATTATTTACTTTTCAATTCAGAAAGATGTTGCCATGTGGAAATTTGGAGACTGAGAAGTCATGGAAATGACATGTGTAAATATGCGTGGTCAAAAAGGACAAGGCGGTTCGATCGTGTAGATGTGAAATTTGTGGCAAAATAGACCAATAGCTTAACCGTCATAAAGGGGTGGGCTGAGTTGGCGATTACAATAACCATCAAACCTCAATTATAAATGTGATAGGGACGAAGAGATGGAGGGCCTGTCCACACAACAATTATTATTATTATTGGATCATCTATGATCAAAACTCTCTTTTATGCCACTCGCTCAACAATCACAAGAAAGTAGTTTAGGACTCCTTCATTACTTCCTGTTGCAGTAACGTGTGAAAATGCAACCTGCTTCAGACTACATGAAGATCTGGCCACTGACAACCTTATTGAGGCTGTCCCTAATTTCTCGCCTCCACGAATGCCACGGTGAGGGAAGAGCAAAGCAGGTATTAGTTAAGCTAGGTGAATAACTGATGTTATGGACAGGTAGTACAGTTAACACAAACCTTTTAATTGACATTATTGACAAACGCCCCTTTAACCTTTCTTTGTTCTACCAATACCACAACAATAGAGAAGAGAGGTCGGTGTTGTTAGTTTTCTTTTATCATTTTCTTTAAGTTGGTTGTAGTGGTTAACTTCAATCACTATTGAGAGGCTGTTGCTTTCAATAGCCAACAACTATTGTAACAATAGTCATTATAATAAAAGAATATACTTTGACCATCCTTTAATGGTTTGGGCTTTAACTAAAATATTTTATTACTGTCATTTACTATACTTATTAAATAAGAACCTTGTCGAAGGACGAATCCTAACCTTTGTTCCAGCACTTGACATTTAATATATTACAGGTGGCTTACAATACGACTGAATTAAACCCAACTTAGATTGGAATAGGTGCCTAAGGTTGAAACCTAATATGAAATATTGTACTTGCGAGTTACTAGCACGCTCGCACTTACATACATCACACTCATTGCATGCCAACTCCGATAAGATTTGGGAGGAACACCCATATAGCTTGCCGTAGCAACTAGGGGTGTAATTCAATCGGTTTGGTTTGGTTTTTGTGCCAAAACTAAACCAAATCGAATTTTGTTAATCAAAACTGAAAATCGAACCGAACCAAACCAAATTTTAACGATAAATTATAAATCAAAAACCAAACCAAAATAAAGTGAAAAAACCAAACCGAAACTATAGAATCTTTAAAATTTAAACCTATTGTTTGCTAGAATATAAATGTGAAAAATTTTTTTTACGAGAAAATAGAAATAATATTTTTATAATCTTACAATAATAAATAAGTAACATCAATATGAAATAACCTTCTTCCGAAGAGATATTCCTACAAAGAGAATCAGGAGGTTTTGACAAAAAAAAGTGTGATAAGAGGTTTTGAAATATTTGTATATATAAAATACAAAATATAATTCGGTTGACAAAAAAGTGTAACATGAAACTATAAATATATAAAATATAATTCGGTTTTCTATTTGGTTCAGTTTCTCAACAACATAAACTATAAACCAAACCAAGCTAATTCAGTTTGTACTTTTTCAAACCAAAACCAAACCAAACTATGAATAAAACCAAATTAATCAAACCGATATTTTTCAGTTTGGTTCAATCGGCTTATACCAAACCAATTGACACCCCTAGTAGCAGCCACACAATCTTCATTACGTACCATCTCGACTGATAGCTCCGCATGTAGCACGCCGAAGCACATATGTGCCGCAATATCAACGTTGGCTTTGATCTCCATCTCCTTGGCTCTTCTCCACTTGATGCGTACGTATGCTACTACATGTCCTCTGTGTTTTAGTTGTTCGGTGCAATGTCTTGCAACATAAATATACTAATAACTATTATATTTTCATCTATAACTAATCTAAACTGAAATTTAAATGATAAATATCTGCTGGTTTAAGTACTAAAAAGTCCCCAATTACATTATGAAATTTTGCCTATCAAGACAATGCTCATGCCCGGACATCAAATTGTTTAGGCTTTAAGTTATATGCTCATTCTAATTAAAAGGATTGTTTAAATAGGTGCTTTTGGGTGTTCATTATGAAAACTCATTCCGCGGCTTGGAATGAGTTACAGGGCTTAGAGGGAGTTCCAATCACAATCTGTTTTTTGGTTGCAATTTGGGAAGAGTTTTCCAAAAAATGCAGTGGACCCGATTTTGAATTTTAAAAACTTATTTTCGAAAGGTGTATGTAATATTTTAGAAACTTTGAAGGATATATTTGAAACTTGTTCAGACTTCTTTACAGACAAGCTTAGACTTTACATTTATGAAAAATTCCTTTTTTTAGTTAAAAAAATTTCATACTTATATGATACTTGTAGCCATCTACAAGAATCAAACGTCCTTCTCCAACGGTCAAACCCAACTTCTTTTTAATTTTGCAAAATAAATTGGGGAATCCAGTCCAGGATGGTTGCATACAAGGCAAAACTGATTCCACCCCCTCTATTATGAATATGTGCGTATATATATACATATATTAAAACACTTATGCAAAAAGCATGAGCAATTTATTTTGAGGTTACAAGCATTAAAGCATATATCCTTACTCCCTCACGAAAGTTGCCACAAGTAAGGTAGAGAAATTATATAAGGAAAGGTTCAACACACTTCTAAAAGACCCTGAAGGGAAACAAAGAACATTCACTTTGCCCCTTCCAAGAGGTGATCATCCTTGCATGACAAAAGAATAATTCAACCCACAGGAAACCACAAAACAAAACCAAATAAATCAAAAAGGAATTTTCTCATTTGAAAGAAAACACAAACCGCCTACATCTCATCCTCAAGTCTGTTCGTGTGTATATAAGTCCATTCCCACATCTTTCATTCTCCATCAAATATACATCGACAATTAAGCTTTGCTCACACCACATTAAAGACCTCAAGATGGGAACAAAGTCAGAAGCTCTCAGCTCTCGCTTTTATGAAGATTTCGAGCCATCGTTCAGATGGGAACGAAAGGAAGACATTGATACTCTCACCGTCGAGCTTCCCGGTGCGTTCTCTGTTCCTTCATCTCTCTATTAATGTTCTTGTCTTTTAGATATATATCATTTGTTTGAATTAAGCCCGTGTCTTGAGGAAGATATATAATCAATTGGCTTCATCCATTGCCGCTCTCTGCAGATTTTCAGAAAGAACAACTAAGGGTTCAACTCACAGGCTTCGGTAACTTTGTGCTAAGCGGAGAACGCCCGCTTGGGGATAACAGATGGAGTCGTTTCAGCAGGGAATTTCCGCTTCCGGTGAACTGTGACGCGAGTAAAATTCGTGCGAAGTTCGAATATGAGGAGCTTAAAGTTTTCTTGCCAAAGATAATCGATGTAGCTGTTCAACAAAGTGGGGCCAAACCAACCCCACGAGCTCCATCTCGTCAAGAAGCTGGGAAAGCTGCTTTGACTGCCAAGGAGGAGAAAAAGACAGAGAAGGAGAAGGAGAAGAAGCAGGAAAAACCAACCCCAGAAGCTCCTTTGACTGCCAAGGTGGACAAAACGCCAGAGAAGAAGCAGGAAAAGGAAAGCAGTACAAAGCCTGCTGAGCTAAGATCTAAATTTGAGAACTATAAGCAGGCAGTTGGTGGTGCGGTGGTGGGGCTGAAGAGGCAGGAATCTAGGAGAGCATTGATAGTAAACCTGGTTGTGGCTGGTCTGGTGTTTGTGGGACTTGGGGTGTACTTAGCATACAAAATGAGGACCAAGAAAGATAAAAATTGAAGCCTTTTCTTCTATTTGCACTTGTTAGTGTGGGTTGTGACAAACCCTAATCGCCCATGCTGGGATAATGTTGGGGTTGTACCATGTAATAAATTTGCAAGTGAAGTATATAATTATTTGAATTGACAAATGTTTTTATGTAATAATGTCCATGTTTATGTGTATATATTGTTAGATCTGTTAGTGTTAAACTACTGTATTGTAACACATGAACACAGGAGACTTTTTAACGAGGTTCGGTATTAACCTAATCCTCGGGACCACGTCCAGATGATGAACAATCCACTAAAGTTAAACACGATCTTACATACACCAATGTGGACTTGCACATACAAAAGACTCCCTCTTTTTCGTCGCCAATGTGTAGAAGACTCTTCAGTGTGTTGTTCAGCGAGCTCCCCTCGACTTAGACAAGATTGAACTCCCTTCAATCTTCTGTGTGCAGCAAGGCTCCCCCTCGACTTATGCATCCATGATTGAACTCCCTTCAATCATAAGTTGCCTTCTCCCGAAGGCTTCAAGTTCTTCTCCCGAAGAACGATGAGCTTCAAATACTTCTGATAAATTTGTTTAATGCTCAAGGAGTTGAGTTTTCTGTCAAACTCACATCAGTATTTATAACCTGAAACATCACTCAACAAAACAGTTAATTTGTTGTAACTTTGTTACAACTGAGATAAGGAACAGATAAGATATTCTCTTAACTGTTTTTCCAGATTCGAAATTTTCAATCTGGAAAGATAATCTCTTAATTAGATAAGGCATATAAGATTCTAAGAGATGCATGTCAAATCTGAGAAATCAGAATCCTAAGGGATGCATATCAAATCTTTAAGTGATAAGATTCTAAAAGATAAGATTCTAAGAGATGCATATCAAATCTCTAGGAGATAAAAGTTAATTCAAATCTCTATTAACAAACCATGACAACTAGATAATGACAACTAGAAAAATACAGATTTAAAAATTCCATGTCATCAAATGCTTCCACGTCATCAAATGCCAATATACTTTAACATATATAATTAGCTGTGGATGTTCAGGGTTAATGTTAAGCTGGAATAAATCCAAATCTATCTGTGCAAGAAAGATCTCCATTGGATAATAACATAATAGAGATGATACTGGATTTATAAACATATTGGATGAAATCTCTTATGTAGATTCAGACTAGGGATGGTAATAGAGCGGGTTAGACGGGTAACCCGCACAACAAAACAGATTTGGTGTTGCCAAACTCGGGTTAGGTTTTACCCATACCAACTTCAAAACCCGACCTTGTCTATTTAAAGTATTAATTTTATATGTTTAAAATAGTATTTTAATGTATATCATATATAAAAATAAATAAATGTATTACTCATTGATATATTTTATTTAAAAAACATAAGTTTTTTTTTTTTTTTTACATTTTTATACAACCGGGTCACCTAAGACTCACCCTGTTACCAACTTGATAGGGACATATTAGGGTTTGACATTAGCTAAACCCTTGATGCATGGGCTGTTTCAGACAACGCGCTGGCCTTGGAATCTGACATTAGCCAAACCCGTGGCGTGCAAGAAGAAAGTATGAAGGTTTTGCTAAACATGTATGCTACGTAAATAAAATTTTTTTTTCTCCAGTTTTTTTTACTTTCCTTTATGTTTTTTATTCATGTTTAAAAAAAAAAAATCCAAACCAAGCCACTGGAAATGTGACCCGATCGAAGTGGGCCTTGGGCTGCAACGTTAATTTGCAAATTGAATCGGAAGTTATGTGTGGTAATTACATAAAAGACGGGGGTATATTCCTGCTACGAGAAATCCATCCATTGAATTGGTCTCTTCTCCCCTCAAACTGATCTCCCTCTTTCTGTAATATCTTCTCCATTTCAATTTTCTCTATTTCTTCTACGACAGCGTCAAAAATGCCTCCGAGGGCATCTTCCGGCCCCCGTCCAAAGCGCGCCACCAAAACAACAACGCCCAAAACCCCCACCAGAGCCACCACAAGAAACGCTGCAAAGGCCTCCCCTCAATCTCAGCCAAAAACGCCAACAACCCCGGAAACCGCTTCGCCTTCCACCCCCAAACCCTTAACAGAAGCCAACCCTACCACCACTCCACCTGAAACCTCACCCGACGATTCATCTCAAACCACCCCGGCTGAAATCTCAGATTCCAAAGCAAGTACGTCGTCTGAAACAGCTACTGCACCCATTCCCCCACCAGAAACCCCAGATGCTAAAGCTAGTCAACCTGAGATTAATGAAGGGGTCGCAGTCCCAGAATGTCCAGAAGCAACAGCCCCGTTAGAGATTTCAGATTCTAAAACCGTGCCAGAACCTGAAATCACAGCTAATACTACTCCCCCACCTGAAATAACCGTTAATACAACTCCCCCAGCGGAGAACCCAGGTGCAAAACCCACTCCATCTGGAAGTACCCAAACTGTTTCTGCCAAAACCGCTCCTGAAGTCTCTGATAAAACTGCCGCCAAACCTACGAAGAAAGTCATCAGAGTTGTTAAGAAGGTCGTGAAGAAGAAGACTTCCCAACGTCCACAAAGCGCCCCTCCTGTGGTTCCTTCGAATGAGGAGGCATCAGAAAAGCAAGAGCCTTCGACCAAGGGCGAAGAGGGGCAAAACCCTCCCGATTCTATTCCCGTCGAAGTTGAAAACCCTAGCCAAGCGGAAGTGTGCGAAGCTGGAAACCTCGTTTCGGGTGTTGAAACTGCAGAGGAAGCTCCCTCTGCTGATTCGACTGGGGACAGAACCGATGGAGGTGCATTTGAAAAATCTAGCTCTGTTACTGAAACCCAATTTGAAGAATTGCCTGAAAATGTTGATTTGGGAGACGCAGGCGGTGCAGAAGAGTCAACCGCGATGGGCGATGTGGAGATGGGTGAGGGTGATGATTCTAAGGAGACAGATGAGAAGGTGGTTGGAGCAGTAGGTGATGAGGAAATGGAGGTTTCGGAACGGCAAAAGAGGAGGAAAACAGAGATTTTCATTGGGGGGCTGGATAAGGATGCAAAGGAAGAAGACATCAGGAAGATTTTTGAGACGATTGGTGAGGTTGTTGAGGTTCGGTTGATGATGAACAGTCAAACTGGAAAGAATAAGGGTTATGCATTTTTGAGGTATGCTTCAGCGACTGATGCAAAAACGGCCTTGACAAAATTCGCAAAAGTTGAGGTAATTACATGTCCATTGCAGTTTGATTTTCATTTCTGTTAGCATGTTTGGCATTGTTGGTTAGTAATGAGAACTCCTCCTCTCTTGGTATCTATTTCATTCTGTTTTAATAGATTATGTTAAGAAACTTGGCTGTTACATTGATTGTTAAGATTGTCAACATTGAATGCCTGAACTATGGATTGAAATACTTTAATGTAACTGATTAACTGGGAAATTTCACTTTTACTTTGTTGCTTTGCTCTCATTAATGACATTCATCATTTTGACCAGCTTTATATGTTTGCTTTTTGAATTATATTTGTTTTTTCTTGTCTAAAGAATAGAAATGTGCAAGCAAACAAAAGAAGATCAAGGACTGTAGTCGGTGTGGCCTCCTTTAAATCAGAGTTTGGAGACCGTTGGACTGGCATCAGAATTAACCTTTGGAGTTTTTTTGCTGGGACTCTGTGTTAGGCTTGAACGTAACATTTTTATGGGTTGCCACTTGGTCTGATGAAAGCTTTGAGCTATTTGTCTGAGATTGTTTTCTCAATTCTAAAACAAAATATATCGCTAGAAATATTGCCACACCTAAGGAAAGTAGATCTGATTGATATATCAAGTGAAATATGTAAGATTACACTAATGGGTTTATATCTTCTCCCAGGGAAAAAGGATATATTTCTAGATATATCGATATAAAAAATCATGGTTTGAACACAGCTTCTTTACACAAAAATACCAAGATGAGGTCTGTTGCTTGTGGGCCCCTCTTAGAACCTTTCTTTAACAGGATCTACATTTGGTTATGGTCCATTTTATATGTGGGAGGGTCCATTTGAGTGAAAATAGCTCCTTAGCAACAAATTTGGTTGTTTATTGTTACCTAGAAAAAACTCATGTTATTTTAATAATTTCGTTTCCATGTTGTGCTACTTAAGGAAAGGGAAATAAAATGGATATTAAATGGTTTTTCATATACTTACTCT
The DNA here is from genome assembly GCA_947561395.2 of Buxus sempervirens. Taxonomy (NCBI): domain Eukaryota; kingdom Viridiplantae; phylum Streptophyta; class Magnoliopsida; order Buxales; family Buxaceae; genus Buxus; species Buxus sempervirens. Next base: position 14,441,070 of record OX387182.1, read on the forward strand.
AAGAAAATTTAAATCAGTAATGCAAAAAACTTAAGGAAAGGCATATCCTTTTTGACTGAAGAGGTTTTACAATCTCTTTCTCTTAATATGCACATTGCATTTATTTATGCATATATCCACATCTAATACTTGTTCTAGAATTATAAAAAAGTTTGGGGGAGGGCGTTGACTTGTAGATGATGGCTAAGTTTGATGCTTGTTCGTAGAGGGGAGATTCCTTGTTTAGTTTTTATTGTCTTACAAAATGAAGGGATGCAAAAATTATTGATGAGAATGATATGTTTAGATGCTGTCACATTGTACGGAGAAGAGAGTTGTGAAGGAGGTTTGGGTGCCATACAGCTTGAGTTGTCTTAACGAGAAGCTCAAAATATGGCTAGGAGGCCATTTTACTGGTGGTATAACTGTTGGTAAATTGTCCATTGAAGAATCTTGTTTTTTATATTTTTTAATTTTAATTGAAAAATTGCAAAATTTTTTATGGCATATTTTCTTTTGCCATATTTCCAATCGTAAATGTTGAAATACCATAGATATGGATCACTTTGACCAAATTGTCTTTGAAATTTTCAATCCATCCAAGATATCATTGAATATGAATTTTGGTGGCTTAGAATTAACCCAAAAATCCAATAAAAGGGTTAAAATTCTTAATGAAACATTATAGTTTTGCCATGAGCAACTGCATATGACAATGATTTTTTTGGGTGGGGGTGTCCATCTGTGTTAATATTGTCTAGAACATAAATTAGGTATTTTGGTTTGGTCATCTTCTGAAATGTCTCGGAACTTGGAGTTTAAAAGGGATATCAGATAATCAGAAGTTAGGGATGTTGGCAAGCTATTTGATTTGTTAAAAAGACTTGTTTGACTCAAGCTCATCTGATTCTACAATCTAGGTCTTGGATGCCATGGTCCTCCTTTAACATTCCTTATAGAGATGAGAATGAAGTGCCTTTTCCTTTGAGTCATAGAAAACTTAAGAAATATTGTGCTCTTAATAGAGTTGGAGTCTTTATGTAAATCCTCTTCTTATATGATATTGAGATCTGAGTTGCTCAAGGGAAAGGAAATGTAATGTGGCTGTTTTTCCAAATATTTGTTTAATGGGTTGATGCCATGGGGAGTTAGTATACCATTTGTTCCTTCGTTTAATGTTTAGGGTGATGCTCGAAAGTGTTTGTATCCTATAGGAGCTGTGGACTGGTGGAAAGTGTCAGGTTCAGACAAAAGAGGGAAGATGATATGTGATGCACTTTTTTTTGTGATAATTTAGTCCATTCACAGTGTGCTTCAGGGATGGGGAGGCATGTTTTTGGTGCATGAGGAAGGAACAAGCAGATATTTAGTGATAGAATAGGTAGTATCGACATGGTTATTGACTATTCTATGATCATGGTTACCTTATGGGTAGTGATTAGGCCAAGATTTGAACTTCCATTAACTGAGATAATTTTTAGATGGTAGAGCACTGTCTTCACTACATCTTGGTTCTGTTACACCATTTAGTCATGTGGATTCCCTCATCCATAGGATTTATTAAATTAATTTTGATGGTCATTGATGGGTATTATGGGATCAGCTGTTGGAGGCATCTTTAGGGATGGTGGGTTTAAGATTATTTATGCATTCTTAGGCTCAGTTATTGAGGGGATTCTAGACGAGTAGAGTTGCTGGCATCAGTAATAGGCTTGGGAGAGGCAATTGACTCGTGGAATGACAGTTTGGAGATTGAAGGTGATTCATACTCTATTATGTCATGGATGACCAAAGCATATGATTACCCATGGAGGTTTATATTACATATATTATTGTTATTATATCTAGTTTGAGACTTCAGCATCATGTTTACAGGTGTCTTATGCGGCAACAAATTGATGAGAGGATAGTTGGGCTAGAGATTTTTTTTTCCTTGGGATTCCTTGTGCGGATATGTTGGAGGAGGCATGACCCTGTTGCTTTTTACTCTAGTTTTTGTGCTTCTATATACTGTTAAGAATTTTTAATCACCTTTGATATTCATTTACTATTATTATGACTGTTTTACTGTTTGGTTTTGCTGTCCATCTTAGGCAGCATATGTATTCACTTTGCTCCTTGTACATACACACAAGTATGTATGTATTTACATACACACACACACACACACACACACACACACATACATAAATACATGCATACATATATGCATACATACATACATACATACATATATATATATGTATGTATGTATGTATGTATGTATCCATGTATGTATCATGTATGTATGTAAGGCTTCACCTAAGAGTGGCATGGCTGTGTTTTGGTACATTGTTGGTGTACCTGTGGCTCTCTTTTTTCATGCTATAGCTATTAATAACATCTCTCTTATTATCTGATAAAAAAAAAATATTTCAAACATTTCACAAGCTTTGATTTTCAAGGTTTTAACTTCCAAAGTGGTTTGGACTTTGGAGGGTAAAAAATAATTTTGTTTCGGGCTTGATTTTTTTGTCCATCCTTTTTTTGCCTAATTTTATTTTTGAATATGGAATGCATGCATATGATTCCACTTCATTCATACGTATATGTATGTATACGTATATATGTATAGATATATATATATGTGTGTGTGTGTGTGTGTGTGTGTGGGTGTATATGTATGTGTAGATGTATTTGTGCCTGCGTGCATGTAGACACAAATTTTTTGATGTTTTGGGCAGTGGTGGTTGGGGTGTGCAAAGTTGGCAGATATTTGTTTTTTTGTTCAGTTTTTATCATTAAATTTTATTATTTTAATATGTTAAATATTTGTGATGCATTGAAACATCAATCTAACATTGATGTCGAATGGGCCACTCTTCTTCTATTTTGTTGGTTGAAGAGAAAGGTATTGTGTCGGTGAATTTCTTCGCGACCCAGATACTGATTTTTTTCTTGGTTTATCTGGGCTTTGTGGATATGGATCTGATGATTTGACTAATTTACAGCTTTTTTATGCAGCTTGCCATTTAAACTTTTTCCCCTTCAGTAATTGTTTGTATATATTGATGACTCAGATGAATACTAAATCTATTTTTGTGGAGAAAGGAAGAGGTCCTTCTTAATCTGGTATCTATATTCATCTTACGATGAAAAGTTATACTCTGAATAATGATGAATGCTATATTGGTCCTTTGTATTGAATAAATTTTAGCGAACTTCTATTGAGTATTCATCTTTTCTCCTTTATAATATCAACTTAGCTCCGTCAATGGATCAAATACTTATCAGATAACCACCCCCCTCTTTCTCTCACAGTCTCACGTGGAGTATAGGTCAATTAGAAGTGGCTACTATTGCTATGCACGTGCATTCCCTTGTTATATTTTCATTTGACTTGGTTATTGGGGAAGGTATACTTGATTTCATCTTTTTCAAATAACAACCTTCTCCACTCCTCAATTGCTGCTGGGTTTAGAACACATGATTTTTTTCTCTTCATGTTTGAATTGTGTTTATAAGAAAAATGCCCCATTTGAATGCACTATAGCCAAATTAAAATTAGGAGGAGAAAAAGAAACTTGTGCATACATCTATCAAGGTAGTTACTCAAATAAAATGAAAGCAAAATATGTAAAAATAATATATTGTGTCCTTCGAGTTAATGCAATGTTAGATTTTTGAATTCCTTTTTTTTTTTTGTTTTTGTTTTTTGGGGGGGGGGGGGGGGGGGGGGGGCGTTGGAATTTGGGGTTGGAGTGGGCAAGGTTTTAAGTATTGGCCGATACCGAGAAGTATTGGATGACTCGGTATCGCCTCGAGCCAATATCTAGTATTGATCCAATTATCGGGGTTTTTTTCGGAAGTACCGGCCGATCTGAGAAATATCTGCCAATATGACTCTTTATTGGGCTGGGCCAATACCAAACCCGATGCTGAGTTTTTAAACATTCGGCGTGGGGGTATCTATTAAATAAAATGCAAAAGATTGAGTTGAGATATTGCAGGACAATTTTAGAATTCCCCAACCAAGCTCTTAATTAGATTCTATTGTGGCTGTCCAAGGGACTATTGGCCCTTTAATAGTGAGGACCCTAATTATTATGCTTTAATTGCGGTCGTCACTGTATCCACAACCATGACTGTATTCACTGCAATCATAGCTACCTCCAACATAACCAGCCCCACCAAAGCCACTGCTGCTGCTGCAAAACCCTCAACAATGACTACTGTGGAGTCACCTATCCTTGCAAGTGCCCCTGAACTGTACCTTGTTTATATCGATGTTCTGTCCATCAAGGATCTGCCCTTCCATCCCTTCAGTAGAATCCATCTTCTACTTCTCATTGGGTAACATCACAAACCATAGCATTATGGAAACCAAAACCCCTCGATCTTGGTTTCCCATCATTAATAATCTTAGACCTCTGGCATAACATTGGCAGTGATTTCTGCAGATATCATATTCTAGTCAGGTGGAGTGAGTGGGTAAGAGGAACTCTAGAAAATAGATAACAAGAAGAAAACATAACAGGGGGTCAACAACCCATGTGGTTCGAGCCTTGTCATTTTTAGGAAAAACATGTTCCTCTGACTTAAGCCTTTTCTTGAGCCGAAATCCAACTCCCGAATCATGGTTTAGCATTTAGAAATATTGATTCTAACATCTAAACTGTGGCAGCTGCTATTCCCTTCTTGTGGTGTGGCACCATCGCGCAGAATTGTATATGATCAAAACAACATTAACAGATGAACTTTGTTTAAATATTCTGTATTTTTTTTCCTATAATAAGTAAATCAGTTATGGCAAACTATTGACACCCTTACATCTGGGTGACCAGTCAGGTTCGTTGTCTGTTGATTTTGAGTACCACACTTCAGGGAAGTATAAGAAGGCAATAAAATTTCTAATAATCCTATCATATTAATTGATGCACCCTTGCACCTGTAGCTCTTTCAAGATGCTATGTTTTTTATTTTATTCTTTGATATTGATGTATCCATGTTGGAAGTAATTCTTTTTTTTTTGGGGAATTTCAACATATGATTGTTATATATTAGAGACATGCAAGAAATTATGGAAGACCCCTCTTGAGTCAAGACATAATCAATAGAGCGTATCCATATTGGATGTATTACGGTTATCTTCATATGTTGGTCTGGGCTCCTTATGTGCTTCAGCTTGGCGGCCATGATGTATTTTGAAGTTATATACATGTTTTTAATTTTTTAGGTCTATAATGCATGATATACTACATCAGTTCTAGCCGTATTACATTTTTGATTTTGATCTTCATATTGAACATTTTTCGATTCCTGGTATTCTTGATTTTGTGCAAACGTTTTCACTTTTTGATTATCTTTTCTTGGGAAACTAAATGACAGGTTTGTGGTAAGGAATGTGGCACAGCACCTGTTGAAGGCAATGATACAATATTTCTTGGTAATATTAACAAGAAATGGAAGAAAGAAGATGTAAGACTTATTGTTTTTACTGAGACTTTGTGGTGAACCAGTTTTCCTCCCTGAAGTCTTCGATTGCATATCTAATTTGAATTATTCAATCTGGACAGCTCCTTAAGCTGTTGCAGGAAATTGGAATCGAGAAAATTGACACCATTACAGTTATGATGGATCCTTCTAATGCTGAAAGTAATCGTGGGTTTGCATTTCTTGAACTTGAAACTAATAAGGATGCACAAGTTGCTTTCAAGAAACTTCAGAAGAAGGATGTTTTTGGAAAGCACCAAAATATTAAAGTTGCTTGGGCTGAGCCTCTTAATGAGCCAGATGAAGAAGAGATGCTAAAAGTTTGTGCCTAATTTTGTTCAAAGCTATCATTTTTTAGTTTGTGGGTTTACATGGGTTATCAATCATGACTAGTTTGTAATCAAATTATTTTGTCTGCAGGTGAAATCAGTTTTTGCAGAAGGTCTACCTTCCTCTTGGGATGAAGATAAAGTGAGGAAGCATTTCAAGAAGTTTGGAGAAATAGAAAGTGTTGTTCTTGCGCGAAATATGCGTTCTAAGAGAAAGGACTTTGCTTTTGTTAATTATACAACTCGTGAAGCTGCTCTTACTTGCATCGAGTCAATGAATAAGGAGGAGCTGATTGATGAGGGTTCTAAGGTTTTACTTTTGCATTTGTCAGCTTCTAATATTATTTTAATGAATTTATTGATGAAGGCTCCAAAGTTTGTTTTTCTTATGTTGGTTTGCTACTACTTTGACCTTCTATTTTGATTGATACATACATTTAAAATCTTAGGTAAATGTGAAGACATCACTTGCGAAGCCTTTACCGAAGGGTAAACAAGGCAAAGGACAGTCAAAACCCATTGGTAAGGATTATACCAAAGAGAAGCCGAAGGCAACAAGAAGTGAGTATATTATTGTCTCCCAGTGATAATCATAGTTATCAAATAAAAACCAGAAAGGAAATAATTGTATACCCTAGTGGTTGTCTTGCATTTACTCATTTGCTATGTATTTTACACTTCTAAATAATTGTGATATGTGTACTGGCCTCACATGGGTTTCTGACATGACCGATTGTATTATGATGCTCATAAATTTCCTGTTTGTGACTGATTATCACTGTGTATTTTAGATTTTTTTTGGTTTTCTATCTCCCTTTTTCATTTCTTGCTCATTTCTCACGGGCTTGTAACTTCCTATTTTGATCTTAATGAAGTTTCATTATCATTAACCATTAAAATTTTTTTTTCCTGTTTGTGATGTCTACTTTAGAGATGAACATCTAAAATAAAGGGTAGAATTTTTTCGTTTCCTTTGAAAGTTGTTTATGAATAACATAACGTTGTTGAACTCATGAAAGAATTAATCTTTAATTTTATGGATATCATACAATTAATTTGATAAATATTGTTTAATCCAACATTATTCTAACCCTTTCCAACAATGGTATTCACGTGTCCTGAAGTGTTCATGAATAGTAATTTTTGGAATTTAGTAAGGCCTTGTTTGGCGTTTATTTTGGGAACTTATTCCAACCCTTGGAACTCATTCCAACCCTTAGAACTCATTCCAAGGCTAGAATGAATTTTGATAGGAAGATGGGCGTTTGGTGAGCTATGCTAGAACTCATTCTACTAAAATGAAAATGAGAAAAACCATGGATAAGTAGAAATACCCCTCACCCTTTTTCTTATAATTTAGGAATAAGTTCTGTTTTTTGTGGTGGCAAACTTGTAAAGAACATAAACTTTTAATAATGGCATAAATTGTAAATAAATCAATCAAGCCTTCCTCTTCAATGCACAACCCTTTCCTCTTTCTTCAACGAACAGGTCATGCCTTCATTGCTCTGGTTACTGACTGGTGAAAGCTTGGGATTTAATGACCATTCTGAATAATATTGCATTGTGACTAGAGGTGATTGAGAGATATTTTGTTTGTTATATTTTTATTTTCTTTTTATTTCATCTATCTTCATTTTCTGGGGTTTATTTTGTTTGAATTGCTTGCTTTTTGTTGGATTATTGTTCAACCCCAATTCTGAACGGAAAGGTTCTGGCCTTATTTCTAGCTTCTACCCAACAGCTCTCTTTCTACGATGGAGTAGCAAGCACTCTATCTTTATTCCGGGTTTTAACATGCTAGCTTCTACCCAACGGCTCCTGATAATCTTCAATTAAGAAGAAATTCAGCTCTTGATAGTCTGCGATGGAGTAGCAAGCACTCTATCTTTACTCCTTTGATTGTTCCAATCATGACAATCACATCTAGTGGAGAGATTACCGTGGGCGATTTGCCTATTCTATAGATCTTAATGCGATACCCACAGTTCAACCCTAATATTTGTAGCATTGCTAATATTTGCAACGAAGCCTGAGACCAATTTTTGCAAATTTTTTTATTTATTATAATCTCTCCAATAGCTGCTTTGCACAGATTCTCTTTTGCACGGGTAAACACCCATGCATCTATCTCCACATCTTCCTTTTGCGCATGGCTGTGTTTGGCTTTAAACCTGGTCCCAAACAGATGTCCAAGAGGCTATTTAAAAGCTTGTTTTTGTAATCTTTTTTTTTGGATCGGTAATAAGAGAAATTTTATTAAAAAGAAAAGGGATAAAAGACATGTACACCAAAAGTGTACAGCAAAAAGGAAAAGAGAAAGCAACTACAGGTCCTTAAAATCTCTGCATGATAATACTTCCTGAAGATTCAGACCACTAGATGACTCCTTTATCGATGCCCAAAAGATGATATTACTTAGTGTAGACTCAATAATGCCTTGAACAGATCTTGACTTGCAACAAAAATTCTTCTGTTCCTCTCTTTCCATAATGTCCATAAGATTGCTGCCGGTGTCAAAGTCCACATTACTTGAAGTCGAGATGTCTCTTTACCACTATTCGAAGCACAAAGAACCTGCTTCACCTCTTTAGGTTGGACCCATAACACTCCAAACCTTTTAAAGGAAGGCATTCCAAATCTCTTGCGCCACCGAGCAATGAAGAAACATGTGATTCACTGTTTCTAATTGAGATTTACACAAGACACATCTACTAGGTGGTTGCCATCGGCTTTTCATGAGGATATCCATTGTTAAGTTCTTCTTTGCTGCTGCTGTTGACAGGAGAAATCCTACTTTTGATGGAATGAGAGGATGCCATATCATTTTCGGTAATTTCAGATGAAGCCCTTGCTCACACAAATGGGAATAGAGGCTGTCTTTACGGAAAACTCACCATCTCTTCCCCATCCCCATTTCATACAATCTGGACCACTACTCGGAATTTTCCCATTTAACCTCTCCAATAGGCAAGAAAGGTATTCAATTTCCCAATTAAACACAGCTCTTCTGAATTGCAAGTTCCAGGTGATCCCTCCTACCCCTTGAGACCACATATTTGCAATGCATGCTTTTGTAGATGAAGAGATGCTAAACAAGTCTGGAAACACCTCCCTAAGAGGACCCTCAACGCTCCAAGGATCCTCCCAAAATCTAATCCTGTCTCATCTTAAGCTTGTTTTTGTAATCTTATAAGTAGATTGTGTCTTGTTACATAATACTTTCTGTAAAGCAACTTCATTAGAAGATTCTAGGCATGTGAAATAGACCACCTTTCCAATTGCCACAATTGTTGAAAGGTTACAGAGGATATGATGGGGTGCTGTTAAAAGATTGCAACCAAGAAATGTAGACAAAGGGGCATGGAGATTATATAGTTGGACCAACCAGAAACCATGCAATGTATGCATGCATGCAATTCTTCATTAACATGTGGTGTCCCTCATGTACATATCAATGATATCAATTTGAGATCAATTCCTTTTCCCGCAAATGACTTAAGCATGTTTTACTGTAGATACTAATAAATACTTACAACTGCTAAAATGTATTCGGTCAATAATGATAAAATGGTGCAGTCAAAACATCATTTGTATGATTAAACAAAGACCGGAATTTCTAAATTTGAGTTCTTGCAATTGGGTCTTTTGATTAATGCAAAAGTTACCGAGGATAGGATGGAATCTCTAAATGTCAATTGTGTGAGGTGCAGCCTTATTGGTATCAACTGAATTTTTTTATTTTTTTGGGATATTAGTTGAGTTAATTACAGTTGCAGGTGCTGTTGGAGAGACTGACATGTTGCTATTTTTTGTTTTGCTCATGCCAAGGAGGATAAGGACCATCCGCCCTTTCTCCTTTACATTGAACCTTTATTGATATGAGACAATTAATCACTGTTGGAATCCACCAGTCCCTTTTGATCCCTCGTCAATGAGTTTCTTTTATTTGTTATGCAATATTGGTGATGTCATTTTTAGGTGGTAATTTGTATTCTAAGAAAAAGTGAGAAGGGAAATACGGTAAATGATGATTGTTAGAGGCTTTGGAGGAGGAATGAGTTTGGAAACAGTGTTTTTAGGTATTTTATATTATAATTATTTGTATTCAAATATATTAACTAGAAGGATTTAAGTTTTTCTTTTTTAATTTCTTAGGTATTTTAAGTTTTATCTTTCAAGGATCAACCCGTTTTCTTATTATTATTCATGAAAAAAGAAAAAAAATTAAAGGAAAAGAAAAATTTCATGGAACTCATTTCATTACTTGTTAACCAAACAATTGTCTGGGTTATAATTCATTTTGCTATGTGCAAAAAAAAAAAAAAAAAAAAAAAAATGGAATTAGAAAGTCTTAAAAATTAATTCGTAAAATGAGTTTCAGGAACTCATTCTCATAAGGAATTCCTAATCTGGAATGAATGCCAAACGAGGCCTAAGTCTGATGTTTTGTCCCTTTTTCAGATGCCATGTAGAATTAATCTTTAGTTTTATGGATATCATGCAATTAATTTGATGGATATTGTTTAATCCAACATTTTTCTAACCCTTTCCAACAATGGTATTCACGTGTCCTGAAGTGTTCATGAATCATAATTTTTTGGAATTTGCTAAGTCTGATGTTTTGTCCCTTTGTCAGATGCCATGTAGCATACCACTCCAATGCAACATTAATTGGTGTTATTTATTTCTGTATTTGTAGTTTCCAACATTTTGTCTATTTAATATACTTTATTATTCTTTTTGATCAGTAATAATGGAAATTAGATTAAATCAAAGGCAGTGTAAGTACACGAAAGTGTACCGGAACAGCACCCACAAATCTAGAAAATTTTCATACTTCAGAAACTCTTGTCGATCTAACCCTTTCCATGAATCCCTCCTTGATGCTCAGTGCAGAAGACTGCTAAGAGTAGAGTCGAACAGAGCCCATGGTGGACGAGATATATTGTTAATAGTTCTCCTATTCCTCTTTTTCCATGGCGACCAAAGAATTGCCACCGGTTTCAGGTTCCATAGAATCTCATGCTACGATAGTCCTTTACTGCAATTCCATGCCACCAGAACCTGATGCAAGCCTTGTGGCTGCACCCTCGCTATTCCAAATCTCGAAATGATTTGTAGATGCTGTTCTTCTTGCTGTTCCTGTACACTTATTGTGTATTTGTTTTGCCTGTTTGGGCTGTTTCCTCTTGAGTCATTGACTTAATATATTTTCCTTTATTACCAATAATTATTATCATCATAAGCTAGTTCCCACCAAAGTGGTCAGCAAAATGAATCTTGCCTCTCCATCCTGCTCTATCATAAATCATATATGAATATCTTGAGTGTATTACCGGTTAAAAAAAAAAATTGCTGTCCAAGGCAATGTAGTTCATGTCGAATTTGGTAATCCTTTTTTGCCAAACTATGTCATCATTACAGGCTAGCCCATCTTGCTCTATCAAAAATCATATATGAACGTGGTGAGTGTACCAGTGAGATTTGGTATACCACCTAACAAATCTGATGTACTTGCCTAATGGGCTAGTATTACCAAAACCCTCTCCTCAAGATACTTACCCCTTCTCTAATCTCATGTCCTGAAAACACATCAGTTCATCCCACCCTAGATGGATGAAAAAATAGCATGACAGATGAATCAATCAACTGATGTGTTTATAACCATAAAATATAAATAAAAATCAACTGATGTTTTTATAAATATATATTCCTAGATGTTAAAATGCAGTGAGAGAAGGAACTAAAACAGGATATGGGAAGGGTAGCATAGAACTCAAGAAGTTACTCTTAGTTTTTTTTTTTTTTTTAATAATTAATGAAGATTTCATTAAGATCACAAAGAGGAGGGGGGAGACTCCACAAGACTTGGGATCACCCTAGATAAAATATAAACAAAGACACACACTATGGATCAGCAAAAATACAATGAGCTACATCCAAGAAAACACCACCAAAAAAGAGCCTCTAACGGTCCAAAACCACACTACATGTGAGCCATAGTCGCCCAATCCCTAGTAATATTTGACGCTGAATATGTAGTAAAGTCCTTCTGCACCGACACCCAAAAAGCTGTCAAAGATATAACTTGGTCGACCACACAAGATCTTCTAACCATCACGCCCTAAAAAATGATCTGATTACGTACCCACCATAGTGTAGCAAGAAAACATACCCTATAAAGCTTCCTCCCTAATCTGCTCAAACTCATAAATCTCCACTGAAATGTTAACTCACTTATGGTAGAAGGTAATACCTAGCTGATATTTCTTAAGCTCAACAGATGCTTCCACACGTGGTCAGCCAATGGGTATCTAAGTAGAAGGTGATCCACGGACTTGACATCCTTCATACACATCGAACACACCTGAGGAGACAAAGCCATGTGGGGTGGCCGATGCTGCAATATATCAAGTGTGTTAATCTTATAGTGAGGACTTTGTAGAGTGTTCTTTATTGTTTACGCTTGTATACTCCATATTCCATACTCTATACTTTTACCTTACCATATAATATATATACAAACCTTCATTATTCATTAAAAAAAAAAAAGACAGTCTAGGAAAAAAACTTTAAACTTAGATGGAATGGGAGCCTTCCACGAAAAAGTAGGAAAAGCAGAAAAGAGCTGTAATGAAGAAGCTGGCAAATGAGCAAAAAAATATCTAATAGTGAAACAACCACCAGAGTTAAGAGACCAACTACGACGATTCAATATAGATGGAAACAAGGACACCTCATTGAGATTATTCAACAAATTACCCAACTCAAACTAGCTCTGCATGACGAAGGTCGCGCTTGAAATTCAAATTCCATTCAACTCCATGAGACGATATGGAAAGAATCTCACAAACTAAGGGATGAGATAAAACACGGACTCTATAGAGCCTAGGGTACAAGCAAGATAGCACCTGAACCTTCCACCAAGCATCAGACTAAAACCTAATGAGATTACCTGCATGCAATTTTAGATGAACAACCGGAAGGAAAGTATTGGCAAGGCGTAGGACTGCCTTCCAATGACTATACCCTTGACTTCGAGCACCCGTCTTTACCTCTACTCCATTCTGATGTGATCCATAGATGTTTGCTATCACCTCGCGCCATAAAGTCTCCCTTTCCTCCCCAAAAAGCCAGAGCTATTTGCCAATTAATGCCTTATTTCGGGAACCAAGATTACCTAATGATAACCCTGCATCTTTTTTTTATTGACACACAACTTTCCAATTCACAAGGTGAAAATGTTTTTTCCCCTTCCTTTCCCATAAAATATTTCGATTAAGAGTCTCAATTCTGCTCATCACTTTCGTTGAGGCCTTAAATAATGACGAATAGTAGATCGGGATGTTCTCTAATGACCTTTAATCAAAGTAAGACGACCTCCAAAAGACAGAAATTGCCGTTTCTAGTTACCCACTCTCTTGGACACCCTATCCACTATTGAATCCTATGTTACATGGACACTTTACACACCCCAAAGTACTCGTGTCTGACACGACACGACATGGGTATGGGTATGAGATATGTGTCGGATCCTTCACATGTTCTCTTGGACATGGCAGCCCAAGATCAATCAGAAAATAATTATCAAATAATTAACTTGCAAGTAATGAATCAAAAAATATATTAATTTTTTCAAGGAGAGAATGTATATTCTCAAACTAAAAAATTGTAGGCAATGACTTAAAAAGAAAAATATAGGGAAAAAAAGAAGAAAAATAGAAATATGAAAGCTAGGCTTCTAACTGGCGTTATTGACATTTACTTGAAGACTTTTCAGCTGAATCCCAGTATCCTTATCCAAAATTTGGACACTTCTCAACCGAGTCCCCGTATCCTAAGTTTTGAGGGTCAAGTGAATCCGACTTCTAGACACATACCCACACCCGACACTCGTACCCAAGTCCATGTAACACAGGAAGTCTGAATCCCAGAGACTAACTAGATTTGGCCGCCCCTCCAATGGAAGTCCTAAAATATTTAAGGGGCAACCTATCCAGTTTATAGCCAATATTGGACACGAATTCCTCCAACCTTTCCTCCCACACATTAACACCCGCTATGGAACATTTTGACATATTCACCCTCAATCCTGATAATATCTCAAAAACTTTCAAGACACATCGACACCAAAAAACATTTTCCACCTCAGCCTCTTATAGTAAGAGGGTATCACTTGCAAATTCCAAATGAGAAATCTAAATCTTATCTCTTCCAACAATGAAACCTTTAATTTTATCATGCTTCTCCCCGAATGAAAATAGCCTACTCAAGACATCACTTACCAAAGTAAAAAGAAAAGGAGAAAGTGGGTCCCCTTGCCTAATACCCTGGCTCGACGGGAAATAACCCTTGATCATACTAGGAAGTTTTTTGTTTCATAAAGTAAGATGAATTTGTCGTTTAAAACAAATGCCTACTTAAAACTTAATTGGAGTCGATTGCTAAGTTTCTTACTGGGGCTCTTCTTGAGTGATCCATCTCGAGTGTTTCAGTGATCTGTACTACACCAAGGGCCTACATTACCATTTCAAGCTTCAGTCATAGTGGATGGAAGTATTATTCAAGTGAAATTGACTTCAGTTATTGTGGAGTTGAATTGTTTTACTTTTTTGGGAATCATAAAACAATGATCAGAATTCAAATCTTGGCCGAAATAAATAAGAACCATCAACATAATGCCTTATTGCAACATGTTGGTTGATTTCTTATTTGTAGTATTTTCAATTTTGAAGTGGATAATGGTTCTTTACACTGAATATCGGTTTTTGCCAAAATCCATTTTATTGGATCATGTGCCAATTCGTCCATATCTGGTTCAACAAATTCCATTCCCCTATGATGCCCTTTTTTTTTTAATTTTTATTTATTTATGAATACTGTTATCTAATCTTACATTTTATTAGACATTCAATTCTGGAAGTCGGACCTGGTCTCCACTGAGGGTTGGGACCCCTTAAATGCCCAAGATAGTCTGTAGAAAAAAATATTATTGGCTAGCTGGAAAGAAACCCTGAATTGGGCAGGCAGTTCTTGGATTTGACCATCTAGGTTATTAAACTTCAAACTTTCAGCATATTTAATTAGACACATGAAAAATAAAACAGATATGGTGATGAATTTAATGGGGAAGAACTCTTTTCATAATAGTAAAAAAAGCTCTAGTTCTAAATCTATGTAGTTTCTCAAATTTGGGGATCATCTGTTCCTTTCTGTTTTCCCCCTTGTTTTTTTTTCTTGCCTTCCTTCTTGTTCTTTATTTTATTGTCTTTTCTTTTTCTTGTATATTTTTTGGAAGATTGTGAAGCTGGAGATGAAATTGAATTTTGATGATTAATATCTGGTTCATAATTGCAGATATTAATATCTGTTTCCATGAGACGTACACTGGGTCACAGTCCTTTTTTGGTAAATTTTAAGAAAAAAAAAAGGATGGTTGTGATTGCTGTTTTCTTGCTGACTTATTTTTTGGGTGGGTTGGTTTTGTACTGCTTTTTAATTATTTTTTGAGACTGGTGATCACTTCATCATACAATGTTGATATACTTTGTTGTATTTAGCTTGTCTACTCATGATTTTTTCCTTTTTCTTTTTTGGGCTTCAGGTGAGACAAAGGTGAATGCTTCCTTTAACAAGGGAAAATATGTAAAAGGAGTTTATGATGGTGGTAGAGGTGACAAGAAGTCTTCTGCTACCTATCAACACATGCAAGTTTTGAGGGAGCCAGCCACTTGGAGGCAGGCACAGACAACTTTTACCAGAGGTATGTGATAATGATAGAGCTGTGACTCCTTTCACATAATGTCTTGCAGAGATCTTTTCATTTAATTTTTTTTATTATGTTTTTTAAGCCAATCTCTTGTGTCTGATATTTTCCAAGTATACGATCTTTGGTTACAGTGTGGCATGTAAAGTTATTGTTCTGTTTTGTGATGTTGATTTGAATTTAGTGTCCTATATCTGTCATATGTGTCAAATCTATGAACAGTCTTTTGTGCCTGATAATAAAATTCATCGAGGAATAATTGAACTGCGCTGATTTATCCAATGTCAAAGAAGGCAGTAAATGGAAAAGAATAAAAACCAAGAAGAAAATCAAAGAAAATGCTCATGCATGGAAGTTGGTTCCAAGGACTGTTAGAGTTAATATTATGATCCCTATAATCAAATTCCTTTTTATTCAACCTCAGTAGCATTTTTGTAAAGATTTTATCCCATTTGCTGATACACAAATTTCAGTTTAAAAGATCATGCGAAAATTCTGAAAAGTGGAAAATGTTGCTTTTTGTAATTTCTAAAATCCAACTTCTTCTCCATCTTTTTTAATTTTATTTATTTATTTTTTGTGGAAATCGATAAACTTGAGAGCTGAAATGATACTAAGGGTTTAGGAAAAGATAAGGGTTAATCTCTTCTCTGCGATGTGTTTGAGGAATCTCCTCTCTCATGTCACCGCTTGCTGCGTCACAAGTAATATTATGTAGTTTCTTGGATTGGATCCTCTTGCATTTGGCATCTAGTTGATCACACTCTTCGTGACACTTGCATATGGATAGTGTTCCTATGCGAGTAATTCCCAGGAGATAAACTTTTCTGTATCATGTAAAGATCATTTTTCTGGTCTATTCTTCTTCCATTTTCCTCCTCTCCTTGTGGATCCTTTGGCATTGTGGCTTATCTGTCAAAGCAATTTTTATGCTTTGAGATTCTCACTTATCATTTTCTTTTGTCCACAAACCGAAGATGTGAGTGTCGGAGCATCTATCATGTAGATACCTAGTACCTTTTTCCAAATCTATACAAGATAGTTGATACATCTTTAACATTTCTCAATTTGTTGACCTTTCAAGAAAAAATAATTTCTTATAGTCTTGTAAAGCTCTTCATCTTTTTGCCAAGCATTTGCCTGCCTTTTCATTACTTGCTGTTAATGATGATACTCTTCAAATCCTCCACAATCACTGAGGACTTGAAATGGAAAATCTTTAGCGGCCTTGAGAATGTTTCTGTATAGGGTTTCATGATGATATCTCAGTGAGGAGAACATGAAGTTTTCATTAGTGTGTACATGGAAAGTATAAACACCAGAAAAATTTCAAATCGTTGATTGGAGGAATGGACCGATGGACCTGACCCACAGATCCATATCCATTAGGTTGCATCAGCCTTCCATCCTTGGATAAAGTTGTCTAGTATCAGCTTTTGGTTTAACATTGAAATTAGTAGAGATGAACCTTTAATATATGTGCATGGGATGAGCACTTGATAAGGAAACAGTGTCCTCTTAACATGGATAAATGATCTTGTGCAAAAAGAGTTTATACTATCTGCATTATTCTCAGCTGCCTAGATAAAACACTGGATGCTAAATTTCAGAGGTATGAAATTTTGAATCTCTCTCTCTCTCTCTCTCTCTCTCTCTCTCTCTCTCTCTCTCTCTGTCTGCGGAAATGTAAGCATATGGGGTTTTCCAACGTTGTTGTGAAGTTGGCTAACATGATTAGCTGGAATTTGAAGTTTGATGGCCTTAGATGTTATCCTGGCAAAGGAGATTGTTGACCTTGTTGCCATGTCTATGCCTCATTTTCTATGTGTTCTGAGGAAAGTTGATTCCGAGGCTGATGACATAGCTGAGAAAGAGGCTACCTTGGCCTCTGTTATCCAAGTATCATCATTTCCTTTGAAACCTGGTTGGCCTGATAGATTGGATCTGAACTTTTTCCTTTTGTTATGTAATAAACTCTCTGTTTCAAAACAAAGCAAAAAAAAAGTATTATCTTTGAGTTTTTTTTTTGTCTTTTTGCGTAAGGTTGTGATGCAAATTAATATGCGTTAGTACAACTTTAATTTGTTATCAGTTTGTTATTTTTCAATTTATACAACTTCAAATAACTTAAAAGAAAGGATCATATTTGTATCAGAGTTGAAGTTTGGTATTATATATCTTTTATTTCTTTTTATTGTATGGTTTGGCAACTGCTCTTTCCTAAAGTTGCATGCAGCCCTTAAATATTGCCATTTATTCAAATTTTGATGTGGCTGAACATTGCAAACCATCTTTTAGGAGTTTGATGAATCTTTATTAAATTGTGGGAAAAGTGAAATTTTTTACATGCTTGTTTTATCTTAGGCACTAGCCCTTGACTTGGTTTATATTTCGGCTGATTTCTTATTTCTGGATTGAAAAGTATGCATTTTGTAGACAGGCTTTCTATTTTTAGTTGAGGCCTGAGCTTGAACCACTTTGTTTTTAATAATCAATATAGAACTTAACACAAGGGCATGAATTGTTTTATATTTTTTCTGATGTCAGGTTCTGTCAATCATGACTACATGTACCCCTTACCTGGAGTAAAGCGTCCACTTTCTGCATTGGTAAGCCCATTATACTCATAACTAGATGCGATTTTATAATGCATTGGGTGCCTAAAACTTTGTTCTATGTTGCAGGGAGATGATGTTTATTCAGATCCTAGAGGGCATTCTCGTATGCGATTGGACAGTTCTTATCCTGTTGCCGGCTCAAGGTTTGTCACATTTAACCCATTCTGACATATTTTGTTTTATGTGATCTTCAAAAGGAAAAAGAAACGGGTCAGATGGCTCTCATGCCCATGCGAACGCCAACTCCCCTATCTTTCCATTTAAGTGTATTTTGCTACATTTTGTTGATCTGGAAGTGTGAAAATTTTTCTTGCCGCTTCAGTTACAGCTCTTTGTCCCAAGGTGTTGGTCAGACATCTTTGCCGTATTATAATCACTCTAGTGGCTACTCATCAGGTTAGCTGATACGTCACATCATTTGTACACTATACTAACATCAGACGGTTGTTGACATTAGATTTGGCTTTTTGTTTCAGGCTCACTTTACTCTGGGGCTGCAGATCCTTCAAGTGTTTACCAGGTAAGAAGGCATAGTTATAGTTCCATTTATGTAACGTAGGATGCTAGTGTGTGGAGCTAAAGCTTGTATAGTGTATTAGCTGGCACTTACGAATTATTTAATGTTTAGTGTGGTGATTCAGGAATCTGAGCTAACATACATTTGTAGGAGAAAAGCATAATGGGATTTACGTTTTAGAGATTGTGAGCACATGTTGTTAAGCTATTTGAAGTGCCACTTTAGTGAAGATTTTATGTTTAGCTTTTTGTTCACAAACGAACTTGAAATGCAAATCAAATGCGTTGAGTCACAGTGTTTCTCAAATACCATTTAATTGTGATATGTGATGAAATATCAGGCTTTGTGCAGGATCTGGAACTTGTTCAAAATTTTAAAACCTTTTGACCTCAAAAGTATTGAAACATACCATTATTTAGTAATTTAAGAATCTCTCTTTTTATTTTTTTGTTCTTAAAGTTTCATATGTTCTATATTAAAAACAATTATGGAGCTTTTGTTTTCTCTTCTTCTAGCGATCTTTGGTCTATGATATCCTGTTATTCATAGATATGGAATCAATGTCATGTATCCATTATGCCTCATTATGAACAAAATTTTGTATGGATAATACTGATATGTTAATTTTTTAATCTAATTATGACACTTTACACATTTTGTTATACTCCTTGGGAACAATGTGCAAATTATTTGGCATACTGTTGATCTTAATTTGAGAAATGCCAAGTGGTGCTTATTTTGTGGGAGAATTTGTGTCATGAATAGTAAGTTAAACATATGATGCATTTACTTAAGGGGTATCTTTATGGTGCTTCTGGATATTCATTATCCAGAAAAATGTTGTTTCATGTATATAAGTTATTGAAGAAGGTTTAATAAGAAAAATACAACTATAGAATATGTTTTACATAATGAATTATGAATGATTTGGGCATATAATAATTCCTTAGGGTTATTTGCATACTGTCAGCTTTATAATTTATGGGGAAATTCTAAAGATCTTATTATTTATTTTATGGTTGGATTTAAATCTCATTTTTTTGCATTTTTCTATTCAATATCATTTAATTTTTAAAACATCGACTAGGAAATATTTTTATTTAGACTCTATAGATGTTTTTTCCAACTCTGCTAGTTTTGTTTGTTCACTTCTTTATCTTTTTTGCATTTGAAGTTCCATGCTTTGGAGGAGAATTGTGTTAGGTTGTTAGCTGATTTAAATTTTTGCAAAATATCTTATGACATAAATAACTAACTGTAATTTTGGTCTGACATTTGAGTGGGCAGATACAAGTAAAGAAGCTAGTATATGAAAGTAGGATTCACCTAGCAGTAGAAAATTGGTAGGTAAGTGGTTATGGTTGGTATAAGAAATGTCAAAAATAAGGTATGACTTAATATGCTTACATTATATTTAATGGAAAGAAGATAAAGATACTAATCAGTGTTAAATTTGACATACAAAGGGGGAAAATAGAAGCTAACAGTATAAATGGTGTAGGAGTAATGGTAGATATGTGATGAACTGTAATGTTATAGGTGTAATATGAATTAGTCATTGGTTGATGATAATTATTTGTCTTCAGCTAAGATTCTTTTACCATCGTTAATGCATGCACAACAAGGAGGGTTATAGAGGAGCGTTGAAGAACAACTTTGGGAAGAAATGGATAGATTAGCTCAAGAAATGGATAGATTAGCTCAAGAAATATATGGATAGATTAGCTCAAGAAATATAGATTTGCATATGCACATACCCAAAGGACATTTTAACAAACAATGGTGGAGGAGATCATAGAATACATGGAGAACAAGTTTTTTTACCCAAGTTATAAATCTTGATCTTTCACAACATGTTGCCAACATGGGGGAGGAGAAGAAAAGTTGAGGAGAAAAATGGAAAATTGGGCTTTTTGTGATAAAAGTTTGTTGGGAACAAATGTAGAGCTAAATACATATAAGTTGACCAAAATTGCATGTGTAATGGCATAGGAAAAATGGTGAAATCATCTATAGTGACATAACGATACCTTAAATAGGACATAAATATATTGACATTTACTAAGAACAACAATGTGATATCGTATGATGCACTTTATGCTTCAGGAATTACAGTGAGGAACACCAACACTTCGTAATATTATTCATAAAATATTTAATTAGTAGCAACTTATATGGGAGAGTGATTAGCAGTTAACTGTTTTTAAAATTTCCTTGGTTTATGAGATTTTCTCATGATGCTTTAATTTTTTGAAATATTTTGGTACTATTTATAAATTAAAAATTAATTCTATTCTTACTTTATGTCCGATTATTAACTAAATGATTGGTCAAGTGACTAAATTTTTATTCTTGGTTCTCACATTAAACCATAAATTGCCTTTTTTTTATTAATTATTAATTGCACAGTTTTAATTTTAGAATTATAAATAATTAAACATTTTTGGTGAAAAGGGGAAGAAAATCAATGATAGCCATGGATAGGTTGAGTATCTCTGTATAACATATATTAATTTCAAATTATTATTCATTTAATATTTCATGATTAGTAGAAAATAAGTGTTAAACCTCAAAAATCAGTTTCCCAAGACTAGAACAGCCTCTATGTCTTTTATGAATGATAAATATAAAGCAAATCCAAGTAAAAAACATGCAAAAACCCATTGTAGGTAAGTGATTCTTGGAAGAAAATGAGGTAGGAGTAGGGGTACTTTCAAGTGAAGTGTTGTTGACACGTCAACATTTTGTTGAAAATGTTGTCTTTATAAGTTAAATATAAGTAATCTCAAATGATCAAGGCTGTCTGTGAAACACTCTCTCATGTGGCATAAATGTCAGTGACATATTGAAAATTTGAAATACGCTCTCAACAGCTTGATGATTTTTCATTGCCCATCTTGTGGTAGCAACATATCAATGTCATGTTGCGAATTTTAAAACACTGCTTTTGACAAAGAAATGAGATGGATAAATGGTTCTTTTGTTATTCGTTTCTTGTGATATTGCATCAACAAATACTTATGGTCAAGAGGGAATTAAATATCTACTTACCTTCAAGAGTGGGCCAAATTGATTTTAACTTTTTGAAGTAATTCTATGAGAAACTCTAGCTTTACAGCATAAGTTGATGGTAATGTATCTGTGTCAGGATATAGAAGCGGGAAAAATGTAGTAGAAATGATCCAAAAAGTAAAATTGTAGTACATAGAAGGAGAAATATTAATGAACTTTAAAGACAAAGGAATTGTTGGGAGGGAGAGAGAAGAAGGCACCCCGCCGGGGTGGGGGGGGGGGGGGGGGGGTGGGGGGGGGGGGGGGTGCTTGCTATAGGATCTAGAAGAAATCTAACAGATGGATTAAATTGCTAATTGCATTAAATGAGTAGCAGAAGAATATAAGGAGAATCTTAAAGTATATCAGTCTTATAAAGAAACTTAATGGTGGAGTGATGTGGCTGACAAAGCTGTTAAAGGGAAGATGTTTTATTTTATGATTTAGCAAGAAATTAGAACCTGAATAGCTCGAAAAGGTAAACATAGAAGGGCAGAAAAAGAGGGAAAAATAGGAAGATGATGATTGAGGCCAAAAAGGAAAAAAATGTATATGGTGATGACCAATATGTAAACACGTAAAAGAAGGTGAGAAATATATGTGTGAACATGTTATGCTTAGATAAATGTGAGATGGAGATCATCAGATCAAGTTAGATGGATTAAGTGTCTTGGCAAAGGATGAAGACATGAAATACAAGTATAGTAAATATTTTTAAAAATTATTACATGGAAAAGTTTCGGAGAGTGATCCTTTTAGATGATGTGAACATCAGGGAGTCAAAGAGAGCAATGGTATGTTTACGGGATTAGGGTTACTGATGTAAAAGGAGCTTTAGCCAAGATGACTGTAGGGGGCCTTGGGATTGGATGGTATTTTATTCTGAACTGAGAAAATGCATGGGAGAGATAGGTATATTTTAGTCTGTGTTACATGACTCAAAGCACTCATGTTAGCTTGACAGAACAATTACGGGTATGTGTATAACTTGGCCAAGGGACCTAGTTTAATAAGTGTTTATATGTAATAGAATTTATCATATTGCAGTAGTAGCTAACTTATTTACCAAGTTTGGAATGTGTTAAACAGTTATTGTGTATATTACTATAGTTCTAATGTTGCCCAAGTGTATAATAAATGGTGTACTAGGTCAAGTACTTATGCACTAAACATGGGGATTAGTCAAAATATGGAACCTGTGTGGGGATTGGTCGAGTATGAAACCTGGAAAACACCCTTATTTGCACCAAACACTTTCATCCGAGTCCATATAAAATGCATTGTGGTTGATTAAGTAATTTGATATTGTTGACTCAAATGTCAAGTACCTGAAAGAGCACTGAAGTAACTGTATATTGTGAATGCGATTTTTTGGTGTTGAAATTTTGCCAGTTCTGATGGCTTCTAAAACGGAATCTGATGGGTTACTAAAACCCCTTAGTTTTGATTAACATAGGCAACGTGCATCTAGTGCGGGTTGAAATTTTGGCTACTTTCGACAGCACTGAGTGCCTGTTGTCAAAATAAAGAGATTCCACATGGCATGAATGAAACAAATAGAAGTTGAGAGGAGAGGGGAGAGGGAGGGAGGGAGGGTAGGGGTTTTCAATTTGATGGCACAAAAAATGCAGCAGCATGAATGGTGTGCTAGCAAAATTTCCTCAAAATGACACCACAAGCCTCGGGTGAAATGGCGTGGAAACCGACGTGGAGAACCTTGCCTATATGTTAGTAGTTTACGACAATTGTCTAGTATCTAGGGGGTTTTTGAGGTCCTATAGTGCAGGCGTAGACGAGCTGTGTTTGCACAATTGCTTGATTCTGCTTGGCCATGATTTTGGGGCATATGATCTGATAGTGTAGCCTAATTATTTGCATTGTTTTCAATTCTTTTTGAAATCTTTGTAATGCATCTTGGAAAATAAGAATATTTTAAGTTATTAGTGAGAAATTTGTCATGCTCCTGAACCCTCTCGGAACTTCATGTTCTATTGCTCTCTATCTGTATCTCTCTCTCTTTGATTCTATGTAATTACCTGAAATTCACACCTTTGACCTAATTTTAATTTTTCTTATCATTTTTGTTATTATGATAAAGGGGTTTTGGTTTTTTCAATTTAGCTGTTGAATTAGTTTTATCTTTTTATAATATGATTATTATAATTAACTAATGTGTTCCTTTGACTTGTATGTGCTAAAATTGCATTTATTCCCTTCATACAATAGGTAGTAACCTATAATATTTGCTTTCTGTTTTATTATCTATTAATCAAGTTTTCTTATAATTCTCACTTTTTAGTTTGGAATTCATCTTTTTTGTTATTACTAATGAAACTATTAGGATTAACAATTAGGATATCCCTTTATGTAATGAGTTCGAAAATCTTGGATCAATGATACAAAAGATGGAGAAATTGACGAAGATGTTGCACGTAGGATTAGGGCTGGCTGGCTTAAGTGGAGGGGTGCTCTAGGGGTTTTGTTTGGTAAGTGTGTTCTACTTTCTATACGTAGGATTAGGGCTGGCTGGCTTAAGTGGAGGGGTGCTCTAGGGGTTTTGTTTGGTAAGTGTGTTCTACTTTCTATACGTAGGATTAGGGCTGGTTGGCTTAAGTGGAGGGGTGCTCTAGGGTCTTGTTTGATAAGTGTGTTCCACTTTCTGTATGACAACAATTAGACTAGCTATGTTGTATAGGGTAGAATATTGAGCAGCAGAGAATTAACATGTTCAGAAGATGAGTGTTACCAAGATGAAGATGCTAAGATGGGCTTGTGGAAAAACTAAGATAAAATAAGAAATGAAGACATTCGAAAGTTAAGCGTAACATGCATTAGGGATAAAATAGAGGAGAGTAGGTTAATGTGGTTTAGTCATGTAAAGGGGAAACAAGAGGTGCACTTGTAAGGTGTGAGAATATGCTTATTAAAGGGTCCAAGAGAGTAAGAGACATACCTAAAAAGACATGGATGGAGTGTATAAAACAAGACTTATAAAAACGTAGATTAACTGAAGATATGATTTTTGATAGAGCGGGATAGAGAGATAAGATTCATGTCGCAACCCTACTTTCGTGGGAATTGGCTTATCATGATGATGACTCATTTTGTTGGGCTATGTTGGTCGAAAGTGTCACATTGATCAGTTTTTTAAAAGTATTGCAGAGTTTTTCAACTTACAATAGGGATTTAATTAACAAAATATTAGATAGAGGAACATATTGGGCAACAACAAATGAGTTCTGAATATCTTTCCTCAGGGTTCTTTTATTTATTTATTTAGATAATTAGGGAACCTTTGGAGAGAATGTGAGAGACAATCATGTGTTTCTATTAATTGAGAAAAAGCATCTTTGAGTATCTGGAGAGTGAATCTAGTGGCTGGGAGGGAGTACCATTAATGTAATTGATTCATTGAGGATAGGTATGAGGGGGTGCTAACTTTAAAAGCAGTGGCAAAGAGAAATGGGTTAACAGTTATGATAAATTTATGCCAAAGGTCGATTGGGTAACAATTCTTCTTTATTTTATTACTGATAAACTGAACACTCATTTCCTAAAGGAAAGGAAGTGCCTCAGTGTCTTTTATATGCAAATGATGTGGCTTTTGTAGGTAGTAAACTCAAAACTAGAATATGGAGCGATATTTTTGTATAAAAAGGGTTTAAGTAAGTCAAAACTAAGTACATGAGATGTGTTGGCCCTAACAATGGTATAGTTGGAGCAATATAAAGTGTTGAGACTGGTAGATAGAAAAAGCATTCATTTCTATTAGCTTAGATTAACGATCCATAAGAGGGACCCAATAGGCCGTCGGGCCTCAAAGTTCTGACCTAAGCCTGGTTTAAGCAGGGCTGGGCATAAATTGTCACCACGAGGCTAACGCTATTTGTTACGAGATAAAGGGGCCTGGTATTATTTTTTTTATTTTCCGTATAGTAGTGTAATAAATTAGTGTTATAGTCTATCATTGAAGTTTCTCTTTACATGTTCTATGCTATGACATGGGAGATATACGTTCCTGAAAACGGGGAATACACATGCATTATTGTTTATGTCAATCTTGTCATATATATGGCTGTGTTTGAACTGAAACTAGAAGACCCAATTGCCGGCTTAATCTATCTGGCCTGAAGATGTAGCTCACTCATCAGGCTGGGATCAAGCTTGATCATTTCCCTGGTCCACATTATAGGCTGTTAAATAATATGTCAGTGAAGTATGATTATCAACTCTGTTAACCTGTTCGTTCAGGTTTTTCTGAGAAATTATATTTATGAGATATGTAGTTAGTGCTTTGATATCTTCAATTGGGCCATGTGTTTTAATGCAATTTCACCATGTAGAAAATGTGTAACTTTGTTTCTGGATCTTGTTATGCAGATGAGACGAGGAACTCCTCCTTATTATGGAAGTACATATCATAGATGTAAGTTCCTTGCTAATGTCAACTGTGACCGCAACATTTAACATTGGATTGATACTTTCCCGATTTTTGGATTTACCACACCTTATGATCTACATGAACACTCAAGGATCCCCCTTTTTTTTTTGCTCTCAAGATAATACTTATTCGGTTTTATTCGTAAAGATGTGCAAGATCTTGCTTCATTGTTATGACCTCATGTGTTTCTTTTACTTATATTGATTGGTAATAGTGCCAACCTAAAAGTTCGTGGTATATATGTAATGTTCTTTTATATTCTTGTCTGCTTTCATAGTTCTTAATCTCAAATCATTCAAGTGTATATATATATATAGTTTTTATCCCTGTTTTTTTTTCTTTATATTTTTCCCATTTTTTTCCCATTTTTTTCTGGTTTTTGAGTTAATTTCTCTTCCGTGGTTCAGAATACCTCTCGTCTTGTCTTGTTTAAGTATACATGCACACATGCACCCATGCACCTGTGCATGCTAACCGACAAATCCATATTGTTTGCTAAAATTATTTATAGATTTTTCCTCTTGAGAATATGCCCCACCCTGGTTTTGCGTTTTCGTCATCTATTATATTATATTATATTACAAATAATTAGATGACTGCGTAAGGGGATGAAGCCCTTTTAGAATCCATGATTATTGTTCCAGATTTTTGAATTTGAAATTTCTTCTTTGCATCCATTATTATTGATATTATTTCTGGAAGTGTGTTTTCTATGCATAAAATTTTCTTCTTGTTCCTATATGATACCTGATTTTGGTGCATAGCTTATGTTTCTTGTCCCAGAGCTGGGCATTAACCTATTTTTGTTCTCCCAAATGCTGTACCATTTTGCACAGATTGAAGCACTGATTTGATTGGTTTAGAGATACGGTTAGTTATAACTTGCATCCTGGAATGCCATGGACAAACAGTAGATGGTGTTTGATCTTCTAAAGTCATTCATCATGGCTCTAAATTCGAGACTTCTGTAAAGACAAAAGGAGAAGTGCAGTGGCACATGCGGTGAGAAGTCAAAAGAGTATTCATTTTGTAACTCTGAATCCCAATATGATACTGTTATTGCTTTGTACTATCACCTACTGTAATTCTGGATATCATTTTTCTTTGCTATGGATCAATTTCTGTTAATTTGTTGCATGTTGACTCCAAATGATCGTCTTGTGACCTGTTACTGCCACAACATATGAACTTCAGCTTCAGGGTAATGAAGATGGTATATGGTCACTTATAGCATCTATGAATTGGAAAGACTAGCAAGAATGCAATATGAAATACTTAGAAAATGATTCTGCAAAGTTTGGAGTCAATTTAACTCGCCTACTTGTGAAAGACGAATAGAAAAAATAAACGGAAAACCAAAGTAAACAGAGTAATGCGATTTACGTTGTTGGGCAAAGGATGCATGTGTACGCGGATGATTGGAGTTCTTTTAGTAAATATATGAAAATAGGGTTACAGAGTACAAAACTCTCTTTTGGTTGTAAATTGAAATCCATCAATACAACCAAGAAATCCCCATTGGAAATGTATTGTAAAAACCTGTATATTGAATACAAGGCATAAATTTTTTTGGTAACAAAAAATATATAAGGCATATTGAATACAAGGCATATGTGCGATACCCAATGAGTAAACACATTAACTCCGATCCTCATCCCTTTATGCTCAAAAGCATGGTCCTTTGTGGGTTTCTAATGCTTTATCCCTTTCAGTCATTTCGTTTGTTAGAAATCCGTCAATAGTATCCACAAGGAAGATGGGATGAGTCCCTTCCAGAGGGAGAGAACGAGGGAGAATTTCCATGGTGGAATGAAATTATGCAAATTTCAAAGCTAAGACAAACAGAAAGTCTATGCCTCGACCTCAGAAATGAGAACTTAAGAGTTTATGTTTTCCTTCCAAACGCTGAGGATTTGCAGTGACGAATTTATTATGGCATTGATGGTGGGTTCCTTGGTGTGAAAACATTGCACTTCCAAATGTTGTTTACTTCATTGAATACATAAATAATCCTTTTCCACAAAATTCAAGAAGCAAAGTGATACATAAGAAGCAAGCTTCTATTCAGTGAAATACCCACTCAAGGAATACATACCCAAAAATCCAAAAAAAGAAGGAAAGGGAAAG
Source organism: Buxus sempervirens (assembly GCA_947561395.2). NCBI lineage: Eukaryota > Viridiplantae > Streptophyta > Magnoliopsida > Buxales > Buxaceae > Buxus > Buxus sempervirens. Next base: position 14,469,373 of record OX387182.1, read on the forward strand.
CCGGTCCATGAAAATCTGATTTCCAGTGAAGTTGTTATTAATCCAGGCAATTGAAGCGTCATTTGGGCATTATAACACTCAGAAAATGGCCATCATGAGGGCAGTGACAGCTGCAATGAGAAATCTAATCCCACCTACGTGAATCCCAGAAGCAGCATTGTATGGGGTAGGAGCAGCAGGAGCAGGAGCAGGAGGCGCAGGTGTCCATTCAGATTGAACAGTAATCTTGAGTTTCTGGCCTCCTCTGGAACAGTGATCCGTTTTGCCACTGATGTACCACTTATTTCCTGGGGTCTTAAGCTCGATCACGTCGTTCCCAGAAAATAGAGCCTCGTTCGGGGGCGGCACAATGCAGTCCTTGAATTGAGTGGCGTTCACTTCGTAAACATCATCTTCACCCACAATGTAATTGAAGACTGCAAATCCATGCAAAATTATAAGATTAGTATTTTGAATAATGCTAGAAGATCAAGTTTTCAACTATTTTCATGTTTTCCTCCTTACTTCGGGTTCTTTCTACCGTCTCCAAGAAACTAATATTTACTCCGACAGTATTGGCTCTTATACGGATAAAATTTCTACTGTGGTGTTCTAAGTTCTAAGATGAAATTCATCATCTGGGGTTTTTGTGTATCAACTCTTTATCATTTTAGCTTTTAATTGTATTGTGTATGTGTATGTGTGATCGAAAGAGCAGTATTAACATACACTAATGTAAAAGAAAGATTAGTGTGAGAAAATTACCAAGCTTATCTCCAACAATGAATACTTTGTCTTGTGCCCAAAGTTGATAATCATAATTTGTTTTCCAGCCTTTGTCATCTCCAACTTCATATTCTCTTGCTCTAGCGATCGTCGGAAGGAAGACCGCGACAAGAGCGAAGACAATGAACAAATGTTTTGACGCCATGGAGTGCTGAACTTGATCTTCTTAATGAAGCTTTCTAGCTACTAACAAGCTCGAATTCTTTTCAATGGCGGAACTTGCTGGAATGGATATGAAACTGGCATGAAGGGGTACATATTTATAGATGGCTTAATTATGTTTGAATGGAATATTAACCAAGATAAAACAAAGACTTGCTGTCAAAAAACTCGTAAGAGGAACAAGGAATACTTTGGGCAGTCCGTCACAGAGAAATGCTAACAATAATAGACGAAAAAGAGGGGTGGAGCTTGCAAAGGAGAGAGGATTGATCCTGAGAATAAATGTTCTAGAGGTTTTGTCTTTTCCTTACGAATTGAAAGGGTTCTTAATATCAATTGATTAAAGTTTCTTGTGATTAAAAAAAAAAATTTGACACCTGGATTGATGTCCAGATGGCAATTATGTGGCACATATTAAGCCCATATTGCTGTAGACATAGAGAAAACTCAAAAGTAGACTGAGTTAATTAATTGGCTAGATATAGCTAGCTATGATTGATCATACGAGTTAAAAAGAAGATCTCAATAGAAGTACTTCGATGCTGACGATTACAGCATATCGATCCTTCCCACTCTTGCAGGTTTAATTTTAAGTGGTTTGAGGATCAAGCGCTTACCACTAGACTAATAACTTAAGTTATTGATTAGAGTGCAACTTTATTTTCTTATACTATAACATGATGCTGGAAAACATAATATCAATTGTAAAGATAAAAAACTAATAACTTAAGTTATTGGTTAGAACGCAACTTTATTTTCTTATACCATAACAGGATGTTAGACCATCAATTGTAAGGATAAAAAACTAATAACTTAAGTTATTAGTTAGAAAGCAATTTTATTTTCTTATACCATAATAGGATGTTAGACCAGTGAAACTTAATTGTAGATTAAGAAAAAAAAGGAAAAAGAAAAAATGAAACTGATTGTGTGATGTTACACAACCATTGGTTGTCTGGTTTTTCAACATATATATATTAATCAAACAAATAGAAACCAAATTTCCTTCCAAAATAATTAATAAGTTCTAAAACAATTTCACTGATCCACAATGAATCCTACCAATGACGCCGTATAAGTCACTGTTTAAAAACCCGTGAGTAACGCGGAATACTCGCCCGAGTTACTCGGATAGGGTATGTTGCGAGTTTATCACTGTATCCCCATGAAAAATTTGCTTGGATGAAGAAGCCGCCCGAATCATCTTTTGACTGCAAGTGCTCTGACTGTTTCTTCGCAAAGAAGCTTTCTGTCTTATATATCTACTCAGAACATGATTTGGAAATTGCTTTAAGCTTTTGCTGGTAAGCGAGAAAATATTTCAAAGAGTTCTATATTGGAAGCTATTGTTAATGAGAGAATTCAAGAACAGATAGGAAAAAAATGTACAGGAATTCAAGCACACTCAGACAAGAATACTGACTTTAGTGAGATTTGGGTTTGAGGTTGCGTTGGCTCGGATCCGAACCAGCCTGCATGAACCCAAACCGGAAAGTATCCCTAAACCCCAACCATGGGTGGATTGTTTCAGCAGGGTCTGGACTTGAACTGACCCAAGTTGTACAAGAAAAAGTTGCTGTTTTACCGTTCTGGGTAACTGAAAATTATACTATAGTTTTTAAAATCACAAATTAGATGACACTAACATTTACTAACAGTTAGAAAATATATTTTTTCATTGGTTCGATATGCGTCTGGTTTTTATTAGAACATAGGAGGAAATAATAAACTTAAAATTCTTTGAGAATTATTATTCTTCCGAAAGAAAATTACATCAACTTAAATCACCAAGCATCATGATCTTAAGAAATAATAACAATAAAAGAGTCAATACATGATAAAAATAAAGATCATAATTTCAGACTCAAGCCATGACCGCCGTGGCCATGCATTGACACCAAGACCACAATTGAGAAGGAAAATCACGCAGTAATCCCGTTCATGGAGTTGTATGGTGGTGGAGGTCCTCGAGGAGAAGGTGCCGGAGCTTGTGAATCAGATGATACAGTAATAACAAGCTTCTGGCCTCGCTCACAATGCTGCCCAACATTGCAGATGTACCACTTTCTTCCCGGAGTAGCAAGCGTAATCACATCATTCCCGGTAAATAATATCTCACTTCCGGCCGGTGCGACGCAGCTGTTGAAAGCGGCTCCATTCACCTTAACCACTTCGTGATTTCCTGCCTCGTACTTAAAAACTGCAAGTTTATATATCATTCATTCATTCATCTAGATATATAATGAATTATAGACTAATTAAGTGGAAATTATTATTGAGCTAAATTAATTACCGAGTTTATCGCCGACCCGGAAGTCTTTGTCTTGAGCCCAAGCTTGATAATCAAATCCCACTGTCCAGCCACTGTCGTCTCCGACGATGAATTCTTTTGCCAGAACGATTGGAACGAAAGCTCCGATGATGAAGAGGAAGATGAACGTAGTAGGATTAGAAGCCGCCATTAATGAAACTAATTTGGTTTAGTAGGTAGCTGAATAGATGGCTGGTCTCTTTTTTTTACTTGAAGTCGTTTATGATAGAGGTCGCCGAAGGGTTGTACTTATGGATTCTAGTTTCAAGCTATTTTAGTAAGAGAGAGGATGAATGACCGGCTAAGGACGGCAAAAAGAGTCCAAAAGAATCTGATTAATTTGCTATTGACGTTAGGTTGAATGGACAACCATGCACTTTGTGAGTCTGAATTCATAACCGGCAGGCCCTTGAATTTACCGCTTTAGTGCCGTCTACTTTTTTTTTTGGTAGTCTAGTGCCGTCTACTTGAATATAAGCCATAAATCTTGTATTCACTTATTATATTTTTATACACAAAAAGAGAATTTCAGATACACATTTCGAAGTATATGTATCTAATCATTTCACTAAAAATCTAGCTAGCATCTAAAATATAGGAGTTAATTAAGCATAAATTATTTTCTAATAATATATTTCATAAGGAAATATGTACAATGAAACGGGTTGGAAAGCCAACAAGGGGATTGGGTTAGTCTATTGGCATACTAAAACACTTGGTGATCATATAAAATGGAGAATTCCTGTAACGTGATCTATACTCTCCAATATGAGATGAATCTTCTGATGTGAACCATTGTGAACATGCTAAGCTTCTCGAGGCGTCACCCCAAAAGCTTGATTTTATGTTCAAATTAAAATACATTTTGGGGGCTTAGTCATAAAATCTTAAGCTTTTGTATCACATGGAAACTGTTCTATATAATTAAAAAAAAAAAAAAAACTGGTTTTGCGGTTTCTCATTCATTGATTTTCATGAAAATTGTTCATTTTATGGGAAAAGTTAGAAAAGATTTCTATGTCAAAAAGCATTCACAAATAAATTTTTTCTCAACAAATTTATATCAATTGTGGATGGGAGTAGGAAAAAATTTGTGGATCATCTCAATGTTTTAATAAAATTGTTATGCAACTGTTAAATGTGTTGATAGATGTAAAAATTGAAGAGGAGTATATGGCCATTCTTCTTTTAGCTTCTTTTCAACCCTCTTATGATGCACTTGTGACGACACTTTTGGTTGGAAAGGACACTCTCAGGGTTGATGGTGTGACAATTGTTCTACTAGAGATTGAGACATTCTAGATGCCAAGTAACATCTCTCAAGCATAAGGGTTGGTGGCCTAAGGTGATCCAAATCAACAGCGGGGAAGGAGCAACCAAAGGAACTCTAGAAATAGAGGAAGGTTATGCTCCAAATCTAGAGGGAAGAACATCGGAAAAAACACAAAATGTTACTACTACAGCAAGGAAGGACACATTAAAAGGGACTACAATCAACGAAAGTGAGATTTGGAGGAAAAAGGAAAATGTCCTAATTCAGATCAAGTAAATATTGCACAACATAGTTCAAATGGAAACGGTGATTTACTGCTGTCATCGTACGTACAAATTATCTTGTTGACAAGTGGATTTTGGATTCTCGATATTCTTATCAAATGTGTCCTTATAGGGAATAGTATGATAATTATACACCCCTATACTAGAGGCACAGTTCTAATGGGAAATGATTTAGCCTAAAAGACTATTGGAATTGAGACCATAAAAATAAGCATGTTAGATGGTATGGTATATAAGAACATTAAGTGATGTACGTACGACATGCATACTTGTGAACTTAAAAAGAATTTAATTTCTTTGGATACAATTAATTCTGATGGTTTTATTTCCGCAGTGACAAATGGCGTCTTAAAATTTATTAAAGTGGCTATGGTATTCATAAAAAGGGAAATGTCAAGGTAATTTGTATATATTGGTAGGGAGTATATTTACAAGTGGAGTAGCTGTAACCACTCCATCGATCCCAGGTACTGAAGATACCAGTACTCTATGGCATTTACATCTTGGCCATATGAGTGAGAAGGTCTGTAGGAACTTCAATGATATACTTTAATGTACTCTAATTCGCTTTGATGGGGTAATTTTTGCGTTAGGTTTTAGTATGTTGAGTTGGATCAATTCCGCATAAAGTGTGTTTAGATTGTTTAGGTTGACTCCAAGAAATTACAGTTTAAATGGTGAAGCAATCGAAGCATGAATAAAGTTTTTATGCTCATTGTAAGAGAAAATTTGATCGAGTGTTTGAACGGTAGTTTTAAAATAGACAGACAATCAAACCCGACGCTAGCGTTGGAGAGAGTTTGATCCAATGTTCGAGCAATGAAGACAAGAGGATGAGCGTTCGAACGATTTATCTCACTGTGTCGAACGGTACTCTCTATCTGTCTTTTTTTGCATAACTCGAGAGCGGCGTGCGAGAGCTTTGGACTCATGGCTCAAGCGGTCAAGTTTTAAAGTACAACGTGAGACCTGTGTTTGAACTAGAGGGAAAGTACAAGCTTAAGTATTGAATGTGAGATCCGCGTGAGATGTAGCGTTTAAATGTTCAATACGAAAAATCTTTTAAAAATTCTAGAAAAGCCTATTTTGATTCCTATTTCATCTAGACTTCTTGGTAACCTATATAAACGCGTGAGGGATTGTTCCTAAATACTTTAGACATTATTTTGGAGCTTTAAGTCTTATGATTTCTAGATGAAAAATCTCTTTCCTATTTTTCTTCTCTTGGGCCATCAAACGTTCTTTTCTACTTTTTTCTTTCCTGCAGTTGCTGAGTGAGTTCATTTAACCATTCATGGAGAAGATGTTGCAAGGGTGCAAGTCTAAAGAGTTCTTTAGATATTGAGTCTATAAGTGTCAGAGTCTATATTGGGTTGTCTAAACCATGATCTGTAAGTCATCTTCTTTATGTGAATTTTCCAAGGTGGCATTTAATAGCCCAGAGGGTTTTTCTCTTTGATAGTTTTCTTAGATTTTTTCCTTCGTCATCAAAATTGCCTATTTTTGCTTTATTTTCTGCTTTATCTTTAATTGCAATTTGGGTGACTTGGCTGTTAATGTAATACCCCAAAATTTTCCAGATTAATTTATTAATTTAAATATGTAATTTATTGAGTTTAGTTGCTAATTAGATATTTGATTTAAATAGGTGATCATGTGGAGGAGGTAAATCCAGAATTCGAAGTCACATGGTTAGATCATGAGATATGAGGTAAGGAAGGTATTTTGTAATTATCTTTAATTCTATTGGTCAAGTGCATGAGGCATGATATATGGGAATTGTATTGTATCATGATTAAATAAATTAAAAATAAAAATCTATTTAGAAGGAGTGGGTGTGCGCATGCATGAAAGAAGGATTTTTGGGATTCATATTTTAGGAAACTCCTAATAGGTTTTGAAGTGGGCGTAGGGTTTTATTGTTTTGAGAAAAATTATAAAAATCCTATTGTTTTGCTTTGGACGACTAGAAGAGGAGGAGACCTAATGTATGGTTGCTGGAAACAATAATGAGTTTAGATCAGTGCTAGGAGAAGATGATTTTTGTGGGTTTGCTGTTGTGATTGGAGAAAAGATTATTGCTTGAGGTTTTGTTTGTGAAAAGAGGTAAGTAGCAACCCTTCTCTTGGCAAAACTTGCATGGTTTAATGTTTAGACGATAAATATCATTTTTTTTTTATTTGTAATGATTTAAAAAATATGTTTGTGATGATTTAGAAGGATTTGGTTGAGATTTAGATCATGGAAAACAGTACATATTTTTCTTGTCGTTAGATTTTTTTGTTTACTTTGATATTGATGAAAAATCATGATTCTATTGCAAGGATTTGTAATTTATTGTGTTTGAGATGTTTTATCAAGTGTAAATAATGATTTAGACGAGTTAGACTTGATTTGGAATGGTAGAAATAAATTTTAGAAGATTTAAGAGAAAAATCGGATTTCTGAAAATTTCCCAGGATTTGAGAATTTACAAAGCTTTTGCTGGTAAGCGAGAAAATATTTCAAAGAGTTCTATATTGGAAGCCATTGTTAATGAGAGAATTCAAGAACAGATAGGAAAAAAATGGAAGATCGATCGCCATTTATGTTGCTACTTGAATTCACTCTGGGGCTTATATGTATATATATAAGATTGCCAAAGAAAAGTTTTCTGATTATACATGAAGTTGGAAATATTGTTTCACCTAAATTATGGGAAGTTACTTGATTTACAAGTGATGGAGTCCTAGAACAATTCGAACTTGTAAAATAATTCCGCAAGTTAGAACTTAAGCGTGTTTGAGGACTGAGCACACTCAGACATGAATGCTGACTTTAGTGTATTTGGGTTTGAGGATGCGTTGGCTCCGATCCGAACCAGCCTGGTTGAACCCAAACCGGCCGTAAAGTATTCCTGAACCCAACCATGGGTGGGTTGTTTCAGCAGGGTCTGGACTTGAACTGACCCAAGTTGTACAAGAAAATTATATTATAGTTTTTAAAATCACAAATTAGATAACTCTAACATTTACTAATAGTTTGAAAATATATTTTCTCATTGGTTCGATACGCGTCTGGTTTTTATTAAAACATAGGATAAAATAATAAACCTAAAATTCTTTTCCAATTATTGTTCTTCCGAAAGAAAATTACATCAACTTAAATCACCAAGCATCATGATCTTAAGAAATAATAACAATAAAAGAGTAAATACATGATAAAAATAAAAAGCATAATTTCAGACTCAAGCCATGACCGCCGTGGCCATTGACACCAAGACCACAATTGACTAGGAAAATCACGCAGTAACCCCGTTCATGGAGTTGTATGGTGGTGGAGGTCCTCGAGGAGAAGGTGCCGGAGCTTGTGAATCAGATGATACAGTAATAACAAGCTTCTGGCCTCCTTGCTCACAATGCTGCCCAACATTGCAGATGTACCACTTTCTTCCCGGAGTAGCAAGTGTAATCACATCATTCCCGGTAGCTAATTCCTCGCTTCCTGCGGGAGCGACGCAGCTGTTGAAACCGGTTCCGTTCACCTTAACTACATTGTGATTTCCTTCCTTGTAGTTGAACACTGCAAGTTCATATATCATTCATTCATCTAGTTATATAATGAATTATAGACTAATTAAGTGGAAATTATTATTTAGCTAAATTAATTACCGAGTTTATCGCCGACCCGGAAGTCTTTGCCTTGAGCCCAAGCTTGATAATTGAATCCCACTGTCCAGCCAATGTAGTCTCCGACGATGAATTCTTTTGCCAGAGCGATTGGAACGAAAGCTCCGATGATGAAGAGGAAGATGAACGTAGTAGGATTAGAAGCCGCCATTAATGAAACTAATTTGGTTTAGTAGGTAGCTGAATAGATGGCTGGTCTCTTTTTTTTGCTTGAAGTGGTTTATGATAGAGGTCGCTTAAGGGTTGTACTTATAGATTCTAGTTTCAAGCTATTTTAGTAAAAGAGAGAGGATGAATGACCGGCTAAGGACGGCAAGAGTCCAAAAGAATCTGATTAATTTGCTATTGACGTTTGGTTGAATGGACAACCATAACCGGCAGGCCCTTGAATTTACCGCTTTAGTGCCGTCTAGTTGAATATAAGCCATAAATCTTGTATTCACTTATTATATTTTTATACACAAAAAGAGAATTTCAGATACACATTTCGAAGTATATGTATCTAATCATTTCACTAAAAATCTAGCTAGCATCTAAAATATAGGAGTTAATTAAGCATAAATTATTTTTTAATAATATATTTCATAAGGAAATATGTACAATGAAACGGGTTGGAAAGCCAACAAGGGGATTGGGTTAGTCTATTGGCATACTAAAACACTTGGTGATCATATAAAATGGAGAATTCCTGTAACGTGATCTATACTCTCCAATATGAGATGAATCTTCTGATGTGAACCTTTGTGAACATGCTAAGCTTCTCGAGGCGTCACCCCAAAAGCTTGATTTTATGTTCAAATTAAAATACATTTTGGGGGCTTAGTCATAAAATCTTAAGCTTTTGTATCACATGGAAACTGTTCTATATAATTAAAAAAAAAAAAAAAAACTGGTTTTGCGGTTTCTCATTCATTGATTTTCATGAAAATTGTTCATTTTATGGGAAAAGTTAGAAAAGATTTCTATGTCAAAAAGCATTCACAAATAAATTTTTTCTCAACAAATTTATATCAATTGTGGATGGGAGTAGGAAAAAATTTGTGGATCATCTCAATGTTTTAATAAAATTGTTATGCAACTGTTAAATGTGTTGATAGATGTAAAAATTGAAGAGGAGTACATGGCCATTCTTCTTTTAGCTTCTTTTCAACCCTCTTATGATGCACTTGTGACGACACTTTTGGTTGGAAAGGACACTCTCAGGGTTGATGGTGTGACAATTGTTCTACTAGAGATTGAGACATTCTAGATGCCAAGTAACATCTCTCAAGCATAAGGGTTGGTGGCCTAAGGTGATCCAAATCAACAGCGGGGAAGGAGCAACCAAAGGAACTCTAGAAATAGAGGAAGGTTATGCTCCAAATCTAGAGGGAAGAACATCGGAAAAAACACAAAATGTTACTACTACAGCAAGGAAGGACACATTAAAAGGGACTACAATCAACGAAAGTGAGATTTGGAGGAAAAAGGAAAATGTCCTAATTCAGATCAAGTAAATATTGCACAACATAGTTCAAATGGAAACGGTGATTTACTGCTGTCATCGTACGTACAAATTATCTTGTTGACAAGTGGATTTTGGATTCTCGATATTCTTATCACATGTGTCCTTATAGGGAATAGTATGATAATTATACACCCCTATACTAGAGGCACAGTTCTAATGGGAAATGATTTAGCCTAAAAGACTATTGGAATTGAGACCATAAAAATAAGCATGTTAGATGGTATGGTATATAAGAACATTAAGTGATGTACGTACGACGTGCATACTTGTGAACTTAAAAAGAATTTAATTTCTTTGGATACCATTAATTCTGATGGTTTTATTTCCGCAGTGACAAATGGCGTCTTAAAATTTATTAAAGTGGCTATGGTATTCATAAAAAGGGAAATGTCAAGGTAATTTGTATATATTGGTAGGGAGTATAGTTACAAGTGGAGTAGCTGTAACCACTCCATCGATCCCAGGTACTGAAGATACCAGTACTCTATGGCATTTACATCTTGGCCATATGAGTGAGAAAGGTCTGTAGGAACTTCAATGATATACTTTAATGTACTCTAATTCGCTTTGATGGGGTAATTTTTGCGTTAGGTTTTAGTATGTTGAGTTGGATCAATTCCGCATCAAAAGTGTGTTTAGATTGTTTAGGTTGACTCCAAGAAATTACAGTTTAAATGGTGAAGCAATCGAAGCATGAATAAAGTTTTTATGCTCATTGTAAGAGAAAATTTGATCGAGTGTTTGAACGGTAGTTTTAAAATAGACAGACAATCAAACCCGAGGCTAGCGTTGGAGAGAGTTTGATCCAATGTTCGAGCAATGAAGACAAGAGGATGAGCGTTCGAACGATTTATCTCACGGTGTCGAACGGTACTCTCTATCTGTCTTTTTCTGCATAACTAGAGAGCGGCGTGCGAGAGCTTTGGACTCATGGCTCAAGCGGTCAAGTTTTAAAGTACAACGTGAGACCCGTGTTTGAACTAGAGGGAAAGTACAAGCTTAAGTATTGAATGTGAGATCCGCGTGAGATGTAGCGTTTAAATGTTCAATACGAAAAATCTTTTAAAAATTCTAGAAAAGCCTATTTTGATTCCTATTTCATCTAGACTTCTTGGTAACCTATATAAACGCGTAAGGGATTGTTCCTAAATACTTTAGACATTATTTTGGAGCTTTAAGTCTTATGATTTCTAGATGAAAAATCTCTTTCCTATTTTTCTTCTCTTGGGCCATCAAACTTTCTTTTCTACTTTTTTCTTTCCTGCAGTTGCTGAGTGAGTTCATTTAACCGTTCATGGAAAAGATGTTGCAAGGGTGCAAATCTAAAGAGTTCTTTAGATATTGAGTCTATAAGTGTCAGAGTCTATATTGGGTTGTCTAAACCATGATCTGTAAGTCATCTTCTTTATGTGAATTTTCTAAGGTGGCATTTAATAGCCCAGAGGGTTTTTCTCTTTGATAGTTTTCTTAGATTTTTTCCTTCGTCATCAAAATTGCCTATTTTTGCTTTATTTTCTGCTTTATCTTTAATTGCAATTTGGGTGACTTGGCTGTTAATGTAATACCCCAAAATTTCCCATATTAATTTATTAATTTAAATATTTAATTTATTGAGTTTAGTTGCTAATTAGATATTTGATTTAAATAGGTGATCATGTGGAGGAGGTAAATCCAGAATTCGAAGTCACATGGTTAGATCATGAGATATGAGGTAAGGAAGGTATTTTGTAATTATCTTTAATTCTATTGGTCAAGTGCATGAGGCATGATATATGGGAATTGTATTGTATCATGATTAAATAAATTAAAAATAAAAATCTATTTAGAAGGAGTGGGTGTGCGCATGCATGAAAGAAGGATTTTTGGGATTCATATTTTAGGAAACTCCTAATAGGTTTTGAAGTGGGCGTAGGGTTTTATTGTTTTGAGAAAAATTATAAAAATCCTACTGTTTTGCTTTGGACGACTAGAAGAGGAGGAGACCTAATGTATGGTTGCTGGAAACAATAATGAGTTTAGATCGGTGCTAGGAGAAGATGATTTTTGTGGGTTTGCTGTTGTGATTGGAGAAGAGATTATTGCTTGAGGTTTTGTTTGTGAAAAGAGGTAAGTAGCAACCCTTCTCTTGGCAAAACTTGCATGGTTTAATGTTTAGACGTTAAATATCATTTTTTTTGATTTGTAATGATTTAAAAAATATGTTTGTGATGATTTAGAAGGATTTGGTTGAGATTTAGATCATGGAAAACAGTACATATTGTTCTTGTCGTTAGATTTTTTTGTTTACTTTGATATTGATGAAAAATCATGATTCTATTGCAAGGATTTGTAATTTATTGTGTTTGAGATGTTTTATCAAGTGTAAATAATGATTTAGACGAGTTAGAATTGATTTGGAATGGTAGAAATAAATTTTAGAAGATTTAAGAGAAAAATCGGATTTCTGAAAATTTCCCAGGATTTGAGAATTTACAAAGCTTTTGCTGGTAAGCGAGAAAATATTTCAAAGAGTTCTATATTGGAAGCCATTGTTAATGAGAGAATTCAAGAACAGATAGGAAAAAAATGGAAGATCGATCGCCATTTATGTTGCTACTTGAATTCACTCTGGGGCTTATATGTATATATATAAGATTGCCAAAGGAAAGTTTTCTGATTATACATGAAGTTGGAAATATTGTTTCACCTAAATTATGGGAAGTTACTTGATTTACAAGTGATGGAGTCCTAGAACAATTCGAACTTGTAAAATAATTCCGCAAGTTAGAACTTAAGCGTGTTTGAGGACTGAGCACACTCAGACATGAATGCTGACTTTTAGTGTATTTGGGTTTGAGGATGCGTTGGCTCCGATCCGAACCAGCCTGGTTGAACCCAAACCGGCCGTAAAGTATTCCTGAACCCAACCATGGGTGGGTTGTTTCAGCAGGGTCTGGACTTGAACTGACCCAAGTTGTACAAGAAAATTATATTATAGTTTTTAAAATCACAAATTAGATAACTCTAACATTTACTAATAGTTTGAAAATATATTTTCTCATTGGTTCGATACGCGTCTGGTTTTTATTAAAACATAGGATAAAATAATAAACCTAAAATTCTTTTCCAATTATTGTTCTTCCGAAAGAAAATTACATCAACTTAAATCACCAAGCATCATGATCTTAAGAAATAATAACAATAAAAGAGTAAATACATGATAAAAATAAAAAGCATAATTTCAGACTCAAGCCATGACCGCCGTGGCCATTGACACCAAGACCACAATTGACTAGGAAAATCACGCAGTAACCCCGTTCATGGAGTTGTATGGTGGTGGAGGTCCTCGAGGAGAAGGTGCAGGAGCTTGTGAATCAGATGATACAGTAATAACAAGCTTCTGGCCTCCTTGCTCACAATGCTGCCCAACATTGCAGATGTACCACTTTCTTCCCGGAGTAGCAAAGCGTAATCACATCATTCCCGGTAGCTAATTCCACGCTTCCGGCCGGTGCGATGCAGGTGTTGAAACCGGTTCCGTCCACCTTAACAACGTTGTGATTTCCTACCTTGTACTTGAACACTGCAAGTTCATGTATCATTCATTCATCTAGTTATATAATGAATTATAGACTAATTAAGTGGAAATTATTATTGAGCTAAATTAATTACCGAGTTTATCGCCGACCCGGAAGTCTTTGCCCTGAGTCCAAGCTTTATAATCGAATCCTTTGTCCAGCCACTGTCGTCTCCGACGATGAATTCTCTTGCCAGAGCGATTGGAACAAAAGCTCCGATGATGAAGAGGAAGATGAACGTAGGAATATTAGAAGCCGCCATTAATGAAACTAATTTGGTTTAGTAGGTAGTTGAATAGATAGCTGATCTCTTTTTTTTGCTTGAAATGGTTTATGATAGAGGTCGCTTAAGGGGTGTACTTATAGATTCTAGTTTCAAGCTATTTTAGTAAGAGAGAGGATGACTGACCGGCTAAGGACGGCAAGAATCCAAAAGAATCTGATTAATTTGCTATTGACGTTTGGTTGAATGGACAACCATGCATTTTGTGAGTCTCAATTCATGACCGGCAGGCCCTTGAATTTATCGTTTTAGTGCCGTCTAGTTGAATATAAGCCATAAATCTTGTATCTGTAGAATTTATTTATTATATTTCATTATGCACAAAAAGAAAATTTCATATACATATTTCGAAGTATATTTATCCAATCATTTCAGTAAAAGTTACGAAATCTAGCTAGCATCTAAAATATAAGAATTAATTAAGCATATATTATTTTTTAATAATACATTTCATAAGGAAATGTGTGTAACGAAACGGGTAATTGGTTAGCCAACAAGGGGATTGGGCCAGACTATTGGCATACTAAAACACTTGGTGATCATATAAAATTGTGAATTCCTGTAACGTGATATAGACTCTCCAATATGAGATGTATATATCTTCTGATGTAAACCTATAGACACCTGAAATTGTATTACGTAAGACAATGAATGGATATTTGTTAAAAAGAATCCATTCAATATTGACCGAAATTAAATTTCAGATACGTATATTTTATTTGTAACCAATGTAGACACCCCAAAATTGTACGATTTTTTATAAATCTTGAAGGAGAGAAATATCTTATTGGAATTTTCACTTCTTAGCATTGGGTTTGAGATCCTTAACCCATTTGAATCCAAGGCCACAAAAGAAAAGGCCCAAATTCAATCTTTTGAGCAAATTCAAACTTTTCCAAGTTGAATTTTGTTGACTTTTGACCCCAAAAAAATGAAATATTTTTTAAAGCAAGATTTCAAGATAATTTTTTCCGGTAATCAGGTTTTTAGCAATTTTATTGCATAAATGAATTTTTTGAGCCTTTAAATCTTGAAAAATACCTTTGTATTAACATGTTGAATCTTTTTACCGGACCTGAAAAACCGAAATTTAGCTTGGAACTGGAAAGTTGACTTTTATTCACTGGGAATTTGGGTCTGGAACTATTTTTAATGGATTCAAATGGAGGAGAGGAGGGGGGTGGGGGGTGTTTGCTTATTTACATATAATATCTTAAGTAAATAGAGATTAAAAAATACGAGGACATTTACTTAAATGATATTACATGTAAATAAGCATTGGCTGTGCAGGTAAGGGTCAAACCTATGCAGAGACTGTGCAAACAGTTTTTATTTTTTATTTTTGCCCTGAACGGAAATTAAATTTCGGTTACACATAATTTACTTATAACCGAAATAATATTTCGGTTATAGGTGTTTTTGTGTATAACCGAACAGTATTTTCGGTCATGGGTATTTTTGGTTCAATTTGAAAAAGCCCGTGAGCCTTCACTTATTTTCGGCCATACCTCTATTTGGGATGTCTGAATTCCCCAATTTGGCCTCTGAAATTGGCCAAATTACCCCACTTCATGCTTTAGACAAGAGTTGGAAAGTTCTAGACACTTTTTTGTGTCTACCCTTGTGACTATCCTATCCTCTTGGCCTTGCCTATAAATAGAAAGCCCCTCCTCAAGCAAATGGCTGGAGAATTGAAGGTCTAAGGCTTTTGAAGAAGAGAGAAAACTCTGCCCAAGTTCTTGCTCAAGTCTTTCAAGCACTCAAGATAAGCTCCTACACTTTTCTCCTTTGCTTTCCTTTTAATTTTGGCTATCTCATTTTCTATTTTTCTGTAGTGTAAAAGCCTCTATGTGTTTGTAGACCCAAAACCACGTCCAAAGTACTTAAAACATCCTCTCTAGCCGTAAAACGTGAAGAGAGAGCTTGGGGAAACGGATGTTGGGATGGATCCTTAGGATTAGACCCATTGTTACAAGATGATGATATGATTTATTTGATTTGTTGTATGCTTGCTGTGGTTCTTGGTTTTGATCTCAATCATGGAGAGGTTACATAGATCCATGCCCTCAATGGCATCTGATCTCAAATCTCTTCGAAAATTCGGATTTCCTACACTTTGTCATGTCACATATATCACTGTTTTGCCAAAATAGGCATAGATCTTAGGCTTACCATGTTCAATATGGTAAATCTGGGATCAGAAGCCTAAGATTAACTTCTCAAGACTTCGTGAATGGATTTTGAGTAATTTTATCTCTTAGAGATGGCCTTATGGTCTAATCTCTCTATTTTAGGCATTTTGCCTCAATCCGGGGAGATTTTGGCTCATCCTCTCCAATAAATGAGAGATTGGAGTCAAGTTTTGTTCCCTAAAACTTTTTGGGATTGTTTCAACTCATTTTCGATAATTTCAATCCAAATCAATCGGATCACACACACACCCTCACTGTTTTGGTTTGATTTCAATCAATTTCTTCAAATCTGGACAGCACCTGTACCCTGTCTTAAAACACTCATAACTTCATCATCCAAATGAATTTTTGAGTGATTCCAAAGATATGTGATAGGTGAGGATGTCTAGTTATTTCCTGTAAAATTTCAGCAATTTATATGGAGAGGATTTTTGATACCATCTGATAAAAGTCGACAAGTCAGTTCGGATCAGATTACTGGACTTGTTGCTTTGATTGAGTACCATTTGCTCATTTTTGCTTCGATTTGGATGATTTTAATCTTTGAGTTTTTCTTTGTAAGTCTATTTTCAAATCCAACTGGTTTCAAGAGTTTTCCCTTTGATTTGTGTCTTGTGTGTTTGATTGACTCAGAGCTGTTCAGCAGTAGAGTTCTGAGTTAACCTGTGATCCTCTGGGCATGTTCCAAAGGTCACACAAGTTACAAATGGATGGAGTTTTGTGTGAGGCCTATTTCCTTTGAAAGATGGCACCTCATACTTCATCCATGCAAGTTTCCAAGGATTTATATGGAGCCGATCTCCGTGAGTAGAGCCTAAAAGTTAGGCACTCGCTACTTTTTCTGGTTTTTAACAGCAGATTTGCTTGAGTATTTCTCTCTCGCCCTTAATCGGATTTGTAGACACCCCAAATTGCACTGCCAAATGAGAAAATAATAAAAACATGTAATTAGAGCTTAAAACAGGTCAAAAAGGCCTTAAAAATAGAATGAACAGGCTTTGCCCGTATTAGCTTCACGGGCCCATCGCGCCCGCAAATTATCTACGGACAGGCGCGTCCGTAGTATCTATACGGTCCCCATTGGACCGTAGTGTATTTACGGGCATTAAAGACACGTGCAAGTTTTGTCCTCCTCTCGATTTCCGAGCCTTATTTGAAGTCCAATATATCTTTAAACGAGCGGATTATGTCTTTTATTCGCTGAAGTCACCTTGGTTGGCTATGGATGGGCATTATCTCCAACTTTCTCTCTATCCTGAGGATCAGGCTATATCCTTTTGGACCAACCATGCCCCTGGGTGTGTCTATAAATAGAGGCTCATTCCTCTAGCTTAGGGCCACGAAATTTTGAAGTCAAGGAATTCTAAGAAGCTCCAAGAGAAGAGAAAGGAATCCCTGCTGCTCTGCCTGCTCAATCCAGGTAAGTCCCCTATCCTTTTTTATTTTCTGTCTTTAATTCTAGAAGTAATAGGATCATCTCTATTACAGTAGAATAAGGCCATATTTATTTTGTATCCCTAAACTTGTCTCCAAGTACCTCAAGGGTCTCTCTAGCCGTAAAACGTGAAGAGAGAACTAGGGGAAAGGGGAACAGGTGGATCCCTAGAATAGAACCCCATATCTGTTTTTTTCTTTTTCTTTTAGAATAAAGCCTCTGATTGTGTTTGTGTAACCAAACCTATCTCTAAGTACCTCAAGAGTCTCTCTAACCGTAAAACGTGAAGAGAGAACTAGGGGAAAAGAGAACAGGTGGATCCGTAGGGTAGACCCCCATGTGCTCTAATCTGTGAGATGTGGCTGTTTTAAATATCCTGATCATGTTTTAATGCTTTTTATGATATATCTGAATGAATCACATGAATCTATGATGTTTATAGCATGAGATCCCCAATTTTTGCCAAAATTTGGATTTTTGCCACTTTTGCACCTACAGCACTGTTTTTGCGATTTTTGTGGTTTTAGGCTAAGATCTTGGATTTATCATGATCAATATGGTAGATCTGAATCCAGAAGCCTGAAAATAAATTCTAGGGTTTCATGAGATGTTTTTTGAATTGTTTTTCATTATTGAGAGAAGACCCTACGGTCTCAGTTCTCCCCTTTTGGTGTTCTTCATCAACGTGGGTATTTTTGGTTTTTATTTTCTGATTTAATGTGAAATTTGGGCTTTATCTATGTCCTGGACTATTCAAGTTCAATTTTGAAATATTTTATAAAAATCATATTTTTCTAGATTTCTAGAATTTTGACTTGAAGCCAGATTTTTGGATTTTTCACTTTAAATTGATTTTATTTGATTTTTTCTCAATCTTATTTTGATCATGAAATCCTAGGAATGGTATGATCATATTTGATAGTTCTGGATCAATCAGACTATTCATATGAAAAAACCATATATTTTTGCTTTTTTTGTGATTTTTGTGATTTTTATAGCAAGCTTTTTCCTTTATTTTAAACATGAACAATACCTGGCAACCACTTTATGTGGATGAATAAGGGTGCCTAACACCTTCCCCTGTTCATAACTTAATCCCCTTACCCATCTCTGGTTTTTTTTTTTAGGAGGGATATTTTGCCCTAAAATTTGCCTTTTGTGCTTATTTGATATTTTGGTGTCCATTCACACCTAAATTGAATGGTGGCGACTCTTTGTTTTATTTAATCCCGTGTGATGATTGAGGAAATCATTAGATTGATTTTTTCCCATGTCTCACAACTGGCGACTCTGCTGGGGACTTGTGGATTTGAGCCTTTTGGTGTTTTAGTTCATGTTTTTGATATTTTTGGATTTGCTTGCTATTTTGTGTTCTTAAGCATGTTGGGTATGTTTTAAATCTGAATTATTGCTTAAGAATTCATGGGGGTAGAAACATGCTTAATTTTGATTTATAGGATTGTTTCTACAAACATGCGTAGGGGAGGTCCGTTTTGCTGAAATATGCTTATTTTTTGCTATATTTTTATGATAGCATGTTTTAATTTTCAGCATGATCTCCATGATGATTTTTGGGTGTATAACATGATCATATGTTTGCATGATAGATGATTTTTTTATGAGCATGTTTTGGTGCTATAGGATTGCTTTATTTACTTGTTTATTTTAAATATGCTTTCCTATTATGCCTTGGTTTGTTTATGCATGGCTGCGAAAAGAGTGGCAAGGGTTTGGGACGTTGTGAATGTGACCTATTTTTACAATGCACTGTGCACCTTTTATTTTTTTACACGGCCTACCCTTAACCTATAGGAAGTTGAACCCGAATGTGTGTAGCTTGGCGCAACGAGGTCGATACTTCGGAAAGCGAAAGTGAAAACATTCACCTTAGAACTTTGAGCTAATGATGTGATGATAATGTGGATCTGGGATTCTGGTCATCACTAGGCTTGAGTGCTAAGTTGCCATTAAGCCAAAACCCGAAACCCATACGCTTGAAGGTGGAGTTACACGTTTTTGGCTAAATTACACAATTACGTGGGAATATGGGGTTTGTATGATTGTGGGAAGGCCGTATGCATGGCTTACAAACCAGGGCATAATGCGGATGCCATATTGAAGGTAAACAAGGTAACAAGGTAATCCTATTGTTTTGCATTACTTTCATGTCATAGGGGTGTCATGGTACCCATTGGTTCGGGATAAAATTGGTCCCAAAATATGCATATTTTCTAAAGTTGGTGCAGCCCATAGGAAGAGTTTCTAACTCTGTTTAGAATTAATCCTACCCTATGTACACACAAGAGGCAACAAAAGGGTATCAAATTCTTGAGTATGATGTCAATTTGGAGGGTACATGTGCCCTCCCAAGCATGTGTTTTACAAATAGGCCAAAGTCCACTTTGGGACAGTTTAGAAGCTCTGCAATGGGTGAACCGTACGTTTGGATGAACAATGAAAGTGATCAAACCATGTAAAAACTGGAAAAAAATAACAGGGTTCCGTAAAACCGCATTTAGTACACGGGCTGGGCTGGCCCGTATTGGTTATACGGGCTAGGCTCGCCCGTGAATTGCATACGGTCACGGCTTGCTCGTAATTTTAATACAGGCAGGGCTGGACCGTACTGTGTATACGGTTTTCTCGGAATATCCAACTTTAATCAGTTTTTCCCACTAAAATATTCTTTTAACCTTTAAATAATGATAAAGGGAAACAAGTTTGAATAAAATGCTTCAAAAAAAAAAAACAAAAAAACAAAAAAAAAAAACAAAACAAACAAAATAATTAAAAAGAAAAAAAAAACAGAGAAAGGTTCATTGGGCTTCTGAAAGCCTTTGAATTTCAGACTTTTTCAAAACTCTTGGGCTTCTGAAAGCTTTTGAATTTCAGACTTTTTCTCAAAAAATCCTGGGCCTTTGAAAGCCTTTGAATTTCAGACTTTTTCTCAAAAAATCCTGGGCCTCTGAAAGCCTTTGAATTTCAGACTTTTTCTCAAAAAAACCCTGGGCCTCTGAAAGCCTTTGAATTTCAGACCTTTTTCTTTTGGGCCTCTGAAAGCCTTTGAATTTCAGAACTTTTGGGCCTCTGAAAGCCTTTGAATTTCAGACCTTTTTCTTTTGGGCCTCTGAAAGCCTTTGAATTTCAGAACTTTTGGGCCTCTGAAAGCCTTTGAATTTCAGACCTTTTTCTTTTGGGCCTCTGAAAGCCTTTGAATTTCAGAACTTTTTGGCCTCTGAAAGCCTTTAAATTTCAGACCTTTTTCTTTTGGGCCTCTGAAAGCCTTTGAATTTCAGAACTTTTGGGGCCTCTGGAAGCCTTTGAATTTCAGACCTTTTTCTTTTGGGCCTCTGAAAGCCTTTGAATTTCAGAACTTTTAGGGCCTCTGAAAGCCTTTGAATTTCAGAACTTTTGGGCCTCTGAAAGCCTTTGAATTTCAGACCTTTTCCTTTTGGGCCTCTGAAAGCCTTTGAATTTCAGACTTTCATCAAAACATCCCTGGGCCTCTGAAAGCCTTTGAATTTCAGACTTTTATCAAAAATCCCCGGGCCTCTGAATTTCAGACCTTTTCCAAAAATATCCCTGGGCCTCTGAAAGCCTTTGAATTTCAGACCTTTTTCAAAAAAAAAAAAAAAAAAAAACCCCCGGGCCTCTGAAAGCCTTTGAATTTCAGACCTTTCTCTCTTTTGTGGGACCTGTTGGAAGCCCTAGAATATTCCAACAATTCAATCCAAAATATAAAAAAAAAGAAAAAGAGAAGCAAATAAAGGAAAAAAAAAAAATCCAAACTCGTGTTCACCCAGCTTGCACATAGGCATTCATAGGCATGTGAATAAGATTAAATTGGCACTGATATTCTCTCTTTATTTTTCCAGGTACTAACACACTTGCAATCATAGCTCCTGTAACCAGATCAAGAGCTCGAGCCATGAATCCCATTGAAGATGAAGTTGATGCTCCTCATCCAGATGTTGTTCTACTCCAAGAACAAGTGGCAGGACTAGCCCGAATGCTAGAGAACATACTGTCAGTACAGGCCCAACAAGTGCAGGCCCAACAAATGCAGGCCCAGAACCAGGCATCCACATCTAACCCTGCACCTCCACCCCAAGTCAACGTTCCACCTCCAGTGCAACCAACTCCTGAACCCGTCTATGAACCCACCCCTGAACCTATACTGACCAGGGATGAGACAGCTGAATCAAATAAGGCTAAGGAAAAGGAAAGGATAAGGGAAGAGGTTGAAAGAAAGTTCATGCATAAGCTAGAAATGATCCAAGATGAACTTAGGGAAGTCAAAGGGGTAAACAACTTTGGAGGCACCAATTTTGAAGACCTGTGCCTATACCCCAATGTTAACCTGCCGGCCAAGTTTAAGTGCCCAGACTTGGACAAGTATGATGGCACTGGTTGCCCCATGAGCCACTTAAAGTTATACTGTGGTGCCCTATGCCAGTTCGGGCAGGATGAGGGTATCTTGATCCAACTTTTTCAAAGGAGCCTGACAGGAACCGCATTAAGATGGTTCGCCACTCTGGACCATGGAAAGATCAAAAGATGGAAAGACCTAGCCGATGCCTTCCTGGCTCAATACCGGTTCAATTCAGAGATCATGCCAGATAGGTATGACGTCATGAGAATGAGCAAAGGAAGGGATGAAACTGTAAGGCAATATGCCAAGAGATGGAGGGAGACAGCCTCCCAGGTCAGGCCACCCATGCTAGAACAGGAAATGATTTCTACCTTCATAAGCACTTTGGGTCAACCATTCTACAGTCACTTGGTGGGTCAGACCACCACCAATTTTGCAGCTTTGGTTCAAGTGGCTGACCGAATAGAAGATGGGATCAGGTCAGGTAAAATAATTGACCACTCTGCCATGGTAAGCCAGCAGGACCCCAACCTAAAGAAAGGAAGCGGGACAAAAAAGAATGGGAACAAGAAGGAGGGTGAGGTAAACATGGTACAGCCACCATCTGGCCCTAACAAGCCCATACAAATCAATGTACCCGCTCATTTTCCTACTCCATCTCCACCTACCCAGGCCCCTATGAGGGTTAATGTTCCAACAGCATCTTCAGACCAAAAAAGGGTTTTTACCAAAGAGGAAAAGGATGCCTATTTTGCAGCAAGGAGAAATAGGGTTTTCACCCCTATTCCAATGACTCCCTCTCAATTGCTGCCCACTTTATTGCAAGGAGGGTATATCACCTTAAGAGAACCTAATCCGAATGCATCTAAGGGGAGAAATTTTGACCCCTCCACCACTTGCGATTACCATATGGGTGCACCTGGACACCCTACAGACAAGTGCTGGCCTTTGAAACATGCCATTCAGGATTTATTAGACCAGAATACCCTGTCCTTCAATACAGGGGCTCCCAATCCTCCAAGAACAGATATTGGACAAAACCCACTGCCCCAACATCACGGGGCAGGCCCATCTAATGTCATAGGAGTCATCTCTTCTGACAAAATAACCTTTGACCCATCTCAATTAATTGCTCCCATAGGGACAACGGTCAAAGTATATTTTGACAGAAAAAGTGAAGGCAAAGAAATAAATATGATTTCAAAGGGGAATGATAGTGCTGCAAAGAACATTAGCTCATCTTTGGACCGGGTCTCATCCCTCATGGCCCAGATGAACATCACCAAGCCACCTTTGGTCATCAATTGCCATCCATCCACTTTTACTCCGCCCATTCAGTCTAAGCCACCATTGGTCATAAATTGTGACCCCCTTAGTGCATCAGTCACTTCTGCAAACCCACAACCAAAACAACTTCCTCCATTGGTTGTTAATGTTCCCATTACTCAGACTTCCATTGCCAATTCCAAACTTCCCCCATTGGTGGTAAACGTCCCTAAGCCTTCCTACATTGAATCGGCTGTACCATGGAACTATAGTGAAGCATTTACCACTACATGCCCTGCAGTTGAAAGCAAGGAAGAAAGTGAACCTCATGATGAGGTCAGGAAAATGTGTAGGGGTGGAAGAAAAACAGAAAGAAACAGAGAAGGATAAAGAAGAAGAAAGAAATAAAGGCAAGGCCAAAGTAGGGGAAGAGGCCCCTCAGGTAACTAACAGTGAGGCTGCTGACCTCCTGAAGGTAATAAAAAAGTGTGAGTTCAATGTCATTGAGCAGTTGAACAAAGTCCCTGCCCAGATCTCAATACTGGGCCTATTGTTAAATTCCGAAAAACATAGGGACTCCTTGTTAAGGATACTCCAGGGGGCCCATGTGCCTAAAAACATTGAACCAGACCAACTAGGCCGGATGGTTGGTCAAATTTTATCTCATAATGTCATAACCTTTTCTGAAACTGAAATTAGTCCAGCAGGATACCACCATGTAGACCCATTGCACATAGCTGTACTCAGTAAGGGTTGCATGATAGCCCGGGTCTTGATCGATAATGGGTCAGCCCTCAATTTCTGCCCATTGGTAACCTTTGTTAAGCTCAATCTGGAGCGAAACAAAATAAAACAAAACGGAAGAATTATAAGAGCATTTGACAGCTCTAAAACACACTCCCTAGGGGAGGTTGAACTGCCGGTCACAATTGGACCGTATATTTTCAACATCACATTTGAAGTGATGGATATACCTGCAGCCTTCAACCTACTCCTAGGAAGGCCGTGGATTCATACGGCTAGGGCCATACCATCTACCCTCCACCAGAGAGTCAAATACATTAGAGGGCAAAAGGTGATTACCGTCCTGGCCGAAAACTTGGTTCCCCCCATGTGGTCCCCTGATGTACCCTATATTAACACGGAAATGACAGCAGATAAGATGGCATTCCACTCTTTTCAATTTGAAGCTGTGAATTATATACCTGGGGGGTATCAGCAAAAAGAAGGAAAATTGACCTGTGCTGAAAAAATGGTCAAAAATGTATTAGAAAAGTACCATTTTCACCCTGGAAAAGGACTGGGGGTTAACCTACAAGGAAGGATAGAACCAGTACAGGTTAAGAAGATGGTTCACAGAGCAGGATTGGGGTCCAAGCCAAGGAAATGGAAAAGTCAAGGGCAGATAGAAGCTATGAAATTCCCACACATCAGGGAAACTTTTCCTAAGCTGTCTCACATGATTCAGCTGTCTCCTCCTGAGGATCAGTCTAAACCTCCATACTACAATGTCAACCCATTCCAGAAACCTAAATCCTACACAATACAACCATATGTTCCACCTCCACCTCCACAAGCATCTGGTGGGCCTGGGCCACAGACAGAACAAAAGCAGGATTTTTGTGAGGACGTAGGG
Source organism: Buxus sempervirens (assembly GCA_947561395.2). Taxonomy (NCBI): domain Eukaryota; kingdom Viridiplantae; phylum Streptophyta; class Magnoliopsida; order Buxales; family Buxaceae; genus Buxus; species Buxus sempervirens. The sequence continues at coordinate 14,494,084 of OX387182.1, forward strand.
GCATTCTTTGCCATGACAGAAAGCAACCAAGAAAAAGTAGCAGAGGAGCTACCTTTTATTGATTGGGCTGCAGTAGAAGTTCCATCTGGAACTGGCCCTACCGAAGAAGCAGGCAATGCAACTCACCCAGTACTGGTGATTTCTGATGCAGACCATGAGCTCGAGGAGCAGGCTTGTATCCATGCCCCAGATTCTTTCATTCTGAATAATTGGGAGGAAACTCCCCTTACTTTTGAAGCCGCGTTTGTTTGGCAAATAGACATGGCTTCCAAAAAAAAACTCCATTAGTGGAATGCCCTTTTCCTGAAGGTTTTAATGAGCCTTCGTCTTCAGGGAAAGATTTTGTAGAAGGCTCTCAAATAACACAAAAAAATTTTTCAGTTTTTTCTAGAAAAGATAAAGTTTTCAAAAAGGTCCAAACCATTTATGAACCATATAAGCAAACGGAAATGGATCAGGATGAGTATGACTTCGACCTTGAGCTCGACTTTGACCTAATGGGGGTTGAAGAAGAGACCGAGGACGAAGAAAACGACGTTCCAAAAGAAATCACATATCAATTAGAGCGTCATGAAAAGGGGGTCCAACCCAATATCGAAGAGACCATATCAATCAACCTAGGGACCGAAGATGACCCAAAAATAGTGAAGATTGGGGTATGTCTATCTGAGGTACAGCGGGATGAAATGATACGATTTTTGGCTGATTATGAAGATGTGTTTGCATGGTCGTATCGGGATATGCCGGGGTTAGACACAGATATGGTGGTGCACAGGCTACCCATTCTACCAGACTCTAAGCCAGTTAAGCAGAAACTGAGAAGGTTAAAACCTGAATGGACATTGAAGGTTAAAGATGAAGTGGTTAAGCAATTCCAAGCTGGATTCTTAGCAGTGTCCACATACCCCGAATGGCTTGCAAATATAGTGCCAGTACCAAAGAAGGATGGAAAGGTCAGAATGTGCGTAGATTATAGAGATCTGAATAAGGCAAGTCCAAAGGATGATTTTCCACTTCCACACATAGACATCTTGGTGGATAACACCGCTGTACATAGTCTATTCTCATTCATGGATGGGTTTTCTGGGTATAATCAGATTAAGATGGCTAAGGAAGACCAAGAGAAGACAGCCTTTATCACCCCTTGGGGTACCTTCCACTACACTGTCATGCCATTTGGACTTAAGAATGCTGGGGCAACCTACCAGAGGGCCATGACAGCCTTATTCCATGATATGATCCATAAGGAGATGGAGGTTTATGTGGATGATATGATAGCCAAATCATGTGAGGAAGAAGACCACTTGATCAACTTGAAGAAGGTATTTGACCGGCTTAGGAAATACAGTCTAAGGCTTAACCCTGCTAAGTGTGTCTTTGGGGCTACATCAGGAAAATTATTGGGTTTTATAGTAAGCAGAAGGGGAATTGAGATTGACCCAGCTAAAGCTAAAGCCATCATTGAAATGCCATCACCTAGGACCGAGAGGGAAGTTCGGGGTTTTCTTGGGAGGATTCAGTACATAAGCCGGTTCATAGCACAGCTCACCGCTATCTGTGAACCAATTTTCAAACTTCTAAGAAAGAATAACCCGACAGTCTGGAATGATGAGTGCCAAGAAGCCTTTGACACAATAAAGGAATACTTATTAAACCCACCTGTGCTAGTACCACCAACTCCAGGAAGGCCACTAATCCTATACTTGTCAGTTTTGGAGACATCAATGGGGTGTGTCTTAGGACAGCATGACGATACAGGCAGAAAGGAGAGGGCGATTTACTACCTGAGTAAGAAATTTACAGAATATGAAGCAAAGTATTCCCCATTAGAGAAGACTTGTTGTGCTTTAGTATGGGCAACTCAGAGACTAAGGCACTATTTCCTTAGTCATTCCACCTTATTGATATCCCGAATGGACCCTTTGAAGTATCTATTTGAGAAACCAGCTTTAACTGGCAGAACAGCAAAGTGGCAGTTGTTACTCTCTGAATTTGACCTCACCTATATCACCCAGAAGGCCATTAAGGGTCAAGCCATTGCAGATCACTTGGCTGCACACCCTTTACTAGAATACCAACCCTTAAAGACCAACTTCCCTGATGAGGCAATCCTGTTTGCTGAAGAGGAGGAAGGTGAAAGCTCATGGCAAATGTTTTTTGATGGGGCCGCCAATATGAATGGAAATGGAATAGGGGCTGTTCTGATCAAGCCAGATGGGGCACATATCCCAATCGCAGTGAAGTTAAGGTTTCAATGCACGAACAATATAGCAGAGTATGAAGCATGCATAATAGGGTTGCAAGCTGCCTTAGACCACGAAGTAGAGGAACTTGACGTATATGGGGATTCGAGTCTTATCATCTTCCAAACAACTGGTGAATGGAAAACCAAGGATCACAAATTGATCCCCTATCACCAGTATTTGGAAGAAATAAGCACCAAGTTTACTCGAATTTCCATCAATTATATGCCAAGGGCCAAAAACCAGTTTGCAGATGCTTTAGCAACGTTGGCTTCAATGGTCAGTATGCCAGAAGGGGTTGATATTAGACCATTGGAAATTGAAGTCAGAGATGAACCAGCTTACTGCCTTGTTTTAGAAGAAACCCCAGAAGAAGAAGTACCATGGTTTCAAGACATTAAGAACTTCCTAAATGATCGAAGTTTACCAGAAAATGTCACCTCTACAGAGAAAAGAACAATACAGAGGTTGGCAGGACAGTTCTTACTAAGTGGTGGGCAGTTGTACAAAAGATCACATAATGATATACTACTTAGATGTGTTGCAAAGAATGAGTCAGAAAGGATAGTTGAAACGGTACATGGAGGAGTGTGTGGACCCCATATGAATGGGCATATGCTTGCCAAGAAGATTCTGCGATTGGGATATTACTGGTCGACTATGGAGCATGATTGCTATATGCACGTTAAAAGATGTCATTTATGCCAAGTGTACGCAGATAACAAGAATGCACCCCCAAGTGAATTACACAGTATGACATCTCCGTGGCCTTTTTCTATGTGGGGTATAGATGTCATTGGAATGATCTCTCCAAAGGCATCAAATGGACACAGGTTTATACTTGTAGCAATCGATTATTTTACCAAGTGGGTAGAAGCGGCTTCTTATGCAAACATTACGAGTAGCCATGTTCTTAAGTTTTTGAAGCACAACATCATTTGCCGCTATGGTTTGCCAAGTGCCATAGTAACAGACAATGCTTCAAACCTTAAGAACAAAGACATGAGGAAGATGTGTGAACAATTTCAGATTACCCACCACAAGTCAGCGCCTTACAGACCAAAGATGAATGGGGCAGTGGAAGCAGCGAATAAGAATATAAAGAAGATTATTCAAAAGATGGTGGTGAGTTTTAAAGATTGGCATGAAATGCTGCCACTTGCTCTACATGCTTACAGAACCTCAATCCGGACTTCTACAGGGGCAACCCCATACTCCTTAGTCTATGGAATGGAAGCAGTTTTACCAGTGGAAGTGGAAATACCTTCACTAAGAGTACTAATGGAAGCAGAATTAGAAGAAGCTGAATGGATACAGGCTAGACATGATCAACTCAATTTAATTGAAGAAAAGCGTTTGAAGGCACTTAGTCATGGCCAATTATATCGGAAGAGGATGGCTAGGGCTTACAATAAAAAGGTGAAGCCCAGAACTTTCCAAGAAGGAAATTTGGTATTAAAGAAGATTTTACCCTTTTTGGAGGATCCTCGGGGAAAGTTCAAACCAAATTGGGAAGGACCTTATGTGGTTAAGAAGGTCCTATCAGGGGGAGCTCTCATCTTAACAGAAATGGATGGGAAGGATTTTCCTGAGCCAATTAACTCTGACGCAGTAAAGAGATATTTTCCATGAATGAATATTACTAGGAAATGATCTGAGGCCATCGTTCTTTATATCCCAAAATTTGAATCCCTAGTCAAACCAATTTGAGCCTGTTCGTTTTTTTTGTTAAACCCAAACTGGACTTACAGCCTTATACTGGGGCAAAGCCAATGAAGGCAAGGCCAATAAAAAAAAAAAAAAAAAAAAAAAAAAAAAAAAAAAAAAAAAAGAAAAAAATATAGGGGCAAATAAATGCCAAATACAAAAGAAGGGGAATGAGATTGAATTCACCATGACTGTAAGTCCAGTTGACCCATTTTCACACTTAGAAAATTTTGAGCCTTTAATACCTTTTCTTTCATAAACCAAACCTAGCCTTTGTTTCGTCCTATTATTAAGACCTCGGTGATTTTAGTATATTCATTCAACTTTCAGAGTAAGATTGGTGATGACGGAATGCAGAGGCCAACACTAGTGAAAACCGTAATTGGCACTAGGGGCAAGAAGGGCAAAAAGAAAAAAAAAGAAAAAAAAAAAAAGAAAAAAAAAAAGAAAAGAATCAAGGGTTGAGTTGATCATGGGGTCTAAGTTTCAAATCAGCATGACCACTGGAAACTGAGCAGATTAGCAAGGCCAATCATGAAGGAAAAATCATTAGGGGATGATTCTAAAGGTCACGGGGTAGACAAATTTGGTCTCTCCCTATTGCTTGGATTACCCTTTTCATTATTCAACCTGATTTTAATTCCTTTAATTATATGTGATTAAGTGTTTTGGATCAGCTTTCAAAAAAAAAAAAAAAAAAAACTATACTTTGGCCAATGATGAGAAATCAAATACTTTTTCATAAAACTTCTGTTTTTATAAGCATCTGAGAATTCTGAGGCCAATAATATAAAACCTATTTTTGAATTAAATCTAATATCTTTCCACTAATGGAGTTTGCTTTTGTAAAAAAGTATGAAAAAAATGAATGAAAGAAAAAAAAATGATGAAAGAATCTAATCCCTACTCCCTAACTGCTCCTCAAGCTCCCTAATCCTAGCTGCCTGAGTTGCAATGATTCTAGAAGCACCCTCTGCATCAGGATCACTCAAAAAGGAGATGACCTCATCTGAAAAAGAAAGCTTGATCTTCAACGCCCTAAGGTCGGCCAAGGAATCCTGATGCTTCTTCCGCATCACACGGACTTCAAAGCGACGAGCCTGCCTTTGTTCTTCAAGTTTCTTCTCCATGGCAATGCGGCCAGACTTCTGCTCTTCAAGCTTCCTCCCCAGAACAAGGACTTTCATCCTAAGTTCTTGAGCCTCCCGTACCCATATTTGTTGAAGCCGCTTATGGGTTGCCCTTTCTGACTCCAGAATGTCCTCATAAGTAGGAGGAAGAACTACAGGAGGATCCTCTGGTACTGGGGCATGACTCTGCACCTGTTCCTTGATCCAGAAATGATAGTCCTTCACATGGGACTCAGAAAAGACTGGACCCCGCAGAAAGCAAACATAGGACCACTCTTTCATTAATTGAGCATTTAGCCCCATGGTGGCTGAAGTAAGTGGCCCTATAAAGCTCTCATAACCTGTGGGAATCATAATTCCTTGGGTCGCTCCAAATTGCCGAAGAACCCTCAAAGGAAGATAGAGAACAGCAAATTTCAAGCCTGCTAGGGCCAGAAAATTTTTATCCCTAAAGCTAATCACTGTCTCTGGAGTGGGCTGATAAGTGCCAGGCCATCTCACTTGATCATCCTGGAGAGTACCCAAGAAAGTGAACCAGCCTTGCTTGCCACCTTGGATGTTAGGACATCCCCTATTGCTCATCAAAACAGGAACTTTCAATCTTGGAAAGAAGCGGCGAGTTATTTCTTCAACCTGGCTAAGATGGTCAAGCAACCAAAGCTGCAGAAAAAGGGAGTATTTCAATTTATTTCCAAAAAGAAAAAAAAAAGAGAAAAAAGAAAAAAAGAAGAAGGAAGAAAAAGAGAGAGAAAAAGAAAAAAAAGAGAAGAAAGAAAAAAAAGAAGAAGAAGAAAAAAGAGAGAAAAAAGAAAAAGGAAAGGAAGAATAGAAAGAAAAAAAATATATAGAAGAAAAAAAAAAATACATGCATATTTTACCTGTAGGATAGGGGCGCAGGCAAGGAAGCGTTTCTTCTTCCTGAAATAACAATCAGTAAGAGCCTGATATATCTCTGCTAGGATCATAGGGGCCAACCTCTCGCGTTCCCTAACCTGACAGATAACTGAGATAAGAGCCAAGTCAACCTGGTCATCACCCCGTGGAAAAAGCAGCTGATTGACCACTATCAGGGTCAATGCATTAAACCTAGAGTCCTTGTCATTACTCCTCAGAAGTTTTTCAGTCAAAAAGGTCTTGGACAAGGTCAATAGTGCATCAGAATTTCCTAAGTCCTTCTTCCCTATACCCAAGAAAGTGGAAGCCTCTTTTTTATAACTAAGCTTTAGGGGTGGGTTCACAACTTTTTCAGAAAATCTAAGGCCAAGGATGGTTTCAATCTCTTCTATGGTAGGAGTCATCTCTTTATCATCAAAACGGAAGAGATTCAGCTCAGGTACCCAATGGCCTATCAAAGCTTCAATGATTTCCCACTTAAAGGGAATTTTAGGGAGGTGTAGGATGTGCCCTAAGTGAATGGAATCCCAACGAATCTCCTCATCAAGGGTCATGGAGTTAACCCATCTATCATAAAAGGAATCCACAATATTGTACCTGGTAAGATTAGGAGGTTTTGATCTAACAGGTTGTCTTGCAGGAGGAGATTCAACGGCAGGAGAAAGCGGCGTAGGGGAAGCCATGGAAGCGCCAAAGAAGCCAAAGAAGCCAAGGAAAGCGAGAAAAGACGTGCTCAGGGAGTTTTTCAATTAATAAGAGTGTCACAATGACGTTCCCTGGGAGTTTATATAGAAAAAATCGCAAGGCAGTAAATTCCGTAATTATATTACGGGCAAAGCGCGCCCGTATAGGCATTACGGACACGCCTGACCGTGAAAACTTCACGGGCAAGGTACGCCCGTAGTAATTTTACGGGCACGGCTTGCTCGTAGTATAAATACGGTTCCTTCGAAAAAATGCAAAAAAATGGGAATTTTTAATTTCCTTTGTTTCCCTAAGCTTCACCTGTCCCTGTTTAACATTCATGAGGTAATAAATACTATAAATAAAGAAGAAAGAACACAAATGGAAATAAATCAAACTTCTTTTATATACATGAATGTTTACATCACTTTTACCAAAAAAAAAATAAATACAAGTGTATATGAATAATCCTAATCTAATGACCATGCAGGTCCGATCCTACTGCCACGGCCTTGTCCTCTGCTTCGTCCTCGGCCTGAAGATCGCCTGCGCTCAAAGACATGCCGCACCACATTGCGGGCTGTGCTACGCGGCATCCTGCTCAAAACAGACTGAACATCATGCCACATATATAAAGGTACAAGGCCAGCAGTGGGATGATCAGGAGGAACATACCCTGAAGTATCTACATCAGAATCAGTACGGGAAGACTCTTCTGACGTATCCACAGCAGCATGCGTCTCCTCGATATCCTCCATAGTAGGACTAGCTGGGGCAGAGGTCTCAGGTACATCAGCATCAACCCCAGGCTCTACAGGATCAGCTGTAGCCTCCGCCATCACCGCAGTCTCCACGGTAGGCTCTACCACAGCGGCGTCCACAGCCGAATCCATATCAACATCAGCAGATGTAGCAGGAGCCGTCTCAGCTACTGGGGCAGACTCTGGCACGTCCTCAGTAGCAGGTACAATATCAGCCTCGACCTCGGGCTCTGCTGCAGGAACCTCCTCTGGACTAGGAGACGTCACGAACTCCACCCGTGCCACAGAAAACACCTCATCCCGGAAATGCATAGGCACGGGTGAAGCAGGTGAAGAGGGACCAGCTGTGTACTCCTGAAACTAAGAGAAAAATTCAGTCAGAACAAGACAAACAAATACAAAAGCAGGAATGGAAATAAAAGAAGAAATTAACCTGAGTATCGGATGGACCCGCCTGGTCCTGTGCATCAGATGGACCCGCCTGATCATGTACATCAGATGGACCCTCCTGGCCCTGGGCTCTGGCTAGCTGCCCTCGGAGATCGGAGATGGTAATATAGAGGGCATCCCGCTCGGCGATTGCGGCGTCACGCTGGCGCTCTAGATCAGCATAGCGAGACCGGATCTCTGCCAACTGAGCCTCCTGAAATAGAGAAGAAAGAAGTCAGAAAAATGCTAAGGACAGATGAAATAGAAATAGAAGATCACAAAAGAAGAAAGCATACCGTAGTGTCATAGGCCCTAATCACTACCCCTCCTATCTCCGTGACTCCGCCACGGACAGGCATGGGTGACATGAGGCACCCAACAGAAGATCGCCTGAACCAGGCATCATAGTCACCCTCCTCCAATAATGTCTCTGCCTCAGTCCAATCCAAGAACTGGGCAGGATCAACAGGCATAGGAGGATAGAAAGGAGTAGTATCTGGCGGGATGGCAGGAATCCGTGGCTCTCCCACATGCTGAAAAAAAAAGCGCTCGCCGCAATACCAGATGCTGCCCAGCTGACCAATAAAGAACTGGTATCTCTGTCGTCTCTGGTCAGGGACAAATGCATCATCTCTGGCTGCCTGCAGGGCTAGCACCTCATGAATGTCCTCCATCCTGGGGACAAATAGCTGAAAAACAGAACAGGACATCAGATATGCGATCCAGAAAGAAAAGAAAAGAAGAAGTAGAGGAATTAAAAGAAGATTACCTCAGACTGGTATAACCTGTCTAAGTGGGCCCGGGCGGACCTGGGACGACTCTTTTCAGAGTCGTGCTCTACATGACACCATCTAAGTGCCATGGGATACGTCTCCTCAGGCATCGTAGAGGTAGGGCGGAAATAGGGAATATAAACCCTAGCAAAAAACTGCAAGAAAGAAGAAAATAGTCAGAAGAATAGAAAAGGAGAGATAAAAAGAAAGAGATAAAGAAAAAGGTTCACCTGCAAGAAGGGCCAGAAGAACCTGCACCCAACTCCAGCCCCTCTGGAGGTAGAGAGGCCGCTCACTGATCGGCGCAAGCCAGCCAGAATAGTACCAAATATAAGCGGGCCCCAGGCGTACCTCCTCGCCCGCTGCAGATCTCCCAGAAGACTCAAGAAGTGAGGACTAACTGAGGTCGTGTCCTCTGGGAAGAAGCATGATCCCATCATATACAGAAAAAGGAATCGGAAGGCGAAGGGAAATACATGATCACCGGCAGCAAGCTGGCCAAACTACCTCCTCCCGAAAGTCTCTCTCAGCCATGTCAGAGACAATCTAGCTCTCCCCCGATCCCATGCCTCAGGAGGCAGCACAATATATCCAAGATAAGCTGCAATCTCATCAGCCTCTGGCATAGTCATCTCAGTAATAACATCACCGATCATCCTAATCCCGGTGATGAGTGTGAAATCAGAAGGCCGGATCCCAATCTCTATATCTGGGAAGTGAAAGCTCAGTGTCTCTGGGAAAAACCTCTCCAACAATGCGGCAATGAGGGCCCGATCTAAGCGTACGTCCGGGATAGTGATAAACATGCCGAAACCATACAATCCTAGCTCCCGACGATAGGCCGAACTGCAAGCTCTCAAAAATTTAGTAAAGCTAGCCCAGCTCCCTCTATAATGGGACATCGGATACTCCAAAGGGATATCCGCCCTAACGCATGCCGAAGGATGAGTCCTCAAACCATGCAGAAGATCGGTGACCCTAATCTGGGCAGCCACCTCCTCAGGGATCTCAACCCTGGTCCTGGCCTCATCTCTACCACGGCCACCTCTACGGCCTCCTCTACGGCCCTCATCATGGCCCACATCTCTGCCTCCAGCTCTGCGTCTGCTACGGCTCCTATCTCTACCAGAAGCCTCAACAGCCGGCTAAAAGAAAATAATTGAAGAATCAGGAAGATGTATTTTAGGGAAAGGATATGAAATTGCAGAAAGGTTAGAGAATACCTCTGGGGTCGCCTCACGTGAATCCCCAGAAGGGAGATCAGGGATATCAGAATCAGAATCCCTCTCGACCCTCGAAGACGAGGCCACATCAGCAGGATCTCGCCTAACCCTCGAAGAGGAAGGCTCATCTGCAGGATCCCTAGAAGCTGATCGAAGACGAGCCATCTACGGTTCAAATCAGGGAGATGTTAATTATTCTTGTTAAAATTCTTAATTGCTTAATCTTTATTTTAACCAAGCTTATTTGATTTACAGGAAAAAGAAAATGGAAAATGGAAGAAAATGATTCAGAAATTCCCAATCAAATCAAAAGGAGTTTATTTTTATGTTTGGAGAAATTTTATTGTTTTATTTACTTGTCTTTGCTTTAATCAAGAAAATATAAAAATTATATGTAGGAAATTTAAGCCTCCTGTATATTCTATTTATATCACAAAAAAGATATGTGTGTTAAGGATTGATTTTAATCTTCTCTTTTGTATTTTTGTTTCAGGATGGAAATTCAAGCCTAATTGTGTTGTGATTGTGGTAAGAGAAGTGCTCATCAAGTTTAGGCTTATTCAGTTATAGATTCAAAAATATCATAGTTGTCAATTGGATTAAGGATCGGCTTGATGGAGTCAGAATCATTGGCCTAGCAGCTCCTAAAGTATAGATCCTAGTGAATCAAAATCAAGTTTCTGAAGATGCATGGGTGAGCAATTGGCCAAAGTAAAGTTTCAAGCAATAGCCCGGAAGTTGGACTTGATCATACAAAAGTCTGCTATCATGCAAAATACAGCACCAATAAAAACATGATTGCTCCATATCAGCATTTCATGGTAAGGCAGCACAACAGTCCTAAACACTGAAGAATGCAGAAAATTGAACATGAATTGAGCATTTGCAGAGGACAAACCAGAAAACATTATACATTCAGAGACAAAGAATCATTCAGTGTTATGTAATAGAAAAGTTTGAAAAATTATTCACCAAGGAACCCCGGATCAAAATGGATATCCTGGGAATAAGTATTGGCCAAAAAGAAAAACCAAAGGAAACAGGTTAAGCAAAGATTCATTTCTGGTTGCAGATACAGGTTTCCAGATACTAAATGAAGAATTGGAGATTATTTTCAAACCACAAACAGCAAGTCAAAGTTTGTACATAAACCGGATTCGTCCAGATTATATCAATGTTTTATATGAAATAAGGTTCGGTCACTTACCTGTTTCGATCGAAATAGGAAGTGTTGTTAAACCTCAAGGGATGATTACAGTCGATTGAGAGAAGAGGAAGCACTCCAATGACTTGGTCACAGCCACGGCAATGCTCAATCCAGGAACAGTTGCTGGAGATAGGAAGGCTCGTCGGAAAAATAGTAATCACCGGAGATGATAGGAGTTGCCGGAATGAACAGTGGTCGCCGGCGAAGTCACAGAAGCTCGTCGGAGAAGGAATCGGACCGTTGGAGAAGAAGGAAAGACCGCAGAGAGAAATACGGGCAGAAGAGGTTTAGGGCAAAGTGCGAGCAGAAGAGAAATGGTCGCGATCGCGAGCTTAAGAAGAAGAGTAAAATCCGTAACATCAGTACGGGCATCGGACGCCCGTGAAAACGCTACGGTCCCGGTCGCCCGTGAACCCTCTACGGGCAGAGTCTGTCCGTAAGCCAAATACGGGCGAAGCCATAAATTGCGTATTTTATCATTTTCTCACAATTTTTAAGAGATTAATGTTTATATTAGTTGTAAGTTGCAAGGATTGCCATCTTACCCACTTTCGTTTAAAAATTTTGTCTCAAATCTCACTTCATAGCCCACAAGTGCTCAGTGAGAGGAGAGAGGAGGATTTGGCCCTTAAGCTGAGGGATTTCTTAGCAAATCTTCCACAATCAATTCTTTTTTTCAAAAATCATCCCTTTAATCCTTGCAAAGTGCAATTGATTAGACAAAAATCTCAGAAAGTGCAATTGGTGGGTCTTTTTGCTCTCTGCTTGTAATTGGTTCCAATTACCAGCAAAGAGGGGGCAGCTGTAGACACCCCAAATTGCACTGCCAAATGAGAAAATAATAAAAACATGTAATTAGAGCTTAAAACAGGTCAAAAAGGCCTTAAAAATAGAATGAACAGGCTTTGCCCGTATTAGCTTCACGGGCCCATCGCGCCCGCAAATTATCTACGGACAGGCGCGTCCGTAGTATCTATACGGTCCCCATTGGACCGTAGTGTATTTACGGGCATTAAAGACACGTGCAAGTTTTGTCCTCCTCTCGATTTCCGAGCCTTATTTGAAGTCCAATATATCTTTAAACGAGCGGATTATGTCTTTTATTCGCCGAAGTCACCTTGGTTGGCTATGGATGGGCATTATCTCCAACTTTCTCTCTATCCTGAGGATCAGGCTATATCCTTTTGGACCAACCATGCCCCTGGGTGTGTCTATAAATAGAGGCTCATTCCTCTAGCTTAGGGCCACGAAATTTTGAAGTCAAGGAATTCTAAGAAGCTCCAAGAGAAGAGAAAGGAATCCCTGCTGCTCTGCCTGCTCAATCCAGGTAAGTCCCCTATCCTTTTTTATTTTCTGTCTTCAATTCTAGAAGTAATAGGATCATCTCTATTACAGTAGAATAAGGCCATATTTATTTTGTATCCCTAAACTTGTCTCCAAGTACCTCAAGGGTCTCTCTAGCCGTAAAACGTGAAGAGAGAACTAGGGGAAAGGGGAACAGGTGGATCCCTAGAATAGAACCCCATATCTGTTTTTTTCTTTTTCTTTTAGAATAAAGCCTCTGATTGTGTTTGTGTAACCAAACCTATCTCTAAGTACCTCAAGAGTCTCTCTAACCGTAAAACGTGAAGAGAGAACTAGGGGAAAAGAGAACAGGTGGATCCGTAGGGTAGACCCCCATGTGCTCTAATCTGTGAGATGTGGCTGTTTTAAATATCCTGATCATGTTTTAATGCTTTTTATGATATATCTGAATGAATCACATGAATCTATGATGTTTATAGCATGAGATCCCCAATTTTTGCCAAAATTTGGATTTTTGCCACTTTTGCACCTACAGCACTGTTTTTGCGATTTTTGTGGTTTTAGGCTAAGATCTTGGATTTATCATGATCAATATGGTAGATCTGAATCCAGAAGCCTGAAAATAAATTCTAGGGTTTCATGAGATGTTTTTTGAATTGTTTTTCATTATTGAGAGAAGACCCTACGGTCTCAGTTCTCCCCTTTTGGTGTTCTTCATCAACGTGGGTATTTTTGGTTTTTATTTTCTGATTTAATGTGAAATTTGGGCTTTATCTATGTCCTGGACTATTCAAGTTCAATTTTGAAATATTTTATAAAAATCATATTTTTCTAGATTTCTAGAATTTTGACTTGAAGCCAGATTTTTGGATTTTTCACTTTAAATTGATTTTATTTGATTTTTTCTCAATCTTATTTTGATCATGAAATCCTAGGAATGGTATGATCATATTTGATAGTTCTGGATCAATCAGACTATTCATATGAAAAAACCATATATTTTTGCTTTTTTTGTGATTTTTGTGATTTTTATAGCAAGCTTTTTCCTTTATTTTAAACATGAACAATACCTGGCAACCACTTTATGTGGATGAATAAGGGTGCCTAACACCTTCCCCTGTTCATAACTTAATCCCCTTACCCATCTCTGGTTGTTTTTTTTAGGAGGGATATTTTGCCCTAAAATTTGCCTTTTGTGCTTATTTGATATTTTGGTGTCCATTCACACCTAAATTGAATGGTGGCGACTCTTTGTTTTATTTAATCCCGTGTGATGATTGAGGAAATCATTAGATTGATTTTTTCCCATGTCTCACAGGATTAATTTGAATTTTTGTGAGACATGGAAAAAATCAATTTAATGATTTCCTCAATCATCACACGGGATTAAATAGAACAAAGAGTCGCCACCATTCAATTTAGGTGTGAATGGACACCAAAATATCAAATAAGCACAAAAGGCAATTTTAGGGCAAAATATCCCTCCTAAAAAAAACAACCAGAGATGGGTAAGGGGATTAAGTTATGAATAGGGGAAGGTGTTAGGCACCCCTATTCATCCACACAAGGTGGTTGCCAGGTATTGTTCATGTTAAAATAAAGGAAAAAGCTTGCTATAAAAATCACACAAAATCACAAAAAAAAATAAAAAATATATGGTTTTTTCATATGAATAGTCTGATTGATCCAGAACTTTCAAATATGATCATACCATTCCTAGGGTTTCATGATCAAAATAAAATTGAGATAAAATCCAATAAAATCAATTTAAAGTGAAAAATCCAAAAATCTGGCTTCAAGTCAAAATTCTAGAAATCTAGAAAAATATGATTTTTATAAAATATTTCAAAATTGAACTTGAATAGTCCAGGACATAGATAAAGCCCAAATTTCACATTAAATCCAGAAATAAAAACCAAAAATACCCACGTTGATGAAAAACACCAAAAGGGGAGAACTGAGACCGTAGGGTCTTCTCTCAATAATGAAAAACGATTTAAAAACACATCATGAAACCCTAGAATTTACTTTCAGGCTTCTGGATCCAGATCTACCATATTGATCATGATAAATCCAAGATCCTAGCCTAAAACCACAAAAATCACGAAAACAGTGCTATAGGTGCAAAAGTGGCAAAAATCCAAATTTTGGAAAATAGTGGGGATCTCATGCTATAAACATCATGGATTCATGTATTCATTCAGATATATCATAAAAAGCATTAAAACATGATCAGGATATTTAAAACAGCCACATCTCACAAATTAGAGCACATGGGGGTCTACCCTACGGATCCACCTGTTCCCTTTTCCCCTAGTTCTCTCTTCACGTTTTACGGCTAGAGAGACTCTTGAGGTACTTAGAGATAGGCTTGGTTGCACAAACACAATCAAAGGCCTTATTCTAAAAAAAAACAGATATGGGGTTCTATTCTAGGGATCCACCTGTTCCCCTTTCCCCTAGTTCTCTCTTCACGTTTTACGGCTAGAGAGACCCTTGAGGTACTTAGAGACAAGTTTAGGAAGACAAAAACAGATATGGACTTATTCTACAGCAATAGAGATGATCCTATTACTTCTAGAATTGAAGAAAGAAAATAAAAAGGGATAAGGGACTTACCTGGATTGAGCAGGCAAGCAGCAGGGATTCCTTTCTCTTCTCTTGGAGCTTCTTAGAATTCCTTGACTTCAAAATTTCGTGGCCCTTAGCTAGAGGAATGAGCCTCTATTTATAGACAAGCACAGGGGCAAGGCTGGTCCAGAAGGATATATCCTGATTCTTAGGATATAGTGAAAATTGGAGATAATGCCCATCCATATCCAACCAAGGATAAATGAGATAATTCGAACAGATAAAGAAGAGAATTCGATTATCCAAGAGAGATATTTGGGTGCAGATAAGGCTCAAAAATTAAAAAGGTAAAATTCGCACAAAGACCCCCGTGCCCGTATATATATTATGGTCGCGCCCTGCCCGTATTATTAATACGGGCACGCCGTGACCGTATATCAACTGCAGATATGACCAGTCCGTAAACAAAATACGGTCATGACTAGTTTGGCCAGATTTTATACTTTTTTGACCTGTTTCAAATCCCAATTAATATTTTCAATTATTTTCTCATTTTTAGTGCAATTTGGGGTGTCTACAGCTGCCCCCTCTTTGCTGGTAATTGGAACCAATTACAAGCAGAGAGCAAAAAAGACCCACCAATTGCACTTTCTTAGACCTTTGTCTAACCAATTGCACTTTGCAAGGATTAAATGGATGATTTTATAAAAAAAAAAGAATTGATTGTGGAAGATTTGCTAAGAAGTCCCTCAGCTTAAGGGCCAAATCCTCCTCTCTCCTCTCACTGAGCACTTGTGGGCTATGAAGTGAGATTTGAGACAAAATTTTTAAACAAAAGTGGGTAAGGTGGCAATCCTTGCAACTTACAACTAATATAAACATTAATCTCTTGAAAATTGTGAGAAAATGATGAAAAAGACAATTTTTCTGGGTGGCCTGCAGTTGTAGCACAATGAACAGCAAATAACAGACACAACTCAAAATTACACATTTGAAAAACATCTCATTAATTGGACTTGCTTTGGTCAAACAATGAAATGATAAAAACATGGATTCGAAGATAGCCAATGAAACCCCTGCTTGAAGTGGGGTGGCGTCTCTTCCTTATCTCAGATTTCTTGGAGCTCTCGTGGCTATGAAAAGAAATCTGAGACAAGCAATTTTTGAAAAGAATGTGGATTTAAAATTGACCACTGCAAACTCAATTGATTTTGATGTTTTTCACTTTTTGAATTTTCCTGATTGATTTTCTTATTTGATATACCTGGGTGCCATTTGATGCCCGAACCTGTGTTTGAATATTTTGCAACTTGCTTTTGCTTCTTTATCTTCTTGCTCTCTCAATAACGATGTATGTGCCCTTACTGCCCATAACCTGTCTTCATGCTTTTTAATTGCCCAAGTGAATGCCCTCATCTTGATTGATGGATCATGATCTGTTGATCTAATCTCATGCCTGTACAACCCATGATCTGTCTTTCATGCCTTCTTGCTACCCCAGTAAAATCCTTCTTCATGATTGAAGAATTGGGAACCTTTGTTTAACATGCCATTGCTTCAAAGCCTTTTTTTTTCTTTCAAATTCGAAGACTAAAGTTTGATTGCTTCTTCCAGATGTTGGAATTCATTCCAATGAAAACCCAGAAGGAAAGACACTGAGCATGCCCCGGTTTTGATTGTTTGAAGAAGTATTTGCCCCTCAGTAGAGATGATCCTCTTTTTTCCTTTTTCTCTCTTTTTTTTTCTTTTTCTTCTTCTCTCTTTTTTTTTTCTCTTTTTTTCTCTTTTTTTTTTCTTTTTTTTTCTTTTAACTTTTGCCAAAAAGAAACCCTAATAGAAGAATGCAAATGCAAACATAAGAAAATATGTTTTATACTAGTGGCCTCAGAATTCTCTAATGCTTGCAAAACCAATGTTTTATGAAAAGATATAGATTCTCATCATAGGCCAAAAATATATATATATATATATATTTTTTTGCTTTTTTGTGTTTTAATATTTTTTGAAAAAATGATCCAATCACTTATTAGCATATAGTCCAAAAGAATTAAAATCAAGTTGAATAATGAGAAGATTATTTCATAAAATGAAGAAAAACCAAAATAAGCCTTTGGAACCTTTAGAATCATTCCCATGAGCATCGGTTTGTCAATTGATGCTCCAGATATGACGACTCTTTCAATCTAACTCTTTTGCCCCAGTCTAGAAAGACATTTTCCTTCATCCAATTGAAAAGCAATTGTTTCTCCATTGTATCCATGATATGAGAATTTATGACTTCAACTTCAGAAATAATTTCCTAATGGCAATTTTGATGGCCATCAACTTGTTCACATATTATAGTTCTGATTATGTTGCTTCAGTCTTGAAAAGAGAATTTTCCTTAATCACTTGGAGAGTGACTATATCTCAAAAGTAACCACCAACATGAAGACTTCACTTGGATCTATGCCAATTCTGGACTTTCCTCTTTGACGATTTCCTTCTTGTAGATAGCTGATTATTTGCCATGTAGCGCCCTTCCGGGTTTTCACTACATTTTCTCCTCCTCTTCTTTTTTTTTTTTTTTTTATCCTTCATCACCAGCAACTATGTAGTCCAAACTGTCTTAATTCAAAATTTCTTAATCAAAGAGGACTTATGAATGGGACGAAATGAAGGCTTGGTGTTTGTTTAGAAAGAAAAGGAATAAAAGGCTCAAATATCCTATGATCAAATGGGTTAACTGAAATTGTAATTTTTAAGGCATTTCTTCCCTTGGAATGAATACAAAATTGCCCCAGTAATGAAGTTCTTCCCTCAATTTGATTTCTTCATTTGAAACTTATTCTCTAGTATTGAACTTCTTTTTCCGTTCTTCTCTTCACAATTTTGAAGACATTCTCCAAATATCTCATAGTATTTGATGATCTCTTTTTATTTTTTCTTCCTTTTTCTTTTTCCTTTTTTTTTTCTCATTTATTTGCCCCTTTTTCTGAAAACATATTCAAAATCCCTTTTGAACTTCAATAATTGTCCCTTTATTCCTTTTTTTTTTATGCCTTAATAAATTTGCCCCAGTGTGGGGTTACAATTCTCAGTTTAGGTTACTTGGAAAAAAAATGTATCAAGCTCAAAGGGTCTAAATAGGGATTTCAAAAATTTTGGGGATATAAGAAAGAAAGGCCTCTTATCATTTTAAGAAAAATTTGAATTTTAGACTTGGTAGAGTTGCACTACATGACTAGCTCAGGATTTTTTCTTCTCTTTTTTTTTTCCTTAATCACCTTCTATAAACATGAAAGCCTCTTTAAATAGAACTTCTGTTATGAACAAGTTCTTCACCTTTTGATCAATCTTATGGATTTGGATTCTTTCCATCAAATGATGCCAATTCTATTTCCAACAAAAATGTCAAATCTTCTCCCATGTTTTCAAGTGCAAAGCCCCAAAATTTCTTCAAACAATATTATCGACCTCCCTTTGAACGAATCAGCAAGTGGTGCGATCCTTTCTGTATTCTGATGAAGAAACTTCAAATCTTCTTCTATCTTTTCTGTTGAAGACTGTGGGTCATCTTTGGTTCCAAAGGCCATAAAATTGGTTATTTCATAATTTTGCAGAATATTCTTCTCATGACACTTAAAAAAAATTTGAATTTTCACATAAAATATCTTTTTCTTCGATTTTGGTCTCAAAATTGAGCCCAATGTCGAAGTCATATTCAACTCAATGAAATTCAATTAGAGATATAATTCATAAGTAAAAGGACCTTGCTGAAAACTTTTTTTTTTTCTAGAAAAAATGTTAGAGGGAAAAATCTTTTTTTTTTTTTTGAAGAGCCTTTATTGAAATCACTTCCTGAGAACAAGGCTCCTTAGGATCCTCAGGAAATGTGCATTCTTCTTATGCAGATTTCTTTTCAGAGAACGTGGGAGTTCGAAAACTGCCCCTGTTCTCAAAGGCAAAAGTTGATTTTTCTTTCTTTTTCTGATAATTTCTTTCTCCTGTTGAGTAAAGCAAGCCTTCCTGCTCATAACCAGGAGCATTTCTTTCAAGATAAACCCTGACTGTTGGACCAATAGGAGTGATAAGCTGAGAAGGGTCAAATCTTCTTTCTTCAGAGAAAATTGCCCCTATTGCATTTGAGCTGCCTGCCCCATTGTTATTGGTAGGTGGGATGGGAGTGACTGAATTGAATGATAAAGAGTTATTATCCAGCAAATCCTGAATTGCATGCTTTAGGGCCAAACAACGATCTGTGGTATGCCCTGGACTACTCATATGATATTCACAAATTGCAGATGAATCATAATTCTTCCCCTTGCTTGCATGAGGATTTGGCAACCTCAAAGTCACATAACCTTTTTGAAGTAAAGTAGGCAAAAGCTCAGATGGTCTCATAGGCAGTTTAGAAAATTCCCTTCTCTTCCTTACTTCTGTTTCCTCCTTCACAGGCTGTGCAAAAGGGACATTAATTTGGATAGGCAGCAAAGGAACTTGATGGGTTGGCTTGATAGGAGGTGGATGGACATTGATTTGAAAGGGTTCCCTGGGAAGTTGTACCATATTCACTTCTGCTTCTCTCATTTCTTCATTCTTTCTTCTTCCATTACCATTCTCCTTTTTCTGTGTAGAGAAAGTGGTGGAAGCTTCCTGGTTCAACACTGCAGAGTAATCAGCTATTTTCCTAGACTTGATCCCATCTTCAATTCTGTCTGCCACTTGCACTAGGGCAGCAAAGTTGGTGGTAGTTTGACCCACCAAGTGACTGTAAAAGGGTTGCCCCAATGTCATGATGAAAGTTGAAATCATTTCTGGTTCTCCCACGGGTGGCTTGACTTGTGCAGCCAACTCCCTCCACCTTTTAGCATATTGCCTTATGGTCTCATCATTTCTCTTTGTCATCCTCATCATGTCATACCTATCTGGTATAATCTCAGAGTTGAACCTGTATTGTGCCAAAAAGGAATCTGCTAAATCTTTCCATCTTCTGATCCTTCCATGGTCTAAGGTGGCAAACCACCTCAAAGCAGCTCCAGTTAAACTCCTTTGGAAGAGCTGAATCAGTATGCCATCATCCCGACCGAACTGGCACAGGGCCCCACAGTATAACTTCAAATGGCTCATTGGGCAGCCAGTGCCATCATATTTATCGAAATCTGGGCATTTAAACTTGGCCGGTAGACATACATCGGGGTATAGGCACAGATCTTCAAAATTGGTGCCCCCAAAGTTACGTATCCCTTTCACTTCCCTCATTTCATCCTGGATCATCTCCAGCCTGTGCATGAATTTTCTTTCCATTTCATCCCTCATATTTTCTTTTTCATTCTCTTTCTCAGACTTAACCATCTCCTCCCTGATCAGTATAGGTTCAGGGGTAGGTTCAGAAATGGGTTCAGGAATAGGTTGAATCGGAGGTAGGATATTGATTGGAGGTGGAGGTGCTTGGTTCTGGGCTTGAACTTGTTGGTCCTGCACCGATAGTATGTTCTCTAGCATTAGGGCTAGTCCTGCAACTTGCTCCTGAAGCAGGACAAGATCTGGGTGAGGAGCATCAGCTTCAGTCTCAATGGGATTCATGGTGTGAGCTCTTGATCTGGTTACAGGAGCTATGATTGCAAGTGTATTGGTACCTGGAAATAAAGGAAAGAAATATCAGTGCCAATTTAATCTCATTCACATACCTACGTATGCCTATGTGCAAGCTGGGTGAACACGAGTTTGGATTTGTTTTTTTCTTTATTTACTTCTTTTTTTTTAGAATTGTTGGAATATTCTAGGGCTTCCAACAGGTCCCACAAAAAGAGACAAAGATTTGAAATTCAAAGGCTTTCAGAGGCCCAGGGATATTTTTTGCAAAAGGTCTGAAATTCAAAGGCTTTCAGAGGCCCAGGGGTATTTTTGAAAAAGGTCTGAAATTCAAAGGCTTTCAAAGGCCCAGAGAATTTTGAGAAAGGTCTGAAATTCAAAGGCTTTCAGAGGCCCAGGGATATTTTTGAAAAAAGTCTGAAATTCAAAGGCTTTCAGAGGCCCAGGGATATTTTTGAAAAAAGTCTGAAATTCAAAGGCTTTCAGAGGCCCAGGGATATTTTTGAAAAAAGTCTGAAATTCAAAGGCTTTCAGAGGCCCAAAGGATACTTTTGAAAAAAGTCTGAAATTCAAAGGCTTTCAGAGGCCCAAAGGATATGTGTCTATAATTCAGAGGCTTATAGACGGCCCAAAGAGGATTTGTCTAAAATTCAGAGGCTTTTAGATGGCCCAAAAAGGATACGTGTCTATAATTCAGAGGCTTATAGACGGCCCAAAGAGGATTTGTCTAAAATTCAGAGGCTTTTAGATGGCCCAAAAAGGATACGTGTCTATAATTCAGAGGCTTATAGACGGCCCAAAAAAGGTTTGTTGGAATATTCTAGGGCTTCCAACAGGTCCCAAAAAGGAAAAAGGATCTGAAATTTAAAGGCTTTCAGGGGCCCAAAGAAATTTTTGGAAAAAGTCTGAAATTCAAAGGCTTTCAGAGGCCCAGGGATATTTTTAGAAAAAGTCTGAAATTCAAAGGCTTTCAGAGGCCCAGAGATTTTTGAGAAAGGTCTGAAATTCAAAGGCTTTCAGAGGCCCGAGGAAAAAGATCTGAAATTCAAAGGCTTTCAGAGGCCTAAAGGATAGGAGTCTATAATTCAGAGGCTTATAGACGGCCCAAAGGAAAAAGATATGTGTCTATAATTCAGAGGCTTATAGACGGCCCAAAAATGTTATGTGTCTATAATTCAGAGGCTTATAGACGGTCCAAAGAAATGATTTGTCTAAAATTCAGAGGCTTTTAGACGGCCCAAAGGAGTTGTGTCTAAAATTCAGAGGCTTTTAGATGGCCCAAAGAAATGATTTGTCTAAAATTCAGAGGCTTTTAGACGGCCTAAAGGATATGTGTCTATAATTCAGAGGCTTATAGACGACCCAAAGATATCATTTGTCTGAAATTCAGAGGCTTTTAGATGGCCCAAAGAAAAGGTTTGTCTAAAATTCAGAGGCTTTTAGATGGCCCAAAGAAATGATTGTCTAAAATTCAGAGGCTTTTAGACAGCCCAAAGGAATGATTGTCTAAAATTCAGAGGCTTTTAGACGGCCCAAAGAAATGATTTGTCTAAAATTCAGAGGCTTTTAGACGGCCAAAAAAGGTGTGTGTCTATAATTCAGAGGCTTATAGACGGCCCAAAAAAAGATATGTGTCTATAATTCAGAGGCTTATAGACGGCCCAAAAAGAAAAAGATCTGAAATTCAAAGGCTTTCAGAGGCCCAAGGATTTTTGAGAAAAAGTCTGAAATTCAAAGGCTTTCAGAGGCCCAAAGGATTTTTGAGGAAAAATCTGAAATTCAAAGGCTTTCAGAGGCCCAGGATTTTTGAAAAATCTGAAATTCAAAGGCTTTCAGAGGCCCAGGAGTTTTGAATAAGTCTGAAATTCAAAGGCTTTCAGAAGCCCAAGAGTTTTGAAAAAGTCTGAAATTCAAAGGCTTTCAAAAGCCCAAGGAACCTTTCTCTCACATTTTTTTTATTCAATTATTTTGTTTTTTTTTTTTGAAGCATTTTATTCAAACTTATTTCCCTTTATCATTATTTAAAGGTTAAAGGAATATTTTAATGGGAAAAACTGATTAAAGTTGAATATTCCGAGAAAACTGTATACACAGTACGGTCCAGCCCTGCCCGTATTCAAATTACGAGCAAGCTGTGACCGTATGCAAAACACGGGCGAGCCTAGCCCGTATAACCAATACGGGCAAGCCCAGCCCGTGTACTAAATGCGGTTTTACGGAACCCTGTTATATTTTTTTCAGTTTTTACATGGTTTGATCACTTTAATTGCTCATCCAAACATACGGTTCACCCAGTGCAAGGCTTCTAAACTGTCCCAAAGTGGACTTTGGCCTTTTTGTTAAAACACATGCTTAGGAGGGCACATGTACCCTCCAAATTGACATCATACTCAAGAATTTGATACCCTTTTTTTTACCTCTTGTGTGTACATAGGGTAGGATTGATTCTAAACAGAGTTAGAAACTCTTCCTATGGGCTGCACCAATTTTAGAAAATATGAATATTTTGGGACCAATTTTATCCCAAACCCATGGGTACCATGACACCCCTATGACATGAAAATAATGCAAAACAATAGGATTACCTTGTTACCTTGTTTACCTTGAATATAGCATCCGCATTATGCCCTGGTTTGTAAGCCATGCACACGGCCTTCCCACAATCATACAACCCCATATTCCCACGTAATTGTGTAATTTAGCCAAAAACGTGTAACTCCACCTTCAAGCGTAGGGGTTTTGGGTTTTGGCTTAATGGCAACTTAGCACTCAAGCCTAGTGATGACCAGAATCCCAGATCCACATTATCATCACATCATTAGCTCAAAGTTCTAAGGTGAATGTTTTCACTTTCGCTTTCCGAAGTATCGACCTCGTTGCGCCAAGCTACACACATTCGGGTTCAACTTCCTATAGGTTAAGGGTAGGCTGTGTAAAAATAAAAGATGCACAGTGCATTGTAAAAATAGGTTGCATTCACAACGTCCCAAACCCTTGCCACTCTTTTCGCAGCCATGCATAAACAAACCAAGGCATAATAGGAAAGCATATTTAAAATAAACAAGTAAATAAAGCAATCCTATAGCACCCAAAACATGCTCATAAAAAAAAATCATCTATCATGCAAACATATGATCATGTTATACACCCAAAACCATCATGGAGATCATGCTGCAAATTAAAACATGCTATCCTAAAAATATAGCAAGAAACAAGCATATTTCAGCAAAACGGACCTCCCCTACGCATATTTGTAGAAACAATCCTATAAATCCAAATTAAGCATGTTTCTACCCCCATGAATTCTTAAGCAATAATTCATATTTAAAACATACTCAACATGCTTAAGAACACAAAATAGCAAGCAAATCAAAAAATATAAAAAACATGAACTAAAACACCAAAAAGGCTCAAATCCACAAGTCCCCAGTGGAGTCGCCAGTTGTGAGACATGGAAAAAATCAATTTAATGATTTCCTCAATCATCACACGGGATTAAATAGAACAAAGAGTCGCCACCATTCAATTTAGGTGTGAATGGACACCAAAATATCAAATAAGCACAAAAGGCAATTTTAGGGCAAAATATCCCTCCTAAAAAAAACAACCAGAGATGGGTAAGGGGATTAAGTTATGAATAGGGGAAGGTGTTAGGCACCCCTATTCATCCACACAAGGTGGTTGCCAGGTATTGTTCATGTTAAAATAAAGGAAAAAGCTTGCTATAAAAATCACACAAAATCACAAAAAAAAATAAAAAATATATGGTTTTTTCATATGAATAGTCTGATTGATCCAGAACTTTCAAATATGATCATACCATTCCTAGGGTTTCATGATCAAAATAAAATTGAGATAAAATCCAATAAAATCAATTTAAAGTGAAAAATCCAAAAATCTGGCTTCAAGTCAAAATTCTAGAAATCTAGAAAAATATGATTTTTATAAAATATTTCAAAATTGAACTTGAATAGTCCAGGACATAGATAAAGCCCAAATTTCACATTAAATCCAGAAATAAAAACCAAAAATACCCACGTTGATGAAAAATACCAAAAGGGGAGAACTGAGACCGTAGGGTCTTCTCTCAATAATGAAAAACGATTTAAAAAACACATCATGAAACCCTAGAATTTACTTTCAGGCTTCTGGATCCAGATCTACCATATTGATCATGATAAATCCAAGATCCTAGCCTAAAACCACAAAAATCACGAAAACAGTGCTATAGGTGCAAAAGTGGCAAAAATCCAAATTTTGGAAAATAGTGGGGATCTCATGCTATAAACATCATGGATTCATGTATTCATTCAGATATATCATAAAAAGCATTAAAACATGATCAGGATATTTAAAACAGCCACATCTCACAAATTAGAGCACATGGGGGTCTACCCTACGGATCCACCTGTTCCCTTTTCCCCTAGTTCTCTCTTCACGTTTTACGGCTAGAGAGACTCTTGAGGTACTTAGAGATAGGTTTGGTTGCACAAACACAATCAAAGGCCTTATTCTAAAAAAAACAGATATGGGGTTCTATTCTAGGGATCCACCTGTTCCCCTTTCCCCTAGTTCTCTCTTCACGTTTTACGGCTAGAGAGACCCTTGAGGTACTTAGAGACAAGTTTAGGAAGACAAAAACAGATATGGCCTTATTCTACAGCAATAGAGATGATCCTATTACTTCTAGAATTGAAGACAGAAAATAAAAAGGGATAAGGGACTTACCTGAATTGAGCAGGCAAGCAGCAGGGATTCCTTTCTCTTCTCTTGGAGCTTCTTAGAATTCCTTGACTTCAAAATTTCGTGGCCCTTAGCTAGAGGAATGAGCCTCTATTTATAGACAAGCACAGGGGCAAGGCTGGTCCAGAAGGATATATCCTGATTCTCAGGATAGAGTGAAAATTGGAGATAATGCCCATCCATATCCAACCAAGGATAAATGAGATAATTCGAACAGATAAATAAGAGAATTCGATTATCCAAGAGAGATATTTGGGTGCAGATAAGGCTCAAAAATTAAAAAGGTAAAATTCGCACAAAGACCCCGTGCCCGTATATATATTACGGTCGCGCCCTGCCCGTATTATTAATACGGGCACGCCGTGACCGTATATCAACTGCAGATATGACCAGTCCGTAAACAAAATACGGTCATGACTAGTTTGGCCAGATTTTATACTTTTTTGACCTGTTTCAAATCCCAATTAATATTTTCAATTATTTTCTCATTTTTAGTGCAATTTGGGGTGTCTACAATTTTACACTGAGTATTCTACTTCATATCAACTTTCTATTGGCTTTGGTTTCGTTAAACTTGAATTCAAATCGAAGGACTTATGGTTGATCCAGTTTTTCAAGCTATTATAGCTTTATCTCATTTGATTTTTTTTCTAGATTGGTTTCAAATTGATTTTCTTCAATCTTTACTTTGATTTTCAACTTAATCATGAAGTCCTAGAGGTGATAGATCCAAAGAGAGAGAGTCCATGTTTTATTGGATTACTCATATGGAGAAATCACATATGTGTTTGTGATTTTTCAGGTCTTTCTGATCGTTTTGACTAGCAAGCACCTATTTGAGCATGAACAGCATATAGCAACCATTTTGTATGGATGAGTGGGGGTGCCTAACACCTTCCCCTACTCATAACCTAATCTCCTTACCTTATCTCTGGATTTGATCATGAATTAGAGTTACTTTTAATTCTATTTTGAATTTTTATGATCACTCCGGTGTCCATTCACATCTTAACTCGAATGGTGGCGACTCCTTACCCTTTTGTAAGCCCCGTGTGATGAGGAGGAGATCACGTAGGTGCATCTCTTTGTTTCACAGCCGAATAGATATTTCGGTCATGAATTGTTGTTTTGTAGCCCAAAATATATTTCGGCCATACTAGATACATGTATAGCCGAAGTAATATTTCGGTTCATGCCTGTAGACACCCCAAAATCGCGCTTAGAAAATAATGAATAATTGGCCAAAACATTAAAAAACAGTTTGTTTTCTTGTAGCCAATGCAAAATTTCGGATTGAAACATTTTCCCTTGTATTCGACACAAGTCATCGGATACAAATAAGGGTGTTTATATCTGACAGAAGTCATCGGATACAAGCAGACATAAGTGTATCCGAAGAAATGTGTCGGATACAAAAATGTTCACTTGTATCCGACCTAAGTTGTCGGATACAAGGTTTTTGCTTAAAATTAGGGTTTTCCGAAAGTTTTCACTTTTTACTATCATATCCTTTGTTTAAGAAATGGAAATCTCGGAAATAGCCCTAGGGTTAAGTAGGAGAATGCTAGACACTTCCTTGTGTCTACCATTAGGGTTACCCTTAACCCTAGCCTTTGCCTATAAATAGGAGGCCTCTTCTCAAGCAAATGGCCATAAGTTGGAGATTGAAGAGCTCCAAGTGAAGAAGGGAACTGCTGCCGGATTGCTCTCAAAAACCCAGGTAAGCCTGGAATTTCTTTATTTTTCTGTCTTTACATTCTAGGGTTAGATCTTTCTTCTACCTTTCTGTAGAATAATGGCCTACTCTTTGTGTATGCAACCCCTTCCCATACTCAAAGTACCTCGAGACTTCCTCTAGCTGTAAAACGTGAAGAGGGATCTAGGGGAAACGAGACTGGGGATTGATCCTTAGTCATAGAACCCTCTTGAATGGCCTTTTGTTATGTGAAAACCGTTCTATACTCAAAGTACCCCAAGACTATCTCGAAACCGTAAAACGGGGAGAGAGAACTAAGGGAAATGAGAATGGAACGGAACCCTAGGTTTTTAGAACCCCCTTTGATTGATATGCTTTGAATGCTATATGTTGTTATGTATGTTTTTAGGGAGATGATTTTTACACATGCACACATTGCACCCGTTTTGTCGGAATCGGCTTGTATTTTGGATCTATTGTATTCATTATGATAGATTTGAAATAAATGGCCCCAAGCATTTTTGGGATATTGCTTAATGATTTTCAAAAGGATGGAAACAAGTTTATCTTGAGTATTGAAGACTTCTAGGTCTAACCTCTCAATTTTGGGCATTTTTGCTCCATTTTAGGGTTTTGGCATATTCTCTTCGATCGAAGAGAATGGTGAGCCAAATTCGTGCCCTATTTCCTCCTAGAGGTTTTTAATACTTTTGCAAATGATTTTGATTTAGATTGCACAGACTCCACACACTCAATCACTGTTTTGGATTGATTTTACTTAAAAATGGCAAAACTGGACAGCATCTGTACCCTAACTTCGGACACTCATAACTTCATCATCTGGATGAATTTTGGAGTGATTTTAAAGCCATGGGAAAGGTGAGGCAGTCTAGTACATGTCTGTAAAATTTCATTAATTTTTATGGAGTGGATTTTTGATACCACTAGATCAAAGTCGGCAGGTCAATTCAGGTCAGATTGCCTAACCTGTCACTTTGGCTGAGCACCATTTGCTCGTTTTAAGTCTGATTCGAGTGATTTTGATTTCTGTGTACTCCATTATGAGTCTAATTTCAAATCCAATTTGTAAGCACCCAAATTTTGATCAAACCAAATAAAAGAGAAAAAATGTGCTAAAAAACCACAAAATAGCTCAAGACCTTAAGGGGGCAAAATTTGACCTTTTGATCAAGTGATAATTGGCCACCTTGCTCTATACCATTGGATAGAAAATCTCGACACGGTTCCAACGCAACTGAGTTTGCTGGGATCGGAGTCCGGATGAAGGTTCGGTGGGCCGGTCAAACTTGAGGATGAGCCGAAAGTTGACTTTTCCTTGAACCCCGTGCCAAATGCTTAGCCCTATGTCATTAAATAGAGGGCTCCGATACGAGTCTAACGCAATTGAGTTTGCTCAAATCAGAGTTCGGATACAGGAGATATAAGCTGTCGAGGTTTCCGAGCAGCAATGCCGGAAGCTGCACACGTGGCGCAGGAACTGCCCACGTGGCGGCCAACGCAGCAAAATATCCCAGGGACTAAATCTTAAATATCAAAAATTCGTACGGGGCGATCCGTAGATATCCAAAAGTGTCAAATCGGTCAAATCAGTCGAATCGGTCAAGTCGAAGGGCAAATCCGTAATTTTCTGATTTGTATCCGGTCAAATATACCGGATACACGTACCCTTGTGTATATCCGGACTTGAAGGCCGGATACAAAGATTTTCTCGTGCAAGATCGCCCGACAGATTCGCGGCGGCATTAAATTTTGAAATGATTATGTTTGTATCCGGCATTAAGTGCCGGATATAAAGGAAGCTCTGTGTATCCGGTCATGAAGACCGGATATGAATAAAGCTCAGTGTATCCGGCCTGAGTTGCCGGATACATTAATGTGTCTATAAATAGAGAACAGCAGCTCATTTCCGGGGTTGGCTCCTTTTTGGCTGATTCCACCTCTTCTCCCCCAGACCACCTGCTCCGAAACCCCTTCCTTTTGGCCTCCTTTGGCTCCCCAAAGCCCTCCAAGCCTTACTTCAAGGATCCCCCACACTCTCTTCCCCTCTTCTTCTCCATTTCCCCACAAGCAAGAGGAAGGCCTACTGTTTTGGTGTTCAAGAGGAGGAGCTCCAGCTGCTGCCACCACTCGAAGGAGGCTCAACACATCTCCCCTAAGGGTTTAGACCCCAAGGTAAACCCTTCCCATGTATTATGTTCAACATATGTTAAAATGAGCATTTTCTGAGCATGATTTGATATTTTCTGTTTTAGCATGTTTTCCATAAGCTTACCTATGTTATCTTGTTTGCATGGGGGAGCATGTTCCCCCCATTTGGTTATTCATCTAATGTACCCCATTTTAAACCCCCCTTCTCATCCTTTCTTTGCTGTTTTATTGGTTATTTAGTATGCTCACAATCTTAACTCACTACCATGAGCCATGTCTAGGTGGCATGATACGTTTTCGCATGATTGAAGGGCCATGAACCTTCCTCCTGTTTTTTATCAACTTGCTGACCAGATGTTTTCCACATGTATGCTCCCCTGCCCCATGGTTCATTGCTTTAAAAACCCCAAAGGAGATCGGGAGACGAGGTGATTCCTCATCTCCAGAACCAACGTGGGCTCACACAGGAGCCCACATGATCACTGGAACATCCCAAGAGGCATAAAAACTCAACCCCACTGCCGAAATCCAAAAAACAGCTTCTATATGCTGATCCGGCAACTCAGGCCGGATCAACATAAGGCCATGTGTAGCCGGTAATAGATACCGGATACACAGAAGCCCATGTGTAGCCGGCGATAGACGCCGGATACACAGAGACCTGTGTATAACCGGCATCTCAGGCCGGCTACACTACCAGAATTCATTTTTTGTCATTTTTGCTGATCTTGTGTATTTTTTGGCTTGTTTGATCAACTCCGGGTGAACCAGTAGGGTTTGCGGGTCACCCAGAAACCCAAGATGGGCCATGGACCAACCCGGTCCAGCTTGATTCCCGGTGGGCCTTCCAACGGGGCCCACCAAGCCCGACAAACCTATTGTGCTTAAATAAGATAACTAAAACAATTGAGTGGGCCAGACCCAGTGAGGCCCATCAAAGCCCAGCTGGGGCAACATGCATGTTTAGATCTAGGATTGGTTTGGCCGAGACCACGGGTAGGGCCTGTCGGGCCCACTAAGCCCATTTAACCAAACAAGTGCAGGGTTTCCAAACCCTATCTTAGAAAGTCTTGGGCTTTCAAGCCCGAGCCCAGGTAAAGGGCCCCAAGCCCAATGCTTGGCCCATTTTGGCACAGATAAGAAAGATAAATCAAAATCACTTGGCAACCGACTGTGTGGCCCGCTCAAGGGCCCACAAAGCAATCCCGGCCTGCCTTGCATGGAAACCACTTAATTTCCAATTTGAACCACTATATAAAATCAATTCATTTGAACCAAGCCCAAAGGGCCCATCAGGCTAGGCTAAGGCCCATCAAGGGAACACGTGGGATCCGCAGGCCTTCCAACGGGGCCTGCCCAATCAGACTCATATCACCCGAAGCTAAAGAAGATAAAATCAAGTAAAGGGACCCACACCACCTTGGCGGTCCCGCCAGACTTAACCAAATTGAATGCTGGATTAGGAATCGGGTGAGTGAGAGACCAACTGAGTTGACTCAAACCAGGGAAACTTATGGGACCCGTCACTTGACGGGGTGGACTGGGGTGTCTATGGACTTCCCCAGACTACAATCGAGAACCTACTTAGAATCTCAAGCCGCAGACCAAAAGCCTTAGTAGAAGAACTTAGGCACCCAGGTGTCTGCCTGCACCCCCTCAGGCAGTGGCGACTCCAAACAAACCCCGAGGCACACATTCTTTTGCGTGCGCCTCGTTGTGCGACCCGAAATCAGGTGCGCACAGCCTGGCGACTCCACTGGGGACTTCTCAGCCCAATAGAACCCCTGGTTAGAATGAGTCAACCTAAGAGGGATTAGTTGATATCTAGGATTCTTATTACCTTGCTTAGTATGACGTGGAATACATGCAACTACGTATTCTGGGGAGTGCTGTCACAAGGACATGATAATCGCCTAAGGAAAGTGGAATTTAAGCGGTCCCCTGTGACCCTCCACTTACCTGGGGACTCTCCCGGAACCTCATATTGCTTGCCAATCCTGCACCTTACTATACGAGATAGTAAAAATTCCTTTATCAACCAAATCCAGTCAAATCTCACCCGATTAGACACTGCACTCAGCCCAAATACACACACGGGCACACCACCACATCGTGGATGGATTTAATTTTCAATTTTATGATAAACTGCGTGGGGTGACATGCACGAGGGGGACTGCGTGGATGATCCGACCCTGAATGAATGAGAGCGGATATTGCTTCTTCTTCTCCAAAACCTAGATCTATCTAGCAGCCTACCCTTCTGATTCCTATGAACTGACTCTTGGGATGGTATTAGCACCTACGCTCCCGTGGCTTGCCGGGGAAAGCAGGGTAAACCCATCCCCCCAGTTTTCTGGAGTCCATTAGCACCACTGGTTTCTTGCCGTGGCACGCGAGGATCCAGTACTGGTCCAGACCCTTGTAGGCTTATGTCTTGGGCTGGGTATCCTTCCCCACCTAAGATTCATTGGACTTCTCATGTGGAGGAATCATACATGAGTTTAATCTTTTTTAAGTCTTTTTGATTACTTTAGCAAGCCTTCTTTATTTTGAGCATGAACAACACTTGGCAACCACCTTGTGTGGGTGAATGGGGGTGCCTAACACCTTCCCCCGTTCATAATCTAATCCCTTTACCCATCTCTGGATTTTATTTTCAAGTAGGGTTATTTTTACTCTAGATTTGCCTTATTTGCTTATTTTGATAATTTTGGTGTCCATTCACACCTAAAATTGAATGGTTGCGACTCCTCCCATTTAGTTGATCCCGTGTGATGACAAAGGGAATCATCTAGGTGATTTTTCCATGTCTCACAATGCCTATGAGCTGGTATTTCGAATCTTTTACAGTTATGCCACATCAACAATTGCACGTGGGCTATAACTGAATTTGATCCAAAATAATATTTGGAATATACATATATTTTATGTGACCGAAATTATTTTTCGGCTATAAAGAGTATTTTTGTAGCCGACCTGAGTTTTTGCTCGTAAAGAGTTTGCTTCAAATTGAAAATTATTGCGAGCTTTCTCTTATTTACCTTTAAACCTCTCTCTGGGAAGCTTGAATTCCCTAAATTGGCATCCGAAATTGGCCAAATTCCTCTAATTCATGCCTTAGACTTGAATTGGAAGGATCTCGACACACTTTTGTGTTTACCCTTATAACTTCCTTGCCTATAAATGAGGGTCTCTATTTTAGCAAATGGCTGGAATCTTGAAGAAGAAGGAACCTTTGCCCAATTCTCCACATAAGCCTCTCAAGCAATCAAAGGTAATTCTCCAACCTTTCATTTACTTTTCTTTTAATTCAAGCACTTTCTCATCTTATAACTTCTGTAGTGTAAGGCCTTGTGTGTGTTTGTAGCCCCAAACTATGCTTAAAGTACCTTAAGCCTCATCTCTAGCTGTAAAACGTGAAGAGAGAGCTAGGGGAAATAAGTATTGGAATGGATCCTTTAGGTTTAGAACCGTTTTGATGAGATAATTGCATGATTTTTTAAAATTTGTATGTGATTGATGTTTGTGAATGTTTTGTCTCTAAATTCTGGAGGAATTATATACATCCATGCTGTTTGATAGCATTGGATCTCAATTCTCTCCTAAAATATGCTTTCCACACACTTCATCAATACACACATTCACTTGGTTTTGTCAAAATAGGCATGGATCCTAGATCTTCTATGCTTAATATAGTAGATATGAGATCAGAGGCCTTAGAGCAATTTCTCAGGACTTTTTGAGTTGATTTTAATTAGTTTTAATTTTCTAGAGAAGACCTCATAGTTTAATCTCTCTTGATTTGAACAAATCTCCTTTAATTTGGGTAGATTTGGCTCTCACTCTCCAAATAATGAGGGATTTGAGCCAAATTCATGCCCTAAACGTTTTTGGGTTGTTTTCAAGTTATTTAAAGTCTTTTCAAATCAAATCATGTGAATCAAATGCACACACATATGGTTTTCTCTTGATTTTCACTCATTTTTACATATCTAGACAGAACATGTACCCTGTCTTGGATTATTCATAACTTCATCATATGGATGAATTTTTGAATGATTATAGAGGCTTGTGAAAGATGAGGAAGTCTTGTTTAATCTTGTAAAATTTGAGCAATTTATATGAAGCCGATTTTTCAAACCATTTGATTGAAGTCTATGAGAGTCAGATCAGAACAATTTGCTGTACTTGTTACTTCGATTGAGGACCAAAGGCTCATTTCAACTCCGATTTGAGTGAG
Source organism: Buxus sempervirens (assembly GCA_947561395.2). NCBI lineage: Eukaryota > Viridiplantae > Streptophyta > Magnoliopsida > Buxales > Buxaceae > Buxus > Buxus sempervirens. Next base: position 14,527,433 of record OX387182.1, read on the forward strand.
CTCAATTTCTGAGTATTTCTTTACGAGTCTATTTTCAAATCCAATTAGTTTCATGACTTTTCACTTTGATTTAAGCTCTGTGTGCTTGATTAACTTTGTGCTACTCAGTAGCAGGTTACAGAGTCAATATGTGATCTTCTAAGCATATTTGAGAGAGCACACAAGTTACAAATGGATGAAGTTTTGAGTGAACCTATTCCATTCGAAGTATGGCATTTCATAATTCATTCACACCAATTTTCAAAGATTTATATGGAGCTAATCTCCACGAATAGGCTTTTAAAGTTGGCTACTCACCACTTTTATTGTTTTACAACAGCAACTTTGAACAAGTATATCTTCTTTGATTTTAATCGAATTTGAATGAAATTTTTATTGAGACTTATAATTCATATAACCTTTCAAATGGCTTTGGTTTTACTCAATTTGAGTTTGGATTGAATGATTTATGGTTGATTGAAATTTCCCAGCTCAAATAGCATGATCTTGTATTAACATTTGCAGATTTGGTTTGATATGTTTTTCTTCAAGATTTGTATTGATTTTTATCTTAATCATGAAGCCCTGAAGGTGATGTATCCATAGAGAGAGTCCATAATCAATTGGATCACTCGTGGAGAATCACACATGCGTTTTCTCTTGTTTTTGTTCATTTTTGTGTGATATATATATATGTATATTCAAGCATGAAGCATGAAGAACATATGGCAACCACTTTGTGTGGATGGGTGGGGGTGCCTAACACCTTCCCCTATTCATAACTTAACCCCCTTGCCCAATCTCTGGACTATACCATAAAGTACAGCAACTTTAGCTCTATTTTTATTTTTTATGCTCATTTTGGTATCCATTCACACCTTAAACTTAAATGGTGGCGACTCCTTTGTTTGTGAATTCCGTGTGGTGTCTAGGAGGTCACATAGGTGATTTTCCATGGTCCCACAGAACCTTTGTGGACTTGCTAACCCCAAGCTTGTTTTTATGTTCAAATTAAAATACATTTTGGGGGTAAAATATTAAGCTTTTGTATCATATGGAAACTAGTGTATATAATTAAAAAAATAAAAACCAGATTTTGCGGTTTCTCATTCATTGATTTTATGAAAAATGTTCATTTTATGGGAAAAGTTAGAAAGATTGGAGAACCTTCAGCAAGGAAATGTGGACCTTTGTCCTCTCAAAAATTCAGCATCACAGATCACCACTTACTTGGCAAGATGAGGTTTCATTGCTTATCTCTATTGAGGTTGGAGGTGGTAGACTTGCCACAATCACAAAGCTTACCTTTGCGGTACTGTTTATCATATATGGCGTGAAAGGAACACAAGAATCTTAAAAAACAAACTTCTTCCTCAAGCTGAACTTGCTTCTAATGCATGTTCTCTGTGATGTATGGCTGAAAATTGAAAGCCAATAGTACTTACTCTCTTTTGGGGCCTTCTGTATAGTGCCCATGCACAGTTTCATGTACCACACATGTTCCACCCTTCTCTCCCCCCCTATCCCCCCTTCACTTTGTAATTATTTTTACATATATATATATAGATCTTACCTTTTCCCAAAAAAAAAAAAAGTTAGAAAAGATTTATATGTCCAAAAGCACTCACAAATAAATTTTTTCTCAACAAATTTATATCAATTGTGGATCGGAGTAGGAAACAAAAAATTTGTGGATCATCTCAATATTTTAATAAAATTGTTATTCAATTGTGTGTTGATGTAAAAATTGAAGAGGAGGATAAGGCCATTCTTCTTTTAGCTTCTCTTCCACACTCTTAATTATGATGCACTTGTGACGACACTTTTGGCTGAAAAAGACACTCTCAGGATTGATGATGTGACAACCGTTCTACTAGAGATTGAGACATTCTAGATGCCAAGAAACATCTCTCAAGCATAAAGACTGGTGGCCAAAGGTGATTGATCAAATCAACAGCGGGGAAGGAGCCACAAAAGAAACTTTGGAAATAGAGGAAGATCATGCTCCAAATCTAGAGGGAGGAATATCGGAAAAAAATGTATTACTAGTGCAACAAGGAGAGACACACTAAAAGGGACTGCAGTCAACGAAAGAGAGATTTGTAGGAAAAAGGAAAATCTCCTAATACAGATCAAGTAAATATTGCATAAGACAGTTCAAATGGAAACAGTGACTTATGGTTGGTCACCAGAGGTACGAATTATCTTGTTGACAAGTGGATTTTGGATTCTTGATGTTCTTATCACATGTGTCCTTATAGGAAATGGTGTGACACTTATACACCCTATAATGGAGGCACGGTTCTAATGGGAAATGATTTAGCCTACAAGACTACTAGAATTGAGGCCATAAAAATAAGCATGTTAGATGGTATGGTATGTACGAACACTAAGTGATGTATGACATGCATACCCATGAAATTAAAAAGAATTTAATTTCTTTGGGTACAATGAATTCAATGGTTTTACTTCCACAGTGACAAATGGGGTCCTAAAATTTGTTAAAGTGGCTATGGTAATCACAAAGGGCAAAAGTCAAGGTAATTTGTACACATTGGTAGGGAGTACAGTTACTAGTGGAACAGCTGTAACCACTCCATCGGACCCGCGTATTGAGGGTACTAATCTATGGCATTTACATCTTGGCCATCTAAGTGAGAAATGTTTGCAGGAACTTCAATGATATACTTCGCTTCGATGGGGTAATTTTTGTGTTGGGTTTTAGTGTGTTGAGTTGGCTTAATTCCATGTCAAAAGTATGTTTAGTTTGTTTAGGTTGAGTCCAAGAAGTTATGATTTAAATTGTGAAGCAATCAGAGCAAAAATAAAGGTTTTATGCTTACTGTGAGAGAAAGTTTGATCGAGCGTTCAAACGGTAGTTTTAGAACAGGCAGACAGTCAAACTCGAGGCTAATGTTGGAGATAGTTTGATTCGAAATTCAAGCGATGAAGACAAGAGGATGAGCGTTCGAACAATTTATCCCACGGTGTCGAACGGTACTCTTTGTCTGTCTTTTTCTGCATAACAGGTGAGTGGCGTGTGAGAGCGTTGGACACATGGTTTGAGCGATCAAGTTTTAAAGCGCAACGTGAGACTTGGATTCGAACTAGTGGGAAAGGACAAGATTTAAGTATTGAATGTGATACCCGCGTGGGATGTAGCGCTTAGACGTTCAATACGAAAAATCTTTTAAAAATTCTGAAAAAGCCTATTTTTATTTTTATTTCATCTAGACTTCTTGGTAACCAATATAAACACTTAGGGATTGTTCCTAAATACTTTAGACATTATTTTTGGAGCCCTAAGTCTTGTTATTTCAAGAAGAAAAAGTCTCTTTCCTATTATTCTTCTCTTGAGGCATCAAACCTTCTTTTCTACCTTATTCTTCTATCCTGGAGTTTCGGGTTGAGGAGATTGTTCATGGGAGTTCTTGCGGTTGCTGAGCGAGTTCGTTTGGCTGTTCACGAAGAATATCTTCAGAGTTTTGAAGTGTTGTAAGGGTGCAAGTCTGAAAAGTTCTTTAGATACAGAGTCTGTGAATGTCAGAGTCTGTGTTGGGTATTCTGAATCACAGTTTGTAAGTCATCTTCTTCTAGTGAATTTGCTGAGGTGGCTCCTAACAGCTGTGAGACATGGAAAATCAATTTAATGACTTCCTATCATCACACGGGTTCAATAAAAATCATGGAGTCGCCACCATTCTGTTTAGGTGTGAATGAACACCAAAAATAATCAAATAAAATACAAAGAGGAAAATTAGAGTGAAAATAACTCTACCTTAAAAATAAAAAAACAAACCAGAGATGGGTAAGGAGATTAGGTTATGAATAGGGGATAGTGTTAGGCACTCCTATTCATCCACACAAGGTGGTTGCCAAATATTGCTCATGTTTTGAAAAAGGCTTGCTAAAAAATCAAATTAAAAATAGGGAAAAAGAATAATAAAAAATGTATGGCTTTCTCTGTATGCATGGCCCAATTAATTTAGGACCTTTCATAAGAATATGCCATAAGAATATGGCATAAGAATATGCCATTTATTAGGCTAGGATTTCAGATCTACCATATTGATCATGATAGACTTGAAATCCTAGCCTAATAATGAAAACATCAAAAGATAGAGTTTAGACCATAGGATCCTCTTTCAAAGATTAAAACAACTTTGAAAAACCACCGCAGGAGACCCTGGAGGTTACTTTAAGGCCTCTGATTTTGGATCTACCATATTGATCATGGTAGACCCAAAATCCTAGCCTAATAACCAAAAGAAAGAAAAATAAAATAAAAACAATGCTTTAGGAGGAAAATGGGATCTAATGCTATGAATAGCATAGATCCATGGTATTCCTCCATGTGTGAATCACCTCTTGAAACCAGGTTACTTTAAGGCTTCTGATCTCAGATCTACCATATTGACCATGATAGATTCAAGGCCCTTGCCTAGTGACCAAAAGAAAGAAAATAAAATAAATAAAAACAATAAAAACAAAGCTTTAGGAGGAAAATGGGATCTAATGCTATGAACAGCATAGATCCATGGTATTCCTCCATATTACCGAAATAAACAATCACATAACATAAATAAAGCATTACAATAAGAAAAGTGATGATTACAATACATAGGGGTCTATCCTATGGATCTACCTGTTCCCCTTTCCCCTAGCTCTCTCCTACGTTTTACGGCTGGAGAGTAGTCTTGAGGTACTTAGAGACAGGTTTGGGTACAAACACAAAGTAGGCCTTATTCTACAGAAAGGAAGAAGATCAGACTAACTCTAGAATTTAGAAATAGAAAATAAAAGAGGAAGAAAGCTTACCTGGATTTGAGCAAGCAGAGAGGCAGGGGTTCCCTTCTTCTCTTGGAGCTCTCTTAGCTATCAATTCTCAGCCATTTTCTTGAGGAGAGGCCCCCTATTTATAGGCAAGAGCTAGGGCAAAGAGAGCCCTAATGGTAGACACAAAAATGTGTCTAGAATCTTCCAACTTAACCCTAAGGCTAATCTCGGAGGCTAAATTCGAGAATTCCCACTTCTTAGACAGAGGTACAACAGTCAATAACTGAAAACTCTCAGGATTTTTGAATTTTGAACAAAACACTTGTATCCGACAACTCAGGTCGGATACAAACAAAAATCTTTGTATCCGAAATAATATTTCGGACAAAGAAAAAGGCTTGTATCCGAAATATATTTTCGGATACAAAGAAAAATACTTTTATCCGAAATATAATTTCGGATACAAAGAAAAATGCTTTTATCCGAACTATAATTTCGGTTTAGGGCAAAAATGACTCTCTGCACAACTCCTGCATGGGACTAACTCTTACTTGCACATGCAATACTTATTTACATGTAATATCATTTAAGTAAATGTCCTCGTATTTTTTAATCTACATTTACTTAAGATATTACATGTAAATAAGCAAACACCCCCCATTTGAATCCATTAAAAATAGTTCCAGACCCAAATTCCAAGTGAATAAAAAGTCAACTTTCCAGTTCAAGGCTAAATTCCGGTTTTTTAGGTCCAGTAAAAAGATTCAACTTGTTAATACCAGGTTATTTGTCAAGATTTAAAGGCTCAAAAAATTCATTTATGCAATAACATTGCTAAAAACCTGATTACCGGGAAAAATTATCTTAAAATCGTGCCTTAAAAAATATTTCATTTTTTAGGGTCAAAAGTCAACAAAATTCAACCGGAAAATTTTGATTTTGCGCAAAAGATTGAATTAGGGCCTTTTTCTTTGGGGTTTTGGATTCAAATGGGTTAAGGATCTCAAGCCCAATGGTAAGAATTGAAAATTTCAATAAGATATTTCTCTCCTTCAAGATTTATCAAAAATCATGCAATTTTGGGGTGTCTACAACTGCCCCTCTTTGCTGAAGTTGTAACACAATGAACAGCGAAGAATAGACACAACTCAAAATTGCACGTTTGAAAAACATCTCATTAATGGAACTTGCTTTGGTCAAACAAAGGAATGATATTAAAAACATGGATTTTAAGATAGCCAATGAAACCCCTGCTTGAAGTCTAACGCGGTGGCATCTCTTCCTTATCTCAAATTTCTTGGAGCTCTCGTGGCTATAAAAAGAAATATGAGACAAGCAAATTTTGAAAAGAAGGTGGATTTAAAATTGACCTCTGCAAACTCAATTGCTTTTGATGTTTTTCACTTTACCGCTCAATAATAAGAAAGGAAATTTTTATTGAATTTTCTTGATTGATTTATTTTATTTGACATACCTAGGTGCCATTTGATGCCCAAACCTGTGCTTGAATATTCCGCAACTTGCTTTTGCTTCTTCATCTTCTTGCTTTCTCAATAATGATGTATGTGCCGTTGCTACCCATAACCTGCCTTTATGCTTTTCAACTGCCCAAGTGAATGCCCTCCACTTGATTGATGGATTTGAGAATCATAATCTGTTGATCTAACCTCATGCCCTTACTAACTATGATCTCTCCTTCATGTCTTTTTACTGCCCCCAGTAAAATCCTTATTCATGATTGAAGAATTGGAAACCCTTGTTTAAAGGAGAAAACATGCAACTGCTTTGAAGCTTTTTTTTTTTCAAAATCCAAAGACTAAGGCTTGATTGCTTCTTCCAGATGTTGTAATTCATTTCAATGAAAACCCAGAGGGAAAGGTGCTGAGCATGCCCCGATTTTTATTGCTTGAAGAAGTATTTGCCCCTCAGCAGAAATGATATTCTTTTTTCTTTTTCTCTTTTTTTTTTTCTTTTCTTTTCTTTTTTTTTCTTTTCTCTCTCTCTCTCTATCTCTCTCTCTCTCTCTCTTTTAACCTTTGCAAAAAGAAACCCTAATAAAAGAATGTAAATACAAAAATAAGAAAATATGTTTTATACTAGTGGCCTCAAGATTCTCTAATGCTTGCAAAACCAATGTTTTATGAAAAGACATAAATGCTCATCATAGACCAAAAATATAGTTTTTGATTTTTGTGTTTTTATATTTTTTTGAAAAATGATCCAATCACTTATTAGCATATAATCCAAAAGAATTAAAATCAAGTTGAATAATGAGAAGATTATTTCAGAAAATGAAGAAAGACCAAAATAAGCCTTCGGAACCTTTAGAATCATTCCCATGACCATTTTCAACTTCAGCAACAATTTCCAAATGGCAATTTTGACGGCCATCGACATGTTCACAGATGCTTCATATCATAGTTCTGATTATGTTGCTTTAGTCTTGAAAAGGGAATTTTCCTCAATCACTTGAAGAGTGATTGTATCTCAAAATAACCTCCAATATGAGGACTCACTACAAAAAAGTCGTTTTTTACCGGCGGTAGAGTCCCGCTGGTAAAGGTCCAATTACCGCCGTTAAATTGCCTTTTTACCGGCGGGTATTACCGCCGCTGAATAAGAAATTTTTAACGGCGGTAGAAGTTACCGCCGCTAATATCCTCCATTAGCGGCGGTAGTTACCACCGCTAATATACTCACGTGCTTCTATACTCCTTTAGCGGCGGTAGGTACCGCCGCTAATAATTTGTATAAGTAAATGCGCCTCTGGTTTTAAGCGGCGGTAATTACCGCCACTTCAAACTTTTGGCTTTTAGCGGTGGTAATTACCGCCGCTAAAAGCCCTTACCTGCATATACAAAAACCATAATTAGGTGGACCGAAAATCCTGTAAAATATCTCATTTCGTAGCAAATTTTATAACAAATAGAGCAAAACAATTACAAAGAAGAAAGTGAATTAAAAGAAATTCTGATAAAATTAAAATACTCTAAACATTCATGTCATATAAATTAAACTAAAGAACAGTAAATTAATGGTTTCCATTAACAAGTGAATTGAAATTGCAACTGGTATCAATTTAATAGCTCTGCATGAAAATAACAATGAATCATGCGTCAGTAAAATTATAAGTAGACAAATCAATTTAGCCAAAAAAAATTAATATATATATATATATATATAGAACCGAAGCTATCTTGTGTTACTCACCTCAAATAATAAGAATGCATGTCTGTCTAGCTAAAATCCCAAGGAGGACTATCATTTGCAGAAGTTTCGCCAAGAGACTATAAATTGTAAGAAAGATCATTAAGTGTGGTATTTAAATATAAAGATGATATGAATTTGTGCTATATGTATTTTTGTAAGGCATTTATATAATACTTGTGTTTGACGTTTACTCATCATGAAGTTTCTAAATTCTTCAAATTCTCTGGCATGCTGTGCAACAGTTGCTTCAATTGTTTGTCGTTGTCGCATCTCTTCTTCTAGCCACTCATCTGTACGTTGCAATTGTTCTCGCATCCTATTAAATTCATCCATATCGACATACCGAGATGACGTACTCGAGGATGCACTACCACCCCACAGCCTAGTGGGCATGTGGCCTAACCCACAACACCGCACCCTGCCATGTGTGTCATGCCCCATGACTTGAGTATATACATCATCTCGGGCTGTCGAATCTGCCATGGGGCATAGATCCAATGCCCCATGGCATTGGATCTATGCCAATTCTGGACTTTCCTCTCTGACGATTTCCTTCTTGTAGATAGCTGATTATTTGCCATGTAGTGCCCTTCTGGGTTTTCGCTACATTTTCTCCATTTTTTTCTTTTTTTTTTATCCTTCATCACCAGCAACTATGTAGTCAAAACTGCCTTAATTAAAAGTTTCTTAATCAAAGAGGACTTATGAATGGGACGAAACAAAGGCTTGGTGTTTGTTTAGAAAGATAAGGAATAAAAAGCTCAAATACCATATGATCAAATAGGTTAACTGAAATTGTAATTCTTAAGGCATTTCTTCCTTTGGAATGAATAAAAAACTGCCCCTCAGTAATGAAGTTCTTCCTCCATTTTGATTTCTTCATTTGAAACTTATTCCCCAGTATTGAACTTCTTTTTCCATTCTTCTCTTCACAATTTTGAAGACATTCTCCAAATATCTCATAGCATTTGATGATCTCTTTTTCTTCTTTCTTCCTTTATATTTTTCTTTTTTCATTTCTTTGCCCCCTTTTCTGAAAATATCTTCAAAATCCCTTTTGAACTTCAATAATGCCCCCTTCTCTTTTTTTTTTTTAAAAAAAAAAAATTGTCCCTTCATTCTTTTTTTTTTATGCCTTAATAAATTTGCCCCAGTGTGGGGTTACAATTCTCAGTTTAGGTTACTTGGAAAAATTTATCAAGCTCAAAGTGTCTAACTAGGGATTTAAAAAATTTTAGGGATATAAGAAAGAAAGGCCTCTTATCATTTGAAGAAAAGTTTGAATTTTCAGACGTGGTAGAGTTGTACTACATGACTGGTTTAGGATTTTTCGTTCTTTTCTTTTTTTTCTTTTTTTTTTTTTTGATCACCTTCTATCAAGATGAAAGCCTCTTCAAATAGAACCTCTATTATGAACAAGTTCGTCACCTTTTGATCAATCTTATGGATTTGGATTCTTTCCATCAAATGATGCCCAATTCTATTTCCAACAAAAAAGTCAAATCTTCTCCCATATTTTCAAGTGCAAAGCCCCAAAATTTCTTCAAACAATATTATCAACTTCTCTTTGAACAAAATCAACAAGTGATGCGATCCTTTCTGTATTCTAATGAAGAAACTTCAAATCTTCTTCAATATTTTCTGTTGAAGACTGTGGGTCATCTTTGGTTCCAAAGACCATAAAATTGGTCATTTCATAATTTTGCAGAATATTCTTCTCATGACACTTAAAAAGATTTGAATTTTCATATAAAATGTCTTTTTCTTTGATTTTGGTCTCAAAATTGAGCCCAATGTTGAAGTCATATTCAACTTAATGAAATTCAATAGGAGATATGACTCATAAGTAAAAAAAGACCTTATTGAAAACTTTTTTTTTCTAGAAAAATTTTAAAGGGGAAAATCTTTTTTTTTTTTTGAAGAGCCTTTATTGAAATCACTTCTTGAGAAAAAGGCTCTTTAGGATCCTCAAGAAATGTGCATTATTTTTATGGGGGTTTCTTTTTAGAGAACAAGGGAATTCGAGAATTGCTCCAATTCTCAGAAGCAAAAACCGACTTTTCTTTCTTTTTTTGAAAATTTCCTTCTTCTACTGAGTGAGGCAAACCTCTCATGTCATGATTTAGGATGACCTCCTTCTGTGGGGTGTTATGCTCAATCTCTAAAAGAAATGACTTTCCTTGATATGGAATTTGGATAGCAGCCTAGTCAATTGTGAGACATGGATTTGTCATCTAGGATGACCTCCGATATCGTCACGCGGGGAATCAATAAATGTAAGAGTTGCCACCATCCATCTTAAGGTGTGAATGGACACCAAATGCATCATCTAAGCCAAATAGAGCCAAAGTAGCTCTAATATATGGAAAAATTCAGAGATTGGGTAAGGGGAATTATTTATGAGCAGGGGAAGGTGTTAGGCACCCCTACTCATCCGTCTAAGACGGTTGCCACATGCTTGCTTATGCTCTAAATTGTTTGCTAATGAAATGGACGAAAAAGTGCTTATAACAAGCACAATGTATGTGACCATTCCACATGAGAAGTCTAATGGGCTTAGACTCTCTTTGTGGATCCGTCACTCCTAAGACTTCATGAGTGAATAAAATCAAAGTAAAAAACAAAGAAAACCAAGCTAAGGCAAATCTGGAGAAATCAGATCAAAAAAGCTTGAAAGCTTCGATTAACCATAACTTACTCAATTTAAATCCAAATCCAGTGAAACCAAGGCCATTAGAAAACTGGTATATAGTAGAGTATACAGTAAAAAATTCAGCTCAATTCGATTTAAAACGAGAAAGAAATCCACATCTGAAATCTTCTGTTTATAACTTGGAAAAAGTGATGAGTAGGCATTTTCAAAGTCCTATTCGTGGAGTTTGGCTCAATAAAATTTCATAAAAATTGGCATGGAGGAAGTATGTAATGCCCTCTTTCCAAAGAAAAAAGTCTCACCCCAAACTCTATCCGTATGCGACTTGTGTGCTCTCTTGAATAGGCCTAGAAGACCACATATTAGCTCTGGACTATGCCAGCAAGCACCTTTGAGTCAATCAAGCACACAGGCTTCAAATCAAATCAAAATCTGCTGAAACCAGCTGGAAATGAAAATAGACTTCTCAAGGAAAACTCAGAAATTAGAATCACTCAAAACGGATTAAAATTGAATAAACGGTGCACCATCAAAGCGGCAAGTTCAGCAATCTGGGCTGAACTGACTTACAGACTTTGAACAGATGGTGTCAAAATTTGGCTACATGAAAGTGGACGAAATTTTCCAGATATAAAATAGGCACCTCCATCTATCACATGTCTTTGGAATCACTCAAAAATTCATCCGGAGGATGAAGTTATAAGCATTCCAAGACAGGCCACAGATCTGCCATGTTTTGAAGATTTTGAATAGAAAAATGGAAACCAGTGCATGTGTGCATGTGGATTCGACCAAAACCTTAAAAATCAACAAAAACCCCACTCATGAAGTTCTAAAATTCATTTTAAGGCCAATGATCTCAGATTTTCCATACTGCATGGAAGATCCTGGATCTAGCCTATTCTTGCAAAAAATAGTGAAAAGTGTGTGATAATGAGAAAAATACCTAACTAAGAGAAGATTTGAATCCCCTACTATTGAGAGCATGGATTCCTGCATCTTCTCCAAATAAAAAAATAGATCAGATAAGCATTCAAAGGTTCAAAATAACCAGACAGCATGCTTTTCATCATCTGTAGGTTCTAAGCCTAGAGGATCCATTCCACCTTCCTTTTCCCAAGGCTCTCTCTTCACGTTTTACGGCTAGAGAGGATTCCCAGGTACTTTGGAAGGGGTTTGGGGTTTGCAAACAACCACAAACTGGCCTTACACTACAGAAAGGTAGAAGTTGGGAGTTGGAATGTAAAGGAGAAGCTGGAAATGTAATCAGGACTTTACCTTAGGTAGCTTGAACACTTGAGGCAGCAATCCAGCAGAGTTTCTCCTCTTCTTGCAGAGCTTCCAAGCTTCAAATTATCAGCCATTTGCAAGAGGAGGACCCCTCTATTTATAGGCCAAGCCAAGGGTAGAAGAGTCCCAAGGGTAGGCCAAAAAGGCCTTCTAGATTATTCCAATTCTCCTCCAAGGCTTGAATTGGAGTAATTCAGCAAGTTTCGGAGGGTGAAATAGGGAGTTCAAGTCCCCAAGAGAGAGGTAATATGCGTAAATAAGGCTCAGATATCGAGCCATTTCGCAAATCCCCGAAACAGCCAAAACCGCATACACAGTACGGTTTCAACACAACCGTCACTCAAAGTGCAGTTCATATACAAATTTAAACAAACCGCACATACAGGGCGGTTCAATTCAGTTACGCTTGTCATGATTGCTGTCGACGTGGCTCAACGGCCGAAGCTTCGCGAAGCCACGTGGCAGCCCACGCAACAAGCATGGATATCAACCGTGCTGTGTGTGCGGTTGCAACCGCACATACAGAGTGGTTGAGACCAAAATTATAAAAAACCGCATACACAATACGGTTGGCACCAATTTTGAGAGTTCTTGAGTGTTTGACATATGTCAAGGCTCAAATAAGAATTTTAGAGTTCTTTTGAAAGTTCTCTCTTATGGAAGTGCAATTTGGGGTGTCTACAACTGCCCCCTCTTCGCTGGAATTGGAATCAATTAACAGCGGAGAGCAAAAAGACCCGCAAATTGCGCTTCCCAAGATCATGTCCATTTGATCATGAGCTGCAAGAATTCCGACTTGATTTTTGAAAAAGAATTTGTTTAGAGGATCTGATGAAAAGTCCCTAACCTGAAGGGGCAAATCCTCTTCTCGCCTCTCACAGAGCACTCGTGGCTATGAAGTAAGATTTGAGCAAATTTTTAAAGCAAAAGTTGATAGGGTGGTGCTTCTTGCAATTCACAACTATCCTGGACATAGGTCTTTTGAAAGAGATTGGAAAAAGTTTTTAAAATTCATTGCTGGGTGCCAACCGTACTGAACATGCGGTTTTTAGCATTTTCGATTTCAACCGTGCTATATGTGCGGTTTCCAACAATATTAATACCAACCGTTCTGTGTGTGCGGTTTTCTAGGTTTCATATAAACGCGGCCACGACCGCGCCTGGCTTCATTTCGTTCGCGAAAACCCTCGACTATCGGAGCTTACCTTCTTCTCTGGCGACCGTGGTTGGGTTCCGGTCTTCTTCCCCTCTCCTCCGGCGAAGACTTTCTGCTATCCGGCGGCTTCTGCTTTTCCGGCGAACTTCATTCTCTCCGGTGAACTGCTGCATTGGCCATATTCAAGCTAAACTCTACTCCTTGCCGCGCCAGTGTTTCTCCTTGGTTCTTGGGATTTCCCCTCGCACACGCCCACTTTACTGGATCATCTCCATTATTTGGTGGTGGTGATTGCTTGTTCCTGAATCCCTGGTGAGACAAACATTGTCCAATCTTTCTCTTGTCGACCAGAACAAGTAAGTGGCCGAACCTGGATTTCCTTTGCAATTTCCTCATCCGAAAATCCATGCTTATATTTCCTGATTGGATGAATTTGTTGTAGGCATGATTTTGATTCTTTGTCCTTGATTGAATGCCTTGGTTGCTTAATTGTTGATGGGAGAAAATCCCCAATTTTACATGTGCCCATTGCCTGTATTGACTTGAACCGTGACTTGTATTGCTCGGATTTCCAGCATGATTTTGGTTACTTGCTCACATTCTGATTATTTCCTTTCAGCTCTTGTCTGTGAACATGAATCTCAGTGCAGCACTAAATTTCCTTTGTTATTGTGCCATGGTTTGCTACATTGACTTGACCAATTTTTGGAATGCCTTGAATGCTAATGACACTCTGATTTTTGCATATGTAGCTTGCAATTTTCTGATTTCTGTTTCCAAGGTGTCTTATGACTACATGGACTTGGCTTTTGTATGATGCCCTGCCATGGATTTGTGTTCTGATAATTTGTAGGGATAGCTCCTGCCATTGTCTGCTTATAGGGCCTTTGATTTATTTTGCCAATTTCATGATCCTGGAGCACCCTAATACTTTGCCCGGGAATAGGCAAACACTAAGCAGCCCATATCATGCCTTGATTTGTTCTTTGGTTGACACTCTGAAATAATAAATTTAGGGACTTTAGACACTTTGTCAATACATCAATATTTTACAATTAATAAACCACTTAAGAATTTTGAAGCTTCTTTCAGCATATAAGTATACTTTCACTTTTCTGACATACAAGAAAGATGCATAGGGATTTTATTTCCTGTGTATCATTCTTATAGCCAAACTAGTAATAAAAGACTAATAAAGATTTCTGAAAGGAATCAAATCTTGATTCGGCCGGACACTTGCTGAAGTGTTTCCTCCGATCTTCGTTTCTTCTGCAAACAAAATGAATTCGATTAAGCCAAAGAAAATCAAAACTAACGGAAACATGAAAGCAAATATAATGATTTTATTAAAAAAACATAAAGAATTTCTCCCTGCAATTGGTCTTGTAGATGGCCCGTACACGTCGCGCTTCCCGGGGTCCCGCAGATGAGCCTTCATCTTCGAGGGTTCGGAGGGACCCGGCCGATGTGGCCTCTTCTTCTAGGGCCGAGCCGGACCCTGATCCTTCTTCTCCCAGCAGTCTGGAGCTTTCAGATTCAGACTCGGGAGCGTCCGGGGATTCGTTGGAGTCGGCACCCGAGGTATTCTCTCTTCTTTTCAAAAACAGACCTCCCTTTTTGCTACATTCAATCTGAAACCCTCTCATTTGCTTTCCTAGCCCGTTGCCGAGGTTTGAGAGCGTAGGGGAGCTCGTCGCAGAGAGAGGGCAGGAGCCCGGGTGACTCGTGTTGCCATTCCTACGGAGATAGCGGATCAGATCCGAGATACCTCTCTCCTCCATAGTTTGACGACGCATCCTTCAGCGGGCATCAGGGCGGACATCCCTCTTGCTTATCCTTCTTCTCATTTCCGCGGGAGCTGGGCCCTTTTTGCTGATGTAGTAGCGGCCTGTTCGACTCCTTTGCGTCGAGAGATGGGCCGTTTTGGATTTGGCCTTTTCATCACCATCACCGGCGTTCGTCAGGATCGGCCTTTGATCTTGGCCCTGATGGAGCGATTCTTCCCAGAGACCTTGAGCTTTCATCTGCCTGACGTGGAGATTGGTATTCACCCCTCCGACTTCGCTCTCATTACCGGGATCAGGATGACTGGAGATGTCATCACTGAGATGGATCGGCCGGCGGATTTGGAGATCGCCGAGCTCTTGGGATATGATGAGATGCCCGTGGGGGCGTGGGATAGGAGCAGGATCACCCGCATTTCCCGGACCTGGTTGAGGGAGACATTTCTGCAGAGGGGATATAGCACTTTAGCTGCGGAGCATCCCAGTTTTCCCGTGGCCTTCAGATTTCTTTTCCTCCTGATGATGGGATCCTGCTTATGCTTGGAGGATATTACTTCAGTCAGTCCCCATTTTCTGAGTCTTCTTCGGGATCTGCACCGAGCGAGGGAGTACGCCTGGGGCCAGCTTGTTTATGGCACCTTGTTGGCGGGCCTACGACGAGTGGTTTCTGGCCTATCCTCTCCCAGAGGGGCCGGAGTGGGTTGCAGGTTTTTTTGGCCCTTTTTACAGGTATAAATGACTTTCTTTCTTTTTCTTTTTCTCTCTTTTTTTCTCTTTTCTTTTTTCTTTTTCTTCTTTTTTTTGTCTTTGCTTATCTCTTTTTTTTCTTTTAGTTCTTTGCTCGGGTCTACGTGGCCCATTTTCGTCCTACCTCCACACTGCCTGAGGGGACGTTTCCCTTGGCCCGCCGGTGGAATCGGATTAGGCGTGACTCAGAGAAGAGTCGCCCTAGGTCGGCCAGAGCTCACCTGGACAGGACCTTCAGGAGAGAGGTAAGCACTTTCTTCTTTTCTTTCTTTCTTTTCATTTTTCCCTTTTTTGTCAGAATCTGACATTCTTCTCTGTTTATCCTCAGCTCTCTGTTCCTCGTCTCGATGGTCTGCACAACGAGTTGGCTTTTCAGCCTTTTGTAGAAGACGCTTTCGCCTTGGATCAGCGGCGCCAGAGGTACCCATTCTTCATCGGGCAGTTGGGTAGCATATGGTACCTCGGCGAGCGATTCTTTTTCCAGCATACTGGCGAGCTCCGGATCCCAGTGGCTCCTCCAGCTACAGCCCCTTTCACCCCTCCTGGTCCATTCGACCCTGCTCACTTCGGTGAGTGGGAGGCAGGAGATGCCCTTTTGGTTGATGGTGACTATGATACCTGGTTCGGGCAGGTTTCAGTGGGTTGTCTTATGCAGCCCATGCCCGTTCGAGGTGGAGTTACTGAGATAGGAGGGGTGGTGATCCGCCTATATGACACCACGGTATGAATCTCCTTTCCTTGTGCAGTCTTTTAGTCTTCCTTTCTTATTTACTGATATCTTTTCTTTTCTTATCTCATTTCAGGAGGCACAGCTAGAGGAGGTACGGGCTAGATATGCGGATCTGGAGCGCCAGCTGGCTGAGAGAGACGCCGCCATTGCTGAGAGTGACGTCATCATCACTGGGTTGTGAGACATGGATTCGTCATCTCAGATGACTTCCCGTATCGTCACGCGGGGATCGATAAAAATAAGAGTCGCCACCATCCAGTTTAAGGTGTGAATGGACACCACAGGGTTCATAAATGTCAAATAGAGCCAAAGTAGCTCTAATACAAGGAAAATCCAGAGATTGGGTACGAGGAATTATTTATGAGCAGGGGAAGGTGTTAGGCACCCCCACTCATCCGTCTAAGACGGTTACCATATGCTTGCTCATGCTAAGAATTATTTTTCTAACAAAATGGGCAAAAGGATGCTTACCACAAGCACCATGTATGTGATCATTCCACATGAGAAGTCTAATGAACTTAGGCTCTCTTTGTGGATTCATCACTTCTAAAACCTCATGAGTGAAGTGAAATCAAGGTAAAAAATGAAGAAAATCCAGCTAAGGCAAATCTGGAGAAAATAGGTCAAAAGAACTTGAAAGCTTTGATACCATAACTCATTCAATTTAAATCCAAATCAAATGAAACCAAAGCCATTTGAAAACTGATACATAGTAGAGTATATAGTAGAAAATTCAGCTCAACCCGATTCAAAACTAGAGAGAAATCCACATATGAAATCTGCTGTTATAACTCAGAAAAAGTGTTAAGTAGGCATTTTCAAAGCTCCATTCGTGGAGTTTGGCTCAATAAAAATCCACGAAAATTGGTATGGGGGAAGTATGTGGTGCCATCTTTCCAAAGAAAAAAACCTCACACCAATCTCTATCCGGATGTGACTTGTGTGCTCTCTTGAACAGGCCTAGAAGACCACAGATGAGCTCTGGACTATGCCAGCGAGCACTTCTGAGTCAACTGAGCACCCAAGACACAAAACAGATCGAAATCTGTTGAAACCAGTTGGAAATGAAAATAGACTTCTCAAAGAAAACTCAGAAACTGGAATCATAGGAAACGGATTAAAACTGAGCAAATAGTGCACCCTCAAAGCGGCAAGTTCAGCAATCTGGGCTGAACTGTCTTACAAACTTTGAAGAGATGGTGTCAAAAATTGGCTACATGGAAGTGAACGAAAATTTCCAGATATTAAGTAGACACATCCATCTATCACATGTCTTTGGAATCACTCAAAAATTCATCCGGAGGATGAAGTTATGAGCATTCTAAGACATGGTACAGATGCTGCCCTGTTTTGAAGATTTTTGAAGAAAAAGCCAAACTAGTGCATGTGTGCAAGTGAATTCGACCAAAATAACTTGAAATCATGAAAAACAACTCATGAAGTCTTAGAAATTCATTCTAAGGCCAGAGATCTCAGATTTTCCATATTGAGCATGGAGAATCCAAGATCTAGCCTATTTGATGCAAAACAGTGAAAAAGTGTGTGATATTGGTAAAAACACATATCTAGGAGAAGATTAAAATCCATGGCTATTGAGAGCATGGATCATGTTGATTTCTCCAGATTCAAATAGCACAAATAATCAGCATATAAAAATAACATGCAAATCATTCAAGGTAGGTTCTAGCCTAAAGGATCCATTCCATCTTCCTTTTCCCAAGGCTCTCTCTTCACGTTTTACGGCTAGAGAGGATTCCCAGGTACTTTGGAAGAGGAATGGGGCTTGCAAACAACCACAAACTGGCTTTACACTACAGAAAGGTAGAAGTTGGGAGTGAAATGTAAAGAGGAAGCAATAAACCCAAATGAGCTTTACCTTTAGTAGCTTGAGCAGTTGAGTAGGCAATCCAGCAGAGCTTCCCTTCTTCCAGCAGAGCTTCCAAGCTTCAAATTCTCAGCCATTTACAAGAGGAGGACCCCTCTATTTATAGGCCAAGTCAAGGGTAGAAGAGTCCCAAGGGTAGGCCAAAAAGGCCTTCTAGATTATTCCAATTCTCCTCCAAGGCTTGAATTGGAGTAATTCAGCAAGTTTCGGAGGGTGAAATAGGGAATTCAAGTCCCTGAGAGAGAGGTAATGTGCGTAAATAAGGCTCAGAGATCGAGCCTTTTCGCAAATGCACGAAACAGCCAAAACCGTATACTCAGTGCGGTTTCTACAGAACCGTCCTATATGTGCGGTTTCTATGCAAATTCATCTCAACCGCACATACAGGACGGTTCAATTCAGTTACGCTCGCTATGATTGCTGTCGACGTGTCTCAACGGCCGAAGCTTCTGGAAGCCACGTGGCAGCTCACGCAACAAGCATGAACATCAACCGTGCTGTGTATGCGGTTGCAACCGTACACACAGGACGGTTGAGACCAAATTCTCAAAAACCGCACATATACCACGGTCAGCACACTTTTGGTTGGTTTTGAGCCTTAGCTGCACAGGCTAGGCTTATTTACATGTAATATCGTTTAAGTAAATGTCCTCGTATTTTTTAATCTCCATTTACTTAAGATATTACATGTAAATAAGCAAACACCCCCCCATTTGAATCCATTAAAAATATTTCCAGACCCAAATTCCAAGTGAATAAAAAGTCAACTTTCCAGTTCCAGGCTAAATTCCGATTTTTCAGGTCCGGTAAAAAGATTCAACATGTTAATACCAAGGTATTCGTCAAGATTAAAAATCTCAAAAAATTCATTTATGCAATAACATTGCTAAAAACCTGATTACCGGGAAAAATTATCTTCAAATCTTGCTTTAAAAAATATTTCATTTTCTGGGGTCAAAAGTCAACAAAATTCAACCCGAAAAAGTTTGACTTTGCATAAAAGATTGAATTCGGGCCTTTTCCTTTGCGGCTTTGGATTCAAATTGGTTAAGGATCTTAAACCCAATGCTAAGAATTGAAAATTCAATAAAATATTTCTCTCCTTCAAGATTTATCAAAAATCGTGCAATTTTTTGGGTGTCTACAACTGCCCCTCTTTGCTGGAGTTGTAAGACAATGAACAGCAAAGAATAGACGCAACTCAAAATTGCACGTTTGAAAGACATCTCATCAGTTGAACTTGCTTTGGTCAAACAAATGAGTGATAAAAAACATGATTTTGAAGATAGCCAATGAAACCCCTGCTTGAAGTCTGATGGGGTGGCGTCTCTTCCTTATCTCAGATTTCTCGGAGCTCTCGTGGCTATGAAAAGAAATCTGAAACAAGCAAATTTTAAAAAGAAGGTGGATTTAAAATTGACCTCTGCAAACTCAATTGCTTTTGATGTTTTTCACTTTTCAGCTTAACAATAAGGAAGGAAATATTTCATTGAATTTTTCATGATTTGATTTTTATTGACTCACCTGGGTGCCATGTGCTGCCCAAACCTGTGCTTGAATGTTTTAGCAACTTGCTTTTGCTTTTTCATCTTTTTGCTCTCTCAATAATGATGTATGTGCCCTTGCTGCCCATACCCTGCCTTGATGCTTTTTAACTGCCCAAGTGTATGCTCTTTTCTTGATTGCTGGATTTGAGAATCATGATCTGTTGATCTAACCTCATACCCTTACTGCCCATGTTCTCTCTTTCATGCCTTTTTACTACCAAACTGAATGTCATCTTCATGATTGAAAGATAAGGGCTCTTGTTTGGAGGCATTGCCCAATCTTTAGGATGATACGATTCCTTTCATTGAGGATTTAGAAGCAAAGGAAATTGAGCATGCCCAAGCCTTGATGCTTTGGAAATGCACTTACCTCACAGCAGAGATGAATTTTTTCTCTTTTCTTTTTTTTTATTCTTTTGTTTTCTTTTTTCTTCTTCTTTTTTTCTTTTTTTTTTCTTTTTGCCTTCATAAAAAGAAATCCTTATAAAAGAATGCAAAAGTGCATATAAAAAATAGGTTTTATACTAGTGGCCTCAGAATTCTCTAATGCTTGCAAAACCAATGTTTTATGAAAAGACATAGATGCTCATCATAGGCCAAAATATAATTTTTGCTTTTTTTGTTTTTTCTTTTGTTTTTGAAAAACTGATCCAATCACTTATTAGCATATAGTCCAAAAGAATTAAAATCAAGTTGAATAATGAGAAGATTATTTCAGAAAATGAAGAAAGACCAAAATAAACCTTCGGAACCTTTAGAATCATTCCCATGACCATCGGCTTGTCAATTGATGCTCCAGATATGACAGCTCTTTCAATCTGACCATTTTGCCCCGGTTTGAAAAGACCTCCAACTTGAAAAAGTTGTTTCTTGCATCCATGATATGAAAACTCCCTCATATTTCATGATAATCAGGGACTTCTCTTCTCATATGACACCATTGGTTTTCTCCTTGTAGATGGTTGATTATTTACCATGTAGTGCCCTTCTGGGTTTTCACTACATTTTCTCCATTTTTTTTTCTTTTTAATCCTTCATTACCAGAAGCTGATGTAGTCATATTTGCCTTAATTCAAAATTTCTTAATCAAAGAGGACTTATGAATGGGACGAAATGTAGGCTTGGTTTTTGTTTAAGAAGAAAAGGGATAAAAAGGCTCAAATATCATATGATCAAACGGGTTAACTGAGATTGTAATTCTTAAGGTATTTCTTTCCTTGGAATACAAAAATTGCCTCCAGTATTGAAGTTCTTCTTCCTTTAGAACTTTCACCTCGGTATTGAACTTCATTCTTTCTCTTTGCAATTTTTATTGCCCCTTTCAGAAGACATTCTCCAAATATCCCATGGCATTTGATGATCTTCTTTTTTTCTCATCTTTCTTCTTCTTCTCTTTTTTCTTTTTTCATTTCTTTGCCCCCTTTTCTGAAAACATCTTCAAAATCCATTTTGAAATTCAATAGTGCCCCATTCTTTTTTTTTTTTTAATTTGTCCTTTCATTCTTCTTCTTTTATGCCTTAATAAATTTGCCCCAGTGTGGGGTTACAATTCCCAGTTTAGGTTATTTGGAAAAATTTATAAAGCTCAAAGGGTCTAACTAGGGATTTCAAAGATTTCAAGGATAAAGAAAGAAAGGCCTCTTATCATTTTAAGAAAAATTTGAATTTTCAGACTTAGTAGAGTTGCACTACATGACTGGCTCAAGATTTTTCCATTTCTCTTTTTTTTTTTTTTTTTTTTCAATCAGCACCACCTGTCAAGATAACCATAAAACATCCTTCTCACTGGATTAGCCTCTTGAATCACGCCTCCTTTTTATTAGATTTTGTAGCAAAATCGCAATTCCTGTCTCAACCAAGGAACCAAATCTTTTCATATTTTTCAATGCAGAATGCAAGCTAGGAGTCATCTTCAGATGCAAAGATCTGTTCCTTTAGTTTCTTCTCCATTGGCTTCTCCTTGACGAGCAAATGATGCAATCCTCTCTGAATAAATTTCCGTACTTGCTGCTTTCAAGTGAAAACTACGGGTCATCTCTGATTCCAAAGTCCATAAGATTGGTCATTTCAAAATTTTGCAAAATATTCTTCTCATGACACTTAAAAAGATTTGAATTTTCATTTAGAGTGTCGTTTTCTTCGATTTTGGTCTCGAAATTGAGCTCAATGTTGAATTTATATTCAACTTCATGAAATTTAATAGGAGATATGACTCATAAGTAAAAAGGACACTGTTGAAAACTTTTTTTTTCCTTTTACTTCTAAAAAAAATGTTTAAGGGAAAAATCTTTTTTTTTTTTTTTTTCCAAGAGCCTTTATTGAAATCACTTCCTGAGAACAAGGCTCCTTAGGATCCTCAGGAAATGTGCATTCTTTTTATGGGGGTTTCTTTTCAGAGAACGTGGGAATTCGAAAATTGCCCCTGTTCTCAAAGGCAAAAGTTGATTTTTCCCCAATTTTGCAAAAATTTTCACCTTCTGCTGAGTGAGGCAAGAATTCCTTTCTTTGTTCAGCAATTGTCTTCATATTTAGGGCATCATGCTCAGCCCTTGGAAGGAATGGCGTTACTTGATCTGGAACTTGAACAACTGCCCAATCAATGTGCGGCAAAATGAATTCAACCTTTGCCTCATTCTTTTCTTTGAAAACACCCCCATTCTTTTTCTGCCATCCTTCTTTCTCAATTGACTCTGCCCCATTTTCTATGTTGACTTCTTGTTCTTCTTCCCTTTCAAAATAAACCCAGACAGTTGACCCTATAGGAGCAATAAGTTGAGAAGGGTCAAAGTATCTACTTTCAACTGAAATGACTCCAACTGTATTCGATGTGCTTGCCACATTATTGCCATTGGGGTGAGGAGCTGGTGTGGTTGAATTAAAAGATAAAGAATTGTTATCCAGCAAATCCTGAATTGCATGCTTTAAAGCCAAACAACGATCTGTAGTATGGCCTGGAGTTCCCATGTGAAAGTCACATGTCACCGATGCATCATAGTTCTTGCCTTTACTAGCATGAGGATTTGGCTGTTTCAACGTCACATACCCCTCCTGAAGTAAAGTAGGTAAGAGTTCAGATGGTTTCATGGGAAGTTTTGAAAACTCCCTTCTCTTCCTTACTTCCATTTCCTCGTTGACAGGCTGTATTGAAGGTACATTTATTTGAATGGGAGGTAAGGGAGCTGGATGAATGGGTTTGGCAAGAATGGGGGACTTGACATTGATTTGAAAAGGTTGTCTAGATGACTGCACCATATTAACTTCTGTTTCTCTCCTTTCCTCATTCTTCTTTCTTCCATTACCATTCTCCTTTTTATGTGCAGAAAAAGTGGTGGAAGCTTGCTGACTCATTGCTGCCGAGTAATCAATTATTCTTCCAGCCTTGATCCCATCTTCTATCCTGTTTGCCACTTGCACTAAAGCAGCGAAACTGGTGGTGGTCTGGCCCACCAAATGATTGTAGTAAGGTTGCCCCAATGTAGTGATAAAAGTAGAGATCATTTCTTGTTCCCCCATGGGTGGCCTCACTTGTGCAGCTGATTCTCTCCACCTTTTCGCATACTCTCGAATGGTTTCATCATTTCTTTTCACCATCCTCATCATATCATACCGGTCAGGAATAATCTCTGAATTAAACCGGTATTGTGCCAGGAATGCATCAGCTAAGTCTTTCCATTTCTTAATCCTTGAGTGATCCAAAGTGGAGAACCACCTTAAAGCAGACCCCGTCAAACTCCTCTGAAACAGTTGGACTAGGATTCCATCATCCTTCCCAAATTGGCATAATGCCCCACAATATAGTTTCAAATGACTCATCGGGCACCCAGTGCCATCATACTTCTCGAAGGCCGGGCACTTGAATTTGGGCGGGAGGCATACATCCGAATACATGCACAGATCTTCAAAGTTAGTGCCCCCAAATGTGTTGACCCCCTTGACTTCTCTCAGCTCTTCCTGTATTGATTCCAGCCTATTGAGAAATTTCTTCTCCATTTCCACCCTCAATCGCTCCTTCTCCTTCTCCTTCTCATATTCCCCTGACTCCTCCCTAATCAATATGGGCTCTGGGATAGGTTGGTGGAATTCAGGTTGAAGTTCGGGGATAGGTTGAATTGGTGGCGGAATGTTGGCCTGGGGTGGAGGTGCATTGTGGGATGATGAGGCTTGGTGAACCTGAGCCGGAGCCTGGGCTTGGGTTTGCGCCTGCATCTGGGCTTGGGCTGCTTGATTAGACAGCAAGTTTTCCAGTAGTTTGGTCATCCCTGCCACTTGCTCTTGTAACTGAGCAAAGCCTTCAGCGGACACAGTTGATTGTTCTTCAATAGGGTTCATGGTGGCAGATCTTAGTCTCTGAGAGCGCCTGGGAGCAATGGTTGCAGGTAGGAGCCGAAAACCTTTTGAAAGAAAAGAAAAGAAACACAATTAGTGCACATTTCAAGTTAAACTCACACACTTTCAAGAATGCATGTATGCATGTTTGGGTGAACATGAGTCTGAATTACAATTTTTTTCTTTTGTTTTTTCTTATTTTAAACCTTTTTTTTTGTTTTGGTCGAAATTGACCTTGTGAAGAGAAATGGTTGGTACAAACGACCATCAAAAAAATATGGAATTTAAGGGCTTCCAAAAGGTCCCAAAGAATGAGAAATGTCTAAAATTCAGAGGCTTTTAGACGGCCTAAGATATGAGTTCTGAAATTTAAAGGCTTTCAGAAATCCTATGATTTTTCTAAATTCAGGCTTTAGAAGGCCTATGAGTGGGTTCTAGAATCACGCAAGCTTCTAGAGGCTTATGCAGGTGTCTAAAATTCGGAGGCTTTTAGACGGCCCAGAAGAAATGATGTTTGAAATTCAGAGGCTTTCAAATGGCCCAAAAAGGTAGTGTCTAAAATTCAGAGGCTTTTAGACGGCCCAAGATATGTGGTGTCTAAAATTCAGAGGCTTTTAGACGGCCCAAAAGAAATGATGTTTGAAATTCAGAGGCTTTCAAACGGCCCAAAAAAGTAGTGTCTAAAATTCAGAGGCTTTTAGACGGCCCAAGATATGTGGTGTCTAAAATTCAGAGGCTTTTAGACGGCCCAAAAGAAATGATGTTTGAAATTCAGAGGCTTTCAAACGGCCCAAAAAAGTAGTGTCTAAAATTCAGAGGCTTTTAGACGGCCCAAAAAGGTTGTGTCTAAAATTCAGAGGCTTTTAGACGGCCCAAAGGATTGTGTCTATAATTCAGAGGCTTATAGACGGCCCAAGCAAAAGGTTTCTAGAATTACTCAGGCTTCTAGAGGCCTATGAATTGGTTGGTATGAAAAGGACCGTCCAAAGGATTTGTTGGAATATTCTAGGGCTTCCAACATCCCACAAAAATGAGATACCTAAGGTAAAAGCCCTTAGACAAATCACAACTTGGAATTACGCAAGCTTCCAAGGGCTTATGAATTGGTTGGTACGAAAAAGACCCACCAATGCTGGAATATTCTAGGGCTTCCAACGTCCCACAAAAATGAGATGCCTAAGGTAAAAGTCCTTAGACAAATCACAACTTGGAATTACGCAAGCTTCCAAGGGCTTATGCTTTGGAATTAAGGCTTCCACAGCCTCTTGAAATTACGCAGGCTTTCAAGGGCCTATGAAGGGTTCTAGAATCACGCAAGCTTCTAGCGGCTTATGAAGATAAAGT
The DNA here is from genome assembly GCA_947561395.2 of Buxus sempervirens. Classification (NCBI taxonomy): domain Eukaryota; kingdom Viridiplantae; phylum Streptophyta; class Magnoliopsida; order Buxales; family Buxaceae; genus Buxus; species Buxus sempervirens. The sequence goes on from OX387182.1 coordinate 14,552,860, forward strand.
TCTGAAATTTCAGGCTTTCAGAGATCCTATGAGTTAAGGAATTACGCAGGCTTTCTTAGGCCTATGACGTTTTGGAAATTTCTGGAATTTCATGCTTCCAGGGTCCTATGAGATTTTGAAAAAATCTGGAATTTCAGGCTTCCAGGGTCCTATGAGATTTTGAAAAAATCTGGAATTTCAGGCTTCCAGGGTCCTATGAGTTTCTAAATTAAGGCTTTAGAAGGCCTATGAGGGTTTTGATAAAAATCTGGAATTTTAGGCTTCCAGGGTCCTATGATTTGATTTTCTGAAATTCCAAGGCTTTCAGATGCCTAAAATATTTTTGATTTCCCATTAGGTGTTTTTGAGTTAAAAAGAGACTCAAATTGCTTTCAAGGAGATGTTTTATTTAAAATTTTCCTTTCACTTGATTTTTAAATGATTATTTGCTTGGAATTCAAAGGTTTCCAAGTGACCCAATTGCTCTTTGGAAGAAATCTTAAAAGTTTGAACACTTTATGATTAAAGATTTCTTATAGATTGATTTTTGATTGGAATTTGCCCCATTTTAAAAGAGTTGAGCTTCCTTTCATGAATTGTATTACACTTTAAGCTTAACATGTTTTGGAAACTTATTGTGATCTCCAAGTTCAATTCTTGAGATTGAAGTATGATTAGGTTGGTTATTTGAATCAATTCTCTTTTAATTATTTACTTCACTTAATATGGGTTGAGTGTTCAGATTAGGTAAAAAGTGCCCAACATGAGCCTAATCTCCAAATTAAGGTGCTTGACTTGTTTTTTGGTTTGAACCAACTTTTATTTTATCATTCTCACCTTTGAGTTGAGTTAATTTCTTCAATTTAGGTGAATATGTTCAAAATGACCTTAATCTCTTGATTTGGGTGGATTTGGAATGGTTTAAATGCCATTTATCTTATTTGGAGCCCCTGCACATTTGCTTATATGACTTAGGGATGAAAGGACCCAGAAATGTTGGATAAGCAAAACTGGAACAGGATTTCGGCCTAAAACCGTGCATTCAGAACGGTTTGGCCCAAACCACATAAATTCTGCGGTTGCATAAAAAATGCAGGAAACCGCATATTCAGGACGGTTTTAAGCCAGAACTCAGATTTTCGAATTTGTTTCTTTTTCCAACTGGTTTTATTAGCTTGGTTACTTGCCCAAACACAGTGTTCACCATTGGGTGGCTTCCAGATTACCCCAAATTGGGCATTTGACACATCAAATGGTACTAAAAACCCACTTATACCATGAATTTCATGAGATTGTATGAGGGGACCACACATATGCACAAAAAGATCCCTTACAATAAAGGAAATGAATTACAATACAACTTGGCCTTCAAGGGGCATGAATCAAAATAAAATTACAATTTAGCCTCTTTGGGCTTGAAAGGAGGAAGAAAAATCCTAAACTAAAATATGAGGATGCCCTCTACGCAGCTCCTGGGTGTCATTCCCATGCAACTTTCCTGCAAAGAAGAGGATTAGTAATATTTAAACAAAGGAGGGCCTAGGCTCCCACCAAAATGGACACCCAATGCATGGATCTTGGACTTTGGGTTGCCTCCTATGGGAATTTGGGTAGAATGACCTCTAAGAAGAGTTAAAACTCTTCCTATGGGCTACACCAATCCTAGGATACAGCAATTCTTTGGGAAAAACAAAATCCCAACAAAATGGACACCATGAACTTGGCTTTGCATGATACGAAGGCAATCATAAAAATGAAATTAACATTACCTTGGTACCTCATGTTTACCTTCAAAATGGTATCTATATCATACCTTGGGTCACCTGAGCCATGCAAAACGGCCTTCCCTCATTACAAACCCTTTTCCCATCGCATTTGGTTTACTTTGGCCAAAAACGTGTTTCTCCACCTTCAAGCGTGGGGGTTTTGGGTTTTGGCTTATTGGCAACTTAGAGCTCAAGCCTAGTGTATGACCAGAATTCTAAATCCACCATGTCATCACATCATTGGCTCAAAGCTTCTAAGGTGAATGTTTTCACTTTCGCTTTCCGAAGTAACGACCTCGGTGCGCCAAGCTACACACATTCTTGTTCAACTTCCTATAGGTGATAGGTAGGCTGTGTAAAAAATAAAAAAGGTGCTCAAGTGCATTTAAAATGTGGGTCACATTCATCACAACGTCCCACCCTTGCCACTCTCTTTTCGTAGCCATGCAAACACAACCACATTCACCAAGGCATGATATAGAAATCATATATGAGAAAAGTAAGCACAAGTATATCAAGGTAATTTTAAAACACCTAGCATGCTCAATCTAAACATGCATTCACACAAGACATCATACAAGCATGGGAGCATGGTATCATGTTATACAAAAAAGCAATCAACCATGGTGAGCATACTTGACAAATTCAAAACATCTCTCAAAAAATTCAGATCTCATGCTCATGACATTTAATCACAAATTAAAGCATGCTATCATGGAAACATAGTGATCTAGCATGGTAAGACTAATTAGGCCTACCTAAGCATGGTTCTAAACACAACCAAGCATACATCACATACCCTAATCTCATGGGTCTTGCATTCTCTAAAACAGAAACACACAAGTCTAGAATGCTCATTACAATCAATCAAAACAATCAAACAATCAATAAAATCAAACAAAATACAAGCAAGCAAACATGGCTCAATTCTATTAGATTGTCCCCAGCAGAGTCGCCAGTTGTGAGACATGGATTCGTCATCTCAGATGACTTCCCGTATCGTCACGCGGGGATCGATAAAAATAAGAGTCGCCACCATCCAGTTTAAGGTGTGAATGGACACCACAGGGTTCATAAATGTCAAATAGAGCCAAAGTAGCTCTAATACAAGGAAAATCCAGAGATTGGGTACGAGGAATTATTTATGAGCAGGGGAAGGTGTTAGGCACCCCCACTCATCCGTCTAAGACGGTTACCATATGCTTGCTCATGCTAAGAATTATTTTTCTAACAAAATGGGCAAAAGGATGCTTACCACAAGCACCATGTATGTGATCATTCCACATGAGAAGTCTAATGAACTTAGGCTCTCTTTGTGGATTCATCACTTCTAAAACCTCATGAGTGAAGTGAAATCAAGGTAAAAAATGAAGAAAATCCAGCTAAGGCAAATCTGGAGAAAATAGGTCAAAAGAACTTGAAAGCTTTGATACCATAACTCATTCAATTTAAATCCAAATCAAATGAAACCAAAGCCATTTGAAAACTGATACATAGTAGAGTATATAGTAGAAAATTCAGCTCAACCCGATTCAAAACTAGAGAGAAATCCACATATGAAATCTGCTGTTATAACTCAGAAAAAGTGTTAAGTAGGCATTTTCAAAGCTCCATTCGTGGAGTTTGGCTCAATAAAAATCCACGAAAATTGGTATGGGGGAAGTATGTGGTGCCATCTTTCCAAAGAAAAAAACCTCACACCAATCTCTATCCGGATGTGACTTGTGTGCTCTCTTGAACAGGCCTAGAAGACCACAGATGAGCTCTGGACTATGCCAGCGAGCACTTCTGAGTCAACTGAGCACCCAAGACACAAAACAGATCGAAATCTGTTGAAACCAGTTGGAAATGAAAATAGACTTCTCAAAGAAAACTCAGAAACTGGAATCATAGGAAACGGATTAAAACTGAGCAAATAGTGCACCCTCAAAGCGGCAAGTTCAGCAATCTGGGCTGAACTGTCTTACAAACTTTGAAGAGATGGTGTCAAAAATTGGCTACATGGAAGTGAACGAAAATTTCCAGATATTAAGTAGACACATCCATCTATCACATGTCTTTGGAATCACTCAAAAATTCATCCGGAGGATGAAGTTATGAGCATTCTAAGACATGGTACAGATGCTGCCCTGTTTTGAAGATTTTTGAAGAAAAAGCCAAACTAGTGCATGTGTGCAAGTGAATTCGACCAAAATAACTTGAAATCATGAAAAACAACTCATGAAGTCTTAGAAATTCATTCTAAGGCCAGAGATCTCAGATTTTCCATATTGAGCATGGAGAATCCAAGATCTAGCCTATTTGATGCAAAACAGTGAAAAAGTGTGTGATATTGGTAAAAACACATATCTAGGAGAAGATTAAAATCCATGGCTATTGAGAGCATGGATCATGTTGATTTCTCCAGATTCAAATAGCACAAATAATCAGCATATAAAAATAACATGCAAATCATTCAAGGTAGGTTCTAGCCTAAAGGATCCATTCCATCTTCCTTTTCCCAAGGCTCTCTCTTCACGTTTTACGGCTAGAGAGGATTCCCAGGTACTTTGGAAGAGGAATGGGGCTTGCAAACAACCACAAACTGGCTTTACACTACAGAAAGGTAGAAGTTGGGAGTGAAATGTAAAGAGGAAGCAATAAACCCAAATGAGCTTTACCTTTAGTAGCTTGAGCAGTTGAGTAGGCAATCCAGCAGAGCTTCCCTTCTTCCAGCAGAGCTTCCAAGCTTCAAATTCTCAGCCATTTACAAGAGGAGGACCCCTCTATTTATAGGCCAAGTCAAGGGTAGAAGAGTCCCAAGGGTAGGCCAAAAAGGCCTTCTAGATTATTCCAATTCTCCTCCAAGGCTTGAATTGGAGTAATTCAGCAAGTTTCGGAGGGTGAAATAGGGAATTCAAGTCCCTGAGAGAGAGGTAATGTGCGTAAATAAGGCTCAGAGATCGAGCCTTTTCGCAAATGCACGAAACAGCCAAAACCGTATACTCAGTGCGGTTTCTACAGAACCGTCCTATATGTGCGGTTTCTATGCAAATTCATCTCAACCGCACATACAGGACGGTTCAATTCAGTTACGCTCGCTATGATTGCTGTCGACGTGTCTCAACGGCCGAAGCTTCTGGAAGCCACGTGGCAGCTCACGCAACAAGCATGAACATCAACCGTGCTGTGTATGCGGTTGCAACCGTACACACAGGACGGTTGAGACCAAATTCTCAAAAACCGCACATATACCACGGTCAGCACACTTTTGGTTGGTTTTGAGCCTTAGCTGCACAGGCTAGGCTTATTTACATGTAATATCGTTTAAGTAAATGTCCTCGTATTTTTTAATCTCCATTTACTTAAGATATTACATGTAAATAAGCAAACACCCCCCCATTTGAATCCATTAAAAATATTTCCAGACCCAAATTCCAAGTGAATAAAAAGTCAACTTTCCAGTTCCAGGCTAAATTCCGATTTTTCAGGTCCGGTAAAAAGATTCAACATGTTAATACCAAGGTATTCGTCAAGATTAAAAATCTCAAAAAATTCATTTATGCAATAACATTGCTAAAAACCTGATTACCGGGAAAAATTATCTTCAAATCTTGCTTTAAAAAATATTTCATTTTCTGGGGTCAAAAGTCAACAAAATTCAACCCGAAAAAGTTTGACTTTGCATAAAAGATTGAATTCGGGCCTTTTCCTTTGCGGCTTTGGATTCAAATTGGTTAAGGATCTTAAACCCAATGCTAAGAATTGAAAATTCAATAAAATATTTCTCTCCTTCAAGATTTATCAAAAATCGTGCAATTTTTTGGGTGTCTACATGGGTAGGCCGCTCTTATTGCCGACTTGCGGGCCCAGTTGGCCAGTGCTCAGGGCCAGGCGGGGCCTTCAGGAGCTCAGGTCTGTCTTTTTCAGTTTCTGTATTTTTTCCTTTATCTTTTCTGCTTTTGATCAATCTGTCTTTGCCTTTCAGGAGGATGTGGCGGCTTCTCCATCCAGCTCTCGCACTCTATCCTTTTCCTTAGGAGCTACAGAGATCCCAGAGAGAGAGTGTGAGGTGGCGGCCGAGGCTACCTCTGCTGCTGCAGTTCCTGAGTCAGCTGAGATGCCGGAGGCCGTGCCTGTATCTGAGACCGCTCCTGTATTTGAGCCGGAGACCGCTCCTGAGACAGCGGAGGGTGACTTAGAGGCTCCTATGGTTCCCGAGGTGGCCGAGCCCGTGAGAGAGGAGGGGATGCCCGATGTAGCTGAGCCCGAGGTGGCAGAGGTGCGTGACGCAACGGACCCCACAGATCCCTCTCCTCCTGCCGAGGATTCCCAGATTCTGGAGCTGGTTCCTTTGGCGACGGATACTTCAGTCTCCTGCTTCATGGACCTGTCTCGGGATGATCCAGTTCCAGCTCCAGCCTCTTCTACCGATCCTGTGCCTCCTGCAGACCCGATGCCTCCTGCTAGTCTTTCGACTCCTGCTGAGCCGTCTTCTCCGGCTAGCCAGCGCTTCTCCGATCATTTCTTCATCCGGCAGCGATGGCGAGGTAGAGGCGAGGCGGATTGACCTGTAGGAGATGGGTTTAGGTTAGGATTCATTTGATATCTGTATATAAAACCTGATGTATCCATTGGCAGTTTATATGAAAAAGAGAAAATTTATTTATTTTTGTTTCTTTTCTTTTAATTTTTTGTTTATTTGTGTATGTTTGTCATGTTGCAACTGCTATACAGGTAACAGGTTCTTTGGGGAACATGATTTATTAAAAGAAAGAAGAAAAACTGTTTTTTGTGCAAAAACCGTACATACAGGGCGGTTATGCAAGAACCGTGCTTATCCCGCGGTTTTTAAACTTTGCGGGAATGCAACCGCACATTAAGTGCGGTTCAGGCATAACCGTTCTGTGTATGCGGTTTTTGCCCTTAGGTTATTTTAAAGCCTCGAATTGCGGGCAGGACGTCATTTTGACGTATTGCTTAGGTCAGAAACCCCCTTTTGGCAATTTTCTCTCTCCTAGCTGCCTTTAATCCACTTTTGCCCATTAATGGCTTCTGATTCAGCTTTTGTGCCTTCTTCATCTTCTGTACCTGAAACATTAGCACCTAGACCACAAATTAGGTCCAAACCTCCCAATTTGACCAGGTATGCCATTGTAGATACTTATTACGAGAGGTGGGTTGATTCAATGACCCCACAGGATGAGATAGATTGGGATTCTGCCAATCTAGGCCACCTTCTCTCAATCCCAAAGGTTCCCTTAAAATGGGAAATTATAGAGGCATTGATTGGGCATTGGGAACCCCAATTGAACCTCTTTCGGTTTGGGGAAAAAGAGATGACCCCTACTGTCGAGGAGGTTGAAACCATCCTCAACCTTAGGTTCTCCAAGAAAGTTGTCAACCCACCTCTCAAGCCAAGCTTTAAAAAGGAAGCCTCCACTTTTTTAGGAATTAGCAAGAGAGAGTTAGGGGAAGCTGACGCCTTATTGACCCTATCGAAGTCATTTTTGACTGAAAAGCTGTTGAATAGCCCAAACCAGTCGGCCCGGTTCAATGCTTTGACCTTGATAGTGGTCAATCAACTTTTATTCCCCCGAGGTGATAGCGAGGTTGATTTATCCCTCATTTCAGTCATTTGCCAAGTTAGGGAGCTTGAAAGGCTTGCCCCTATGATCCTGGCTGAAATATACCAGGCCTTGACTGACTGCTACCACCGGAAGCAGAAAAGTTTCTTCGCCTGCGCCCCTATACTTCAGGTAAAATCTGAACCTCTTTCTTGAATTATAACTTTTATTGCAAAATTGAGATTTTCTAAGATAGAAATGCTTCCATTTTATTTGCAGCTCTGGCTACTTGACCACCTGAGTCAAGTTGAAGAGATCACCGGCCGCTTCTTCCCTCGTCTAAATATTCCTGTTTTGATGAGCAATAGGGGGTGTCCCAATATCCATGGTGGCAAACAGGGATGGTTTGCTTTCTTGGGGACGCTTCAGGATGACCAGGTGAGATGGCCTGGTGCTTATCAGCCTTCTGTCGAGACAGTGATCAGCTTCTCCGATCAGAATTTCGCTGTGCTCATGGGCTTGAGGTCTGCCTTGCTCTACTTGCCTTTGAGGGTCATCCGGCAGTTTGGAGAGGAGGTGCAGGGGATTTTGGTACCTCAGGGATATGAGGAGTTCATAGGTCCACTCACACCGGCCACCATGGGGCTATGCTTTCGCCTGTTGAAGGACTGGTCGCAGGCCTACTTCTTGAGAGGTCCTGTCTTCTCCAAATTGCATGAGAAGGACTATCTCTTTTGGATTAGAGAGCAGGTGCAGAGCTGCGCTTCTGTACCGGTGGATCCTCCTGCTATCCCGTGTCCTACCTATGAGGACCTCTTGGAGACTGAGCGGGCTTCTCATAGGCGGCTTCAGCTCATATGGGTGGAGGAGGCCCGAACCTTGAGATTGGAGAAGGAAGATCTGGAAAGACGGTTATCAGAGCAGATACAGGCCCGTCGCTTCGAGGTGAGAGCCGCGTGGCGTAGGCATGATGAGACCATGGCCAGGCTCAGAGATATGAGGACCAGGCAGACCCTCTCAGATGACGTCATCTCATTCCTCAGTGACCCAGATGCAGAGGGGGTTGAAAGGCTTGTGGCGGTTCAGGCGGCTCGGATCAGAGAGCTTGAGGAAAGGCTAGGGGATAGAGATTAGCCACTTTTATTGTATTTTTTTCCTTTTCTACACTTCTGTACAAAGAGAAACTCCACTAGTGGAAAGATAGAGAATACAAAATAGGTTTTTATACTATTGGCCTCAGAACTCTCATATGCTTGTAAAAACTGACAGTTTTAATGAAAAGTCACTGATTTCTCATCATCGGCCAAAATATAATTTTCATTTTTGTGTGTTTTTTATTGTAAATTAGTCCATAATGCTTTAATCCCATATAGTTGGATGAATTGAAGTAAGCTGGGCAAAAAGGGTATTTCAGTTAATGAGGAGGAAGCCATTTCGTCCCCCTTGGAACCTTTAGACTCGTCCCCAAGTTTCCTTCCCACTTCCAGGGGGTATGTCATAGCCTACTGGTTCAGTCCTGTGCAGAAAATTTGCTCAATTCAATTTTGCCGCCCAAAACCGTGCATTCAGAACGGTTTAGCCAAAACCGTCTTCAATATGCGGTTGCATAGCCTTCTGCCAAAACCGTAGTAAAAGGGCGGTTTAGTTCAATCTGTATCCCAAGTGTGGTTGGTGACCTTTTTCTTGTTTGTTTCTTTTCTTTTATTCTTTTTTCTTTCGCCTTTTCTTTTTGCCAATATTGTCCCTAGCGCCTGTTACAGTTTTCACTAGGACCGGCTTATTTATTTCGCCATTGCCCTTTCAACATCTCGAGCTTGAAGGAATACACCCAAATCACCGAGGACTTGACCAATAGGACGAAATGAAGGCTGGGTTGAGTTTATGAAAGAAGGTTATTATAGGCTCAAAATTTTGACATCTTGAAAATGGGACAACTGGGCTTACAGCTATAATGGATGCGACCCCCATTCCCAATATTGGCCTTTTTTCCTTTTCTTTGTATTTGGCCTTTCTTTGCTATTTTCCTTTTTGTGTGTTTTTTTTATTAACCTTGCCCCAGTCGCGATTGTAAGTTCCAGTTTGGGTTCTTTAAAACACGAACAGGCTCAACTTGGTTTAATCTAGGGATATTAAACTTTGTGAGGGATAAAGAAAAATGGCCTCGAATCATTTCTTTGTGATATTCCTTCAAGGGAAATATTGTTTGACCGCATCAGAGTTGATTGGCTCAGGAAAATCTGTCCCATCCATTTCTGTCAAGACAAGAGCGCCTCCTGACAAGACCTTCTTCACTACATAAGGTCCTTCCCAATTTGGTTTAAACTTTCTGCGAGGGTCTTCCAGAAATGGCAATATCTTCTTTAAGACTAGATTACCCACTTGGAAAGCTCTGGGCTTCACCTTTTTGTTGTAGGCTCTGGCCATTCTCTTATGATATAATTGACCGTGGCAAAGCGCATTCAACCGCTTTTCTTCTATCAAATTGAGTTGCTCATATCTAGACTGAACCCATTCAGCCTCTTCAAGCTCTGTTTCCATAAGCACTCTCAATGAGGGGATTTCTACTTCAACAGGTAAGACTGCCTCCGTTCCATAAACCAAGGAATACGGCGTTGCCCCAGTAGAAGTTCGGATTGAGGTTCTGTAAGCATGGAGAGCAAATGGTAGCATCTCGTGCCAATCTCTATAGCTCACTACCATCTTCTGGATTATTTTCTTTATGTTCTTATTTGCCGCTTCTACTGCTCCATTCATCTTTGGCCTGTATGGGGCTGACTTGTGATGAGTTATCTGAAACTGCTCACACATCTTCTTCATATCCTTGTTCTTAATATTTGAAGCATTGTCTGAAACTATGGCTTTTGGCAACCCATAGCGGCAAATTATGTTGTGCTTCAGAAATTTAAGAACGTGGTTTCCTGTAATATTTGCATATGAAGCAGCTTCAACCCACTTTGTGAAATAATCGATTGCCACTAGAATGAACCGGTGTCCATTTGACGCTTTTGGAGAAATCATCCCAATGACATCAATACCCCACATAGAGAAAGGCCATGGAGAGGTCATGCTGTGCAGCTCACTTGGTGGTGCATGCTTATTGTCAGCGTATATTTGGCACAAATGGCATCTCTTAACATGTAGGCAACAATCGTGCTCCATTGTAGACCAATAATATCCCAATCGCAATATTTTCCTTGCGAGCATGTGTCCATTCATATGCGGCCCACAGACTCCTCCATGCACTGTTTCAATCAACCTTTCTGCTTCAACCTTGATGACGCATCTGAGTAGAACATTACTGTAAGATCTCTTGTATAGCTGCCCACCACTTAGGAGGAACTGCCCTGCTAACCTCTGTATTGTTCTTTTTTCAGTAGGACTAGCGCTTTCTGGAAAACTTCGATTATCAAAGAAATTCTTGATATCTTGAAACCATGGTATTTCTGCTTCTTGCGCTCCTTCTAAAACAAGACAATAAGTTGGCTCGTCTCTGACTTCAATTTCAAGTGGTTGTATGTCCACCCCTTCTGGAATACTAACCATCGAAGCCAATGTCGCCAAGGCATCCGCAAACTGATTTTTAGACCTTGACATATAGCTGAAAGAAATTCGAGTAAATTTGATACTTATTTCTTCCAAATACTGGTGATATGGGATCAATTTGTGATCTTTGGTTTTCCATTCCCCAGTTGTTTGGAAGATGATAAGACTCAAATCCCCATATACGTCAAGTTCTTGAACATCATGATCTAGAGCAGCTTGCAATCCGATGATACATGCTTCATACTCTGCTATGTTGTTCGTGCACTGAAACCTCAATTTCACTGCGATTGGGATATGTGAGCCATCTGGCTTTACTAATACTGCGCCGATCCCATTTCCATTCATATTTGCAGCCCCATCAAAGAAAATCTGCCAGGAGTCTTCACTTTCTTCCTCTTCAGCAAATAAGATAGCCTCATCAGGAAAATTCGTCTTAAGAGGTTGATAATCTGGTAATGGATGCTCAGCTAGATGATCAGCAATTGCCTGACCTTTAATTGCTTTCTGAGTGACATATGTCAGGTCGAATTCCGAAAGCAAAAGCTGCCACTTCGCTGTTCTACCAGTTAAAGCCGGCTTTTCAAACAGATATTTTAACGGATCCATCCTGGAAATCAACAAAGTCGAATAGCTTAAGAAATAGTGTCTAAGCCTCTGAGTTGCCGAGACCAAAGCACAACAAGTCTTTTCCAAAGGCGAATATCTCGTCTTATAATCTGTGAACCTTTTGCTCAAATAGTAGATAGCCTTTTCTTTTCTGCCTGTTTCATCATGCTGCCCCAATACACATCCCATTGATGTTTTTAAAACTGATAGATACAGAATCAATGGTTTTCCTGGAGTTGGCCGTACTAGAACAGGAGGATTTAACAGATAATCCTTTATTTTGTCGAATGCTTGTTGGAAATCCTCATTCCATATAGTTGGGTTATTCTTCCTTAGAAGCTTAAAGATAGGTTCGCAAATAGCAGTGAGCTGTGCTATGAACCGGCTAATATACTGAATTCTTCCCAGAAAGCCCCTAACTTCTTTTTCAGTCTTAGGAGATGGCATCTCAATGATTGCCTTTGCTTTAGACGGGTCTATCTCAATCCCTCTTCTGCTTACAATGAATCCCAATAATTTCCCTGATGTGGCTCCAAAAACACACTTTGCTGGATTAAGCCTCAAGCTGTATTTCCTTAGACGGTCGAATACCCTCTTTAGATTGATCAAGTGGTCTTCCTCTTCACACGATTTGGCAATCATATCATCCACATAGACCTCCATTTCTTTGTGGATCATATCATGGAAAACGGCTGTCATGGCTCGCTGATATGTTGCCCCGGCATTCTTCAATCCAAAAGGCATGACTGTGTAGTGAAAGGTTCCCCAAGGAGTGATAAAAGCGGTTTTCTCTTGATCCTCCTTTGCCATTTTGATTTGGTTATATCCGGAAAAGCCGTCCATAAAAGAGAACAAGCTGTGCACTGCCGTATTATCAACCAAGATGTCGATGTGTGGCAAAGGAAAATCATCCTTCGGGCTCGCCTTGTTCAAGTCTCTGTAATCCACACACATCCTGACTTTTCCATCATTCTTTGGAACCGGGACTATATTAGCTAGCCAATCAGGGTATGTGGACACTGCCAAAAACCCGGCTTGAAACTGTTTCACCACTTCATCCTTGACTTTTAAAGTCCACTCTGGTTTCAACCTTCTCAATTTCTGCTTAATAGGCTTTACTCCTGGCAGGATTGGCAGCCTGTGTACAACCATGTCTGTATCCAATCCTGGCATATCTCGATAAGACCATGCGAACACGTCCTTGTAATCGGCCAAGAATTGGGACATTTCCTTCTGTTGCATGTCAGACAAGCATGCACCAATCTTTACAATTTTTGGGTCCTCTTCGGTTCCCAGGTTTATAGAAATGGTTTCTTCAATATTAGGTTGAATACCCTTTTCGTGACGTTCCAATTGATATGATATTTCTCTTGGAAGGTCATCGTCTTCGGCCTCGATCTCCTCTTCGATCCCCATTAGGTCGAAGTCGAGCTCGAGGTCGAAGTCATATTCAACTTGCTCCAATTCAGTCTGTATATATGGTTCATAAGCAGTCTGGACCATTTTGAAAGCTTTAGATTTTCTAGAAAAAATTGAAAAATCTTTTTCGGTTTTTTGAGAACCTTCTAAAGAGGCTTTTCCTGAAGATGAAGGTTCATTAAAACCTTCAGGAAAAGAGCAATCCACTAATGGAGTTTTTTTTTGGAGGCCGCAGCTGATTGCCAACCATATGCAGCCTCAAATGTCAAAGGGATCTCTTCCCAATTTTTTAGCTTAAAGCCCCCTGGAACAAATGGTATAGTGCAGACCTGCTCCTCCTCAAGCTCTTGATCCGATACCATCATTACCGGATTTGAAAAACTGCCCTTTTCTGCTTCGGGGCCGAGTTCTGAGGTGACTTCATCTGGGATCTTGATTGAGGCCCAGTCAATAAAAGGAACCTCTTTTTCTGCTTTCTTTCTTCCTTCATCCTCTGTCATTGCAAAGAATGCCCCCTGCCTCTTCTGTGAAATCCTGTTGCTCTTGTGGCAGTGGCTCAGGCTCATCCATGGCTTTGGGCGCCAAAGTGGGTGAGAGGGGGATAAAAGGTTGAAGGGTTGAGATAAAAGGTTTTCTGAAAGGATTATCATTAAAATATGGAGGTCTGGAGGAATCTGAAGGGGGAGACAATTGAATGGTATGAGAGGGCTTCGGAAAGGTTTCCCTTAAATGAGGGAGTTGTCCTTGATTTCTTTCCCTTTCATTACCATTTTCCTTTTGTGATCCCCTCTTCCATCTTCTTATTTTCATCCCTAGTCCCGCTCGTGGGACTAGCCTCTGTGCCTTGATGGGCTCCACTCTTCCTTGTAGATTAATTCCCAACCCCTTCCCTGGGTGGAAATTGCAATCTTTCAGAACCTTCTCCACCATCTTGTTGGTGCATGTCAACTTCTCATTCTTTTTTAGACACCCCCAGGTATGAAGTTGACTGTTTCAAATTGAAAAGAATGAAACGCAATTTTGTCTGCCGTTAATTCCACATTAATGAAAGGTACGTCAGGTGGTATGACAGGAGGGACTAGACTCTCGGCTAGGACCGTTATCACCCTCTGACCCCTTATATAATTTACTCTTTGATGAAGGGTGGATGGTATAGCCCTAGCTGAGTGGATCCACGGCCTTCCCAGAAGTAGATTGAAGGCAGCAGGAATATCTATCACTTCGAATGTGATATTAAAGATATTCGGTCCGATGGTAATCGGCAATTCAATCTCTCCCAGGGAGTGTGTTTTGGAGCTATCAAAAGCTCTCACAATCCTTCCGTTCTGCTTTATTTTGGATTGATCCAAACCAAGCCTCACAAATGTTACCAAGGGGCAGACGTTTAAGGCTGACCCATTGTCAATTAGGACCCGGGCTATCATGCTACCTTTACAAAGCACAGTGATGTGCAAAGGGTCCACATGATAACATCCACCAGGACTTATCTCGCTTTCTGAAAAGCTTATCACATTGTGAGATAAGATCTGGCCGATCATCATGCCGAGCTGGTCTGGCTCAATTGCCTTAGGCACATGAGCACTCTGGAGTACCTTTATTAATGAATCCCTATGCTTTTATGAATTAAGCAATAATCCCAGTATTGAGATCTGGCCAGGGACCTTGATTAGTTGGTCGACAATATTGAATTCACTCTTTTTCAGTATTTTTAGGAGGTCTGCTGCCTCATCATTTATGACCTGGGGGGTGTCTTCCCCTATCTTGGCCTTCCCCTTCTGGGCTTGCTCTGCCTCTTTCTTTTCTTGTTCTTTTCCTTCCACACATCTCCCTGATCTTGTCATGAGATTTACTTCCTCCTGACCCTGATTCCTGGCCACTGGGATAGTGGTCGTATAACCCTCGCTATAATTCCAAGGTACAGCAGTTTCTGAATAGGAGGGTTTTGGGACGTTAAATACCAAGGGCTGGAGATGAGACCTTGGTGCAGGAGTTGATGTGGGAATGAGGTTAGAAGGAGGCACCTCAATAACTAGAGGCGAGGATTGCCTGGGTTCCTTGGGTTGAGAGGATTTTAAGGTCTGAGAAGAAACGGATGTAATTGATGCTGTGGTGGGGTCATAATTAATGACCAAAGGTGGTTTGGACGATGAAGTAGTTGGAGGAGCAACAGCCTGGTTGCAATTAATGATGAGAGGGGGTTTGATCACATTAAGCTCGGCCATGAGAGAAGCGGCCCGGTTTAAAGAGGCATTAATGTCCTCTGCAGTCTTGCCATTTCCTTTACTTCCAGAAATGACGTTGATCTATTCCCCTATCTCTTCTTGGTCAAAATAGACCTTAACGGACGTCCCTATCGGCGCAATTAACTGCGAGGGATCAAACGTCCTAGGTCCAGAAGAGACGGTCCCTACAAAATTGGAAGGACCAGCCCCATTATGCTGGGGCAGAGGATTCTGACCAATGTCAGTCCTGGCGGGAGAGGGTGCAGCCGTGTTAAACAACAAGGTTCCCTGATCGATCAAATCCTGGATTGCGTGTTTTAATGGCCAACACCTGTCTGTAGGGTGTCCTGGTGCACCCATATGGTATTCACAGGTGGTGGAGGGATCAAAATTCTTTCCCTTTGACGCATTTGGATTTGGTTCTTTCAGGGTAACATACCCCGCGTTTAACAGAGATGGTAATAGCTGGGACGGAGTCACAGGAAGAGGGGAAAGGACCCTATTCCTTCTGGACGCCATCCAAGCGTCTCTCTCCTATTTCGAGAATACCCTTTTTTGATTGGGCATTGCTGCTTGAGGAACATTAATATTGAGAGGGTTTTGATAGGTCGATTGTGGCTGCACTAGGTTGGATGGAGGTGCAGAAATGTTGACTTCGAGTGGTTTTTTGGGTGGTTGGGGTTGTATCATATTTACTTCCCCTTCCTTCTTTCCTCCGTTCCTTCTTGTCCCATTTTTTTGCTTCTGGGCAGAAGGATCAAAAGTTGGCTCTTGCTGACGAGCCGAGGCAGTGTGGTCATAAATTCGCCCGGATCTGATTCCATCTTCAATCCGGTCTGCGACTTGCACTAGAGCGGCAAAACTGGTGGTAATCTGACCCACCAAGTGATTGTAAAATGGCTGCCCCAATGTGCCAATGAAGGTGGTAACCATCTCTGGTTCCATCATGGGAGGCCTAACCTGAGAGGCGGCTTCCCTCCACCTTTTGTCATATTGCCTGACTGTCTCTTCTCTTCCCTTGCTCATCTTCATCATATCGTACCTGTCTGGCACGATGTCAGCATTGAAATGGTACTGAGCAAGGAAAGCATCAGCTAGGTCTTTCCACCTTCTGATTCTGCCGTGGTCCACAGTTGCGAACCATCTCAAGGCTGCCCCAGTTAGGCTTCTCTGGAATAGCTGGATCAGGATGCCATCATCCCGGCCAAATTGGCACAACGCCCCACAGTAGAGCTTCAGATGGCTCATTGGGCATCCGGTGCCGTCATATTTCTCGAAGTCTGGGCACTTAAATTTGGCCGGTAGGCACGCGTCGGGGTACATGCAGAGATCCTTAAAGTTGGTACCACCCAACGTGTTGATCCCCCTTACTTCTTTCAGCTCCTCTTGAATGGACTCCAGCTTGTCCGAAAATTTTATCTCCACTTCTACCCTCAGTCTCTCCTTTTCTTTCTCCTTCTCTCTCTCATATTCAGATTCCTCCTCCCGGATCAAGATAGGCTCGGGGTTTGGTTGATAGAGTTCAGGTTGAGGTGGAATAGGTTGGACTGGTGGTGGAAGGTCAGTCTGGGGTTGAGCTGGTGGTGCATTGTGGGATGATGAAGCCTGGTGAACCTGAGCCTGCGCCTGCATCTGAGCCTGAGTAGCTTGGTTGGCCAGCAAATTCTCCAATAGTATTGTCATCCCTGCCACTTGCTCTTGCAGTTGAGCAAAGGCTTCAGCAGACACAGTAGATTGTTCTTCAATAGGATTCATAGTGGCAGATTTCAGTCTCTGAGAACGTCGGGGAGCAATGGTTGCAGTAGGAATCGGAAACCTTATTAAAAGAAAAAAAGACAAAGAAAAAAATATTAGTATCCCATTAAATCAAATTTACACACCTATGCATGCATGCATGTAGGCTTGGTGAACATGAGTTTGGGATTTTCCTTGTATTCATATATATATTTTTTTTGTCTTTTGGATTTATGGTTAAAATAACCTTATTAAAATGAGGTGATTGATACGAAAAAGATCAAACCACAGGAATTTTGTTGGAGTATTCTAGGGCCTCCAACATGTCCCACAAAAGATGATGCGGCTATAGTAAAGGCCTATAGTCAAATCAAGCATTGGAATTACACAAGCTTCCAAGGGCTTATGACTTGGTTGGTACGAAAAAGACCCACCAATATTGGAAAATTCTAGGGCTTCCAACATATCCCACAAAAATGAGATGTCCAAAGTAAAAAACCTTAGACAAACTTGAGACTTGGAATTACGCAAGCTTCCAAGGGCTTATGCTTTGGAATTAAGGCTTCCACAACCTCCTGAAATTACGCAGGCTTTCAGGTGCCTATGATTTTCTAAATTCAGACTTTAGAAGGCCTATGAAGGTTTTGAAAAAAATCTGGAATTTCAGGCTTCCAGGAGTCCTATGAGTTTCTAAATTAAGGCTTTAGAAGGCCTATGAAGGTTTTGGAAAAATCTGGAATTTCAGGCTTCCAGGGTCCTATGAGTTTCTAAATTAAGGCTTTAGAAGGCCTATGAGAATTTTGAAAAAATCTGGAATTTCAGGCTTCCAGGGTTCTATGAGTTTCTAAATTAAGGCTTTAGAAGGCCTATGAGAATTTTGAAAAAATCTGGAATTTCAGGCTTCCAGGGTCCTATGAGTTTCTAAATTAAGGCTTTAGAAGGCTTATGAGAATTTTGAAAAAAATCTGGAATTTCAAGCTTCCAGGGTCCTATGAGCTTCTAAATTAAGGCTTTAGAAGGCCTATGAGAATTTTGAAAAAATCTGGAATTTCAGGCTTCCAGGGTCCTATGAGTTTCTAAATTAAGGCTTTAGAAGGCCTATGAGAATTTTGAAAAAAATCTGGAATTTCAGGCTTCCAGGGTCCTATGAGCTTCTAAATTAAGGCTTTAGAAGGCCTATGAGAATTTTGAAAAAATCTGGAATTTCAGGCTTCCAGGGTCCTATGATTTGATTTTCTGAAATTCCAAGGCTTTCAGATGCCTAAAATATTTTTTTTTTGATTTTCCCCCTTTAGGTGTTTTGAGTTAAAAAGAGACTCAATTTGCCTTTAAGGTGATGATTCATTTGAAATTTTCTTTTATTCAAAATTTTAAATGATTTGACTTGGAGTTCAAAGGTTTCCAAATGACCTATGATTTGAAATTTTAAAAGTTGGAATACTTTATGCTTAAAAACTTTTCTTATTTTTGGTTGGAATTTGTTCCATTTCAAAAGAGTTGAGCTTCCTTTTCTTTATTCTTGGTTTAGATCCCCCTTTAAGCTTAAGGCATGCTTTGGAAGCTTATTATGATTTCTCAGGTCAATTTTTGATATTGAAGTTTGATCAGGTTGGTTGTTTGAACCAATTTTCTTTTAATCATTTACTTCACTTAAGATGGGTTAAGCGGTCAAATTGGACAAAAAGAGCCCAATGTGGACTTAACCCCCAAGTTGAGGTGCTTGACCTGCTTTTTGGTTTGAGCCAAGTTTTATTTTATCATTTCCACCTTTGAGTTGAGTTGATTTGTTCAATTTAGGTGAAAATGTTAAAAATGATCTTAATCTCTTGGTTTGGGTGGATTTGGAATGGTTTATATGCCATTTATCTTATTTAGCACACCTGCACACTTGCTTATATGACTTAGGGATAAAAGGACCCAGAAATGTTTAATTAGCAAGGCTAGAATGGGATTTCGGCTTAAAACCGTGCATTCAGGACGGTTTGGCTCAAACCGTATGATACATGCGGTTGCAGCGACAATGCAGACAACCGCATACTCAGGACGGTTGCAAGCCGAAAATGAGATTTTCGATTTGTTTCTTTTTCCAATTGGTTTCATTAGCTTAGTTAAATGCCCAAACACATTGTTCACCAATGGGTGGCTTCCAGACTGCCCCAAATTGGGCATTTGAAACATCGAATGGTATTAAAAGCCCGCTTAACCCTTGAATTTCATGAGATTGCATGGGGAGGCCACAAATATGCACAAACAGATTTCTTATGATAAAAGAAACATGTTACAATACAAATTGGCCTTCAAGGGCATGAATCAAAATAAAATTACAATTTTAGCCTCCTTGGGCTTGAGAATCCAAATAAAAAGGAAAAAGAAAAGGCCCTTTTGCACCAGCAGCTCCTGGGTGACCTTCACACATAAATTCCCTGCAAGAAATAGGATTAGCCATATTCATACAAAGGAGGGCCTAGGTTCCCTCCTAGAAATGGACACCTAATGCATGGAATTTGGGGACTTTTTGGTGCCTCCTATGGGCATTTGGGTAGAATGACACCTAAGAAGAGGAAAAACTCTCTCTAAGGGCTACACCAATCCTAGGCTAACAGTAATTTTCTGGGAAACACAAAATCCCAACAAATGGACACCATGAGCATGCTTTTTACAAAGTATAGAGGATATCATAAGGAATCAACTGAAAATACCTTGTTACCTCATGTTTACCTTCAAAATGATGTCCATATCATACCTCGGGTCACCTGAGCCATGCAAGATGTCCTCCCCTCAATTACAAACCCTTTCCCCATCGTATTTGGTTTATTTTGGCCAAAAGGGTGTTTCTCCACCTTCGCGTAGGGGTTTTGGGTTTTGGCTTATTGGCAACTCAGAGCTCAAGCCTAGTGTATGACCAGAATTCTAGATCCACCATGTCATCACATCATTGGCTCAAAGTCTCTAAGGTGAATGTTTTCACTTTCGCTTTCCGAAGTAACGACCTCGGTGATCCAAGCTACCCACATTCTTGTTCAACTTCCTATAGGTGATAGGTAGGCTGTGTAAAGAATAAAAAAAGGTGCTTAAGTGCATTTGAAAAAGATGGTCACATTCAACACAACGTCCCACCCTTGCCACTCTTTTTCGTATTCATGCAAGTGCAATCACATTCACCAAGGCATGATATGGGAATCATATTTGAAGTAAACAATCATGAGTAAAACAAAGTAATAAAAACACCTAGCATGCTCATACTAAACATGTATTCACACAAGCATCATGCAAGCATGTTATCATGTTGTACAAAAAAGCAAATAAATCATGGTGAGCATGCTTGACATATTCAAAACATCTCTCAACAAGAATTCAGATCTCATGTTCATGACATTTAATCACAAATCAAAGCATGCTATCATGGAAACATAGTGATCTAGCATGGTAAGGCTAATTAGGCCTTCCTAAGCATGGTTCTAAACATACTCAAGCATGGAAATCACACACCCTATTCTCATGGGTCTCATATGCTCTCAAACAGAAGCACACAAATCAAAATATACTTATTATAAACAAACAAAAAGCAAACAATCAACAAAATCAATCAAAGCATGATCAAGCAATCCAAGCATGGCTCAACTCCACTATGTCCCCAGCAGAGTCACCAGTTGTGAGACATGGATTTGTCATCTAGGATGACCTCCGATATCGTCACGCGGGGAATCAATAAATGTAAGAGTCGCCACCATCCATCTTAAGGTGTGAATGGACACCAAATGCATTATTTAAGCCAAATAGAGCCAAAGTAGCTCTAATATATGGAAAAATCCAGAGATTGGGTAAGGGGAATTATTTATGAGCAGGGGAAGGTGTTAGGCACCCCTACTCATTCGTCTAAGACGGTTGCCACA
This sequence comes from Buxus sempervirens, assembly GCA_947561395.2. Lineage (NCBI taxonomy): Eukaryota > Viridiplantae > Streptophyta > Magnoliopsida > Buxales > Buxaceae > Buxus > Buxus sempervirens. Next base: position 14,573,568 of record OX387182.1, read on the forward strand.
TGCTTGCTTATGCTCTAAATTGTTTGCTAATGAAATGGACGAAAAAGTGCTTATAACAAGCACAATGTATGTGACCATTCCACATGAGAAGTCTAATGGGCTTAGACTCTCTTTGTGGATCCGTCACTCCTAAGACTTCATGAGTGAATAAAATCAAAGTAAAAAACAAAGAAAACCAAGCTAAGGCAAATCTGGAGAAATGAGATCAAAAAAGCTTGAAAGCTTCGATTAACCATAACTTACTCAATTTAAATCCAAATCCAGTGAAACCAAGGCCATTAGAAAACTGGTATATAGTAGAGTATACAGTAAAAAATTCAGCTCAATTCGATTTAAAACGAGAAAGAAATCCACATCTGAAATCTTCTGTTTATAACTTGGAAAAAGTGATGAGTAGGCATTTTCAAAGTCCTATTCGTGGAGTTTGGCTCAATAAAATTCCATAAAAATTGGCATGGAGGAAGTATGTAATGCCCTCTTTCCAAAGAAAAAAGTCTCACCCCAAACTCTATCCGGATGCGACTTGTGTGCTCTCTTGAATAGGCCTAGAAGACCACATATTAGCTCTGGACTATGCCAGCAAGCACCTCTGAGTCAATCAAGCACACAGGCTTCAAATCAAATCAAAATCTGCTGAAACCAGCTGGAAATGAAAATAGACTTCTCAAGGAAAACTCAGAAATTAGAATCACTCAAAACGGATTAAAATTGAATAAACGGTGCACCATCAAAGCGGCAAGTTCAGCAATCTGGGCTGAACTGACTTACAGACTTTGAACAGATGGTGTCAAAATTTGGCTACATGAAAGTGGACGAAATTTTCCAGATATAAAATAGGCACCTCCATCTATCACATGTCTTTGGAATCACTCAAAAATTCATCCGGAGGATGAAGTTATAAGCATTCCAAGACAGGCCACAGATCTGCCATGTTTTGAAGATTTTGAATAGAAAAATGGAAACCAGTGCATGTGTGCATGTGGATTCGACCAAAACCTTAAAAATCAACAAAAACCCCACTCATGAAGTTCTAAAATTCATTTTAAGGCCAATGATCTCAGATTTTCCATACTGCATGGAAGATCCTGGATCTAGCCTATTCTTGCAAAAAACAGTGAAAAGTGTGTGATAATGAGAAAAATACCTAACTAAGAGAAGATTTGAATCCCCTACTATTGAGAGCATGGATTCCTGCATCTTCTCCAAATAAAAAAATAGATCAGATAAGCATTCAAAGGTTCAAAATAACCAGACAGCATGCTTTTCATCATCTGTAGGTTCTAAGCCTAGAGGATCCATTCCACCTTCCTTTTCCCAAGGCTCTCTCTTCACGTTTTACGGCTAGAGAGGATTCCCAGGTACTTTGGAAGGGGTTTGGGGTTTGCAAACAACCACAAACTGGCCTTACACTACAGAAAGGTAGAAGTTGGGAGTTGGAATGTAAAGGAGAAGCTGGAAATGTAATCAGGACTTTACCTTAGGTAGCTTGAACACTTGAGGCAGCAATCCAGCAGAGTTTCTCCTCTTCTTGCAGAGCTTCCAAGCTTCAAATTATCAGCCATTTGCAAGAGGAGGACCCCTCTGTTTATAGGCCAAGCCAAGGGTAGAAGAGTCCCAAGGGTAGGCCAAAAAGGCCTTCTAGATTATTCCAATTCTCCTCCAAGGCTTGAATTGGAGTAATTCAGCAAGTTTCGGAGGGTGAAATAGGGAGTTCAAGTCCCCAAGAGAGAGGTAATATGCGTAAATAAGGCTCAGAGATCGAGCCATTTCGCAAATCCCCGAAACAGCCAAAACCGCATACACAGTACGGTTTCAACACAACCGTCACTCAAAGTGCAGTTCATATACAAATTTAAACAAACCGCACATACAGGGCGGTTCAATTCAGTTACGCTTGTCATGATTGCTGTCGACGTGGCTCAACGGCCGAAGCTTCGCGAAGCCACGTGGCAGCCCACGCAACAAGCATGGATATCAACCGTGCTGTGTGTGCGGTTGCAACCGCACATACAGAGTGATTGAGACCAAAATTATAAAAAACCGCATACACAGTACGGTTGGCACCAATTTTGAGAGTTCTTGAGTGTTTGATATATGTCAAGGCTCAAATAAGACTTTTAAAGTTCTTTTGAAGGTTCTCTCTTATGGAAGTGCAATTTGGGGTGTCTACATCAATCAATGGAAGCTTAAACCTGGCCTCAATCTTTTCATTTGAATTTTCTTCTTTCTTTTCTTGGGATTCTCCTCTTTCAATTACTTCTACTTCATTTTATTCTTTTATGAAGAGTGCTTCCATACCCTTTGGACAATCATTATCATCCATATTGAATTCTTGTTCAACATCTAGTGCTAGGCCATTTGTTTGCCCAAACTGCTCAAATGGAATTGTTTGTACTTCCTCTGCCCTTTCACCTGTCATTTCATTTTCTTTCCACTTTAGCTTCTCTTCTTCCCCTTCCTTCCTTTCCTTGATATTAAAATCCGCCCTTGTGTGAGTCTCTTTCTCCACATGGCCCCATTCTTCTTCTTTTTCAAAGTAAACCCGGACTGTGGTACCAACCGGAGCAATAAGTTGAGAAGGGTCAAATCTTTTTTTTTTGAAAAAATTGCCCTTATTGCATTTGAGCTACCTACCCCATTGTTATTGGTAGATGGGATGAGTGTGACTGAATTGAATGATAAGGAATTATTATCCAACAAATCTTGGATTGCATGCTTTAGGGCCAAGCAACGATTTGTGATATGCCCTGGAGTGCTCATATGATAATAACAGATTGCAGATGAATCATAACTCTTCCCCTTGCTTGCATGAGGATTTGGCAACTTCAAAGTCACATAACCCTTTTGAAGTAAGGTAGGCAAAAGTTCAGATGGTCTCATAGGCAGTTTTGAAAATTCCCTTCTCTTCCTTACTTCATTCTCCTCTTTGGTAGGCTGTGCGGAAGGGACATTAAATTGGATAGGCAGCAAAGGAACTTGATGGGTTGGCTTGATAGGAGGTGGATGGACATTGATTTGAAAGGGTTCCTTGGGAAGTTGCACCATATTAACTTCTGCTTCTATTCTTCCTTCATTCTTCTTCACTCCATTCCCTTTCCTTTGGGCTGAGAAGGTGGTGGAGTCTTGTTGACCGACCATGGCAGAATGATCAACTATTTTGCCTGATCTGATCCCATTTTCAATTCTATCCGCCACTTGCACTAGGGCAGCAAAACTGGTGGTGGTCTAACCCACAAGGTGATTGTAGAAGGGCTGCCCCAATGTCATGATGAAAGTTGAAATCATTTTTGGCTCTCCCATGGGTGGCCTGATTTGTGCAGCCAAATCCCTCCACCTCTTAGCATATTGCCTTATGGTCTTATCATTTCTCTTCGTCATCCTCATCATGTCATACCTATCTGGTATAATCTCAGAGTTGAACCTATATTGTGCCAAGAAGGCATCTGCCAAGTCCTTCCACCTTCTTATTCTTCCATGATCCAAGGTGGCAAACCACCTCAAAGCAGCTCCAGTTAAGCTCCTCTGGAAGAGCTGAATCAGTATGCCGTCATCTCGGCCAAACTAGCATAAAGCCCTGCAGTATAACTTCAAATGGCTCATTGGGCAGCTAGTGCCATCATATTTATCAAAATCTGGGTATTTAAATTTGGCCGGTAGACTTACATCGGGGTATAGGCACAGTTTTTCAAAATTTGTGCCTCTGAATGCATTCACCCCTTTCACTTCCCTCAGCTCGTTTTGTATCATCTCCAACTTATTCACGAACTTCTTTTCCATCTCCTCCCTCATTTTTTCCTTTTCTTTTTCCTTTACTGATTCAGTTTCCTCCTCACCGATCAGTATGGGTTCGGGAATTGGTTGGTGGAATTCAGGTTGTGGTGGGGTATTGGCTTGTGGTAGAGGTGGAATTGGTATTTGAGGTTCTGGCGGTGGTGCTTGTTGAGATGAAGAAGCTTGGTTTTGAGCTGCTTGGGCTTGGGCTTGGTTATATAGCAGTGTTTCCAACAGCTTAGGCATCCCGACCACCTGCTCTTGAAGCTGATGAAAGTCTTGAGCAAGTACAGTTGATTGGTTCTCCGGATTCATTCTGGCAGCTTTGGATCTTAGCAAGTCTGGACTTCGGTGCGTAGCAATGATAGCCACAAAGAGAAACCTGGGTCAAAGAAAAGAAAAAGAAACACAATTAGTGCACATTTCAAGTTAAACTCACACACTTTCAAGAATGCATGTTTGGGTGAACATGAGTTTGAATTACATTTTTTTTTTGCTTTTAGTTTTTTTTATTTTTAAATTTTTATTTTTTGTTTTGCTCGAAATTGACCCTATGAAGATAAGTGGTTGGTACAAATGACCATCCAAAAGAATGTTTGGAGTTTAAAGGCTTCCAAAAGGTTCCAAAGAATAAGAAATGTCTAAAATTCAGAGGTTTTTAGACGGCCCAAAATATGAGTTCTGAAATTTAAAGGCTTTCAGAGGTCCTATGATTTTTCTAAATTCAGGCTTTAGAAGACCTATGAGGTGTCTAAAATTCGGAGGCTTTTAGATGGCCCAAGAGACAAATTCTAAAATTTCAAGCTTTTAGAGGTCCTATAAGTGGGTTCTAGAATCACGCAAGCTTTTAGAGGCTTATGTAGGTGTCTAAAATTCAGAGGCTTTTAGATGGTCCAAAAGAATTGATGTTTGAAATTCAGAGGCTTTCAAACGGCCCAAAAAGGTTGTGTATAAAATTTAGAGGCTTTTAGACGGCCCAAAATAGGTGTTTATAATTCAGAGGCTTATAGACGGCCCAAAGAAATGATTTGTCTAAAATTTAGAGGCTTTTAGACGGCCCAAAGAGGATGTGTCTATAATTTAGAGGCTTATAGACGGCCCAAAGAAATGATTTGTCTAAAATTTAGAGGCTTTTAGACGGTCCAAAGAGGATGTGTCTATAATTCAGAGGCTTATAGACGGCCCAAAAAATGATTTGTCTAAAATTTAGAGGCTTTTAGACGGCCCAAGCAAAGGTTTCTAGAATTACTCAGGCTTCTAGAGGCCTATGAATTGGTTGGTACAAAAAGACCATCCAAAAGAATTTGTTGGAATATTTTAGGGCTTCCAATATGTCCCACAAAATATGAGATGCCTAAAATGAAAGCTTTTAGACAAATCAAGGAGTGTCTTGGAATTGATCAAGCTTTCAAGGGCTTATGAATTGGTTGGTATGAAAAAGACCATCCAGAGAGTTGTTGGAATATTTTAGGGCTTCCAACATGTCTCACAAGATATGAAATGCCTAAAATAAAAGCTTTTAGACAAATCATAGAATGTCTTGGAATTATTCAAGCTTCCAAGGGCTTACGAATTGGTTGGTACGCAAAAGACCATCCAAAGAGTTTATTGGAATATTCTAGGGCTCCCAACATGTCCCACAAGATATGAATTAGAATCAAGGCTTCTAAAGCCTCCTGAAATTACGCAGGCATTCAGGAGCCTATGAATGGTTCTAGAATCATGCAAGCTTCTAGAGGCTTATATGGATAAAGTTCTAAAATTTCAGGTTTTCAGAGATCCTATGAATTTCTAAATTAAGGCTTTAGAAGGCCTATGAGGTTAAAAATCTGAAATTCAAAGGCTTTCAGAGGCCCATGGAAATTTTGAATAAAATCTAAAATTCAAAGGCTTTTAGCGGCTCATGGAAATTTTGAAGAAAATCTGAAATTCAAAGGCTTTCAGAGGCCCATGAAAATTTTAAAGAAAATTTGAAATTCAAAGGCTTTCAGAGGCCCATGGAAATTTTGAAGAAAATCTTAAATTCAAAGGCTTTCAGAGGCCCATGAAAATTTTAAAGAAAATATGAAATTCAAAGGCTTTCAGAGGCCCAAGACATTTTTGAATTTTCTTTAAAGCTTTTGAGTTAAAAAGAAACTCAATTTGCTTCAGAGAATTTTGATTTTAAATCATTCTTCTTTTTTTATGATTTTTTTTGAATTTTTATTTGCTTGGAATTCGATGGTTTCCAAGTGACCCACAAAGAGATTTTTTGAAATTTGGGGATTCCAAGGTTCCCAAGCAACCTAAGCATTCATTTGACCATTTCTTCACTACTTTGGGGTATGACTTAAAGAGCCTCCTTGAAAGTTTTAGCTTTAATGAGTTACACTCGAGGGTTTGTTTGGAGAATTAACTTTGAAAATAAGTCAATTGTAATACTAATTTCTAACTTATCTTAAAGACAAGTTATGAAAAATACCCCAAAGTTAGAAGCTTAAGCACATTTGGAAGTTTCTCTCTGTTTTCAAGCTCAAAAGTTTGATCGAAACATGTTTGGGATGAATTGGTATCAAGAAATATGACACTTTAATTCCCTTTTGATGTATCTTCCTTAAGCTCAGAGGAAAAGATGGATTTGTGTTCCAAGATTAGGTTGAATCTTTTATTAAATCGTTTGAACACTTAAATTATCTTTCCATACTCCCATTGAGGTGCCCACAGGTTATTTGCAATGTTTTTGGCAATTTATATTCAAAAAAAATTGGGATAGAAATCAATCTGTAAGTTTTTGGGTTGTATCCGATATATCAGGCCGGCTAAAGGCATGATTTATTGTATCCAAAATAAGTGTTCGGATACACACATAAAATACTTTTGCCGAAAATAAATTTCGGATACAAAGACAACATTGTTTAACCGACTTGAGTTTTCGGTTAATGCTTAAATAGCCCTTTTTTGATTCAATTGTTCTCCAGATTTTTACATATTATGTTATCTTTATACCCACTTAATGTACACCTTGATTTGGCTTCTAAATACAATCCCAAATTGGACTTTGACACTATACTTGCAAAAATGCATGAATGCTCATGAGGGTACATGTTCCCTCCAAAATTAAACACCATATTCATGGATTTTGTACTTTTGGTTGCCTCCTACATGGATTTTGGGTAGGATCACTTTTGAGAAAAGTAAAAAAAAAAAACTCTTCCTATAGGATACACCAATCTTAGGATACAGACCTTATTGGGAAAATTTTCTTTCCAAACATATGGACACCATGGCACTTACTTTACATGATATGAAGGTAAAAAAATGAAATTACCTTGTCACCTTGTGTTACCTTCAATATGGTATTCATATTATACCTTGGCCTGTGAAACATGCAAACGGCCATCCCTCAATTACACCCAATTCCCCATCGTAATTGTTTACTTTAGTTGAAAAAAGTGTTTCTCCACCTTCAAGCTTATGGGTTTTGGGTTTTGGTTTATTGGCAACTTAGATCTCAAGCCTAGTGATGACCAGAATCAAAGATCCATAATGTCATCACATCATTAGCTCAAAGTTCTAAGGTGAATGTTTTCATTTTCGCTTTCTGAAGTAACGACCTAGTTGCGCCAAGCTACACACATTCGGGTTCAACTTCCTATAGGTAATGCGTAGGCTGTGTAAAAGATTTAAAGTGCTCAAGTGCATTTGAAATAAAGGTGCATTCACAACGTCCCAAACCCTTGCCACTCTTTTTCGTAGCCAAGCACATTTTTATTCACAAACTAAGGCAGATATGACATCATATTGGAAATAAATAAACACAAGCAAGCAAGATAATAAAACACCTAAATATGCTCATGATTATTATATACCCAAAAAAAAAATCACACAAGCATGTTATCATATTGTACACAAACAATTAATCATGAAAAACATGCTTGAAAACCGAAAATATCCACCAAATTCCCAGAATTCATGCTCATAATTTTCATGATCAAAACATAGCATTAAACCCCAAAATCAAAGCATGATATAAAAAAATACAGCAAGTAATCATATTGTACAAGAAGCAATTAATCATAGAAAACATGCTTAAAAACCCCAAAATATCCCCTAAACTCTTAGATTTCATGCTCTTGATTTTCATGATCAATATATAGCATTAAAAACCCAAATTAAAATACAGAAAATCATGTAACAAGACAAGTTCCCCCTAAACATGTTTCTAGACACAATCAAGCAACACATACATGCCCTATCTTCATGGGCATTCTAATCATACAAATCAGATTTAAAATACATCAAACATGCCAAAATAAACAAAATAGCAAGCATTCAAAAATAAGAACAAAACATGAACAAATACACTAAACATGGCTTAAATCCACTATATCCCCAGCAGAGTCTCCAGTTGTGAGATATAGAAAATCAATTCAATGACTTCTTATCATCACACGAGCTCAATAAAAATCATGGAGTCGCCACCATTCTGTTTAGGTGTGAATGGATACCAAAAATAATTAAATAAAATACAAAGAGGAAAATTAGAGTGAAAATAATTCTACTTTAAAAATAAAAAAACAAACCAGAGATGGGTAAGGAGATTAGGTTATGAATAAGGGAAGATGTTAGGCACCCCTATTCATCCATACAAGGTGGTTGCCAAATATTGCTCATGTTTTGAAAAAGGCTTGCTAAAAAATCAAATTAAAAATAGGGAAAAAGAATAATAAAAAATGTATGGCTTTCTCTGTATGAATGGCCCAATTAATTCAGGACCCTTCATAAGAATATGCCATTTCGAGGGTTTCATGTTCAAAATAGACATTAATAAAAATAATCATAAAGCAAAACTAGAAAGTTAACCTTAGGTTAAATCCATGAAATCTTAGAACTGCATAATAAAAAATAAAATCAAATTTTGAGGAATTAATCCTGAACAATCTAGGGTACAGATCTGGTCCAAATCTCTCATTGGTTGAGAGATCTGAATCCAATACACCCGCATTGATGAAAAACATAAAAAAGGGAGAGTTTAGACCATAGGATCCTCTCTCCAAGATGAAAAAAAACTCAAAAATTACCTCATGAAACCCTGGAGGTTACTTTAAGGCTTTTGATTTCAGATCTACCATATTGATCATGATAGACCCGAAATCCTAGCCTAATAATGAAAACATCGAAAAAGAGAGTTTAGACCATAGGATTCTATCTCAAAGATTAAAACAACTTTGAAAAACCACCGTAGGAGACCCTGGAGGTTACTTTAAGGCCTCTGATTTCGGATCTACCATATTGATCATGGTAGACCCAAAATCCTAGCCTAATAACCGAAAGAAAGAAAAATAAAATAAAAACAATGCTTTAGGAGGAAAATGGGATCTAATGCTATGGACAGTAAAGATTCATGGTATTCCTCCATGTGTGAATCACCTCTTGAAACCAGGTTACTTTAAGGCTTCTGATCTCAGATCTACCATATTGACCATGATAGATCCAAAGCCCTTGCCTAGTAACCAAAAGAAGGAAAATAAAATAAATAAAAACAATAAAAACAAAGCTTTAGGAGGAAAATGGGATCTAATGCTATGAACAGCATAGATCTATGGTATTCCTCCATATTATTGAAATAAACAGTCACATAACATAAATAAAGCATTACAATAAGAAAAAGAGATGATTACAATACATAGGAGTCTATCCTACGGATTCACTTATTCCCCTTTCCCCTAGCTCTCTCCCACGTTTTACGGCTGGAAAGTAGTCTTGAGGTACTTAGAGACAGGTTTGGGTACAAACACAAAGTAGGCCTTATTCTACAGAAAGGAAGAATATCAGACTAACTCTAGAATTTAAAAACAGAAAATAAAAGAGGAAGAAAGCTTACCTGGATTTGAGCAAGTAGAGAGACAGGGGTTTCCTTCTTCTCTTGGAGCTATTCTAGCTATCAATTCTCAGCCATTTGCTTGAGGAGAGGCCCCCTATTTATAGGCAAGAGCTAGGGCAAAGGGAGCCCTAATGGTAGACACAAAAATGTGTCTCGAATCTTCCAACTTAATCCTAAGGCTAATCTCAGAGGCTAAATTCGGGAATTCCCACTTCTCAGACAGAGGTACAATAGTAAATAAGTGAAAACTCTCTGGATTTTCGAATTTTGAACAAAACACTTGTATCTGACAACTCAGGTCGGATACAAACAAAAATCTTTGTATCAAAGAAAAAGGCTTGTATCCGAAATATAATTTCGGATACAAAGAAAAATGCTTTTATCCAAACTATAATTTCGGTTCAGGGCAAAATGACTCTTTGCACAGCTCCTGCATGGCATTGACCCTTACTTGCACATGCAATACTTATTTACATGTAATATCATTTAAGTAAATGTCATCGTATTTTTTAATCTCCATTTACTTAAGATATTACATATAAATAAGCAAACACCCCCTATTTGAATCCATTAAAAATAGTTCCAGACCCAAATTCCAAGTGAATAAAAAGTCAACTTTCCTGTTCAAGGCTAAATTCCAGTTTTTCAGGTCTAGTAAAAAGATTCAACTTGTTAATACTAAGGTATTTGTCAAGATTTAAAGGCTTAAAAAATTCATTTATGCAATAACATTACTAAAAACCTGATTACCGAGAAAAATTATCTTAAAATCTTGCCTTAAAAAATATTTCATTTTTTAGGGTCAAAAGTCAACAAAATTCAACCGGAAAAAGTTTGACTTTGGGCAAAAGATTGAATTTGGGCTTTTTCCTTTGGGGTTTTGGATTTAAATGGGTTAAGGATCTCAAACCCAATGCTAAGAATTGAAAATTTCAATAAGATATTTCTCTCCTTCAAGATTTATCAAAAATCATGCAATTTTGGGGTGTCTACAACAGGCTGAAGGATTTTTCTCATTGAGAGTTCTCTTAGAATTTTTCATCATCACCAAAATTGCCTGTGTTGATTTATTTTCTGCTTTATCTTTATTTGAAATTTGGGTGACTTTGTTGTTAATTGCTTGGTGATTGATTGAGATGTTTATAATTCAAGAACTTGTTTTTGAATAGTAGAAATTTTTATTTTGCATTGTTTGCACCTATTCAGCCCCATCTAGGTGTAGAAAATTTTACTCCACCCACAGGGCCCCTTAGGTCCTTCCCCCCTTGGACCCAGAATATGAACCACCGTTTCCAATAGAATCATTAAAAGGTACGGACCCATGGCCTAGTTCCATGGCCCAGCAGTGGATACGGACCCAAATGACTTGGTGGTTTTAAGAGCATGACCTAGATTGGTGCTATGGTGTTCTTATTAGTTCCAAGCTCAACTTTAGAACCCATTCCAAAAAACGAAGAAGTCTATTATTAAGAGGCAAAAGACCTTATTTTGAAACTACGTATATATCTAGCTGACGTACTGCTCAATTTGAAGAAAAATTGATAACTACAAGAAATCTAACCTTCAATGACGTTACTAATTCTTTACAAAACGTCACTACAACATTTGACATTTAAAATAAGTGCCAATGACAGGGGCGTCACTAATTCTTTTAATGACACTCTTGTAAAACCTCTCATTAAATTTTATATTTATGGTGACATTTATTTAGATTTTAATAGATGTGTATATACGTCACAAATCAATTTAAATAATAATTAATAATGAATAATGATTATTTATTAATGAGGTTTATAACATAGGCTTAGTGACATTTCTTTGAAAATTTAATGGCATTTCTATATGTCAAAAAGGCATTACAAGTGATACTTAATTTTATTTTAGTGACGATTAAAAAATATCTATAATGGCATTTATTTAGACTTTTTTTGACGCTTATATGCATCAAAAATTTAATTTAATTGACATTTAGAGAACGTCCAGTTTTTAAAACATAGGAGAAAATAATAAAACTAAAATTCTTTTTGAATTATTATTCTTCCAAAACTGAACTACATCAGCTTAAATCACCAAGCATCGTGATCTTAGGAAATAATAAACCAATAAATGATAAAAATAAAGATCACAATTTCAGACTCAAGCCATGACCGCCATGGCCATGGACACCAAGACCGCAATTGACAATGAAAATCCAGATGCAGTAACCCCGTTCACCGAGTTGCTTCCTGGTTCAGGTCCTGGAGGAGAAGGTGCCATAGCTTCTGAATCAGATGATACAGTAATAACAAGCTTCTGGCCTTTCTCACAATGCTGCCCAACATTGCAGATGTACCACTTTCTTCCCGGAGTAGCAAGCGTAATCACATCATTCCCGGTAGCTAATTCCTCACTTCCAGCCGGTGCGACGCAACTCTTGAAAGCGTCTCCATTCACCTTAACCACATGGTGATTTCCTGCCTCGTACTTAAAAACTGCAAGTTTATATATCATTCATCTAGTTTAGCACATTCCATAGTTGATAATGTTATATATGAAATAGAGATCAAGTAGAAATTATTAATTGAGCTAAATTACCGAGTTTATCGCCGACCCGAAAGTCTTTGCCTTCAGCCCAAGCTTGATAATTGAATCCCACTGTCCAGCCACTCTCGTCTCCTACCATAAATTCTTTTGCCAGAGCGGTTGGAACGAAAGCTGCAATAATTGAGAGGAAGATGAACGTAGGATTAGAAGCTGCCATTGAAACTTAATTTGGTTTAGCACCTAGTTGAATGGGTAGCTGATCTCTTCTTTCTTACTTGAAGTTGTTTATGAGAGAGGTCGCTTTAAGGGTGTATTTATAGATACCAGTTACACGCTGCTTTAGTAAGAGAAGATGAATGAACGGCTAAGGACGGCAAGAGTCCAAAACCATCTGATTTGGTTGTTGACATTTGGTTGAATGGACAACCATTGTGTGAGTCTGAATTCTTGATCGGCAGGCCCTTGTATTTATCGTTTTAAAGCCGTCTAGCTAGTTGAATATAGGCCATAAATCTTGTATTTGTAAAAATTATGAAATCTAGCATTTAAAATATTGGAATTAAGCATATATTTTTAATATATTTCGTAACTCGTAAGGAAATATGTATAATGAAACTGGTCGTTGGTAAGCCAATAAGGGGATTGGGCCAGTCTATTGGCATAAAATGGCTTTTGTATCATATGGAACTGGTCTACATAAGAAAACCACGTTTTATGGTTTCTCATAATTTCATGAAAAATGTTCATTTAATGGGAAAAATTGGCGTAGACTTATATATATGTTAAATTGTTTCTGAAAAAATTACATTTATATCAATTGTGGATGGAAGTAGGAACAATTTGCTGGATCATCTCAATGTTATAATAAAATTGTTATATGCATCTGTCAAATGTACTGTTGATGTAAAAGTTGAAGATGAGGATAAGGCCATTCTTCTTTTGCTTCTCTTCCCCATTCTTATGATGCACTCGTGACGGCAGTTTTGGTTGGAGAAGACACTCTTAGGGTTGATGACGTGACAACTGTTCTACTAGAGACTGGCATTCTAGATGCCAAGTAACATCTCTCAAGCATAAGGATTGGTGGCCAAAGATGATTCAAGTCAATAGTGGGGAAGGAGCAACTAGAGATACTCTGGAAATTGAGGAAGGTCGCATTCCAAATCTAGGGGGATGAATGTAAAAATAAAGTGTTAACTATTGCAAGAGGGACACATCAAAAGGGGCTGCAATCAGCGAGATCTGAAGGCAAAAGGAAAATCTCCTCATACAGATCAAGCAAATATTGCACAAAATAGTTCAAATGAAATAGTGATTTACTGTTAGTCACCACAGGTACGAATTTATCTTGTTGATAAGTGGGTTTTGGATTCTCGATGTTCTTATGAAATATGTCCTTATATTGGGAATAATGTGACACATATACACCCGATAATGGAGGCACAGTTCTAATGGAAAATGATTTAGCCTACACGGCTATTGGATTTGAGACCATAAAGTAGTGATGTTAGACGGTATGGTATATAAGAACACTAAGCAATGTTCTACATGCATATCTGTGAACTTAAAAAGAATTTAACTTCTTTGGGTACAATTAGTTCTAAAGGTTTCAACTTCATAGTGACAAATGGGTTCCTAAAAATTATTAAAGTGGCTATGGAAACAATTAAGGGAAAATATCCAGGTAATTTGTATATATTGGTTGGGAGTTGTGAAACAAGGAAAAGTCACCTAGATGACCTCCTCATCATCACACGGGGTTTACAAAGGTAAGGAGTCGCCACCATTCAAGTTAGGGTGTGAATGGACACCAAAGTGATCATAAAAGAACAAAATAGAGCTAAAGTAGTTCTAATTCATGGTCTTGTCCAGAGATCAGGTAAGGGGATTAGGTTATGAGTAGGGGAAGGTGTTAGGAACCCCGACTCATCCACACAAGGTGGTTGCCACATGCTGTTCATGTTCAAATAACTGCTTGCTAAGTAATATTACTCTAAAAATGCTTAAAATAGAACAAACACTTGTGTGATTTTCTCACAAGAGTAGTCCAATTGATCCTGGACTCTCTCCATGAGTGTATCACTTCCAGGACTTCATGGTTAAGTAAAAACCAAAGTAAATATTAAAGAAAAATTAGATTAAAACAAATCCAGAAAAATCGATAAGGGATCAAGCTATTTTAGTTTGAAAACTTGAATCAATCATAAATCCTTTGATTTAAGTTCAAATCAAACAAAACCAAAGCCAATAGAAAGCTGGTGTGAAGTGAAACACTCAGTGAAAAATTCAGCTCCATCCAAATTAAAACGAAAGAGAAATACTCAATCAAATCTACTGTTGTAAATTTGCAAAAGTGGCGAGTAACCAACTTTGAAACTTTATTTGTGGAGATTAGCTCCATATAAATCCTTAAAAACTTGCATGAATGAAGTATGTGGTGCTATCTTTCAAATGAAGTAGGCTTCACATGAAACTCCATCCATTTGCGACTTGTGTGACCTCTCGAACATGCCTAGATGATCACAGATTGACTCAAAACTCTGCTAATGAGCAGCCTTGAATCAATCAAACATACAAGACACAAATCAAATTGAAAATTCTTGAAACCAGCTGAAATTGAAAGTAGACTCACAGAGGAAAACACAGAGATTAAAATTACTTGAATCGGAATCAAAATGAGCAAATGGTGCTTGATCAAAGTGACAAGTTCAGTAATCTGATCTGAACTGACCTGTCGACTTTGGTAAGATGGTATCAAAAAATGGCTCCATATAAATTGATGAAATTTTGCAGACAATAACAGACATATATATCTATCACATGTCTTTGAAATTACTCAAAAATTCATCCAGATGATGAAGTTGTGAGTGTTCTAAGACAGGGTACAGGTGTTATCCAGGTTTGAAATCCTTGATCAAAACTGAGCAAACCAGTGAGTGTGTGCAATGGATTCGACTAAACTTGCTTGGAATCCCTTAGTATTGAGTTGAAAAACTGTTCAAAACGCTTTAGGATGAAGATTTAGCTCAGGCCTCCCATTAGTTGGTGAGGTGAAGCTAGGTTCATGCATATTGAAAACTAAAACTCGAAATAAAGAGTTTAGACCATAGGGTCTTCTCTCCAAGATTAAAATCACCAAATCAACTCATGAAGTCCTAAAGAGTTTACTCTAATGCCACTGATTTTAGATTTACCATATTGAGCATGGTGAATCCCAGATCTAGCCTATTCTTGACAAGACAAGATATGAAGAGTGTGTGATTGTGTAGGAAACCAGATTTCTTGGAGCAAACAAGGATCAAATGCTATAGAGAGCATAGATCACATTGTTCTCTCCAAATTTAAAACACAATCACTTCGGAAAAGTAACAATCACAATCAAAACCATCATCATGCAAACTCTTCATCACAAGATGGTTCTAAGCCTAGAAGATCCATTCCAACATCTATTTCTCCAAGCTCTCTCTTCATGTTTTACTGCTAGAGAGGATTCTTAGGTACTTTAGAAGTGGTTTGGGTTTGTAAGCACAACCAATGGCTTTACACTACAAAAAGGTAGGAGATGAGAGTGTTGGAATGTAAGAAACAGAATAGAAAAGTGATTAGGATTTTACCTTGGTAGCTTAAGAGCCTTGAGACAGCAATTCGACAGGGTTTCACTTCTTCTTCTAGAGCCTTCAAGCTTTTTTTTAGTAGCCATTTGCAAGAGGAGGACCCCTCTATTTATAGGCACAACCAAAGGTATAAAAGACCCAAGGGTAGGCCAATAAAAGCTTCTAGATTACTTCAATTCAAATTAAAGGTATGAATTGAGGTAATTCTACAAGTTTCGGAGGGTAAAATAGGGAGATAAAGTCTCCCAGAGAGAGGTAACATGTGTAAATAAGGCTCAGATCTCGAGTCATTTTGCAAATGGTAAAATTGGTAGAAACCGCATACTCAGTGCGGTTTAGCGCAAACCGCCCTTTGCCTGCGGTTGCAGCACAAGACTTCACAAATCGCATATACAGGGCGGTCAAAAATCAGTTACAAGCTAATGATTGTTGCCAACGTCCACTTGCGCTCACGCGTGAAGCATGGACCAAAACCGCATACACAGTGCGGTTGAAACAAAATGGCCAAAAACCGCATGATATGTGCGGTCAGCACCCTTTTTTGAATATTTTTGAGTTTTTGACACTTGTCAAAGCTCAAACAAATCATTTAAAATTCATTTTTATTGCTCTTCCATATTGTAGTGCAATTTGTGGTGTCTACAGAAGTACAGTTAAGAGTGGAGCAGCTGTAACCAATGCATTGAATCCGAGTATTGAAGATACCACTCTATAGAATTTACATCTTGGCCATATGAGTGAAAAAGGTCTGTAGGAATTTCAATGATATACTCAGCTTTGGTGGGGTAATTTTGTAAGTATTGCTTTTATGGAAAAAAGTGCAGGGTTAACCTTAAAACCGGACATTAATAATGAGCAAAGGTGTGTTGGAGTATGTATTACTTTGACGTAGGGTTGGGCAGCGGGCCGGCCCGGCACGCCAGGCCTGTTTGCCCAATACCCAGGCCCGGCACGGCACGCCCCAGCAGGTGTGCCGTGCCGGCGGGCCAATTAATTTAAATTAAAAAAAACCCAAAAAATTCCCAAAAAAATCCCAAAAAATCCCAAAAAATTTCTGTAAAATACTTTTATTATTCACAAAATTGTCTTACACATATTGAGATAAATTTTGCTCAAAAAAAATATAAATTCATTAATTATCACAAGTACACTTACAACTTTGCAAAAATTACATAATTACTTGAACAAATAATACTGCATCACTATAGTATAAGCACATCCCAACTAGGTTGGCACCCACTCATCTATCTATCATTTGTAGTTTAAAAGAAACAAAAAAAAAAAAGAGAAAGTACAATTCTTATACTTTGATTACAAAAATTATAACAAAACTTAGACTACTCTAGTTGACTAAAATCAATATTCAAATCATCAAAGTCTCCAGCAAGTTGATCATCTTCATATTCTTGTTCTCTCAGTTCTGCCCTTAACCAATTTGTAAGACTGACACATGCTTGCACCATCTCCGGCGTTAATCTGCTCCTGTAATCATCCACGGTTCGTCCACCTGCACTAAAAGCTAATTCCGATGGAACTGTGGACACCGGAACCGTTAGTAGATCACGTGCCATGGCGGAAAGCACAGGATAATTAACCTGATTTTGCTTCCACCATGTCAAAATGTTAAAAGCATTATGCTCTTCTATAGTATTGAAACTCATTGGGGGGCTTTCTAAGAAAATCATTAATTCAGATGATCCCCCACTACTAGATACTGGTTGTTTTCCCTTTCTTCTCCCACTTAAAAAATTCCAAGGGGAATTATCTGGTAGTGTTTGTTGGGTTCGCGTATGACTTTGTATGCTACTACTAGTATCGTATTCACAAAAAAGTCTTTCTAATAGATTTCTTATTTTACGTATATCTATTTGAAAAGTAGAATTCATATTTTCATTTATTCCATCTATTAAGTCTTCAACTCCTAATTTAACCCTAGGGTCCATTGTAGTAGCTAAACAATATAAATTAGGCATCTCTTGCCAATATTTTAAAATTTTAGTTTCCATTGTAGGGATAATTTCCTTAGCAATGGGTACATCTCTATATTGTTTAAAACAAATACTTATTTGATATAAACAAGTTATAATACTTGAGGATGTTGGGTAATAAACTACTGATAAATATCTTGTTGCATCATAAAAAACTTTTAAAAAATCTCTTAAAATTTCGGCTATTTGCCAATCAAGATCTTCTAAGTCACATTCAGGCATTTTAATTTTATAAAATATTGTAATTTCTTGTTTTAATCCTAGTGCAGCTTCTAGCATTAAATATGTTGAATTCCACCTATGTTCAACATCTAGGGTAATTTTTTTATATTGCTTTCCTAAAGTTTCACAATAATATTTAAATTCTCTAGCGGTTGTGCTAGATTGTTTTATAAATCTTACTGCATCTCTAATATTTATTAAATGATGTTGAACAATTTTTAATCTATCTTGCACAACTAAATTAAGAATATGACAAGCACACCTAACATGAAATAAACTTCCATCTATATTTAAGTTTAATTGTTGTCTTAATATTCCTACTGCAACATTATTAGCACTTGCATTATCAAGTGCTAGAGCCATTATTTTATTGTGTATTTTATAATTTCTTAGATTTCTACTTATAGAATTTGATATATTCATTCCAGTATGGCTAGCATCTAGTGGTTCAAAAGTTATTATTCTTTTTTCCATATTCCAATTTTCTTCAATATAATATGCAGTTATAGCTAAATAACTTATTTGTTGTCTACTTGTCCAAATATCTGAGGTTAAAGCTATCTTAAAAGTACTGTTTGACAAAGTTTCTATTAATGCAGTTTTCATTTTTCCATATAATTTTATTGCATCCTTTCTTAAAGTATAGCGTGAAAAAGGTTTAAATTGTGGTGCTAAATATTTAGTTATTAAACGGTGAAATCTTTTAGAATCTATTAATCTAAAGGGTAATTCTTCTTGAATTACCCACTTTACTATTTCAAGCCTAGTTTCTTCTTGATTAAAAATAAAATTACTCATAGCAACACTACTAGTAGAAATTTGGGTTTGCCTAGGGTCAATTTGGCCATGTTTTGGAAGGCATTTTTGCAAATGCCGGTTCAAGTGGCCTGTACCTCCTTTGCCTTTACAACTAAAATGTTTTTTTGCAATGGTTACACACTGCCTTCTCTTCACTCCCTACACTTTCAATTGTAAAATTGAGCCAAACACCGGAGGTTCTACTCCTCTTGGTGCTCCTAGGTTGTAGGGAAGACGATCCCATATCCTGTAAAGGTAATTCTGTTTCAAGATCTTGGATGGGAGGGTCATTATATTGGGGTTGGGTTATATCATCAGAAAATACTGGGTCAGAAAGGGGTCTAAGATATTCCCTTTCTTCAGTGTCAAAAAACATAGGATACCTAGGGTCCATTATCAAATTTTTGGAAAAACAAATTCTTAATAAATAATATTATAATAAATATTTGGTGATATTAATTTATAAGAAAGGTAGAAGGAGAGACTTACTTATAATAATAATATTTATACTAATTTTAAAATCGGAAAATTAAATAGAAGAATACCTCTTTAGAATGAATCTTGAACTTTGCAATTGAAGCCTTCAACCTCCAGAGTCCAATTTCCCACTTTTGATGCTTGAACAATTAGAAGAGATCGAGTATCACCAATTTCCAATTACAACAATTAGAGCAAAGAAACTATTTGATAATCAATTAGAAGAGAGTAGAAGATTGTAGAAGTGGTGTGGTTTGGAGTGGGAAAGGGAGTGGCTATTTATAAAAAATTAAAAGTGGCTTTTTACCACCTCTACCCTTCAATATGACTGTTATTTTGCAGTTGGAAGGGTAGAAAAGGTCTTTTAATCATCAATTACAACTATAGCCCCCAAATATAGCTGTTATATGGCTGTTGGGGGGGTAAAATGGGCATAAAATGGCTTTTAGCCACTTTTATGGAGGGAAAAGAGAGCTAGCCAGCGACTAGATCTCTGGCGGGCTAGGCGGGCCGGCCCGCGTGCCCAACGGCAGGCACGTGTGCTTGCCGTTGGGGCGTGCCCTGCGGGCCGGCCCGCCGTGCCCCAACGGCAGGCAAGCGTGCCTGCCGTTGGGCGCGTGCCCAGCGGGCTCGCACGCGGGCCAGCCCGCCTGGGCACGTGGCGGGCCGTGCCCAAACGGGCCGTGCCCCCAGGGCCCTAGGCCTGTGGCGTGCCGGGCCGTGCCGTGCTCGGGCCGGCACGGCCCGTTGCCCATCCCTACTTTGACGTGGGATCCTATCCAGTTCCGTTCAAATTTGGGATGGTATATTTTGCGACTTCTATTGACGAGTTCTCCAAAAAAGTGTGGTTTACTTCATGAAATATGAAAATGAAATATTTAAAATATTCAACCTTAACTTAAGCAGATGTTGAAAAGCAGACAGAGAAAATATGTCAAGTACTTGCGGGACAGACAATGGCACAAAGTACATACTCTGAGAATTTAAAAAGTATTGCGGCAGAGAGTCCCAGCCAGACATCCGTGTGGGAAACAAAATATTGTAGCGGACATAATGCATGCACCTTTTCCGAAGTCATTTTGCTTTGGGGTGAACCTCCTACCCTATTTGGTATATTTGGTATGTATATATCTTACCAGCTTTGATTTAACTCGATGGCTAACTATCTATGTCCTAACTCGATGGATGGTAGCAACTTGATTTTCCTGTTTGGGGCTTTACAGTTTCATGAACCTTGATCTGAAAACCAAGGTCCCCATAGCAAGTTAGATTAGGGTTTCTAAACCCCTTGGTCGAATCTTGTTATCAAACGTGCATGCACCAGATGGTGAAAGAACACCAGTCCTATTAAAAGCTTAAGCTCATGGTAAGGGGTGAACTTTATATATTTTATTTTTTATTATATTCCTAACATTCTCTCTCATGTGTGGGCCGGACTCAAACCCATTTTTAGGAATTTCCTACACATGGAATATATATATATATTTCAATAGATGGAGAACCGACCTTGGCGTAAGCTTAAGGTTCCGATACCATATAGAACACTAGTCTTGTTAAAAGCTTAAGCTGACAGGTGAAGGCGCAATTACGTATATAAGAAGGCCCAAACATGATTTCAACAGATTGATCGCATCGGTATAAGCTAGTTTTCTATTATGCTTGTGATTTGGTTGGAATCATTGGTTGATGGTGTTCAACTGGAACAGCTTCCTCTTTGGTTCGATCCGCTGTCTGGTTTTTAAAACATCGGAGAAAACAATAAACCCAAAATCCTTTTTGAATTAATTAATATTCTTCCAAAACGAAATAATATCAATGGCTAAGCATCATAATCTTCAGAAATAATAACAATAAAAGAATCAATAAACGATAAAAACAAAGATCATAGTTTCAGACTCAAGCCATGACCGCCATGGCCATTGACACGATCGAAGACCACAATTGACAAGGAAAATTAAGATGCAGTAACCCCCTTCACGGAGTTGGTTGGTGGTGGAGGTCCTGGAGGAGACGGTGCCGGAGCTTGTGAATCAGATGATACAGTAATAACAAGCTTCTGGCCTCCTTGCTTACAATGCTGTCCAACATTGCAGATGTACCACTTTCTTCCCGGAGTAGCAAGCGTAATCACATCATTCCCGGTAGCTAATTCCTCATTTCCGGCCGGTGCCACGCAGCTGTTGAAACCGGTTCCGTTCACCTTAACCATTGCAAGTTCATATATCGTTCATCTTGTTAGACACATTCCATAGTTGATAGTGTTATATAATGAATTATAGACTAACTAGAAATCATTACTGAGCTAAATTACCGAGTTTATCGCCGACCTGGAAATTTTTGCCTTGAGCCCAAGCTTGATAATCGAATCCCAGTGTCCATCCACTCTCATCTCCGACGATAAATTCCTTTGCCATTGTTAATGAGAGGACACTAGCAGTAGATAGAATGAAAGAATTCAAGAACAGATGGGAAAAAGCGGGAGATCGCCGTTGATGTTTCTACTTGAATTCACTTCTGGGAATGCGAAAGGAAGGTTTTCTAATTATACATGAAGCTGGAAATATAGTTTCGCCTAAATTAATGGAAGTTACTTGATTTACAAATGATGGAGACCTAGAACAATTCGAACTTGTAAATAATTCCGCTAGTTAGACACAAACACTGATTTTAGTGGGATTTGGGTTTGAGGTTGCGTTGGCTCGGATCCGAACCAGCCTGGTTGAACCCAAACCGGAAAGTATTCCGGAACCCCAACCATGGGTGGGTTGTTTCAGCAGGGTCTGGACTTGAACTGACCCAAGTTGTACAAGAAAAAGTAGTTGTTTTACCGACCTGGGTAACCGAAAATTATATTATAATTATTAAAATCACAAATTAGATAACACTAACCTTTACTAATAATTTGAAAATATATTTTCTATTATAATTTTCAAAATTTGATATTGCTATTTATTTTTAAAGGAGGTGAATTAAACATGTGTTTAGAAGAACCTTTAGGGCTCGAGGCAAAAAGTAATTTTAAAATAGTTTTCTATCTTATATTTAATTGGATATATGTTGTGATTTGGTTCGACCGAACAACTTTCTCATTAGTTCGATACGCGTCTGGTTTTTATTAAAACATAGGAGAAAATAATAAAATTAAAATTCTCTTAGAATTATTATTCTTCCAAACCTAAATTTTTTTTTTTGGAAAGTTATTAATGTATATATATCAGTAAAGATTTACAAGGAGTTACAAGAAAAGAAAGGAAAAAAAACATAGCGCTCCCACTCAAGAGAGACACTTACAAAATCTAAAAACCCAATCTAGATGAAATTCGGGTGTAGATTCCAATTTGTACAAAAAATTCTGTTTGAGCTATTGTCTCTAACTCCTTCACGGATATACAAAAATCTCATGCTTATGTCCATGGTAATTAATCCCACCAGATTTTCCACCGGGGTAGCTTTGCTTTGAAATAGTCTTCGGTTCCTTTCTCTCCAAACATGATAAGTCATTGCTGCAAGTGATGCCTTCTTTACCGATGGTATAAGACCTTTACCTTGAAGATTCAAAACTGCCCATTCAATAACTTGTTCCCAATGAGTTGGCCGAACAGAAATTCCATTTTTTCCCATTACTCTTGACCAAATTTGTTTTGAATAATCACATTGGAAAAAGAGGTGGTCAAGGTCCTCATGAGTTGCTTGACATAGTACACATCGGGATCTAGCAATTATATTCAAATGTTGAAGCCTGTCTTGAGTAAGAATCCTTTAGTGAATGGCAGTCCAAAGAATAAATGCATGTCATGGAATATTGTCCTTAAACCACACAATCTTATTCCATACCACTTTTGGAGAGAGCATCCTCAATGCATTATAAGTTGATTTAATGGAGAAGATTCCTGAAGGTGACGGTTTCCATACTACTTTATCACATCGTACCTGGTTGGGAGGCGGTAGCAAGTATAATGCTTGCCATACTTCATTAAGGACCTGACTTTGAGTAATAGGCGGATCCCATGTCTGTCCATCAATGATAGTTGCAACTTTTGCATTTAACGGGATACCTGCATCATAACGAAGTCTGTGACCATACCTCCTTATCAAGCCATGACCGTCATGGCCATAGACACCAACACCACAATTGACAAGGAAAATCAAGATGCAGTAACCCCCTTTGCGGAGTTGGTTGGTGGTGGAGGTCCATGAGGAGAAGGTGCCGGCGCTTGTGAATCAGATGATATAGTAATAACAAGCTTCTGGCCTCGTTGCTCACAATGCTGTCCAACATTGCAGATGTACCACTTTCTTCCCGGAGTAGCAAGCGTAATCACATCATCCCCGGTAGTTAATTCCTCAGTTCCGGCCGGTGCCATGCAGCTGTTGAAACCGGTTCCGTTCACCTTAACTACGTTGTGATTTCCCACCTCGTACTTGAACACTGCAAGTTCATATATCATTCATCTAGTATATAACGAATTATAGATTAATTAAGTAGAAATTATTAATTGAGCTAAATTACAGAGTTTATCGCTGACCCGAAAGTCTTTGCCTTCAGCCCAAGCTTGATAATTGAAATCCACTGTCCAGCCACTCTCGTCTCCGACCATAAATTCTTTTGCCAGAGCGATTGGAACGAAAGCTCCTATGATGAAGAGGAAGATGAACGTAGGATTAGAAGCCGCCATCAATGAAACTTAATTAGGTTTAGTAGGTAGTTGAATAGATAAATAGCTGATCTCTTTTTTTTGCTCGAAGTGGTTTATGAGATAGGTCGCTTAAGCTTAAGGGGTGTACTTATAGATTCTAGTTTCAAGCTATTTTACTAAGAGAGAGGATGAATGGCCGGCTAAGGACGGCAAGAGTCCAAAAAAAAAAATTTGCTATTGACGTTTGGTTGAATGGACAACCATGCACTCTGTGCGTCTGAATTCATGACCGGCAGGCCCTTGATTTTATCGTTTTAGTGCCGTCTAGTTGAATATAAGCCATAAAACTTGTATTTGTAATTTATTTATTATATTTTATTATGCACAAAAAGAAAATTTCATATACACATTTCGAAGTATATTTATCTAATCATTTCACGAAAAGTTACAAAATCCAGCTAGCATCTAAAATATAAGAATTAATTAAGCATATATTATTTTTTAATAATACATTTCATAAGTGTTAAAAACATTCAAAGAGAAAGGATGAAGGATTAGAATGGGAGAATGAAAATTTGCTCTGATTTCTTATTTATTTTGTGTATAGAACAGCTAATATATATACAAGCCAAGAATACTCTAGAAGCTATCAGAAAGAATCAAAAGAATAACCAATTCTGTTACTAATGGAATAATCCTAACTAACTTCTTCCACCTAAGCAGCTGAGCTGGGATGTATCTTTCTTGATTTCTGCATTTCGTTTTTCTTGAGAATAAGGAAATATGTGTAACGAAACGGGTTGGTTTGCAAACAAGGGGATTGGGCCAGACTATTGGCATACTAAAACACATGGTGATCATATAAAATGGTGAATTCTTGTAACGTGATATAGACTCTCCAATATGAGATGTATATATCTTCTCATGTGAACTTTTGTGGACTTTTTAACCCCAAGCTTGTTTTTATGTTCAAATTAAAATACATTTTGGGGGTAAAATCTTAAGCTTTTGTATCATATGGAAACTAGTGTATATAATTAAAAAAAATAAAAACCAGGTTTTGCGGTTTCTCATTCATTGATTTTCATGAAAAATGTTCATTTTATGGGAAAAGTTAGAAAGATTGAAGAACCTTCAGCAAGGAAATGTGGACCTCTGTCCTCTTGAAAATTCAGCACACAGATCACCACTTACTTGGCAAGATGAAGTTTCATTGCTTATCTCTATTGAGGTTGGAGGCAGCAGACTTGCCACAATCACAAAGCTTACCTTTGCGGCTACTGTTTATCATATATGGTGTGAAAGGAACACAAGAATCTTCAAAAACAAACTTCTTCCTTAAGCTTGCTTCTCATGCATGTTCTCTGTGATGTATGACAGAAAATTGAAAGCCAATAATTACTCTTTTTTGGGGCCTTCTGTATAGTGCCCATGTACAATTTCATGTACCACACATGTTTAGTGGCGGAACCAAGAACCAAGTTATAGCTAGGGGGGCAATTGCAGAGTTTATCGCTGACCCGAAAGTCTTTGCCTTCAGCCCAAGCTTGATAATTGAAATCCACTGTCCAGCCACTCTCGTCTCCGACCATAAATTCTTTTGCCAGAGCGATTGGAACGAAAGCTCCTATGATGAAGAGGAAGATGAACGTAGGATTAGAAGCCGCCATCAATGAAACTTAATTAGGTTTAGTAGGTAGTTGAATAGATAAATAGCTGATCTCTTTTTTTTGCTCGAAGTGGTTTATGAGAGAGGTCGCTTAAGCTTAAGGGGTGTACTTATAGATTCTAGTTTCAAGCTATTTTACTAAGAGAGAGGATGAATGACCGGCTAAGGACGGCAAGAGTCCAAAAAAAAAAATTTGCTATTGACGTTTGGTTGAATGGACAATAATTATGGTGTGAAAGGAACACAAGAACCAAGAAACACACATGTTTAGTGGCGGAACCAAGAACCAAGTTATAGCTAGGGGGGCAATTGCACACCACACCACACCACACACCCCCCCCCCCCCCCCCCCAACTTTTATTTTTTAATTAAAAATATATATTTTTCTATATGTTTTAATTGAAATTTATGTTTTGCCCCTCCTAACTCATTAAATTTCTATATTTCACGAAAAGTGTTATTTGAAATTTTTTTTATTCCCCTTAGATTTGGAGTCCTGGTTCCACCACTGCACATGTTCCACCCTTCTTTCCCCCCTTAACTTTGTAATTATTTTTACATAGATATATACATAGATCTTACCTTTTCCCAAAAAAAAAAAGAAGTTAGAAAAGATTTATATGTCCAAAAGCACTCACAAATAAATTTTTTTCTCAACAAATTTATATCAATTGTGGATGGGAGTAGGAAAAAAAATTTGTGGACCACCTCAATATTTTAATAAAATTGTTATTCAACTGTGTGTTGATGTAAAAATTGAAGAGGAGGATAAGGCCATTCTTCTTTTAGCTTCTCTTCCACACTCTTAATTATGATGCACTTGTGATGACACTTTTGGCTGAAAAAGACACTCTTAGGGTTGATGATGCGACAATCGTTCTACTAGAGACTGAGACATTCTAGATTCCAAGTAACATCTCTCAAGTAGAAAGATTGGTGGCCAAAGGTGATTGATCAAATCAACAGTGGGGAAGGAGCAACAAAAGAAACTCTGGAAATAGAGGAAGATCATGCTCCAAATCTAGAGGGAGGAATATCGGAAAAAAAAAAGTGTTACTAGTGCAACAAGGAGGGACATACTAAAAGGGACTACAATCAACGAAATAGAGATTTGGAGGAAAAAAAAAGGAAAATCTCCTAATACAGATCAAGTAAATATTGCACACGATAGTTCAAATGGAAACAATGGCTTATTTTTGGTCACCATAGGTACAAATTATCTTGTTGACAAGTGGATTTTGGATTCTTGATGTTCTTATCACATGTGTCCTTATAGGAAATAGTGTGACACTTATACACCCTATAATGGAGGCACAATTTTAATGGGAAATGATTTAGCCTACAAGACTACTGGAATTGAGGCCATAAAAATAAGCTTGTTAGATGGTATGGTATGTACGAACACCAAGTGATGTATGACATCCATACCCGTGAACTTAAAAAGAATTTAATTTCTTTGGGTACAATTAATTCAATGGTTTTACTTTTGCAGCTACAAATGGGGTCCTAAAATTTGTTAAAGTGGCTATGGTAAACACAAAGGGCAAAAGTCAAGGTAATTTGTACACATTGGTAGGGAGTACAGTTACAAGTGGAACAGCTGTAACCACTCCATCGGACCCAAGTGTAAGCACCTTATTTTTGCACCCCTGAAGTTGCTGAAAATGAAAACCCTAGCAGAAAGTCAAACCCCGAGGGGACAAAAAGTTGACTTTTTGATTAAGTGATATTTGGCCACCTTGCTTTATATCATTGGATAGATAATCTCGACACGATTCCAATGCAACTGAGTTTGCAGGAATCGGAGTCCGGATTAAGGTTCTGCGGGCAGTCAAACTTGGGCGAAGCCAAAAGTTGACTTTCTACCAAAATTCGATCCAGAGGCCTTGCTTTATACCATTGGATAGAGAATCTCGACACGATTCCAACGCAACTGAGTTTGCAGGAATCGGAGTCCGGATGAAGGTTCTGCGGGCGGTCAAACTTGGGCGAAGCCAAAAGTTGACTTTCTGCCAAAATCCGATCCAGGTGCTTACCTCTAGGTCATGGGATAGGGGGCTCCGATACGATTCTAACGCCACTGAGTTTGCCCAGATCGGAGCCCGGATGAAGAAAATATGAGTTGATGAAGTTTCTAAGTAGCAAAACTGGCAATCTGCGCACGTGGCAAAAAGCTGCACACATGGCGAGTTGCGCAGGAAAATATCTCGGGGATCAAATCCGTAAATATCCAAACATTCAAAATATCCCAGGGACCAATCTGAAAGTATTTGAAAATATCTGAATAAAATAATATTAAACCTAAATATCCCAGGGACCATATCCTAATTTTCAGATTTTTAAAACAAACGAGCGGCGGCATTTATTATTTTGAAATGATTAGGTCGCTCGCGCGAACGTGGCAGGGGGTATGCGCTCACCTTGAGGTGGGCGCCAAGCTCGGCGGATACCCTCTGTCCTCTTCTATAAAAGCCGCGCAGGGTTTCATTTCCAGGGGTTCGAAAATTTTGGTGGGGTTGGAAAAATTTTGCTGGGAGAGTTTCGGTTGGACAGTTTTCTGAGTTCGGTAATTTTTAAGAAAAGACCAGACACACTCCTTCCCTCCCTTCCTCTTCTTCCTCATCAAACCCGCAGAGGATCTTGCTGTTGGTGCTCCGGCAGCTGCTCGTTGGCTCCAAGGAACCCTCCGGCCTACTCTACAGAGACCTAGAACCAAGGTGAGCTCTCCATTTTCTTTTGTTCAACATATATAAATCAAGCTTCCCATGCATCTCTAACATCTGGTTTGTCATTGTTTGCTTGATTCGAAGGGGGAGCATGTTCCCCCATGAGTTCTCCATCCCTGTTGTTGTAACCCCATAAAACCCCCTGTTCCCTTCTTCATAATCATGTTCTGTTAGCTAGGGTTTTGATCCTGGAGGTTTATTCATGTTTTGTTAATATTTTGTTTCGGATTTGTAAGTTTCCAGAGATATTTGAGTGATGACTGGGAGGGTATCTTAGGTTAGATTAATTTCCAGGTATGTTCAGAGGTCTGCTGGGGTTCTAAGGATCCCCAGAAACCAGTTACAGAGCTTAAAACCAGGCGGAAATGGAGTTTGGAGAGAAAAAAACAGAGAGTCAGGGTCTGCGCTGAGCTCGCGCTCACCTCGCGCTGAGCTCACGCTCACCTAGCTTGGGTCCGCCCACCTGGCGCCTAGCTCGCGCCCACCTGGCACCGAGCTCGCGCCCACCTCGCGCCGAGCTCGCGCCCACCTCGCGCCGAGCTCGCGCCCACCTTTTTTGGGTGCGCTGAGCTCGCGCCCACCTCGCGCCGAGCTCGCGCCCACCTCGCGCCGAGCTCACGCCCACCTTTTTTGGGTGCGCTGAGCTCGCGCCCACCTGGTGCCCACCTCGCGCCCACCTCATTTTACGTGTTTTTTCGCTGTTTTGGTCGGCCCGGCCCGCGCCGACCTCGCGCCTAGTGCCCGAGGTCGGCGCATACCCCTAAAAGCCTGCCGAAATGCTATATTTTTAAAAATTTCCGAAAATGCCCTTTACTGTACCGCGGGGGGCTTCGCCCCCGCACCCCCCACCCCCTTTGTTCGTTGCGCATCCAACTCGTACCTTGGTACGGGGAGGTACCCCACCCCGTGGGCTCCGCTTCGCTTCGCCCACAGGGCCCCCGGGTACCTCCCCTTGGACCCAGCACAATGAGCCAATTTTTTCTTGAGAGGGTGTCAATCTTGTATATTTTCTCAGGTGATTATTGCTGAATGTGGGTTTTATTTCCAAACAGAACCGGATGAACCAATAGGGTTTCCAGGTCATCCGGAAACCCAACATGGGGCTTGGACCCTTGGTCCAACTTGGTTTCCAGTGGGCCTTCCAATGGGGCCCACCAAGCCCGACCAATTCATTTTGCTTAACTAAGATAATAAAAGATTTGAGTGGGCCAGACCACTTGAGGCCCACCCAAGCCCTAATTGGGCCATGCATGATTAAAGTAGGATATGGTTTGGCCGAGACCACGGGTAGGGCCTATCGGGCCCACTAAGCCCATGAACCCGACCAACTTAGGGTTTCCAAACCCTAATTCAGGAAGCCTTGGGCTTTCAAGCCCAAGCCCAGGTAAAGGGCCCCAAGCCCAATGCTTGGCCCATTTCGACACAGATAAGAAAGATAAAATCAAAATCACTTGGCAACCAATTGTGGGGCCCATTCAAGGGCCCACAAAGCAATCCCGGCCCACTTTTGGCATGAAATCCACTTAACTAATCCAACTTGAACTCTAAAATAAAATCAATTCAAAGTGAGCCAAAATCCAAAGGGCCACACTTGGCCCACCAAGGAACATGCGGGCCATACTTGGCCCACCAAGGGATACCGTGGGCCTTCCAACGGGGCCCACCCCACCAGGCCCAGATCATCTTAATTAAGAAGATAAAATCAAGTAAAAGGACCCACACCACTTTGGCGGTCCCGCCAGACTTAATCAAAATTGCATGCTAGAATAGGAATCGGGTGAGTGAGAGACCAAAGTTGACTCAAACCAGGGAAACCTATGGGACCCGTCACTTGACGGGGTGGACTGGGGTGTCTACGGACTTCCCCAGACCGCAACCGAGCCCCTACTTAGAATCTCAAAACCGCAGACCAAAAACCTTAGAAGAAGAACTTAGGCACCCAGGTGTCTGCCTGCACCCCATCAGGCAGTGGCGACTCCAACCAAAACCCGAGGCACGCGTCGTTACGCGTGCGCCTCGTCGTGCGACCGAAATCGGGTGCGCACACTGAGTATTGAAGATACTAATCTATGGCATTTACATCTTGGCCATATGAGTGAGAAATGTATGCAGGAACTTCAATGATATACTCCGCTTTGATGGGGTAATTTTTGTGTTGGGTTTTAGTGTGTTGAGTTGGCTTAATTCCATGTCAAAAGTATGTTTAGATTGTTTAGGTTGAGTCCAAGAAGTTACGGTTTAAATTGTGAAGCAATCAGAGCAAAAATAAAGTTTTTATGCTTACTGTGAGAGAAAGTTGATATGTGCTAGAATGAATACATGCCAACTGGAAATGCAGATGTGGAGAAGATCTGGTCAAGTAAGACTTGGTCAAGTTTGTTAAGTTGTTTTAATCTTTGGTCAAGATTGTTAAGCCGTTAGCTGAATAAGCTCAGGATGTGATGATCTTCAGCCTGAGTGGTAGTTGTCCTATTCTTTAGCATAGTAGTTGTATTTTGTTTAGGAGTTAAGGCTATATAAGTAGTCAAAAGTATTGAATATAGTTAGAGAGTAATTTACCAGAATCCTTACTCTTTACTCATGCAATTCTGCTTCTCCTTCTTCTTTACCAACTTCATTCTTATCAAAAGTTTGATCGAGAGCTTGAACAGTAGTTTTAAAATAGGCAGACAGTCAAATCTGAGGCTAATGTTGGAGATAGTTTGATCCGACATTCAAGTGATGAAGACAAGTGGATGAGTGTTCAAAAGATTTATCCCACGGTGTCCAACGGTACTCTTTGTTTGTCTTTTCTGCATAACCGGTGAGTGGCGTGTGAGAGCGTTGCACTCATGGTTTGAGAGATCAAGTTTTAAAGCACAACATGAGACTTAGATTCGAACTAGAGGGAAAGGACAAGACTTAAGTATTGAACGTGAGACCCGCATGAGATGCAGCGCTCAAACGTTCAATATGAAAAATCTTTTAAAAATTCCGAAAAAGCCTATTTTTATTTTTATTTCATCTGGACTTCTTGGTAACCTACATAAACACTTAGGGATTGTTCCTAAATACTTTAGACATTATTTTTGGAGACCTAAGTCTTGTTATTGCCAGAAGAAAAATCTCTTCCTATTGTTCTTCTCTTGAGGCATCAAACCTTCTTCCTCTATTTTGGAATTCCAGGTTGAGGAGATTGTTCATGGGAGTTCCTGTGGTTGCTGAGCGAGTTTGTTTTGTTGTTCACGGAGAAGATCTTCAGAGTTTTGAAGTGTTGTAAGGGTGCAAGTCTGTAAAACCCCAGAATTTTTAGAAATTGGAATTAAGATTTAAAATTATTAAATAAGAACAAATAGAGAAAAAAAAATTAATTTGGTTGAATTGGTTTATGTAGTTTAGTGGTTTAAAGGGTTTGATTAGTTTAGTGGTTCAATGAGGTTTGGTTTAGTTTAATTCAATTGGTTCAAATGGTTCAAATGGGTCAAGGGTTAAATGGTAAGAAAAAAAAACAAACAGAAGCTCAAGCAATTTGACGATTTGGGCATTGGGGTTTTTGGTTCCTTTGTTCGTTAGGTCAGAAGGAGAAAACGAGAGAAGAGGAAGAAAAAAAAAAGGGGAGATCGCAGGAGGAAGAAGACGGAGGAGGAAAAGAGGAAAGAAGGAAGAGAAAGAGAAGAAGAAGAAGAAGAGTGATTTCATTTTGGGTCGTTCGTGGCAAGAGAGGAAGAAATCGTGGAGAGAAGGAGAGAAACCGAGAAGGAGAAGAAGGAAAAGAGAAGAGGAAGAGGAAGAAGAGAGATTGGGCGTGGACTGTGAGAAAATTAGTAAGCAGCTCTTCTGTTTTCGTTTTCTGCTCTTATTTTTCTCTCTTTCTATGGCTGTTTTTGACGAATTGGATTTTGTTGTGAAACTCTAAAATGATGATTCTAAAATGATTAAATTTGTTAGGTTTGATTTAGGTTAGTATGCTTAGACTATAATAAGTAATTTTAAGTCTTTTCGTAAGCTATATGGAGCATGAAAATTGTTCAAAGAAACGAAATTACGCACTGGTTCATGTTTGTGCGGAAGAAGATGAGTTTTGAAAAATAATTAAACTCTGGTGCAAAAGATCATAAAGAATTGAAATTGATGTATTATTTTAGGAAGTAATTAAGTTTTAGTGTAAACTTATACTGTATTGATAAATCAGCATACAGAACTTAAAGAGTTAAGTTTTTGTTTACATTTTAGTTAAATTCAACAAATTAGTTTGAATCCCAAATAAGTAATTACATTTTAGTCACATTTTGAAAGAAAAATCAATAATTAGGGAAAACCCTAAATTATACCATGAATTATACATTTTGTATATAAAAGAGATCTTTAATGAATAATTAGATAGAATAACACTTACATTAAGATGTTTGGAAGTGGTTTCTCATGTGTTGGATAAATCAAAGTTTGTTCATTGTTAAATTGTGTAACATACAGCACTTAAGTAAATTGGTATATAAAAGGCAATTGGCCTATGGTATTTAAATAATAATGGTATTATTATATCTGTGGGTGGTGGATGGACGTTCACCTTAGCTATTGAGAGCCGGGGGTAGTGAACCTGCATCCACCACAGACATGGATTCTTGGGAATGAGGTAACATAGGCCAGTGTGGCTCCCTCATCAGGTATTGCGTGTGTAATTTATAATCTTGTCTGGCATGTGATACACGGTTCTGGGGGTTAAGGACGGCTGTTCACCCTAGCTCATGAGAAGCCGGGGGTTGTGAACTTGCATCCTCCTCAGAATGTGCCACAGCAACCCATAAAGTCAACTAGATGGTCTCAGTGAGATCACTAACTCGATGGTCTAATAGAGATTACTAACTCGATGGTCTGAAAGAGGATCACTAACTTGCTATGGTTGGACTGGGTTGTACTTGCCAGCTCATGCATGTCTCATGCTTGAGTGATCCGCTTGGGAAGAGCGATCCTAGCTAGA
Source organism: Buxus sempervirens (assembly GCA_947561395.2). Lineage (NCBI taxonomy): Eukaryota > Viridiplantae > Streptophyta > Magnoliopsida > Buxales > Buxaceae > Buxus > Buxus sempervirens. Next base: position 14,606,813 of record OX387182.1, read on the forward strand.
TCTTTCCCTATAAGTCGTGAGGGGGCAAATTGGACAAGAGAATTAAAACATTGTTGTTACTTGAGATTTTGCTGAGATTGTGGTTTGGATTAATCTGATTTTATTGGTTTTATGAGTCCACAGAATTCAAGGTATTGTCATTACATGATATTGATATGGGTTTAGCATGAATTGCTAGAGTTTGATTGTATATTACATTGTCATGCTACTTTAATGTTAAAACTGCATAAAATGTTCTTCTCATGCATTATGCTGCTTACTGAGACGTTAGTCTCAAGCGTGTTTTGTTTTCAGATAAATCTGCAGAGCGAGCTCAAACTGGGGTAGGCCGAACTAACGAACCGGATGACGATTACAACCCTGAGGATTATTATTATCCTGGATAGGGTTGGGAAGTATTTTGTAGTCGTCTATTTTTTTGACCTTGTATAAATTGTAAATGAGAAAGAAAGAAAGAAAGTGAAAACCTTAGTGATCTTTACTGCAAATTTGTAGATGTGGAATGGTTTAGTTTTGTTAAATGATGTAAATTGTATATATGGTTTGTGTTTATCAGGTATTGGTTTGAGGGCTTAGCCCATTCTTGTAAATACAAGCGTTATATAGCCGATTTTCCAAAAATTTTAGGATTAGAATATAAGTGCTTTGGTTAGTTTTTAAAACGTAGGAATGCGTTTCTGGGACCTCATCTGATGTCAAGGAACCGGCATATACCTTTAATGAACATGTCCGGGTCTAGGGCGTCACAAAGTCTGAAAAGTTCTTTAGATATTGAGTCTGTGAGTGTCAAGAGTATGTGTTGGGTCTTTTGAACCATAGTTTGTAAGTCATCTTCTTCTAGTGAATTTGTTGAGATGGCTTGTTATAGCTTGAAGGATTTTTCTCTTTGAGAGTTTTCTTAGAATTTTTCCTTATCACCAAAATTGCCTATGTTGATTTTTTTTTTTTCTGCTTGATCTTTATTTGAAATTTGGGTGATTTGGTTGTTAATTGCTTGATGATTAATTGAGATGTTTATTATTCAAAGACTTGTTTTTGAATAGTAGAAATTTTTATTCCATATTGTTTGCACCTATTCACCCCCCATCTAGGTGTGTAGACACCTCAAATTACAAAAGTGAAATTTAAAAAGTGCAAAAGACTTTTCCATATTTTTGACTGAAATTAAATTTCGGCTAAAGGGCAAGTGTTTGTAACCGAAATTTATTTCAGTTAAAAGGTTTATATGAATAACCGAGGTTTTATTTCGGGCATGAATAAAGTGTTTTTAACCGAAGTTAGATTCCAGTTCGCTTTAGGAAGATCTGGTGAATATTTGTTTGTTAGGCCTCATCATTATTTGCACATGGCTGTAAAAGAATTTGAACTGAAATATAATTTTGGTTAAACATAATATACTTATAACCGAAATTATATTTCGATTATAAGTGTTTTTGTGTATAACCGAACTGTATTTTCGGTTATAGAGGTTTTGTTTTAATTTGAAAAACCCCAGGAGATCTCACTTACTTATGTCCATACCTTTGTCTGGAAGGTGGGAATTCCCCAAATTAGCCTCCGAAATTGGTCAAATTCAACTAATTCATGCCTTAAACTTGAGTTGGAAGATTCTAGACACACTTTTGTGTCTATCCTTGGGTCTTTTCTACCCTTGGTCTTGTCTATAAATAGAGGGCTTCTCCTCTAGCAAATGGCTTGAATTTTGGAGGTCTAAGGCTCATGAAGAAGAAGGGAAACTCTGCCTAAGTCCTTGCTCAAGCCTCTCAAGCACCCAAGGTGAGCTCCTACCCTTTTCTTCTTTTATTTCAATTCAAGCACACTCTCATCTTCTACTTTTCTGTAGATAAGGCCAATTGTTGTGTTTGAAACCCCAAACCATGCTTAAAGTACCTTAAGCATCCTCTCTAACCATAAAACGTGAAGCGAGAGAGAGAGAGAGAGAGAGAGAGAGAGAGAGAGAGAGAGAGAAAGAGTTAGGGGAAACAAGTGTTATAATGGAGCCTAAGGTTAGAACCAATTTTCATGAGATTTAGAATTGATTCATGTTGATTTTTGTGTGCTTGTTATTTGTATGTGTTTTGATTTCAAAATCTGGAGGAATTACATTAGATCTATGCTCTCTATAGCATTAGATCTCAATTCGCTCCTAAAAATTTGATTTCTTACACATTTGCTATGCACATATTACTTGAATTTTTGGTAAAAATAGGCATAGATCATAGATTTACTATGCTCACTATAGTAGATTTGAGATCAGAGGCCTTAGAGCAATCTCTCAGGACTTTGTAGTTGATTTCAAGTGGTTTTATCTTCTAGAGAGGACCACATGGTCTAATCTCTCTTATTTGGGCATTTTGCTCTAATTTGGGTAGATTTGGCTCCTCCTCTCCAATTAATGAGAGATTTGAGCCAAATCATTGTCCTAAACCTTTCTGAGTGTTTTTCAACTCATTTCAAGTGATTTTAAATCAGATTATGTGAATCAAATGCCTACACACATTGTTTTGGCTTACTTTTACTTAAATTTTACAAATCTGGACTGAACTTGTATCCTGTCTTGAATCATTCATAACTTTGCCATTTGGATGAATTTTTGAATGATTTTAAAGACATGTGATATGTGAAGATGTCTAGTTTAATCCTGTAAAATTTGAGGGATTGTAGACACCCCAAAATTGCACGATTTTTGATAAATCTTGAAGGAGAAATATTTTATTGGAATTTTCAATTCTTTGCATTGGGTTTGAGATACTTAACCCATTTGAATCCAAAACCGTAAAGGAAAAGGCCTGAATTCAATCTTTTGTGCAAAGTCAAACTTTTTCCGGTTGAATTTTGTTGACTTTTGACCCCAGAAAATGAAATATTTTTTAAAGCCAGATTTCAAGATAATTTTTCCTGGTAATCAGGTTTTTAGCCATGTTATTGCATAAAAGAATTTTTTGAGATTTTAAATCTTGACGAATACCTTGGTTTTAACATGTTGAATCTTTTTACTGGAAGTGAAAAATCGGAATTTTGCCTAGAACTGGAAAATTGACTTTTTATTCACTTGGAATTTGGGTCTGAAACTATTTTTAATGGATTCAAATGGGGGGGGGGGGGGGTGTTTGCTTATTTACATGTAATATCTTAAGTAAATGGAGATTAAAAAATACGAGGACATTTACTTAAACGATATTACATGTAAATAAGTATTGCCTGTGTTAAAATTCGGATAAAAGCTTCTTCTTTTTTGTATCCGACAGATAATGTCGGATACAAAACATCTTTATTGTATCCGTCAGATAATGTCAGATACAAAGGATCTTTATTGTACCCGACAGATAATGTCGGATACAAATAGAATTGCTTGTATCAGATCTGAGTTGTCGGATACAAGATTTTTGCTCAAAATTAGGGTTTTCTGAGAGTTTTCACTTTTTACCATCATATCCTTCATTAAAGGACTGGAAATCTCGGAAATAGCCTTAGGGTTAAGGTTGGTGGACTCTAGACATCATTTTGGGTCTACCATCATGCAAACCCTAACCATAGCCTTTGCCTATAAATAGGAGGCTCCTCCTCAAGCAAATGGCCAATAAGTTGGAGATTAAAGAGCTCCGAGTGAAGAAGGGAACCGCTGCTGTATTGCTTCCAGAAGCCCAGGTAAGCCTCAAACCTCTCTTTATTTTTCTGTTCTTACATTCTAGGTCTAGCTCTTTTCTTCTACCTTTATGTAGAATAAGGCCTAATTTGTGTGTATGAAAACCCTTCATCTACTCAAAGTACCTCGAGACTCCCCCTAGCCGTAAAACGTGAAAGCGGGATCTAGGGGAAACGAGACTGAGGATTTATCCTAGTATTAGAACCTTGTTGGAATAAGCCTTTTGATTCTATGAAAACCGTTTCATATTCAAAGTACCCCAAGATTATCTCGAAGAACTGTTAAACGGGGAGAGAGAACTAAGGGAAACGATAATGGAACAGAACCCTAGGTTGTTTTAGAACCCCATTTGATTGATATGAATGCATGCTATATGTTGTTATATTATTGAAGAATGGATTTTTACACACACACACACACACATAGCACTTGTTTTGTCGGATTTGGCTCGTACTTTGGATCTATTGCCGTCATTGTGGTAGATCTAAAATAAATAGCCCCAAGCAATTCTGGGATGTTCGTTATCGATTTCAATCAAGTTTATTTCAAATATTGAAGACCTCTAGGTCTAACCTCTCGGTTTTGGGCACTTTTGTTCAATTTTGGGGTTTTTGGCATATTCTTTCCAATCGGAGAGAATGGTGAGCCAAACTTGTGCCCCATTTCTTCCTAGAGGTTCTTCAATATCTTTTTAAAATGATTTTGATTTATCTTGCACGGATTCCACATACCTTATCACTGTTTTGAGTTGATTTTCTTTAAAAAGGCTTAACTTGACAGCAGCTGTACCCCAATTTCGAACACTTGTAACTTCATCGCCCGGATGAATTTTGGAGTGATTCCAGAGCCATGGGAAAGGTGAGGCTGTCTAGTTTATGTCTGAAAATTTTCATTAATTTGTATTGAGTGGATGTTTGACACCTCTCTGTCGAAGTTGATAGGTCAATTCAGGCCAGATTGCGGAACTTGTCACTTCGACTGAGCGCCATGTGTTCGTTTTAAGTCTGATTCGAGTGATTTTTATTTTGAGTTTTCCTTTGGAAGTATAATTTCAAACCTAGTTGGGTTTATAATTTTTTGACTCCATTTGTGTCGTGGGTAACAAATTTACTCAGAACTGCTCAACAGCACTTTTCTGGGTAAATCTGTGATCTTCGGGGCCTGTTCGGGAGGTCACCCAAGGGACATCCGAATGAATTTTTGTATGAGGCTAGTTTCATTTGAAATATGGCTATACATACTTCATTCACACCAAATTTCATGCATTTATATGGAGCCGAGTTTTCTAAATGATTTTCCAAACTTGCCCACTTGTCACTTTTAACTATCTCCAGCAGCAGATTTCAAAGGAGAATAACTCCTAGGGTTTTAACTGGGATTTGATTGAAAATTTGCATGAGTCTTCTATTCATCATAATCTTTCAAATTAATTTGGTTTGATTCAATTTAAATTGGATTTGAATGATTTCAAGACAAATGGCACTATCTTTTACCGAATTTTCCGGATTTGACTCAACTTGGTTTTATTCAAGTTTTGCTTTGATTTCCATTTTAGTGATGTCCCAGAAGTGATAATGACATAAAAGAGGATCTAGAATTCATTAGGATTTCTAATGTAGAAATATCATACATTTGTTTAATCCTTTTTCAAGGTTTTTGATGATTTTAGCAAGCTTTCTTATTTCTTAGCATGAACAACACTTGGCAACCACCTTGTGTGGGTGAATGGGGGGTGCCTAACACCTTCCCCTGTTCATAATCTAATCCCCTTACCCATCTCTGGATTTTATTTTCAAGTAGAATTATTTTTACTCTAGCACTTGCCTTTTAGCTCTTTTGATGATTTTTGGTGCCTATTCACACCCAAAAAATGAATGGTGGCGACTCTCCCATTTTACGTTGAGCCCGTGTGTTGACGGAGGGGAATCATCTCGGTGCTTTTTCCATGTCTCACAGGGATTTATATGAAGCCGATTTTTTATACCATTTGATTGAAGTTGATAAGTCAGATAAGATCAGATTGCTGAACTTGTCACTTTGATTGAGCACCAAAGGCTCATTTTAACTCCGATTTGAGTGATTTCAATCTCTGAGTCTTCCTTTATGAGTATATTTTCAAATCTAAGTGGTTTCATGAGTTTTCATTTTGATTTGAGTTCTATGTGTTTGAATGACCTTGTACTGCTCAGTAGCAGATTACAAAGTCAATCTGTGATCCTCTAAGCATGTTTGAGAGAGCACACAAGCCACAAATGGATGAAGTTTTGTGTGAAGTCTATTCCATTTGAAAGATAGCACCTCATACTTTATTCACACCAATTTTCAAGGATTTATATGGAGCCAAATCTCCACAAATAGGCTTTCAAAATTGGCTACTCCTCACTTTTACAATTTTGCAACAGCAACTTTGAATAACTATATTTTCTTCAATTTCAATCAGATTTAATTGAAATTTTAATTGAATCTTTTACTTAATGTAAGCTTTCAAATGGCTTTAGTTTCACTCAATTTGAGTTTAATTTGAATGACTTATGATTGGTTGAGTTTTCAAAGTTTAAACTGCTTAACCGAGTGGATTTCTTCAAATTAACTTTAGTTTGATTTTCTTCAAGTTTTACCTTGATTTTTACTTGATCATGAAGTCCTAGAGGTGATATCTCCACAGAGGGAGTCCATGATTTATTGGACTACTCATATAGAAAAATCACACATATATTTGTCTCTTTTCAAACACTTTTTGAATGATTTTGTTAGCAAGACTTTTAAAGCATGAATAGCATATGGCAACCATCTTGTATGGATGAGTAGGGGTGCCTAACACCTTCCCCTACTCATAATCTAATCCCCTTACCTAATCTTTGGATTTAAACATGAAGTAGAGCTACTTTTAACTCTATTTTTACCTTTTATGCACACTGTGATATCCATTCACACCTTAAATTGAATGGTGGCAACTCCAATATTCTATGAATCCCATGTGATGATTAGGAAGTTATATAGGTGATTTTCCATGTCTCACAAGGTGTAGAAATTTTTACTCTACCAATAGGGCCCCTCAACGCCAATATTCTATGAATCCCTTGGACGCAGAATATGAACCACCGTTTCTAATAGAATCATTAAAAGGTACTCATCTGTGCAGTTTCTGAATACTAGGCTTGACCCATGGCCCAGTTCCATGGCCCAGCAATGGATACGGACCCAGATGACTCGGTGGTTTTAAGAGCATGACCTGGATTGGTGCTTTGGTGTTCTTAGTTCCAAGCTCAACTTTAGAACCCATTCCAAAAAATGAAGAAGTCTATTATTAAGACGCAAAAGACCTTATTTCGAAACTACATATCTAGCTGACGTATTGCTCAATTTGAAGTAAAATTGATCACTACAAGAAATATAACCTTTAATGACGTTACTAATTCTTTACAAAACGTCACTAAAACATTTGACATTTAAAATAAGTGCCAATGACAGGGGCGTCACTAATTCTTTTAATGACACTCTTGTAAAACCTCTCATTAAATTTTATATTTATGGTGACATTTATTTAGATTTTAATAGATGTGTATATACGTCACAAATCAATTTAAATAATAATTAATAATGAATAATGATTATTTATTAATGAGGTTTATAACATAGGTTTAGTGACATTTCTTTGAAAATTTAATGGCATTTCTATATGTCAAAAAGGCATTACAAGTGATACTTAATTTTATTTTAGTGACGATTAAAAAATATCTATAATGGCATTTATTTAGACTTTTTTGACGCTTATATGCATCAAAAATTTAATTTAATTGACATTTAGAGAACGTCCAGTTTTTAAAACATAGGAGAAAATAATAAAACTAAAATTCTTTTTGAATTATTATTCTTCCAAAACTGAACTACATCAGCTTAAATCACCAAGCATCATGATCTTAGGAAATAATAAACCAATAAATGATAAAAATAAAGATCACAATTTCAGACTCAAGCCATGACCGCCATGGCCATGGACACCAAGACCGCAATTGACAATGAAAATCCAGATGCAGTAACCCCGTTCACCGAGTTGCTTCCTGGTTCAGGTCCTGGAGGAGAAGGTGCCATAGCTTCTGAATCAGATGATACAGTAATAACAAGCTTCTGGCCTTTCTCACAATGCTGCCCAACATTGCAGATGTACCACTTTCTTCCCGGAGTAGCAAGCGTAATCACATCATTCCCGGTAGCTAATTCCTCACTTCCAGCCGGTGCGACGCAACTCTTGAAAGCGTCTCCATTCACCTTAACCACATGGTGATTTCCTGCCTCGTACTTAAAAACTGCAAGTTTATATATCATTCATCTAGTTTAGCACATTCCATAGTTGATAATGTTATATATGAAATAGAGATCAAGTAGAAATTATTAATTGAGCTAAATTACCGAGTTTATCGCCTACCCGAAAGTCTTTGCCTTCTGCCCAAGCTTGATAATTGAATCCCACTGTCCAGCCACTCTCGTCTCCGACCATAAATTCTTTTGCCAGAGCCATTGGAACGAAAGCTGCAATAATGAAGAGGAAGATGAACGTAGGATTAGAAGCTGCCATTGAAACTTAATTTGGTTTAGCACCTAGTTGAATGGGTAGCTGATCTCTTCTTTCTTGCTTGAAGTTGTTTATGAGAGAGGTCGCTTTAAGGGTGTATTTATAGATACCAGTTACACGCTGCTTTAGTAAGAGAAGATGAATGAACGGCTAAGGACGGCAAGAGTCCAAAACCATCTGATTTGGTTGTTGACATTTGGTTGAATGGACAACCATTGTGTGTGTCTGAATTCTTGATCGGCAGGCCCTTGTATTTATCGTTTTAGTGCCGTCTAGCTAGTTGAATATAGGCCATAAATCTTGTATTTGTAAAAATTATGAAATCTAGCATTTAAAATATTAGAATTAAGCATATATTTTTAATATATTTCATAAGGAAATATGTATAATGAAACTGGTCGTTAATAAGCCAGTAAGGGGATTGGGCCAGTCTATTGGGATACTGAAACACATGGTACGTGATCATATAAAATGGCTTCTGTATCATATGGAAACTGGTCTACATAAGAAAACCACGTTTTATGGTTTCTCATAATTTCATGAAAAATGTTCATTATTGGGAAAAATTGGCGAAGACTTATATGTTAAATTTTTTCTGAAAAAACTTACACTTATGAAATTGTTTGCTGCAAGATTATGCGGCAGACATGTACAGCGTCGTGAGATGTTGCCACATGTAACATCTCACGGCATGTATTTTCATGTTAAAATGTCTTTTCACATTAAAAACTGTGAAAAAAACATAAGCCGTGAGATGTTGCACGTGGCAACATCTCACGGCACTGTACATGTCTCCCGCACAATCTTGCGGCAGACGATTTCAACCTCAAATTTGGTGGATCATCTCAATGTTATAATAAAATTGTTATATGCATCTGTCAAATGTACTGTTGATGCAAAAGTTGAAGAGAAGGATAAGGCCATTCTTTCCTTAGCTTTTCTTCTCTACTCTTATGATGAACTTTTGATGACACTTTGGGTTGGAAAAGACATTCTTAGGGTTGATGACGTGATAACTGTTGTACTAAAAACTGACATTCGAGATGCCAAGTAGCATCTCTCAAGTAAAAGGATTTGTAACCAAAGATGATTCAAGTCAACAGCGAGGAAGGAGCAACCTGAGAAACTTTGGAAATAGTGGAAGGTCACTCTCCAAATCTCTAGGAGGAATGCCGGAAAAATGAAGTGTTACTACTGTAACAAGGAAGGTCACATCAAAAGGGACTGCAATATATCAACGAGATCAGAAGGTAAAAGGAAAATCGATCTCCTGATACAAATCAAAGCATATATTATACAAGACAATTCAAATGGAAACAATGATTTATTGTTCACCGCCACAAGTACGAATTATCTTGTTGACAAGTGGGTTTTGGATTCTCGATGTTCTTATCACATGTGTCCTTATTAGGAATAGTGTGACACTAGCTTGTACACCCTATAATGGAGGCACAGTTCTAATCGGAAATGATTCAGCCTACAAGATTATTGGAATCAAGACCATAAAAATAAGGATGTTGGATGGTATGGTATCTAAGAACACTAAGTGATGTTCGACATGCATATCCGTAAACCTAAAAAGAACTTAATTTCTTTGGGTACAATTAATTCTAAGGGCTTTACCATCACTGGGACAAATGGGGTCCTAAAAATTATTAAAGTGGCTATGGTAACAATAAAGGGGCCAGGAAATGTCGAGGTAATTTGTATATAATGCTAGGGAGTACCTACAAATGGAGCAGTTGTAACCATTACATTGGATCCGGGTACTAAAGACACCACTCTATGGCATTTACATCTTGGGCATATGAGTGAGAAAGATCTGTTGGAACTTCAACGATATACTTTGCTTTGATGGGGTAATTTTTGTAAGTATTGCTTTTGTGGAAAGAAGTACAGGCCGGGTTAGCCTTAAAAGCGGACAGCATAAATATGACAAGGATGTGTTGGAGTATGTATTACTTTGATGTGTGGGGACCGTCTCCAGTTCCATCCAAAGATAGGCTGGTCTATTTTGTGACTTTTATTGATGAGTTCTCTAGAAAAGTGTGGTTCTAATTTATGAAATATAAAAAATTAAAGTATCTGAAATATTTAAGCAATGGAAAGGAGATGTTGAAAAGCTGAGAAAGAAATATGTCAAGTACTCAGGGATAGACAATGGCACGGAGTACACACTCTGAGAATTTAAAAAGTATTGCGGAAGAGATTTCTGGACATCTGTGTGGGGCAAAACAAATTAAATGTTGTAGCAGATAGAATGACTAGAAACATTTTCAAAAAAGCAAGGTGTATGAGAATACATGAACCTTTGCCAAAGTCATTTGGGGGTTAACCTCTTACCCTATTTGGTATGTATATCTTACCAGCTTTAATCTAATTTGTGTTGTGGTGTCCTGTCTCATAATGGGACCAGGCCCACATGTCTCTCACCAGGCTGAAACGGCAGTCCATTGAAGAGGCAAAACACTGAATGTTAGTAGCTGAAACGGCAGTCCATTGAAGAGGCAAAACAATGAATGTTACTAGCTGAAACGGCAGTGCAGAAATTAAAGCAACAAAATGCTTTAATTGTAGACACCCAAAAATTGCACGATTTTTGATAAATCTTGAAGGAGAGAAATATTTTATTGAATTTTCAATTCTTAGCATTGGGTTTAAGATCCTTAACCCATTTGAATCCAAAGCCGCAAAGGAAAATGCCCGAATTCAATCTTTTATGCAAAGTCAAACTTTTTCGGGTTGAATTTTGTTGACTTTTGACCCCAGAAAATGAAATATTTTTTAAAGCAAGATTTGAAGATAATTTTTCCCGGTAATCAGGTTTTTAGCAATGTTATTGCATAAATGAATTTTTTGAGATTTTTAATCTTACGAATACCTTGGTATTAACATGTTGAATCTTTTTACCGGACCTGAAAAATCGGAATTTAGCCTGGAACTGGAAAGTTGACTTTTTATTCACTTGGAATTTGGGTCTGGAAATATTTTTAATGGATTCAAATGGGGGGGGGGGGGGGTGTTTGCTTATTTACATGTAATATCTTAAGTAAATGGAGATTAAAAAATACGAGGACATTTACTTAAGCGATATTACATGTAAATAAGCCTGGCCTGTGCAGCTAAGGCTCAAAACCAACCAAAAGTGTGCTGACCGTGGTATATGTGCGGTTTTTGAGAATTTGGTCTGAACCGCACTGCATGTACGGTTGCAACCGCATACACAGCACGGTTGATGTTCATGCTTGTTGCGTGAGCTGCCACGTGGCTTCGCGAAGCTTCGGCCGTTGAGCCGCGTGGACAGCAATCAATTAAAGCATAACTGAATTGAACCGCTCTGTATGTGCGGTTTGGTTAAATTTGTATATGAACCGCACTTTGAGTAACGGTTTTGTAGAAACCGCACTGAGTATACGGTTTTGGCTGTTTCGTGCATTTGCGAAAAGGCTCGATCTCTGAGCCTTATTTACGCACATTACCTCTCTCTCAGGGACTTGAACTCCCTATTTCACCCTCCGAAACTTGCTGAATTACTCTAATTCAAGCCTTGGAGGAGAATTGGAATAATCTAGAAGGCCTTTTTGGCCTACCCTTGGGACTCTTCTACCCTTGACTTGGCCTATAAATAGAGGGGTCCTCCTCTTGCAAATGGCTGAGAATTTGAAGCTTGGAGGCTCTGGAAGAAGAGGGAAAACTCTGCTGGATTGCTGCCTCAACTGTTCAAGCTACCAAAGGTAAAGCTCATTTGGGTTTATTGCTTCCTCTTTACATTTCACTCCAAACTTCTACCTTTCTGTAGTGTAAAGCCAGTTTGTGGTTGTTTGCAAGCCCCATTCCTCTTCCAAAGTACCTGGGAATCCTCTCTAGCCGTAAAACGTGAAGAGAGAGCCTGGGGAAAAAGATGTTGGAATGGACCCTCTAGGCTTAGAACCTAATTTGAATGGCATGTTGATCTTATGATAATTTTGTGCTTGATATGATTTTGATTTGCATATGGAGAGGATGCACGAATCCATGCTCTCAATAGCAATGGATTCCAACATTCTCCTAGAAATGTGATTTTCCACACCTCTTCACACACTTTTCACTATTTTCGTCAAATAGGCTAGATCTTGGACTTTCCATGTTCAATATGGAAAATCTGATATCCCAGGCCTCAGAATGAACTTTTAGGACTTCATGAGTTATTTTTCATGATTTTAAATTGTTTTGGTCGAATCCACTTGCACACATGCACTGATTTTGGCTTTTTATTCAAAGTTCTTCAAAACAGGACAGCATCTGTGGCCTGTCTTAGAATGCTTATAACTTCATCCTCCGGATGAATTTTTGAGTGATTCCAAAGACATGTGATAGATGGGTATGTCTAGTTTATATCTGGAAAATTTCGTTTGTTTCCATGTAGCCAATTTTTGACACCATCTGTTCAAAGTCAGTAGGTCAGTTCAGCCCAGATTGCTGAACTTGCCGCTTTGATGGTGTACCGTTTGCTCAGTTTTAATCCGTTTTGTGTGATTCTAATTTCTGAGTTTTCTTTGAAAGGTCTATTTTCATTTCCAATTGATTTCAGCAGATTTTGATCTGTTTTGTGCCTTGGGTGCTCAGTTGACTCAGAGGTGCTCGCTGGCATAGTCCAGAGCTAATCTGTGGTCTTCTAGGCCTATTCAAGAGAGCACACAAGTCACATCCGGATAGAGTTTGGTGTGAGGTTTTTTTCTTTGGAAAGATGGTACTACATACGTCCTCCATACCAATTTTCATGAATTTTTATTGAGCCAAACTCCACGAATAGGATTTTGAAAATGCCTACTCATCACTTTTCCAAGTTATAAACAGCAAATTTCAGATGTGGATTTCTTTCTTATCTTGAATCGGATTGAGTTGAAATTTTTATTGTATACTCTACTATATATCAGTTTTCAAATGGCTTTGGTTTCACTGGATTTGGATTTAAATTGAGTGAGTTATGGTTAATCGAAGCTTTCAAGCTCTTTTGATCTAATTTCTCCAGATTTGCCTTAGCTTGATTTTCTTCATTTTCACTTGGACTTCCTTTCACTCATGAAGTTTTAGAGGTGATGGATCCATAAAGAGAGTCTAAGCTCATTAGATTTCTCATGTGGGATGATCACACACATTGTGCTTGTTATAAGCACCCTTTTTGTTCATTTCCTTAGCAAACAATTTCTAGCATAAGCAAGTATGTGGCAACCGTCCTAGACGGATGAGTGGGGGTGCCTAACACCTTCCCCTGCTCATAAATAATTCCCCTTACCTAATCTCTGGATTTTTTCATGTATTAGAGCTATTTTGGCTCTATTTGACATTTATGATCCCTTTGGTGTCCATTCACACCTTAAAATGGATGGTGGCGACTCTTATTTTTATCGATCCCCGCGTGACGATATCGGAGGTCATCCTTGATGACATTTCCATGTCTCACATTAATACGTTTTGTTGTTACGTGTAATTATGCCTATATAAAAGGGCATGATCTTAGTCAAGGTAGATCATCCAGAATTCATAGTTTTTTGAAGCACTTTCAGAGAGAGAGAAGTGTAAGACAAGAATAGAGTTATTCTTGTCAGAGAAGCTATATGTGAAGTGATCATCTACAAGTGCAGATTGATTCCAGCACAGCTGAAGTTTGACATTGAGGTACTATTACAGTCCTCATACGGTACGGGTTTCCACCTTTTATTTGGTGAAGTTATTCTGTAATCCAAGAGATGATTTCCTCTTGAAGTTGTATTCCCATTATTTCATAGTGGAAGTTTATCTAGACTAGGTCCCGTGGTTTTTCCCTTCACATTGGAGGGTTTTCCACGTAAAAAATCCCGGTGTTATTTTTCTGGTTTCCGTTTTTCCGCATTTGTTTTATTCTCATAATCTACACAGAGAGGGAAAAAGTGAGTTATTTTTCCCAACAATTTGATGGGGCAACTATTCATACCCTTACTCGATGGATAGTAGCGACTTGATTTTCCTGTGTGGGGCTTTACAGTTTCAAGAACCATGATCAGAAAACCAAGGTCCCCAGGTTAGATTAGGGTTTCTAACCCCTTGGTCCAATCTTGTTATCAAACGTGCTTGCACCAGATGGTGTACCGGTATAAACTAGTTTTGTTTTATGCTTGTGATTTGGTTGGACTCATTGGTCTTGGGGTTCAACTGGAAGTCTGGAACAGCTTCCTCTTTGGCTCGATGCGCCGTCCGGTTTTTAAAACATTGGAGAAACTAATAAACCCAAAATCCTTTTTGAATTAATTAATATTCTTCCAAAACGAAATTACAATATCAATGGCCAAGCATCATGATCTTAAGAAATAATAAAAATAAAAGAATCAATACATGATAAAAAATAAAGATCATAATTTCAGATTCAAGCCATGACCGCCATGGCCATTGACACCAAGGCCACAATTGACAAGGAAAATCCAGATGCAGTAACCCCGTTCACCGAGTTGCTTCCTGGTTCAGGTTCTGGAGGAGAAGGTGCCGCAGCTTGTGAATCAGATGATACAGTAATAACAAGCTTCTGGCCTCCTTGCTCACAATGCTGCCCAACATTGCAGATGTACCACTTTCTTCCCGGAGTAGCAAGCGTAATCACATCATTACCGGTAGCTAATTCCTCGCTTCCGGCCGGTGCAACGCAGCTGTTGAAACCGGCTCCGTTCACCTTAACAACGCTGTGATTTCCCACCTCGTACTTAAACACTGCAAGTTCATACATCGATCACCTTGTTAGACAAATTCCATAGTTGATAGTGTTATATATGAATTATATACAAAGTAGAAATTATTAATTGACCTAAATTAATTACCGAGTTTATCGCCGACCCAGAAGTTTTTGCCTTGAGCCCAAGCTTGATAATCGAATCCCACTGTCCAGCCACTCTCGTCTCCGACGATAAATTCCTTTGCCAGAGTGATTGGAACGAAAGCTGCAATAATGAAGAGGAAGATGAACGTAGGATTTGAAGCCGCCATTGAAACTTAATTTGGTTTAGTACGTAGTTGAATAGATAAGATCTCTTTCCTTTTTTTTTTCTCTTTTTTGCTTCCAAGTGGTTTATGAGAGATGTCGCTGAAGGGAGGTGTACTTATAGATACAAGTTACAAGCTATTTTAGTAATATTTGATGAATATGACCGGCTAGGGACGGCAAGAGTAGTCCAAATTAAACAATCTGAAGTTTGGTTGAATGGACAACCATTTTGTGAGTTTGAATTCATGACCGGCCGGCAGGCCCTTGAATTTATGGTTTTAGTGCCGTCTAGTTGAATATGAGCCATAAACCTTGAATTTATGGTTTTAGTGCCGGCAAGAGTAGTCCAAATTAATCTTTCAATGAAAAGTTAAGAATCTTTCAGCACATGCTGTGCTTCTCAAGGCATTATGAAAAGGAAACTTGCAGATCCTCTGATAAAAGGAAAGAAAATTAGTCCATGATACGTTGAGGGGAATGGGACCAAAACGCATAATTTTTTTTGAAGACATAGGGACCAAAACGCATATAATAAATTACATGTAATTGTAACCCAATTTATGTTATTGGAGATCCCGTGAAGTAGTTTCAATGGGTAAAAACAAGTTACTGAGTAGTTTGGTGAGCACTTCATTCCCTTTCTTAATGAATTCATGATCTTTATAGATGGTGGGATTAATTACAATTACGCATTTGATACATTCATCTATATGAGTGTAAAGTGGGGCCGCTTTTTTGAGAAAATGATTGATTCTTGAAAGCATTCATGAATATGCAGGTAGGGTGCAAGGCCAAAAAGTGTCCCTTCGCATGAACCATATAACGATATAATAATAGAACTAGTTTGGTTTATGTTGAGATTAGGTTTAAGAATCTAATTTCACCTGATCCACCTAAACCGTATATGTATATCCCAAGTATTGATTTAAGTACAAAAGACATCAGTATTATTGTATATCATTCTTTCGATCACTCGACGTTTCTTTTTATTGTCTTAATATTATGAATCATATAGGGAATTCTTGTATTTCTTTTTTTTTTCTTTAGTAATTCAAAATTCGAAGTTTTTTATTCCTACATTGGTTATTTATAAAACATTATAAAACCTTTTAACCATTATTGAGTTTTAAAACTTGTATTGAATATATGGGCTTGGACATTAAGTGATTATACTTAGTAGAAGCCTAAGTTTAACATATTTTTAACTGTTTAAAATATATTTTAAAAAGATATTCAATGGGTAAAGGGTGCAGATGTCTTGAATAGGCATATTATGTCTTAAAAAGACATACATTGTCCAAAAGACACATCCATTCATTTGAAGAGATGCATATGGAGAGGTGTGAGCATCTTTGTACATCGATATATTCACAACCCATTTGATTCATTCAAGTGCTCTCATTCTCTTTCTCTTGTCTTAGAAAAGACAATTTTTCACCCTTGTCTTAAGATCTCTTGTAGGGCTGTCAATGAGCCGAGCTAGATCAGCTTAAGCTCAGACTCGACTCACACAAGTTGAGCTTGAGCTCTATTTTTAGGCTCATGAGCTGAGCCTGAGCCTAAACTATAGCTCGTTAACTTAATGAGCTTAGTGGGTTCAGGTCGGTTAAAGCTCGGCTCATTAAGTATATAATATAATATATATCTATATTATATACCATATATTACTACATTGAACATATATGTTCATAAATAATTAGTAAAATTTAACTCGTAATTAAATTTTATTCTATAGTTAAGAAGTTAGCAAACATATATTTAATTTTTTTATATATATATTGTTCTTTGTTATTATGATGACATGAGTACTTTTTTTTTATTTTTCTTAAAAATTCAAGTTTTGGATTCTGTTAATTCTTGATATTTGATAGATAAAGAGCATAATGATATTGATAATGAAGCCTTAGCTTTTTTAAATTTTAATTTTTCATTATTGTCATTGACACCACTATTTTTAGTCATTGATTTTTTTTTCAGTTTTTGAATATATTTGTCCCTATGTGATGTACTAGGATTTGGCACTTCATACATTTGTGACCATTTTTGAGATTTTTTTTGATAATTTTTTTATAATGAATATTTATTGATCATATGATGTAGAAAGATATTATTAATTTGCCTTTATGCATATATAAACAAAGCACAGGCTGAAGTCATTTTTAGAGAATTGGGCCTTTTGTGAGCGTAACCCTTAATGAGCCGACCTTTTGTGAGTTGAGCCTGAGCTCAAGAATTTTTAATGAGCCTGAGTCAAGCTTGAGCCCAAAATTTTTTAACGAGCTTGAGCTAATCCCGAGCTTTGCCCAAGCAACGGCTCATTTATAGCTCTACTTTTGTACATGGTGATCTTTTACCTTTGTCCCAAGTATTTTATCTAGTAATACACTTGAGGTTCATAGTCTGGAAGGTGTGCCGTGCAGCCTATCACACCATAAAAGTTGTTGTACCCTACAGTTCGGATGTCCTGACACTTGCTACATTGAGAGAATTATTTCTTGAAGGGGATGAATTCAATTTTAAGAAAAGTGCATTAAGTTACTTGCATGCTTCGACTAAACTGATAAGTGTTTCGGTCTGGTCTTATATTATTTTTATTTACATCCATACTTAGTTTACATATTTATTCCAATAGAGCCTTGATTTGAAAACCATTGTCCCGATATGTTAGGTTAGGTCTCTAAAATGCATGCATTGTTATGGAAGGTACCTAAAGAAGTAGGCTGCATGGGTAAGCAGATTCCAGTTTGATCTGTGGCAACACAAAGACTGGATGAAACCAGTACATATAAACTAGTCTTCGATCTTTTCTGTAATTAGATACAATGGGAGGCACGTGTATTACTGCATGCATGTACGCATTTAAGTAGTTTATGTGGGACTCTTAGGTGCAAGTAGTTATTTATGGGATATACATATGGATAATTTAGTTGATAACATTGGAGTTTTTGCGTGTGCATCGATAGTTTTTTAAGATAGTAGTCTTTAAAGAATTTTTAAAAGATTGTTTTTGACTAACTAAGAAGGCCAGCAGATTCTTGAAATATTTGGTTTGCCTAATAATAATAGTATAGATGTTGTTATTTGGTTCGACTCGTTCGATGATGGGTTTAACTCGAACAAACTTCCTCAATGGTTCGGTAAACCGTACGTCTGTTTTTTAAAACATCAAAGAAACCAATAACCTAAATCCATTTTGAATTGCGATTCTTCCAAAACAAAATTACATCAAATTAAATCACAAAGCATCGTGATCTTAAGAAATAATAAACCAATAAATGATAAAAATAAAGATCATAATTTCAGACTCAAGCCATGACCGCCATGGCCATCGACACCAAGACCACAATCGACAACGAAAATCCAGATGCAGTAACCCCGTTCACCGAGTTGCTTCCTGGTTCAGGTCCTGGAGAAGAAGGTGCCGGAGCTTGTGAGTCAGATGATACAGTAATAACAAGCTTCTGGCCTCCTTGCTCGCAATGCTGCCCAAAATTGCAGATGTACCACTTTCTTCCCGGAGTAGCAAGTGTAATCACATCATTCCCGGTAGATAATTCCTCGCTCCCTGCCGGTGCGACGCAGCTGTTGAAACCGGTTCCGTTCACCTTAACAACGTTGTGATTTCCAACCTCGTACTTGAACACTGCAAGTTCATATATCGATCATCTTGTTAGACACATTCCATAGTTGATAGTGTTATATATGAATTATAGACTAAGTAGAAATTATTAATTGAGCTAAATTAATTACCGAGTTTATCGCCGACCCAGAAGTTTTTGCCTTCAGCCCAAGCTTGATAATCGAATCCCACTGTCCAGCCACTATCGTCTCCGACGATAACTTCCTTTGCCATAGCGATTGGAAGGAAAGCTCCGATAATGAAGAGGAAGATGAACGTAGGATTTGAAGCCGCCATTGAAAATTTGGTTTAGCAGTTGAATAGATAGCTCTATTTTCTTGCTTCAAGTGGTTTATGAGAGAAGTCTCTTTGGGGGTGTACTTATAGATTCAAGTTACAAGCTAGTTTAGTAATTAGTAAATGATGAATGACCGACCAAGGACGGCAAGAGTCCGAAACAGTCTAAGATGCATGTTAACGGGACTTGGTCGAATGGAAAACTAAGTTGTGAGTCTGATTCCATGGCCGGCAGGCCATTGAATTTGTCGTAGAATTGTCATCTAGTTAAATATATAGACAAAATCCTGTATTGTTGTCAAATTTATTTATTATACAAGAAGAACTTTTCATATCACAATCTATACTATACCATATATATATAACGCGAGGAGCCTCCTTGGGAAGCGTGCCAACCATAATTTTCACCTTACCAAAAATGCCCTTACACATAATTGTTAAGATTCATTAATAAGAGGGGTATAATAGTCATAACAACTGCCCCAATTCATTTCAAACTTTAGAAGTTGCAAGACCGTTCTCTCTCTTTTCTTTTCTACATACGTGCATTAATTATTGCACATGCACCTTGCTAGTATGTATAATAAAGCCTTTTCACCAAAAATTACTAGGTGTCATGTGCACTACTGCATCTAGACAAGTAGTTAATGTTGGACCTCTTTGGGTGATTTTAGGTTTTTGTTGCTGGGTAGTTACATGATAATATAGTCATTTAAATTGTTAGTTAATTATCGGTTGGATAGGGGAGTCTTTTAGGGATTTCAAGGGATATCTTCTGACCAACAAAATGGCTGGTTAGAATCCCAAGGTTGCATGGTGAAACGAGTTTGCTTAGCTCAATCCAATGCTCCATTGTCATATTCAAATACATGACATAGAATTTACTCTTGTTTTCGTTCCATTCCGAGCTGGTATAGAAAATTACTGGCCGAAATTTTGATGGAAAAACCAATAAATTGTGGTTTTCAAATTTACGTACCGGGTCTGCCAGTACCGATATTTTCTAAGATTTAAAACCCTAATACATGATTATCATATAAAAGCATAAATCTATATTATATTTAACGCGAGAAGGTCCCTTGGGAAGTGTGCCCAATACAATTCACAATTTCCCCAAAATGCCCATTCCTTGTGTAGTTTGGGTTTTAATAATACAGGGCTCTACCCGTCTAAACTTAGCATTTTCATTCAAAACCCTGTCAATTTGTAACTACTTCCCCCACTTCTCTCGTCATTCCTTCTCTCTACGTGCAGTATTGCATGTGCACCCCTGCTAGTTCCTATAATGTGAGGTTAGGATGTAATCATTGGTTGCCTTCACTTTCTCATGCCTCCTCAATGTTAAATTCTTGTTTCCTCAACAAACTAGGGCTGGCAATTTTAGTCTTGGCTATTAGGTCCGATGAGCCTGATATGGCTTCAACAAATTGGGCTTGAATTTTAAGGCACCTGAGCTTATTTGGTCTAGTTTCATATGGTCTTAGGCTTGGAATAAGCACTTGGCTAAACCTAACGTGGTTTTGAATTTCAATGCAATCTAGGGTTAGAGTTTTATGCGTATTTAAAAAGCATATTGTCATTTTTACTAATTCGTTTGTAAATTGGTATATATAGTTTGTTTTTAATTTAATAAGTTGCTAAAAAATAAGTACAAAATTATTTAAATATAGATAAATATAAACATCTAAAGAATTTTTTTGTAATAAAATTACAGAAGGGGAAAAAGGCAAGGAAAAAAAATGAGCTAGCCCAACCGAGCCAGTCACAGAGGGGCATAATTAAGCTCTTATACCCTATATCTAATATAACATTTTTTCGAATTATTAATAATTACATAATCTTTCCTTCAGTTGGACTGTTTATTATCTAAGATTATAAAATTTAATTTCAAAATAAAAATCCATAATATCTGTATTTGAGTCTAGTTAGTTAGAGAGACAAGAAATCCACATTTCAGCAACAATTGACATGGTCGTAGAGTTTGTTTCTGTGCCGCGAGGTCATGCCATCCTTTAACTGCATCTACAAACCGTGTGAACTGTAAAACTCCATGAATAGACCTTGCAAGGACTGCTAAAAACTTGACTCTTCTGCAAATTAATTAATTGGGTTTGTTCTAATGGGTTCTAATGGTGTACTCGTTGTCGTCCTTGCCTTCATTGGTGTCCTTTTTCCGGCAGTTGTTCTGTCGAAGACGATTATCGTCGGAGATGAGATAGGGTGGGGGATCTGGTTTGATTATGAAGGTTGGGCTCAGGACAAGGACTTCCGGGTTGGAGATGTACTAGGTACTAAGCTTTCATCTCCCTTAATTGTGCTTGATTTAAGTAATATTTTTTCTCTTCACAGGAATTCTTGTTTTTAATTCTAAATTTGCATGGATAGAATATTGGTAATTTATAACTCTAAAATGACTTTTCACAGCTGATAGAAATGATGTGTTTTCTTGATAAATATCAAATTTGGTTTTGGGTACGCCAATTAATCAGGCAATGGGTATCAGTTGGCAACCTTGACGACATGCAATAATCAAGTTTAATTACCAAAATTCTTAGGATTGCCACCATCTACTGTCAAGCCCGTAAGAGCGCTTCACAATACTCAACAAGCAGCTGTTGGATACTGTCGAGCCTATAAAAAGGGTTCGACAATAGATCTCAATCCAAATTAACTCTTATGTTTGAATATGGTAAAACAAAAAAAATTTAAAAGAAAAATACGATTGCAAGTAATTTACGTAGCTTGGCAAAAGAAAATTGCTTTTATTATCTTAAAAACCAAATTAGGGTTACAAATTATATGTTTAATTCTTGATTACATAGCAAGGTTGGATACCATTTCTATACAGCTTCACTGGCCCTATGACCATGGGACCTCATCACAAGTCTCTCCACTTGGACTCTGGGATTATTTTTATTAATTGATTTTTCTTTGAATATGGACCTCCATCAAGCAAAGTTATTTTACCAAAAAAAAAAAAAAAAATCTAGCAAAGTTATCTATACATCTTGAGGTTTTACTGCAAAGAAAAACAAAAGCTGCTTTTCGTCCAATTATGAGGAAAATCATTTAGTAGACAAGTATAAATATTATAGTAAATTTTTTTTTCTTTTTTCAGTGTTCCAATATCCTGTCGGATTCCACAACGTCTTCGAAGTAGATGAAGATGGTTATAAGAACTGCATCAAGCCACCCAAGAGCAAGGCTTTAACATCTGGAAATGACAAGATTGAGCTAACAACCCCAGGAAAGAAGTGGTTCATCTGTGGTGTGGACAAGCACTGTGAGGACGGTGGCCAAAGGCTCCCCATCGTCGTCAAGCCCAGTTCATCATCTAAACCTGTTTCACCAGCTCCCAAAACGCCAACTCCATCTCTTGCTCCTCCCAAAATCTCCACTATATCTCCAGCACTTTCACCTTCCAAGGAGCCCTCTACTGGGACTCCAGACTTGCCGTCGCCAGCTCTTGGGACTACTCCAGATTCGCCATCTCCATCTCTTGCACCTTCCAAGGAGCCCTCCACTGCTAACTCAGCAACTGGGATGGAAACAGCTGCGTACCAAGCGATGGCATTAGTGGGAGTCACCACCCTAGCAATGGCCATGGTTTGATCTAAACTACATTGCCATAGATTTTGTCTTGAATAATTTGATTGTCTTAAAAGTAATATAGTTTTCGTTTATATATTGGGATTTGTGGGTTTCCACTATGGGTTCGGTTAGGTCATTAAACCAACGTGATTTACATGGTTCAGCAAAGATGCTTACGTCCCCAAATGATAGGGTTTCTTCGTTAGATTTGTGAAATTAGGATTACAAAACACACCATCTTCGTTGGCCGAAAACGACACAAGCCTCTCAACATAAGAACAACCAGAAAACCCTAATTCTGGACTTCATACAAGTGATGCTCAAAATTTTGAAAATATCCCTATGATAGCCACTACAAAAAAGTCTTTGCCCGCCGCTAAAACCCACAGGCCCGTCGCTAAAATCATTCATGGACGACAGCTGTCCGCCAGTGATGGTTCTGTCGCTGATTCATTTACCAGCGGGCCCGCATTCATTTAGAAGCGGTTAGGCCTGCCACTACAAGATTACTTTTTTTTTTTTTTAATTTTTTACTACCGGTTCTCGTCCCCTGGCCTGTCCATTGCCCTGCTGCCCCTGCCTTGCTGCCTTGCCCATTGCCCTGCTGCCCCTGCTCATTGCCCTGCTGCTCCCTGCCCTGCTCTGCGTAGCCCATCCAAATTGAGACAACCCAAGCAAAGAAAATTCTGCCCCCTGCTCCCGCCCCTTTCTAACTCCACGCACCCTTTGTTAAATCAAATTCAACTAAGCTGAAATCAATCAAGATTATTAAATGAAAAAAAAGAACCGAAAATTGAAGAAAAATTTCTTGAGTAAGAATTTATCAAAGAATAACTGAAACAAAGAGGAACCACTCCCCACCCCCGGAAAAAATTAAAAAATGAAAAGGACAACACGTAATCTATTTGTTAAGACTGAATTAAATCGAAACCAATCTATGAACATGGACGGAAACACCAACTTACTTGCGATTTAAAGAGACTATATGCACACTTATTGTTAAATTATTAAACAATTACCAACAACTTTTCTCTTCTTCAGCTGCTCCTATGGTGTCTCTCACATGATTGTTATTAGCTGCAAGAGAAAGAATGCCTAACATAAAAGATTAAGTTACAAAATATATTAATTGTTTGCCTCAAATCACTCAGTTCTAGAGTAAGACCACTAATTTCCATGCCTCAAATTATTCAGTTCTACCAACTTTGAAAGAGATGTTGTAGCTCTCCTCAGCGACTGGAAAATAGAGAAAAGGAAAAAGTTAGCAATGTTGCTTATAGTTCATGCTCTAAACTAAAGAAGCAAATACAAAATATTCAAGAAGAATCCAAAGTGAGCCTTCAGATTCAAATGTTTGCACATAAAAGTTGAGAATTGGCTTCAAATAAGCACAAAATGGTTCTAATGTTTTGGAAAGAATAAGATTAAATTGTAATTCATAAAGCATAAGGAAAGGATAGCACTTCTATTTTAGTCTTAGTCTTAATGTCTTTTCTACTAATAAAATAGGGAGGCACATGCTAGTAAAGCTTCTTGAAACTGGGGTTTTGGGGAATCTTTTGAATATGATTTGTTGCAGCTCATATATGATCATGAACAGAGGATTAGTGGGTTTCTCAAATTGATCATATATGGACAAGTTCTTTGAATATTTTCCTTCACTTTTTTCAATGGTTATGTTTTTTTTCTGGGGTTTCCTGTCACATTGGAAAGATTTAACAAATTGTTCACTCTTCCAAAAACTATAATGCATGTGAGAATTGATCATATATTCATAGAATGAATCAAACTATAATGCATGTGAGAATTGATGTTGCACATATCTACCCCTTTTAAGTCCTTGATACCTTTAAATGAGCCCCACCAGTCAAAAGTACAAACCCTAGTCATGCATTTGAGGGTTAAATAATCAGACCTGAGTTGTCTCTTAGCACCAATACATATTTTAATTAAGGCCTAGTGGAAGACCTAAACAGTGGTCAAGGATAAGGGTCTCTGTGACCCAATTCTTGCTTGACTAGCTACAATATTGAAACAGAAAAAGAAATCACTTTCCAAATTCAATGTTACATAAAAGAGCGACATAGAAATTGTCTTCAAAGGAAAACAGGCATGCATTGGTTGTGAAAAGTTAAAAAGATTCAGGCCAATCAATGAAAAATAAAAAATAAATATGGTTGCATGAGAGTTTAACTGACAAATACCTTTTTAAAGGAGCAACCACTGCTGCCTCTAGCTTCAAAGAAGAACGATCAATATCAGCTCCCACTTCACTCGGGTCTAATCTGTTCAATATAATGATCATCAGGTCAAGTAGTTCCAATTAAACACAGTCCTAATATTTTGGTTTCACCAAAATATTGGCATACAAAAATCAATTTAGAAAAGATCAAGTATGCTATAATAAACTATAAGATTCACAGGACTTTAAAGACGTGTGTTGACAAAATTCTTCTCAAATCAGAATATATTATTATTTCTTATGTGTTTCTCCATCATTCATATACTTCTAGCTATTTGCAAGCAATACATGGGTGAATTAGAAGTTGGCACATTCAGAATAGAGTTCCCAATATATTTCATAACATGAACTGCAGCATTAAGTCAAAATTTGCACTAATTCCAGTACAGTAACATTTTATATCTTAAAAATTCCCATTTGGATGAAATAACTAATACCACAAAAATAGACCCTATGAAGGACACGAGAAATAACCAATATCTCCACTAATGAGCTACTGGAAACAACTTTTGCTATCAGAAATGGCCCACCATAGTATTCAATCACATAGACGAGCTTTGATTTTTACCTAATATCATGCGGGGTAATAAAAATCCATTGGGAGCCTTGTGCCAACGCAAAATCCATGAGAGTGTCCAAGCTGATTTTGCGGCTAACAGCATCCTGAAGAATACAGAAAATTTCATAAGAATATAATCAGCCTGCCATAAACATACTGAACCCAAATTCAAAACTGCCTTAATGATCCATTTTCAGCAAGTTGGCAATGGCAGATAACTATATTTTTCATAAACACATATTCAGCGCACCATAAACACATCAAACTCATCCATAGCTCGAAATGGAGCTTCTGTCATTTCATGAAGAGCCAACGCAAAGCACAACGTTGAGAAAGAGCGCTCCCCACCTATGTCAAAGTAAAAACAACTATTGTCAATCCAATATAAAGAACCATGTTTAGGAGAAGGTTGCTTGTGAAAGCATGAACAGGTTAATCAGATCTAGAAAACAAAAGTACCTGAAAGACCTCTTGTGTCACGAACAGTGTTGCTTGATGCATCTTGGGGCATCTTTACCTTTTGAAAAGAAAGAATAATATCAAGAAAAGGAAACATAATAACCACTTTGGTTTTTTCATACTAATTAGAACAAAGATTTTAATGCCTTGAGTCTTAGCAGAACTGAAGGAAAAAAAGAAATAAGAGGCTCCACAGGAGCCATCCTTAAATTATAAATACCTCAACAGAGAGCGTCTTCTCTTTATAACTTATTTTAATGTGTCCGCTTATTCCTTTCTTCCTCAAATGTCCATTAAATCTAATCGAAAAGAATGCTTATATAAGAACATGTTGGCATCAACTTTTGACAAAGAACGGTTTATAACCAGTATTGGGAAATATATATTGACACATAAAAGTAAATGAAAATCACAGTGAATAGAATACATTCCAAAATGTAAAGGGCATTTCATAATAGGAAAAAAAAATAATACATACTGCCAAGTTAACTGACGTTGCAGGAGGACGGCATTCCTTTCGAACTTATTCAATTTCATTTTCAGGACAAATTATAGAAGCAAAACTAGAATTCACAAAGCTAGTAAGTTGAAACTATGTTCAAAAGAAGACTACTCAGATGGCATGGTCAGATTACTTATCATTGTGTAGCAAAGAGAAATAAGAAATGATGCATCAGGTTCAAATGATCACAACTCATACGCAACAGAGAGTGAAGGAAGAAAAGATAAAGCCATATATTAAAGCAAATGAGCAATTCACAAAGTCCCAGCATACATTACAAAAAAATGTTAGGCAAATCTTCACTTACTACAGATTTGAAAGAAGAAATGTACTTTACGGTTGAGTAGGAGCTCCTGATATTGTGCTTCCGCCTCTTTGATATCAGGACAAACCTTTTTATGCATCATATCTTCATAATGGGCCTTCTCCTGCAATTAAAGGATTCGATGTTCAGAATATTTTCAAAATTTCACACAATAAATACAATGTTTATGGAAGATAAAGAAGCAAGAGAACCATTTCTGCAGAGCGCAGATCTTCTTCAATCAGCATTAATCTTTGCTCGGCTTTCTCAAAGGCATCAAGATCACCTTTTGCTGACTCTACATTTTTAATCAAATATTGAAATAGGATACACGTTTAACTGAACACTGATATTCCACAAAATTAGTTAAGAGACAGGTCCATGTGCGTACCACAGAGGTTTTCAAATGATAATTTTAGGTCCCTCGTCTTTGTTTCTGCCTCGGTCTTCCTCACTTTAACCTTTGGATCAATCCGTCCAGAAGGTGTCGCATCAAACCCAAACCAAACCCACCCAAAGTCAGTTTCAGTGCAAGACAGTGATTAGGGCGAGAGATAGATAAGAAATTAATTGGATGGATGATCGGAAGATAGAGATTAGGGCGAGAGTCTAGGGAAAGAGATAGATGATCGGAAGAGGGAGATTAGGGCGAGAGTTCGGTTCGGCAAAAGAGAGATGGGGAAAGAGATAGGGCAAAAGAGAGATGGGGAAAGAGAGAGATCGGGGATGGGGAAAGAGATAGAGCAAAAGAAAGATGGGGAAAGAGATAGATTGGAAAGAGATAGATCGAGGAGAATAAGTTGGATGCCTTTTAGCGGCGGTCATGAAAAGACCGCTGCTAAAAGCCCATTACTCCCCGCCACTAAAGGCTTGTTTTTTTGTACCGAGCTGGAGGTGAGTACAGTAAGGTCCGTAACCAATAATTGACTGGACACAAGCCACATACATAACAAAAACAGAAAAAAATATTACAATTGATAGGAAAATCGGTTTGAACCGACAACCTGGTATTTTCCCCCCACTCTCTATATATCAATAAATATGTTATAAAATTTAGAGACAGTGAGAAGCTTGCAATGCTCAACATATGGTTTATAACATAAGTTGATATAGCCATGAACATGATTTTTTCTGATACAAGGAAACATTTTCTTAGTTGAAACGACTAAATTCCCTTATGATCTCAAACCAAGACTGTTGTGTGCGTGACTTGAATTTATTCAATGGTTGATACAGGCCTTATCGTACACAAACCACATAAAAACCCAAAAGTTAGGGTTTTGGTCGTCAAATTGAGATACCGTGTTGCTTTCAGCTAGGAGAGGGTTGTGTGTGTAACCTTATTTTTCACAGATTATAGTGATGAAGGAACACTCCATCATCCATGGAAGTAGGTATCTTTACCGAACCACATAAATAGTCTCTTGTTTACTTTAGTTTCTGTTTCTCATTTTATTGCTATTCATTTTCACTACAAAGACGCACGGATTGGTTTTCGTAAGATCTCGTTGAACATCATTTTGGCAAGACTTTAATCATCAACTTCTGGTTTGCATAATCGCAATGCCACTGACATATGTAGAATTTCTTCCCAGGAGATTCCAGCTTCACCCTATCAGCTCCACTGTTAAGAACTCCTGAATTTGACGATGCTACACAGTTATCATACGCCTTCTTGTCCATGACAACGACATTGTGATCCTTAATTAAAGACTGTTAAATAGAAAATAGGAAATATAAATGCCTAAAAAGGTATTTTAATTAATTACAATCATTCTGTCAAGTCTTAATTATATCTATACTACTTATAAAGGGAACTGGCCCGAATCTGGCCTAATATTTTGTGCCGAAACTACGCCTACTAAATATATGTATTTACATTGATTCAGCACTCTCTAATTTTTAGAAACCGTCTTTTGGGCTACTTCAGCAGTTTCTAAAATCTCTATCATCTCCATCTACTTCGGCTATTTCAAGGGGAGTGACGAGAGGGATCCGATATCCTGTCGAAGATGCTGGAGACTTGGAGTGTTCCGGTAAGTATTGACGATCGTGTTCTGCAAGCTTCATTGCCGATTGCATTGCAGTCTGTTGTTGTCCGTGCGCCGTCGTGAACCTGTTGTTGCTTGCCTTCGTCAAGGCACCATGGATGATAGAACGGAAATGCTTGGGCTTAGGGAAAAACTAGTGTCGGAAGTCGGTGAGAAATGAGAGAAGAAAAACAAAAAGATGAGGTCTGCCGCCTGCGTTACAGAAAGAGATACAAATGCACAAAAACCAAGAGCAGTGGGGACCCCATCTTCTGCTTTTGTAGATGAAGGTCAAATCGGGGCGCTCGGATCCTCTGTGAAGCGCATCCTCTGTGAAGCAAAAACATCGTCTGTGAAGCGCAATCCAACGGACCAGAATAAGCGAAGGTTATAATAGTAATTTTGAGCGCAATACTTAAAAAAGTATTAAAATTCTACTCGGCTGTCTCCTCGGCAAGACGAAAACGCGCGAAACATTTATATTATTTAACTTATAATCTTGTCCACGTCCGAACTTTCTCTGTTCTTACTCAGACATTTCTGTGTTTACTCCGACATTGGCGGGAAAGGTGCTGTCTTTACTCTCTGTTCGAAGAAAAGGAAGGTAGCCACCACAGTTCCACTTCCAAGTGTTAAAGAAGAAGGGACCACCACTCACTCCACCATTATTTGTTTCTATTTAAGACTCCAACAACCAATCTAAACCAGGTACATAAACAGATTTTTGGCTTTTTCCATTAATGTCAACCCCTGAAGATGGTGGAACCTTAAATAAATTCAAATGATGGTCGGGCGAACAATGCCGCGCCGCCACACATCGACAGGGTACCATGTGGTATCCTCAATGATACACCTGGGGTACTAAAAAAAAATCAGAAGTAAAGGGAGATAATAAATTTGTAATTACGATTCAACCAATTAAGTAATAGGTACCTACCGAAGTAAGCCGCATGTTGGGTGTACTTAAGTCGTAGGTAGCCCCAGTTAAGCCTAAGGTACACGTTAATCTTCAGGTACACGCATATTTAGCCATAAGTACACCCGAGGACAACCCTTAGGTACCTGTAAAAAAAATGCTCCCAAATAAGCCTTGGGTAACTCCATTAAGCACTCATTACCCACACAAGAATGCTAGTCAAATAAGAATTCGGTACCCCCAAAATGAACAATGAAGTACCCCCAAAATAACCTTAGGTACGCCCAGAAATAAACAGCTGTCAAATAAACCATTACCACCCCTGAACAAGCCTTAGGTACCCACCGAATAAATGTGAGGTTCACCACAATTAAGCCTTAGGTACCCACCAAAAAACCGCCAATAATGCCCTAGGTACCCCCAATTAATCATTAGGTATCCCCAAAATAAGGCATAGGTACCCAAGAAATTTTCGTAGGTATCCCAAATCGCCTGGCACCGATTAATCCTGGGATTTAATCGTGATGAAACAGAGACTTCATGTTCTCTGGAAAGTTAATCGGGAAGGTCGCGATTAATCTTGAGATTAATCGCGAGACCTAATCTCGACTGGGCGATTAGTCGTGGATGCTAATCATGGAAAATCCGTGTCTTAAAATTCTAATCGTGGATCTCACGATTAATCTCTGGGCTAATCGCGCGGACATGTTTTGTCTTTTTTTTGACTTTATTTTTTGCCAGTATATTCTATCTTATTTTAACCAAACCTATGGGAATGAAGAAGGTCCAAAACTTATGTACCACCTTCGTACCCTTGGCGTACCGTAAAAATAATTCGTAGGTACCATGTGTCTAGGTACTAAGAAATTATTCCGACGTACTCAAGTTTTGTAATAAGCCCTCAAAATACACCAACTTGGCACATGGTTGAAGAGAATGGTTACCCTGTGATGTTCATGGGTACTATATATTGTTATTAGTATGATATTCTAAGTGGAATATCTGTTTTATGTGTAGGGACAAATGAAGCAAGTCATTTCTACAAGTGGAAGTGAGCAATTAAGTGGAGATGAGGTCAGTGATGATATAGTGGATATAAATACAGTGCCTAGAGTTGTAAGAGCACTAAGGTTCGATGACGGCGAAGGGCATACTCAAAATTTTAGGCCATCCGTGGGAATGGAGTTCCCATCTACCGATGAAGCGTATAGATTTTACAATGCTTATGCAGCACAGAAGGGCTTCAGTATTCGAAAGAGTATGAGATGGAAAAGTCGGAAAGATGGTAAGGAGTTGTGTAGGAAGTTTTGTTGCTATAAAGAAGGGAAGAAGGGAACAGACAAATGGGATAAAGATGTGAAGAACCCCAGAAAGGAAACACGTATGGGTTGTTTGGCATACATGACTGTGAAAGCTCAAGACAATGGCATGTATTTTGTAGTGAGCTATGAGGACGAGCATAATCATGAGGTTGTTACCCAAGTAAGGCCCACATGCTACCTTCATAGAGGAAAGTTACAGAGGCGCAATTAGCAGAAATTGTATTAGCAGAAAGCAGTGGCATACGACCAAAGCATGCTTTTGAGTTCATGGGTAGAGAAGCCGGCGGAAGAGAGAATTTGGGCTTCCTACCTATTGACCATAAGAACCAGATGCGTGACAGACGGAGAGCAATGAAAGTAGGAGACGGATCAAGGTTATTAATTTATTTTGAAGGACAACTGATTGACGATCCGTCTTTCTTTTATGCTGTACAAGTTGATGAGAACAATGAAATAACAAACTTTTTTTGGGCTGATCGGAAGATGCAAGAAGACTACAATAATTTTGGAGATGTCGTTTGTTTCGATACAACTTATAGGGCAAACTAAGCTCAAAGGCCATTTGCACCATTGGTTGGATTCAACCATCACAGACGAATGGTAGTGTTCGGAGCCACAATGCTTTATGATGAGACGAAGGCATCCTTTGTTTGGTTGTTTGAAACATTTATAAAGACAATGAATGGGAAAAGGCTAGTTACCATCTTGACAGACCAAGATGCAGCTATGTCAGCTGCAATTTCTTTTGTTTTGCCGAACACCTATCATCGGTTATGTGTATGGCATTTGCACCAAAATTCATTGAAGCATCTCGGTCACGTATTCCAAACGAGAACCTCCTTTTCATCTGATTTCAATCGGTGTATATATGATTACAAGGAAGAGGCTGAGTTCTTGGAAGCGTGGGATGCAATGATTCAAAAATACGATCTCCAAGACAATGAGTGGCTGAAGGGCATATTTAAGATAAAGGAGAAATGGGCCCTTGTATATGGAAGAACTACATTTTGTGCTGACATGAAGAGCACCCAACTGAGTGAAAGCTTCAACAGCCGGTTAAAGAAATACACGAAGTACAACATGGACGTCTCGTGTTTTTTCCAGCATTTTTCAAGGCTTTTGGATGATATCCGTTACAAGGAACAGGATGACAATTATAATATGAGCCAGCGTATTCCAAGAATGATGGCGGAAATCATCATATTAAAGCATGCAAGGGAGGTATACACACCGAAGCTGTTTGAGATTTTTCAATCGGAATATGCAAAAGCTCAGAATCTTGTTGTTAATGAGACTTCACATACTGAGACATCCAAAATCTATAAAGTTAGCATATTTGATAATCCTCGAGGGCATGTTGTTACAGTTAACACTGAGGATGATATGTTGAAATGCAGTTGCCGTAAGTTTGAATTTGTTGGGATTTTGTGTAGCCATGCACTCAAAGTACTTGACATGCGAAATATTAAGAGAATCCCAAGTCAATACATATTAAAGCGGTGGACAAAGGATGCAAAGGGTTGCAGTCCAAGTTATAGTCGTATGTCAGATGAGGAAGTGGCAAAGCTGTCCATGGTTAAACGGTACAGAGAACTTTGCCATAATGCCGTTAAATTATCAGCAATTGCTGCCGAAACTTTCGAGGCATATGAATGTGCTACGAATGGGCTGGCCATTTTAATGACCGAAGTTGGAAATGTGCTGAAGAACAAGCCTCCGACCACAGTGGATGGGAATGAAGGAGAGAATTTATCTAAAAATATTCAAATCACCGTTGCTGGACTGAAGAGGAAACCGGGTCGAGGTCGTAGTGGACGTCGACCAAAACATTTTTCAGAAAGGGCTCCAAAGAGGAAGAGGAACCATGACATACCAACTCAAACGGCAAATACAATTCAGACTCAAACTCCACCACAAACACAATATGCAAGTCAAAGCCCTGGATGGAGTGAGACAATGGTATAATACTTACCTCATACTAATGTGTTTGTTTTATCATATCATGTTTATGGTTTTATGGGGGATTTTCTGATTTTTTATGAATTTTATCTATTCCACAGGCTTCTCATCAGTTTCGAACAGATGGAGTGGTGACGGGAATGCAATCGAGAACATATCCTATGGCTGAATATGCAATTTTGTCTCCATTCCAACAACCTGGTACTTACACACAGCTATTGCGGGTATATTTTCTAGAAGATCCTACTCTTCAATACTTTGTGAAGAATTTCAATGCTTTGCAATGACATTCCATTAATGACAGGAATCAATGAGTCCAAACATATTCCAAGAATCCAACTCAAGCAATACTGTTGGCCAGAATCAATTTGGCTCCTGTTCAAACTCTACTGTAGGGAGATCTCCAGGAGTTTATAGTCGAGATGGGAGCTTATATCGTCAAGAAGGAGATTTAGGTCATTTCCCTGGAGATTTGTGATTCTTTTGTATATTGGTATGACAAAAAGGGGGAGTGAATTGTGTGTATTGAATTTGTTGACAGTGTTAATCCTTTAATTATATTGTTTTTGTAATGCAATGTAAGTGTTCATTTTTTCTAATTGTACAAGGATGTGTATATACCAAATGTATACTTCTAGTGGAATGAGAATCGCAATTTTGAGTTAATTATTTAGTTCCGTTAATTGGTTAATATTTTCAGAGCTTCTTGCTGTTCCTATTGCAAGTACATCCCAAATCAAAATAAGGTTCCCCCATTAAAAACACAGGTACATCCACAATCAACCCTTAGGCACCACCCATAATGGCTCCCAAGACCCCCCAATATATATATTTTGTACACCCCAACTGAAAAGTTAAGGTATCCCCTCAAACAACAATAAGAACCCACCCATCTGGACCTTAGGTACCGTAGATTAAGCGTTAGGTACCCACAATCATGCTTTAGGTACCCCACAAATAAGCCCAAGGTACCCTTTGCACAAATAGCATGACGCCCGTACCTGGGATATCAACGCCCGAACGTTTCAGTACGAATTGGTGATTGAGATTTCAACGCGCGAACGTTGCTTCGTAATGTCCGCGCGTTAGAAGGAAATTCTTCCTACTTCCTAACGTACCACTTTGTTCCCTATAATTATGCCCTTGTCCTCAAGGAATCCCCCTAATGATGCCTTAGGTAGCCCCCAAATGAGGCCTACGGTACACTGCCAATCATCTTTTCAAAGAAGGAACTGATTCGGAGTAGATTGATGGACAAAGTTATATCAAATGGAAACAACAGAGGATTATGATGTTGTAATTACGAATACTTTTACTATGTGAAATGAGTACATTCTATACATCTGAGTTGCATTGAGATAAATACATTTAGATTCAAAACATAGAAGTACGTCTAAAATTAGCACACTACGGTGCAATGTCATCGTCATCAGACCCAGGAAGTGGTGGGAGGGATGGAGTCTGCTGACTGGAGGAAGTGAAGAGATGAGTCACTATCTTCACTATTTTCTTGACCAGCTTCTTTAGCCCACCAACTTCATGAGTGATAGATTCCTAAAACATTCCAAAATCACGTCGTAGACTGCCAAAATCCTCTCGAATCTCTCCAACGTCTTGGCTAAGCCTACGAAAGGCTTCTGACGACGGTCCACGTCGTGAATATGTCTTAAAAGAGCTGGGTTGAGAAGTGGGTGGACGAGGATGTGATGACGAAGGTTGTGCTAGCTCTGCTTCCTCTCTTTGTTGTGGCTGCTGTTGGTGCGCCATTGATTCTCCGGATCTCTGAGCCGCGTGACAGTGGTGGTGCAAAGGTGCAAGCTGCATTTGATTTAGATTCATCTGTGAAAATTGTCTTGAAATAACCATGGAATCAAGAGGTCCACGTAAACCAAACCTCATCCCAATCCTGGTCATAAGATAGGCAAACGGAAGGGCTCTGTGACCAGATGAATGGACAACTTGACATATATGTCTGCAAATGAATGTGGGCAGACAAAGGCGCGTCCGAGTAATGAGACGGTAAAGAAGGAAGACCATGGCCTTGGTCAGCTCGAACTTATTACCGCACCTAGGATAGACATTGAATGTGAAGATGAGATGGAGTATTCTATACGTAGGGAAGAGCTGATTAGCTTGAAGCACAGTCTTTTTCCATGGTGCATCAATCCCACACGGCCTCAACAAGTTCCTCTTGCATTGGTTGGTTCAGGAAACGGACCTCTGATTTAGGTATACCCATTAGATCACTTATCAAGTCAGGTGTGACAGTATAGGTAGAGTCTGCCACTTTGATCTCAAATGCAGGCTCACGAAAAGGAGGGGTGGACAAGTTACGGGATCCGGCGTAAAGTTGAGCAACAGTCGAGGAGTTGGCAGCATCCCCCCAATCTAGAATGCCAGACCAACCAACAGCTTCCAGAATCTGTACAATACCATATGGTGCTAAACATGATTTAACAACCGGTTTTTCAACAATCAAGGGTCGCTGCCGAATCTGCTCGGCTTCAGAAGGTGCAAACGATGAATTATCAGGAGAATAAGGCTCCCTGTGGATGGTAGACTGAGAGGGATTGGGTTCCTTTGTCTCAGAAGGGCTGTAATGAGAGCCGGAAGATAATGAGGGACTTGCAGGTGTAGGAGTCCTATCCCTTCTCCTCTTATGGCGCATGCTAGAATTCTTTGTTCGAGGCATGATTTTAAAAAATGACAGAGAAAAAAACAATGTTCGACACAACTCACAGTGGAAACTTGGTGGAGCCAAACCGTAAACCCCGTATATTTGGCCTTGAGTTGGAGAGTATACAGACTTGGAGAACCCTGGAAGAAACAGGAAGTGCGTATAAGATACCGTAGATTAATCGTGCTTTGGAGGTGAGAGGCAACAGGATAACAGTGGAATAAGGGGACCCATGCGTAGGAAACCCTAGATTAATCGTGAGTACGAAATGGTGCGAAACCCTCTATTTATACACCCAAACATAAACCCTCGCTTGCGCGCATACAAATAATACATACGGCCGCAAGATTAGTCGTAAAAATCAGTAGATTAATCGCATGCTTAATCGCCATGTTCCGATTACGCATGGGATCTAACCCTGATGAAATAGCGACTTGCTGTATGAAAATATTATATTATTATGATATAATAATGTGTCTAAAAATCATGGGAAAGGGATTGAATGATGTGAGAGTTTATAACATTCATGTCACGTTATGAATGTGACTCGTGTAAGATATGTGCACGTATTTTTGAAGCTTCAATACATACAAATCTGAGTACCCCCTAAATAAGGCCAAGCTACCCCAGACTTAAGCCCAAGGTACTGTGCAAAGTTTTCCAAAACGTGACCCCACGAAGAGAGCACCAATAGCACAGAGTTGTAGCGAGGTAACCCAAGAAATACGACCAGGGCACCCCTCAAATAATTCTAAGGTACATCAGAAAATAAGCCAAAGGTGCCCCCAAATTATGCCTTACGGTAGCCACAATTATGAAGCCAGGTACTGTATGGGTACCCCACATAACACGTAGGTACCCCAAAAATAATATGAAGGTAAGCTGTACGTAAGGCCAAGGTACCCCATATAAGGAATTACCAAGAAACAAAAATGCGCGGACATTAAGGCCCAACGCGCGAACGTTTAAGCTATAAAAGAAGATACCGCGTGAGCGTTTAGAAGAACGTCCGTGCGTTGAAGTTCTTTACGCAGAGCACGTACTGAGGTACCTTCGGTATAATGCGGTGTACCCCAATCTTCCATGGGGAGTACCTGATTTTTATAGGGGGTACCCATATTTGATTTTATGACTTATTTTTTTTGGGAGAACTAAAGGCTTGTATGGGGGGTACAATGGGATGATCTGGAGGATAGCCCACCGGCTTACAAGATGGTACTCTGCCTTATATATACAAATATTTGTTACATAACCCATAAGATGTACGTACAACTACGTACGCGTGTGCACATGTAAAGGTACATGTGTGCATGTGTACACATGTGTTCGTGTGCATGAACACATGTACATGAACCTTCACATCTGCACATGTACGGGTACATGTGTGTACTTCTCATCACATGTATGTACATTTGTATATGTGTACACATGTACACATGTGTGTACTTTTGTACACATGTGTGTACTTGTGTGCAAAGGTATGTACATGTACACGTACAACAACATATACGTGTGTACTTGTACACGTTCACGTGTACATGAATAAATATGAGTACATATGCATGTACATGTGTACACGCGTACATGGCTCAGATACATAGTGTGCGTATGTAACCACACACACACACACACAAATGAAAGATTACGGAACTCCCAAAAAAAAAAAAAAAACTTGCCCAAAAAAATGGTACAGGTACCCTGTACCGCATGTAGAACATAGGTACCCCACAATAAAACATTCAGGTACACACCCTTATACCGAAGGTAGCTCAGGTAACAATTATTAACAAACTTCAACGCGCGAACGGTTCTTTTGAAAGCGCGCGCGTCAGTTGTCTTCTTCATCCGGAACGTTCGCGCGTTAGAGATCAACGTCCGCGCGTTGACGTCTGTTTGCCTTTCCTTCTCCCGGGTACCTTCACCTTAATAGCGTGGTACCTTCGTATTATATCCTGGGGTACCTTAGTTTTAATTGGGGTACCTGTTGCCTACCCTAATATATGCGTCTGTACATGTACACACGTATATGTTCTTTTACGTGTACATGTAAACACATGTGTGCACATGTACACACATGTCTACATCTGTTCAAATGCATGTAAATGTACATGTATGTGCACAAATGTACACATATGTACATGTGTGCACATATCGACATGTGTACTTGTATACACATGTACACACATGGGCACATGTGTACACACATGTACATGTGTGCACATATACACATGTGTACACATATGACAATGTGCATGTGTACACATGTACACACATGTACACATCAGCAAATAAGCCAGAGGTGCCCCCAAATGATAACTTACGGTAGCCACAATTAGGAAGCCAAGTATGTAATAGGTACCCCAAATAACACGTGGGTAACCAAACAATAATATGAAGGTACCCCATACGTAAGGTGAAGGTACCCAATATAAGGAGTTACTAAGAAACGTTAACGCGCGGACGTTAAGGTTCAACGCGCGAACGTTAAAGCCATAAAAGCGCGCGCGTCAGTTGTCTTCTTCAGCCGGAACGTTCGCGCGTTAGAGATCAACATCTGCGCGTTGAAGTCTCTTCACCTTTCCTTCTCCCGGGTACCTTCGCCTTAATAGCGGGGTACCTTCGTATTATATCCTGGGGTACCTTAGTTTTAATTGGGGTACTTGTTGCCTACCTTAATAAATGCGTCTGTACATGTACATACATGTGTACACATATATACAAGTAAGCCGGTACACATCAAAAAATGTACTTACATGTGTGTAAACAAGTACACACATGTATACGCAGGTATACATGTGTGTGCTTGTGTACATGCACATGTACACACGTATATGTTCTTTTACGTGTACATGTACACACATGTGTGCACATGTACACACATGTCTACATCTGTACACAGATGTACATTTACATCTGTAAGTAAGAAATTTAATTTTCTAATACATTTAAATGTACATATATATAAGTAAGAAATCTATAAGAATGTTTATACATCTCTTATATACATACATATATATGTATGTATGTATAAGAAATTTCTTATAAGAAAAGGTTCATGTACACATGTTCATGCACACGCACACATGTGTACACATGCACACACGTACACGTACATGTACACACGCGTACGTAATTGTATGTACATCTTATGGGTGTATGTAACACATATATGCATATATAAAGCAGGGTACCATCCTGTTTGCATCTGGGGTATCCCCCAGATCAGCCCATTGTACCCCCCCCCCCCCCCCCATACAAGCCTTTAGTTGTCCCAAAAAAAAATTTACAAAATCAAATATGGGTACCCCCTATAAAATTCAGGTACTCCCCATAGAAGATTGGGGTACACCGCATTATACCAAAGGTACCTCAGTAAATGCTCTGCGTAAAGAACTTCAACGAGCGGGCGTTCTTCTAAACGCTCGCGCGTTATCTTCTTTTATAGCTTAAACGTTCGCGCGTTGGACTCTAACGTCTGCGCGTGCTCGTTTCAGGGTAATTCCTTTAATGGGGTACCTTCGCCTTTCGTATGGGGTACCTTCATATTATTTCTGGGGTACCTATGTGTTATGTGGGGTACCCATACAGTACCTGACTTCATAATTATGGCTACCGTAAGGCATCATTGGGGGGGCACCTTTGGCTTATTTGCTGATGTACCTTCGAATTATTTGAGGGGTGCCCTGGTCGTATTTCTTGGGTACCTGAGCCATGTACACGTGTACACATGTATATACGCGTGCACACACATGTACACATGTGTGTACATGTGTACACATGTACATGTACATTTGTTTACACATGTACACATGTGTATATGTGTAAACATGTACATGTATATATGCGTAGACATGTACACATGTGCACACATTTACACATGTGTATATGTGCACACATGTACACGTGTGTAAACATGTGCCCATGTGTGTACATGTGTAAACATGTACATGTGTGTACACAGGTACATGTGTGTACAGATGTACATGTACATGTACATACATGTTTACTCATGTACACATGTGTACATGTGCATACACGCATAGATGTGTACACATGTGCACATGTGTGTACATTTGTACACACACGTGTACATTTACATCTGTACAGATATAGACATGTGTGTACACCTGTATGTACATGTACACGTACAAGAACATATACTTGTGTACATGTGCATGTACGCACGCACACACATGTATATGTAGACACCCCAAATTGCACAAACAATCATCAAAAATCATTATCTCCTGGAAAGCCAGCACAGAATTTGAAGAAAATAGACTTTTACCTGTATCCGGATACTCAATCCGGATACAAATACCCTTTCCCGTATCCGGATACTCATACCGGATACATGTGAGCCTTAGCGTATCCGGTACCATGTACCGGATACCTTAAGGCTCTTTGTTATCCGGTCTGATGTACCGGATACCTTAAGTTTGCTCAAAATTAGGGTTTTCCGAGAGCTTTTCACTTTTACCATCATGTCCCTCATTAAATGAGGGGAAATCGCGGAAATAACCTTAGGGTTTAGGTTGGAGGGGTTCTAGACATTAAGTTGTGTCTACCAATGACCTTAGCCCTTGCCTATAAATAGGAGCCTCCTCCTTGAGCAAAAGGCACACAACTCTTGTTTTGAATTCTCGCAAAGAAGAACTCCAAGAGAAGAAGGAAACCGCTGTGGAATCGTCTCCAGAATTCAGGTAAGCCTCAACTTTTCTTTTTATTTTCTGTCTTTACATTCCTAGATCTAGATCTCTTCTTCTACCTTTCTGTAGTGTAAAGCCTTGTTTGTATGTGTGGAAATCCTTCCCCGGCTCAAAGTATCTCAAGACTCCCCTAGCCGTAAAACGTGAAGGCGGATCTAGGAGAAACGAGACTGGGGATTGACCCTAGTGCTAGAACCTATGTAGCATAAGGCCTTTTTGATTGATTGTAAACCGTTCCATATTCAAAGTACCCTTGATTATCTTAAAGAGAACAGAGGGAAACGATAATGGAACGGAACCCTAGGCTATGCTAGAACCTATTTTGTTGAATCTATATGCATGTGTATGGATCTTGCTTGGTTTTTTTCACTTTTGCACACATATCACTATTTTGGCGGGATAGGCTCATATTTGGGGTTTATTGCATTTATTGTGATAAATCTCAAATAAATGGCCTCAATCAATTCTGGAATGCCTTTCGGATGATTTTAAAGTATTTGTGTTCATCTTGCACGAATTTCGTTTTTATCAATTTTCGGACTTGGTTTTACTCAAAAATGGCTTAGCTTGACAGCACCTGTACCCTTACTTCGGACGCCCATAACTTCATCATCCGGATGAATTTTGGGGTGATTCCAGAACCATGGGAAAGGTGAGGCTGTCTAGTTTATGTCCACCAAATTTCATGAATTTCTGTCTAACCGATTTTTGACACTTCTCTGTCGAAGTTAAGTGGACAGTTCAGGTCCAAGTACAGAACTTGTCACTTCGACGGACCGCCATGTGTTCGATTTAAGTCCGATTCGAGTGATTTTTATTTCTGAGTACTCCTTTTTGAGTCTATTTTCAAATCCAGTTGGTTTCATAATTTTTGGATTCCATTTGAATTATTGGTAGCCGATTTACTCAGAACTGATCATTTGCATTTTCTGGGTAAATCTGTGATTTTCGGGGCCTGTTCGGGAGACCACCCAAGGCACATCCGAAGGGATTTTTGTATGAGGTTAGTTTCTATGGAAAGATGGCCATACAAACTTCAATCACACCAAATTTCGTGGACTTTTATGCAGTGGATTTTTCTAGACAATTTTCCAAAGTTGCCCACTTACTACTTTTAAAAATCCCCAACAGCAACTTCAAAGGAGCATAACTCCTAGATTTTTCATCGAAATGAAGTAAAATTTTGCATGAGACTCTTATTTACCCTAATCTTTCAAATGGATTTGATTTGGTTCAATTTAGAATTGGATTTGAATGATTTTAAGGCAAATGGCATACTTTTTACCGAATTTTCCGGATTTGATTTAACTTGGTCTTTGAGCAACTTGAGCTTTGATTTCCATCTTTTGAGATATTCCAGAAGTGATATTGGCATAAGAGAGGATCTAAAATCCATTTAGATCTTCATGTGAAAATGTCATACATTGTTCCTTTTTCAAGGCTTTTTCATGATTTTTAGCAAGCTTTCTTACTTTGTTTTTTGCATGAACATACACTTGGCAACCACTTCGTGTGGATGAATGGGGGTGCCTAACACCTTCCCCTGTTCATAATCTAATCCCCTTACCCATCTCTGGATTTGATTTTCAAGTAGGGTTATTTTTACCCTAGAATGTTTCTTTTGGCTATTTTTGTCTACTTTTGAACTCTTTGGTGTCCATTCTCACCCCAAAATCGTGAATGGTGGCGACTCTCCCAATTTTTGCGTTGAGCCCGTGTGTTGACGGAGGGACGATCACTCCGGTGATTTTTTCCCATGTCTCACAACTGGCGACTCTGCTGGGGACTTGTGGATTTAAGCCGTTTTGTGTATTTGTTCATGCTTTTTCTTGCTTTTGAATGCTTGCTATTTTGTTTACTTTATTGTGCATATTGTTGTATTCTAAACTGATTGGGATGCTTTTAAATTTTACATTGATAAAGGCATGTGTGTATGCTTGGATATGCTTAGGATCATGTTTAGGGCCTTACCTTGTTGTGCATGCCTACTTGTTTTTTTGTTTGCCTTGTGTTAGGAGGTTCTTAGTGCCATGATTTGAGCATGAAAACATTGAGCAAAAATCTGTAAATACAGTAGCCATTAGGATGGTTTTCAAGCATGTTTTACCTCATTA
Source organism: Buxus sempervirens (assembly GCA_947561395.2). Lineage (NCBI taxonomy): Eukaryota > Viridiplantae > Streptophyta > Magnoliopsida > Buxales > Buxaceae > Buxus > Buxus sempervirens. The sequence goes on from OX387182.1 coordinate 14,649,323, forward strand.
AAACACTTTTGTATCATGTCAAGTAGTTGCTAAAGTTTTAGGCATTAATTTGGGGTATAAGGGAAGCACTTTTGAGCATGAAAATTCTGGAAATTTCAGTGTATATTTGGGGGATTTCAAGCATGTTTTACCTCATTGAAACACTTTTGAACCATGTCAAGTAGTGCTAAAATTTTAGGCTCCAATTTGGGTAGAAATGGCACACTTTGAGCATGAAAAAGAGCATGAAATCTGGAATTATAGGAATGCTTTTGGGTTTCAAGCATGCTTACATGATTTAATTGTTGTTTGTACAAATAACATGTTTTGTATACCACTTTTTGGGCATGTAATATTTTTGTGCATATTTGGTTGCTTTGGCTCTTGCTTGCTTGTAGTTAGCTTCATTATTTTTGTCATATGTACCTTGGCTTGAAATTGAATGCATGGCTACGAAAAAGAGTGGCAAGGGGCTGGGACGTTGTGAATGTTACCACAATTTAAAATTGCACTTGAGCACTTGAAACAATTTGCACAGCCTACCCATTACCTATTAGGAAGTTGAACCATGAATGTGTGTAGCTTGGCGCACCGAGGTCGTGACTTCGGAAAGCGAAAGTGAAAACATTTACCTTAGAATTTGAGTCAATGATGTGATGACAATGGGATCTGTGATTCGATTCCGGGCATCACTAGACTTGAGTTCTAAGTTGCCCATTAAGCCAAAACCCAAAAACCATACGCTTGAAGGTGGAGAAACACGTTTTCGGCGAAAAGCTCACAATTGCGTTTGGAGAAATTGGGTGTAAATGTGGGAAGGCCGTTTGCATGTTTTACAGGCCAAGGTATAATGTGAATACCATATTAAATGAAGGTAATACAAGGTGGCAAGGTAAAACCATGTTCTTTTCATGAATTTGGGGATTTTGCAAATATAATGTCCAAGCCCAATTTGGGCAAGTTTTGAAGGTCAAATTAAGGTGAACATCAATTGGGAATGAAAAAAAATCAAATCTGGTGAAAAAAATGAGTCAAAAAGGGCCATTTCGGCAATAACCGGCAACTCAGGCCGGTTAATAACAGCTCTAATCATATCCGGTATATATTTCCGGATACAAAGGCATATGCATATATCCGGTTATGATGACCGGATACAATAAGGCATATTCTTATCCGGAATAGTATACCGGATACATTCAAAAAATGCACAAATTGGCTGTTCAGCCCAAATTTTCAGAATAAAATGCCTAAAACACTGTGGATAATCCTTAGGCACCCCGAAAAGAACATAAGAAATGTTCCCAAAAATACAAAATCAAAAAAAAAAATACAAAAGAAAAAAAAACAAAAAGAATAAAATAAAATATTCTTTCAGGGTTTAACCTAAGTCTGAAAATCAAAGAGGAAACCAAGGTGTCATATTTTTTTGACACCAACTCAACTCAAACATGTGTCAATCAAACTCTGGAACTTGAAAACTGAGAAAATTCAGCAAATTTGAAGAAGAAAAAAAAACCCTTTGGTTGGTTATTTTTATCAATCAAATCAAATAAAAAAAAATGAAAACCTTTGGTTGGTTATTTTTATCAATCAAATCAAAACATTTGTGGGATACTTGGATAGAGTAGTCCAAGACACCTTTGGTTGGTTATTTTTATCAATCAAATCAAAACATTTGTGGGATACTTGGAAGCCCTAGAATATTCCAAGACACCTTTGGTTGGTTATTTTTATCAATCAAATCAAAACATTTGTGGGATACTTGGAAGCCCTAGAATATTCCAAGACACCTTTGGTTGGTTATTTTTATCAATCAAATCAAAACATTTGTGGGATACTTGGATAGAGTAGTCCAAGACACCTTTGGTTGGTTATTTTTATCAATCAAATCAAAACATTTGTGGGATACTTGGATAGAGTAGTCCAAGACACCTTTGGTTGGTTATTTTTATCAATCAAATCAAAACATTTGTGGGATACTTGGAAGCCCTAGAATATTCCAAGACACCTTTGGTTGGTTATTTTTATCAATCAAATCAAAACATTTGTGGGATACTTGGATAGAGTAGTCCAAGACACCTTTGGTTGGTTATTTTTATCAATCAAATCAAAACATTTGTGGGATACTTGGATAGAATATTTCAAGACACCTTTGGTTGGTTATTTTTTATCAATCAAATCAAAACATTTGTGGGATACTTGGATAGAATATTTCAAGACACCTTGGTTGGTTATTTTTATCAATCAAATCAAAAAAAATTGGGACCCTTGGAAGCCCTAGAATATTCCATAAAAACCTTGGTTGGTTATTTTTATCAATCAAATAAAAAATTTATGGGACCCTTGGAAGCCCTAGAATATTCCAACACAAAATCAAAATAAAAAAAAAAACAAACAAAAAAACAAAAAATCAAAAAAAATCTGGATTGGTGTTCACCTAACCTACTGGTTTACATATATAGGGGTGTGACTCAAGTTAAATGGATGCTAACATGTTTTATTCATTTTTACTCAGGTACATTCAACCCAGGTACATTAACACTTATTGGCAATCATTGCTCCCATGACCAGATCCAAAGCAAGAACAATGAATACTGAAGAGAACCAAGCCCAAGCTACCGTCCCTGCTCAGGACTTTACTCAATTGCAGGAGCAAGTGGCCGGTCTGGCCAAAATGCTGGGGGACCTACTGGCGGCTCAGGCCCAACAGGCCCAAGCCCCGAACCAGGCATCTACTTCCCATCAGGCACCACCACCTCAGGTCTACATTCCGCCTCCGGTTCAGCCCATGCCTGAGCCCATTTCTGAACCAGTCCCTGAACCCATTCTGATCAGGGAAAATATGGCGGAGTCTGAGAAAGAGCTGGAGAAAGAAAAGGCCCGAGATGAGATGGAAAAGAAGATGCTGCTGAGGATAGAGAGGATCCAGGCAGAGCTGAAAGAGGTGAAGGGGGGAGGCAGCCATGCAGGCACCACCTTCGAGGACCTGTGCATGTACCCGGACGTCTGTCTACCGGCTAAGTTCAGGTGCCCGGATTTTGACAAGTTTGATGGCACGGGCTGCCCATTAAGCCATCTGAAACTATACTGCGGGGCCCTGTGCCAGTTTGGCCGGGACGATGGAATACTGATCCAGCTCTTCCAGAGGAGTCTGACCGGGTCAGCCCTTCGGTGGTTCGCTACAGTGGACCATGGAAGGATCAGGAGGTGGAAGGACCTAGCAGACGCTTTCTTGGACCAATACAAGTTCAACTCGGAGATCGTGCCGGACCGGTACGACATGATGAGGATGACCAAGGGCAAAGATGAGCCGGTACGGCAGTACGCCAAGAGATGGAGAGAGGCCGCCTCCCAGGTCAGGCCACCTATGCAAGAGCCGGAGATGATCTCCACCTTTATGGGCACACTGGGGCAGCCCTTCTACAACCATCTGGTGGGTCAGATCACCACCAACTTTGCAGCCCTGGTGCAGGTGGCTGACCGGATCGAGGAAGGGGTCAGGTCAGGACGGCTGATAGACTACTCTACTCTGACTGGGCAGTCTGATTCCTCTGCCTCCATGGCCCAGAAGAAAGGGGCCGGGTTTAAAAAGACGGGGGCCCGAAAAGAAGGGGAGGTGAACCTGGTCCAGGCTCCTCCAGCTAAGAAGCCACTTCACGTCAACATCTCGGCACCCCAACAGGCCCAGCAGGCCCAGCAGTCGTACCAGACCCCGCTGAATGTCAACTTCCCTCCCTCTGTGCCAGCTAACACAAGGAGGACTTTTTCTAAGGAGGAGCGGGATGCCTGGTTTGCAGCAAGAAAGAACCGGGTTTTCACCCCTCTACCCATATCTCTTTCCCAACTACTGCCAACCCTGCTGAAAGGGGAATACTTGACTCTGAAGGAGCCTAACCCGAATGCCACCAGGGGAAGAAATTTTGACACATCGGTCACCTGTGACTTCCACATGGGTGCACCGGGACACTCTACAGATACCTGCTGGGTATTGAAGCATGCGGTCCAGGACCTGTTGGATCAGAAGGCCTTGGTGTTCAACACTGCTGCACCGGCCCCGTCCGGGAATGATATTGGGCAGAATCCTCTGCCTTACCACAACGGGGCAGGCCCATCCAACTCCATCACTGCCATATCCACCACCAGAAGGGCCTTTGACCCATCACAGCTTATAGCACCAGTAGGGACCACTGTCCAGGTCCGTTTCTTCCAAGAAGAGGAAAAGGAGGAGATCAACATGGTCTCCCAAAAAAATAATACAGCTGCTGAGGACATAAGTTCCTCTTTGAACCGGGTCTCATCTCTTATGACCCAGATAAATACTGCAAGGCCCCCATTGGTCTTCAATTGCAGTCCACCCACTTGTTCTCCATCCAAGCCGTCTAAGGCTCCACTGGTCATCAATCTTGACCCCACCACTGCTTCCATCACTTCTTCTGTCCCCACAAATTCCAAACATCAACCCTTGGTTGTAAATGTGCAGCCAGCCCATGCTATCCCTAAACCGGCCCATACATCCCGGTCCAAACTCCAGCCACTAGTGGTTGACATCCCTAAATTAGCCTATTCAGAGGCCGCTGTACCATGGAACTACAGCGAGGGAATCACGGCTACGGTTCCAATGGTCAGGAACCAGAACCAGGAGGAGGTGAACCTCATGACGAGGTCGGGGAGATGTGCAGGGGGTGAAGAGAAAGAAAAAGAGACAGAAGTAGAGAAAGAAAAAAAAGAAAATGAAGAAAAAAGAAAACAGAAGGGAAAAAATAAAATATGAGAAGACACCCCCCAGGGTACAGAAAATGAGGCAGCAGACCTCATAAAAATAATAAAAAAGAGTGAATTTAATCTTGTGGATCAGCTGAACAAGGTCCCGGCCCAGATTTCAATACTGGGCCTTTTGCTGAATTCCGAAAAGCATAGGGATGCATTGTTAAGGGTGCTACAGAGTGCACACGTATCCCAGACCATCGATCCAGACCAGCTTGGCAAAATGGTTGGTCAAATCTTGTCACATAATGTGATAAGTTTCTCAGAAGGTGAGATCAGCCCAGGTGGGTGTTATCATGTGGACCCTTTGCACATCACTGTGCTTAGTAAGGGCTGCATGATTGCACGGGTTTTAATTGACAACGGGTCAGCGTTAAACGTTTGCCCGTTAATCACTTTTGCCAAGCTGGGTCTGGACCAGTCAAGGATCAAAAGAAATGGACGGATAGTAAGGGCTTTTGATAGCTCCAAGACCCACTCCCTAGGGGAGATTGAACTGCCTGTCACAATTGGGCCGAATATCTTTAACATCACATTTGAGGTGATGGATATACCCGCAGCCTTCAATCTGCTCCTAGGAAGGCCGTGGATACATTCGGCTAGGGCAATACCATCCACGATCCACCAGAGGGTGAAATACATAAGAGGGCAAAGGGTGATAACAGTCCTAGCCGAAAACTTGGTGCCGCCCATTGTGTCACCCGATGTACCCTTAATCAATGTGGACTTGACTGTTGACAAGATTGCATTCCACTCATTTCAATTTGAGGCGGTAAATTATATACCTGGGGGGTGTGAGAAAAAGAAAGAAAAAGGGACCACTGCAGAAAAGATGGTCAAGAAAGTGATGGAGAAATACCACTTTCACCCAGGGAAAGGCCTGGGGATCAATCTGCAAGGGATGGTGGAGCCAATCACGGCTAAGAAACTAGTCCCAAAGGTAGGGTTGGGCTTCAAGCCCAGAGGTTGGAGGAGAATGAAGCACGAAGAAGGGGAGAGCAGAAGCAAAGGAAAACTCCCGCATCTGAGGGTGAACTTTCCAAAACCCTCCTACATAATCCAAATTTCTCCTCCCATGGACCAGTCCAAGCCTCCATACCGAAACATTAACCCATTTCAAAAGCCTTTTGTTTCGGCCCTACAACCATATAACCCATCTCCAATACTGGAAGTAGTGGATGGGCCTGGACCACAGCCCGAGCAGCAGGTGGACTTTTCTGAAGATGTTGGTGCATTCTTCGCCATGACTGAAGGCGAAAAGACAGGAGCAGACATGGAACTACCATTCATTGACTGGGCCGCAGTAAAGGTTCCAGACAAGGTCATTTCTGAACTGGGCCCCGTAGCAGAAAAGGGCAGTACCCACCCGGTGATGATGGCATCGGATTCTGGGTTTGAAGAGCAGGCTTTCCCTATTTCCCCTGCTCCCCAAAATTTTGTACTGAACAATTGGGAGGAAACTCCCCTTACCTTTGAAGCAGCGTCTGTGTGGCAAACTGACGCGGCTTCCAAAAAAAAACTCCAATAGTGGATTGCCATTTCCCTGAAGGTTCTAATGGGCCTTCGTCTTCAGGGGAATTATGTTTAGAAGGCCCACAAAAAACCCAAAAAGATTTTTCTATTTTTTCTAGAATATTTAAATTTTTCAAAAAGGTCCAAACCACTTATGAACCATATAATCAGACCGAATTGGACCAGGTTGAATATGACTTCGACCTTGAGCTCGACTTTGATCTCATGGGGGTCGAAGAAGAGACCGAGGTCGAAGAAGATGACATTCCAAAAGAAATTGAATACCAATTGGAACGTCATGAAAAGGGGGTCCAACCTAATACTGAGGAGACCATATCCATAAACCTTGGGACCAAAGATGACCCAAAAATTGTGAAAATCGGGTCATGCTTGTCTGATGTGCAGAAAATGGAAATGTCACAGTTCTTGGCAGACTACAAAGATGTGTTCGCTTGGTCATATCGGGACATGCCGGGGTTGGACACTGACATGGTGGTGCACAAGTTGCCAATTTTGCCAGGGGTTAAGCCGATTAAGCAGAAGCTGAGAAGATTGAAACCTTAGTGGACCTTGAAGGTCAAGGACGAAGTGGTCAAACAGTTCCAAGCTGGATTTTTGGCAGTCTCTACGTACCCAGAGTGGCTCGCAAACATAGTGCCGGTACCCAAGAAGGACGGGAAGGTCCGAATGTGCGTGGACTATAGAGACTTGAACAGGGCAAGCCCAAAGGACGATTTTCTGCTTCCACACATCGACATTCTGGTCGATAATACTGCAGTACACAGCCTGTTTTCCTTCATGGATGGTTTCTCAGGATATAATCAGATCAAGATGGCTAAGGAGGATCAAGAGAAAACAGCATTTATCACACCTTGGGGGACATTTCACTATACAGTCATGCCATTTGGGCTTAAGAACGCTGGGGCAACATACCAGCGGGCCATGACTGCACTGTTTCATGACATGATCCACAAGGAGATGGAGGTCTACGTGGACGATATGATTGCCAAATCCTGCAAAGAGGAGGACCACTTGATCAACCTGAAGAAAGTGTTTGATCGGCTCAGGAAATACAGTCTACGGCTTAACCCGGCTAAGTGCGTCTTTGGGGCTACATCAGGGAAATTACTGGGGTTTATAGTGAGCCGAAGAGGAATTGAAATTGACCCGGCTAAAGCCAAGGCCATAATTGAAATGCCAGCACCCAGAACCGAGAAGGAGGTCAGGGGCTTTCTTGGAAGGATTCAATACATAAGCCGGTTCATAGCACAGCTCACTGCTATCTGTGAACCAATTTTCAAACTTTTGAGAAAAGATAACCCAACGGTCTGGAATGAGGATTGCCAGCAGGCATTTGACACAATAAAGAGGTATTTGCTGAACCCACCTGTGCTAGTGCCACAAACTCCAGGAAGACCACTGATCCTATACTTGTCAGTGTTGGAAACGTCGATGGGATGCGTCTTGGGGCAGCACGATGAGACTGGTAGAAAAGAAAGGGCCATTTACTATCTGAGTAAAAAATTCACAGAATATGAAGCCAAATACTCACCATTGGAAAAGACTTGTTGTGCTCTAGTGTGGGCCACTCAGAGGCTAAGGCATTACTTCCTTAGTCACTCCACACTATTGATATCCCGGATGGACCCGCTGAAGTATTTATTTGAGAAACCGGCACTGACTGGCAGGACGGCAAAGTGGCAACTGCTACTGTCCGAGTTTGACCTCACATACATCACCCAGAAAGCAATCAAGGGTCAAGCCATAGCTGATCACCTGGCTGCACATCCTCTGCCAGAATATCAATCCTTGAAGATCAACTTCCCAGATGAGGCAATCCTGTACACTGAAGAGGAGGACAGTGAGAGTTCTTGGCAGATGTTCTTCGATGGGGCGGCCAACATGAATGGGAACGGAATAGGGGCAGTCTTGGTCAAACCAGATGGTTCACACATCCCGATTGCAGTAAAGCTGAGATTCCAGTGCACCAATAACATAGCAGAATATGAGGCATGCATAATTGGATTGCAAGCAGCCATGGATCATGGAGTAGAGGAACTTGACGTATACGGGGATTCGAGTCTTATCATCTTTCAAACAACTGGTGAGTGGAAAACCAAGGGTCACAAATTGATCCCCTATCACCAGTATTTGGAAGAAATAAGCACAAATTTCACTCGAATTTCCTTCAACTATATGCCAAGGGCCAAGAATCAGTTTGCAGATGCTCTAGCAACCTTGGCTTCAATGGTCAGCATATCAGAAGGAGTAGACATCAGACCGCTGGAAATTGAGGTCCGAGATGAACCGGCTTACTGTCTCGTTCTAGAGGGAGCACAAGAAGAAGAAGCACCGTGGTTTCAAGATATCAAAAATTTCTTGAACAATCGGAGTTTGCCAGAAAATGCCACTGCTACTGAGAAGAGGACAATACAGAGATTGGCTGGTCAATTTCTGCTAAGTGGTGGACATGTGTACAAGAGGTCACATAACGACATTCTGCTAAGATGTGTTGCCAAGGCTGAATCGGAAAGGCTGATTGAGACTGTACATGGAGGAGTCTGTGGGCCCCATATGAGTGGGCACATGCTGGCTAAGAAGATCCTGAGGCTGGGATACTACTGGACAACCATGGAGCATGATTGCTGTATACATGTCAGGAGGTGCCATCAATGCCAAATCTATGCAGATAACAAGCATGCACCCCCAGGTGAGCTGCACAACATGACATCACCCTGGCCCTTCTCTATGTGGGGCATAGATGTTATTGGCATGATCTCCCCTAAAGCATCGAACGGGCACAGATTCATCTTGGTGGCGATTGATTATTTCACTAAGTGGGTGGAAGCAGCTTCATATGAGAACATCACAAGCAACCATGTTATTAAATTTTTGAAGCACAATATCATTTGTCGCTATGGACTGCCAAATGCCATAGTATCAGACAACGCTTCAAATATTAAGAACAAGGACATGAAGAAAATGTGTGAGCAGTTTCAGATCACCCACCATAAGTCAGCTCCGTACAGGCCAAAGATGAATGGGGCAGTGGAAGCAGCAAACAAGAATATAAAGAAAATCATTCAGAAGATGGTAGTGAGCTACAAAGATTGGCATGAAATGCTGCCACTTGCTCTACATGCCTACAGAACCTCGATCCGGACCTCAACTGGAGCAACCCCGTACTCCCTAGTCTATGGAATGGAAGCAGTCTTGCCAGTGGAGGTAGAGATCCCCTCACTCCGAGTGCTCATGGAAGCAGAACTAGAAGAAGCCGAATGGGTCCAGTCGAGACATGATCAACTTAACCTGATAGAAGAAAAGCGGTTGAAAGCGCTTTGCCATGGACAGTTGTACCAGAAGAGAATGGCCCGAGCCTACAATAAGAAGGTGAGGCCCAGAACTTTCCAAGAAGGAAACTTAGTGCTAAAGAAAATCTTACCATTTTTGGAAGACCCTCGTGGTAAGTTCAAGCCCAATTGGGAAGGCCCATATGTCGTCAAGAAAGTCCTATCAGGGGGAGCACTCATCTTAGCAGAAATGGATGGGTCAGATTTTCCTGAGCCCATTAACTCTGATGCAGTAAAAAGGTATTTTCCTTGAGTGAATATTTCTGGGAAATGATCCGAGGCCATTTTTCTTTATTTCCTTCAAAAATTTTAATCCCTAGTCTAGCCAAGTTGAGCCTGTTCGTTTCTTTGATAAACCCAAACCGGATTTACAGTCTTAAATTGGGGCAAAACAAATTGGGGCAAAGTAAGGGAAGAAAAAGAAAAAGAGAGGAAAAGCAATGAAAAATGGCAAATGAAAGCCAAGTGTGAAAAAAGATGCAAAGAATGCAATTTGGGGAAAAATGGTTAAATTTATCATGACTGTAAATCCGGTTGACCTATCTCCGCACTTGAAAAATTTTGGGCCTTTAATACCCTTTCTTTCATAAACTGAGCCTAGCCTTTATTTCGTCCTATTGATAAGCCCTCGGTGATCTTAGTTTGTTCATTTAAATATCAGAGTAAGATGGGTGATGACGGAATTCAGAAGCCGGCCCTAGTGAAAACCGTAACTGGCGCTAGGGGCAATATTGGCAAAAAGGCAAAAAGAAAAAAAATGAAAGAAAATCAGAGGTTGAGTTGATCATGGGGATCTGAGCTTCAAGCAAAGTGGGCATGAGCAGAATGGGGCAGTTTTGGCCGTTGGGGATGACTCTAAAGGTCCTAAGATGGACGGTTCTGATCCCTCAGTATTTTCTGGACTACCCTTTTCATTATTTAACCTGGTTTTAATTCCTTTAATTATAGGTGATTAAGTGCATGGACCAAATTTCAAAAAAATACAAAAAAATATAAAAAGGAAAAATTATACTTTGGCCAGTGATGAGAAATCAAATACTTTTCATAAAACCTTTGTTTTTACAAGCATCTGAGCATTCTGAGGCCAATAATATAAAAACTTTATTTTGAATTAAATCCTTTGTATTTCCACTATTGGAGTTCAATTTTGTACAAAGGTATGAAAAATGTGCAGGAAATAAAGCTAATCCCTATCTCCTAGCCGCTCCTCAAGCTCCCGAATCCGAGCTGCCTGAGCTACAATGACTCCTGAAGCCTCCTCTGCAGCGGGATCACTCAGGAAGGAAATGACCTCATCTGAAAGGGCCTGCCTGATCCTCATACTCCTAAGGCTGGCCAAAGTATCCTGGTACTTCTGCCGGATCATACGGACCTCGAAGCGACGGGCCTACCTTTGCTCCTCCAGCTTCTCTTCCACGGCAATACGGCGTGAGATCTGCTCCTCAAGCTGCCTCTCCAGATAAGTGCCCTGTATCCTGAGCTCCTGGGCCTCCCGTACCCATATCTGCTGAAGCCGCTTATGAGAGGCCCGCTCAGACTCTAGAATGTCCTCATAGGTGGGAGCCAAGACTACAGGAGGATCTTCGGGTACCGGGGCCTGAGTCTGTATCTGTTCCTTGATCCAGAAGAGATAATCCTTCACATGGGCTTCTGAGAAGACTGGACCATGCATAAAGCGGACATAAGACCACTCCTTCATCAACCAGGCATTCAGCTTCATAGAAAGGGGCCCAAGACGATCCTCATATCCACATGGGATGACAATCCCCTGGGTCGCACGAAACTGACGAAGGACCCGCAGAGGAAGATACAGCACTGCATGCTTCAGGCCCGCTAGGATCAGAAAGTCGCGGTCACGGAAGCTAATCACTGTCGCTGCATTGGGCTGATAAGTGCCAGGCCATCTCACCTGGTCCTCCTGAAGTGAGCCCAAGAAAGTGAACCAGCCCTGTTTGCCCCCTGGAATATCGGGGCACCCCCTGTTGCTCATCAAGAAGGGGACTTTTAGACTCGGGAAGAAGTGTCGATTGATCTCTTCAATCTGGCTCAAATGATCAAGTAGCCAAAGCTGCAAAGGAAGGGAGATATGTCAGCACATTGTAAAAAATAAAAAATAAAAAAATAAAAAAATAAAAAAACAGAAAAAAAAAAGAAAAAAACAGAAAAAAAAAGAAAAGAAAAAAAAAGAAAAAAAAAAGAAAAGAAAAGGAAAAAGAGCAAACTTGTGCTACAACTTACTATTTTCTCAAAAATCCTATTTTTGTCTTGAAATCCACCTCACAGCCACGAGAGCTCTGTGGAATTTGGGACAACTTTGGGAAATGTGCCTGGCCAAAAGGATGATATCCACTCAATTTTCAACTTGGTTTGATAAAAAATCAGTTTTTCAAAAAATCCTATTTTTGGGCTTAAAATCCACTTCACAGCCACAAAGGGCTCAGTGGAATTTAAGAACTCTTGGAGAGATGCCCCCTTAAAGTGAGGGCCTTTTTGGCAAATCTCCACTCAAAAATTGTTTTCTACAAAAATTGAATTGAACCGAGCAAATCATGCTCAAGGGAATGCAATTTGGGCTTGTCTACTCTTTGCAGCTCACTGCTTCGCAGCTCCCGCAAAGAGGGGCAGTTGTAGACACCCCAAATTGCACAAACAATCATCAAAAATCATTATCTCCTGGAAAGCCAGCACAGAATTTGAAGAAAATAGACTTTTACCTGTATCCGGATACTCAATCCGGATACAAATACCCTTTCCCGTATCCGGATACTCATACCGGATACATGTGAGCCTTAGCGTATCCGGTACCATGTACCGGATACCTTAAGGCTCTTTGTTATCCGGTCTGATGTACCGGATACCTTAAGTTTGCTCAAAATTAGGGTTTTCCGAGAGCTTTTCACTTTTACCATCATGTCCCTCATTAAATGAGGGGAAATCGCGGAAATAACCTTAGGGTTTAGGTTGGAGGGGTTCTAGACATTAAGTTGTGTCTACCAATGACCTTAGCCCTTGCCTATAAATAGGAGCCTCCTCCTTGAGCAAAAGGCACACAACTCTTGTTTTGAATTCTCGCAAAGAAGAACTCCAAGAGAAGAAGGAAACCGCTGTGGAATCGTCTCCAGAATTCAGGTAAGCCTCAACTTTTCTTTTTATTTTCTGTCTTTACATTCCTAGATCTAGATCTCTTCTTCTACCTTTCTGTAGTGTAAAGCCTTGTTTGTATGTGTGGAAATCCTTCCCCGGCTCAAAGTATCTCAAGACTCCCCTAGCCGTAAAACGTGAAGGCGGATCTAGGAGAAACGAGACTGGGGATTGACCCTAGTGCTAGAACCTATGTAGCATAAGGCCTTTTTGATTGATTGTAAACCGTTCCATATTCAAAGTACCCTTGATTATCTTAAAGAGAACAGAGGGAAACGATAATGGAACGGAACCCTAGGCTATGCTAGAACCTATTTTGTTGAATCTATATGCATGTGTATGGATCTTGCTTGGTTTTTTTCACTTTTGCACACATATCACTATTTTGGCGGGATAGGCTCATATTTGGGGTTTATTGCATTTATTGTGATAAATCTCAAATAAATGGCCTCAATCAATTCTGGAATGCCTTTCGGATGATTTTAAAGTATTTGTGTTCATCTTGCACGAATTTCATTTTTATCAATTTTCGGACTTGGTTTTACTCAAAAATGGCTTAGCTTGACAGCACCTGTACCCTTACTTCGGACGCCCATAACTTCATCATCCGGATGAATTTTGGGGTGATTCCAGAACCATGGGAAAGGTGAGGCTGTCTAGTTTATTTCCACCAAATTTCATGAATTTCTGTCTAACCGATTTTTGACACTTCTCTGTCGAAGTTAAGTGGACAGTTCAGGTCCAAGTACAGAACTTGTCACTTCGACGGACCGCCATGTGTTCGATTTAAGTCCGATTCGAGTGATTTTTATTTCTGAGTACTCCTTTTTGAGTCTATTTTCAAATCCAGTTGGTTTCATAATTTTTGGATTCCATTTGAATTATTGGTAGCCGATTTACTCAGAACTGCTCATTTGCATTTTCTGGGTAAATCTGTGATTTTCGGGGCCTGTTCGGGAGACCACCCAAGGCACATCCGAAGGGATTTTTGTATGAGGTTAGTTTCTATGGAAAGATGGCCATACAAACTTCAATCACACCAAATTTCGTGGACTTTTATGCAGTGGATTTTTCTAGACAATTTTCCAAAGTTGCCCACTTACTACTTTTAAAAATCCCCAACAGCAACTTCAAAGGAGCATAACTCCTAGATTTTTCATCGAAATGAAGTAAAATTTTGCATGAGACTCTTATTTACCCTAATCTTTCAAATGGATTTGATTTGGTTCAATTTAGAATTGGATTTGAATGATTTTAAGGCAAATGGCATACTTTTTACCGAATTTTCCGGATTTGATTTAACTTGGTCTTTGAGCAACTTGAGCTTTGATTTCCATCTTTTGAGATATTCCAGAAGTGATATTGGCATAAGAGAGGATCTAAAATCCATTTAGATCTTCATGTGAAAATGTCATACATTGTTCCTTTTTCAAGGCTTTTTCATGATTTTTAGCAAGCTTTCTTACTTTGTTTTTTGCATGAACATACACTTGGCAACCACTTCGTGTGGATGAATGGGGGTGCCTAACACCTTCCCCTGTTCATAATCTAATCCCCTTACCCATCTCTGGATTTGATTTTCAAGTAGGGTTATTTTTACCCTAGAATGTTTCTTTTGGCTATTTTTGTCTACTTTTGAACTCTTTGGTGTCCATTCTCACCCCAAAATCGTGAATGGTGGCGACTCTCCCAATTTTTGCGTTGAGCCCGTGTGTTGACGGAGGGACGATCACTCCGGTGATTTTTTCCCATGTCTCACAGTATACCTGCGTATACATGTGTGTACTTGTGTACACACATGTAAGTACATTTTTTTGTGTACCGGCTTACTTGTATATATGTGTACACATGTATGTACATGTACAGACGTATATATTAAGGTAGGCAACAGGTACACCAATTACAACTAAGGTACCCCAGGATATAATACGAAGGTACCCCGCTGTTAAGGTGAAGGTACCCTGGAGAAGGAAAGGCGAAGAGACTTCAACGCGTGGACGTTGATCTCTAACGCGCGAACGTTCCGGCTGAAGAAGACAACTGACGCAGGCGCTTTTATGGCTTTAACGTTCGCACGTTGAACCTTAACGTCCGCGCGTTAACGTTTCTTAGTAACTCCTTATATTGGGTACCTTCGCCTTACGTATGGGGTACCTTCATATTATTGTTTGGGTACCCACATGTTATTTGGGGTACCTATTACATACTTGGCTTCATAATTGTAGCTACCGTAAGTTATCATTTGGGGGCCCCTCTGGCTTATTTGCTGATGTGTACATGTGTGTACATGTGTACACATGCACATTGTCATCTGTGTACACATGTATACATGTGTATATGTGCACATATGTACATGTGTGTACACATGTGCCCATGTGTGTACATGTGTACACAAGTACACATGTCGATATGTGCACACATGTACATATGTGTACATTTGTACACATACATGTACATTTACATGCATTTGAACAGATGTAGACATGTGTGTACATGTGTACACATGTATGTACATGTACACGTACAAGAACATATACTTGTGTACATGTATATGTACACACGCACACGCATGTATACCTGCGTATACATGTGTGTACTTGTCTGCACACATGTAAGTACAATTTTTTGATGTGTACCGGCTTGCTTGTCTATATGTGTACACATGTGTGTACATGTACAGACACATATATGAGGGTAGGCAACAGGTACCCCAATTAAAACTAAGGTACCCCAGGATATAATACGAAGGTACCACGTTGTTAAGGCGAAGGTACCCGGGAGAAGGAAAGGCGAACAGACGTCAACGCGCGGACGTTGATCTCTAACGCGCGAACGTTCCGGCTGAAGAAGACCACTGACTCGCGCGCTTTTATGGCTTAAACATTCACGTGTTGAACCTTAACGTCCGCGCGTTAACGTTTCTTAGTAACTCCTTATATTGGGTACCTTCACCTTACGTATGGGGTACCTTCATATCATTGTTTGGGTACCCACGTGTTATTTGGGGTACCTATTACATACTTGGCTTCCTAATTGTGGCTACCGTAAGTTATCATTTGGGGGCACCTCTGGCTTATTTGCTGATGTACCTTAGAATTATTTGAGGGGTGCCCTTGGTCTAAATTCTTTGGGTACTTGATCCATGTACACGTGTACACATGTACAGGTGCACTAACATGCGTGAACCTTTCCATTTGCACGTGTGTGTACACATGTACATGTATATATGTGTACACATGTGTGTACATGTGTACACATGCACATTTTCATCTGTGCACACATGTACATGTGTGTACACTCATGTGCCCATGTGTGTACACATGTACACATTTACATGTGTGTACACAGGTACATGTGCATGTGTACACATGTACATTGTTGTACACATGTACATGTATATATGTGTACACAAGTACACATGTCGATATGTGTACACAAGTACATGTTTGTACATTTGTACACACACAAGTAAATGTACATCTGTTCACGTACAAGAACATATACTTGTGTACACATATATACATGTACATGTGTACACATGTACACACATGGGTACATGTGTACACATGTATACATTTACATGTGTACACATGTACAATCATGTGTACACACAATACAAATGTAAATACATGTGTGCACAACATAAACCGAAGGTTCCCTTTAAAAAACCGAAGGGACCCTTTAAAAACCCGTTGGGACCCTTTAAAAAAGTTAAAGAGGCCCTAGGTACGACACATATTTAATATCAACGCGCGCACGTTCTCGTGAACGCTCGGACGTTCGCTTTGGGCTTGGGTACCCCCGCTTTTTTGCATGAGGTATCCCCACATTTTGCCTGAGGTACCCCAAACCTAAATGGAAGGTACCCTTTGAAAAATTCCCTATGTTTGTACACATATTTAATATCAACACACGCACGTTCTGGGCGCGTGCATCCGGGCGTTTGCCTATATTTACAAAGAAACAGGTCTGGCGCGTTATTTCGTCCATGCAAATCAAAGCCATCCGAAGCGCTTCATCTTCATTTCGATAAAGTCTTCTCAGGGTGGGTACCACTCCATTCTCTTCTGGAAGAGTTCCAAAGCCTATATTTCTGGTTCGAAGGACGTACGAGATGCTTTACGAACTTTACTGCTTTGATTTTATATGTTACGATTAGGGTATTAATTTTTTCATTTATGGTTTCCGATCTATGTGTTTATTCTAATGTCTTGAAGAGGTACATTTTGCTTTATCTTTGTCGGAATGGTTTATATTATCGGTTACAATCAAGTTACTATTCACTTTTCCTATAAGCCTTTGACAAGTACACATCCCTATTGTTGTCTCCCTAACGCGTGAATAACGCCTGCACTTTTTCCTTAAGTGTTGGGGTTTTTTTTATGTATATAGGGAGTGGGTTTTTTTCCACACAATTATTCATATTATTCACATTCTATATTATTTGCATTCGGTAGCACTCATCTTTTCTGTGTCTAACATTATCGTTTGCTCTGTGTTGTTTTGTGCATATTTATTTTTCTTCCTTTCTTCTTCTGAACTCTTAGATGGCCCCTAAGACCAGAGCCTCATCTTCTAAACCTAAGACATCCTCCAGGAAAGCCAATAAGAAACCCAAGACTCATTCATTTGATAATTCAATCTTCATCAATAGGAAGGCCAAGAAGATGTATGAGAATAATATCAGCCACAGACAAATCTTGCTTGAAAGAGGGGTTATTCTAGAAGACTTCCCTGAGTCTATTCTTGCAGCATTTACCGGGAGAGGTTGGTATCACCTCTTCACCAACTTCCTGCTCCCATCCCAACACCTAGTATATGAATTCTATTCAAACATCCACAACATCGCAGACGGTTCCGCATCCTTCGATACCTCTCTCAGAAGGCAGCCCATCCATGTAGATTCTGATACCATCGCTGGGGCCCTAGGTATTCCGAGAGTTGAAAATCCTGAATTCCCGTATGTTGATGCTCCCTTACCACATTTGCTCAATGAAGTGGCTGCTTGTTTACTGACCACTGAGAGGGAGGGGGACTATGAGGGCAAAGCTCTGGATTCCTCCAAGTTTACATTTGACACCTCATTCATATACAAAATCCAATGCTCTAACCTTGCGCCGGTGAGTCACAGATCAACTGTGCCTCCTATGAGAGCACTCTTGCTTTATGCATTGGTCAAGAAGCATTCAATTGATGTTCCCACCATCATGATTTCGTCTATGCTTGACTATTTTCTTGATACCAAACATAGGTATGGACTTCCTCTCAGGTGTGCCATTGCAAAGATAGTCAAGATGCATCAAATTGACTTCCCCGAGTATGAGTTACTTGCTCCCCTTCCTCCTATCAGTACTGCAACATATAATAAGTCCAAGGGGCAATACAACAAGTCTCATCCTCCTCCTCCACCCCCTCCCCCTGTTCCAGGGGTCCATGCGCCTTCTCCTCCATCTCCTCCCCCTGCTGGTGAAGATGCTCCTGCTCCTCCATCTCCTCCCCCTGCTGGTGAAGATGCTCCTGCTCCTCCATCTCCTCCCCCCAATGTTTCTATAGGACATGAGCAGGATCTTCCTCTCCTGGAATCTGCTACACATGATCAACCTGTGGAACCTGATATTCCATCCTCATCGGCGCCTGCTCCTGCTGCTGCTCCTATAGACCAAACAACTTCTTCCCAATTTCCTCGTGGACTCGCATCAATCCTTTCACAGGTTATGGGCATGCAATGTGAGTTGATGAATCAAACCAAGCTACTTCTTGAGAACCAGGAGACGATGAAGCAGCAGATAAAACAATTGTACGATGGTCAGCTTGCATACAAGCATGAAACTGATCGCCACGTTGCTAAGATGGAACATCTTCTTCAGAACATAGAAGGTGACACCTACTCTACGAAAAGGACGTACGAGAACTGATTAAGCCGAAGTTTGCACAAATTGACACCAAGTTGAATTGGGTGAGGACAACAGTATGGAATGCTGATGACACACTAAAAGCAGTGCATGAGAAGCAGACCAGGCTGAACGAGATATATTTGGAGATGCAACAAGACTACAGCCGGGCCATGAAGCACTTTGAATTGGAAAATCAGGAGCTTCACAGGCTGAATAGGGATAGGAGAGAACAGAGGACAGTTGTCGATGCAGCTTCTCAAGGTGTCGTTGGAGAGCATATTCCTCCAAGTGATGCGGAGTACATTCGAGATGAACATTTGTTGCTTGAATCCCTTGAGCCTGCACACAAAGTTCCTGATCCAGCAGGGCCTGCCCCATAGTCTTGAACCTCTTTTCATGTCATTTGAGTATCGAATGCATCTCATTTGACCATCTTTTTTTACTTATGTGCCTGTAAAACGTTGCGATAAGTGCATGCAAAGCAAATATTGTTTGGTCTTAGCTTTCATTTGTCATATTCCTCTATCTCCCCAATACACACACATTGGGTCTAGCACGTCGTAATGCGTGTACATGCAAAACAACCAGTCCAAGGTGCTGGTTATATTAGCCTACGGTAATGAACTTCCACCTATAAGACTAAGGTATTATACGAAATGATTAAAATCTGCAACGAAGGCTATGGGAAGACGGGGAATGCAAAAAAAGTCAGCTAATATTACGTATTAATCTTGAGATACCCTTCCAAACGTGCCTACGTATCCCCCAAATCAGCCCAGTGTACCCCCCACACGAGCCTTAATTTATTCACAAAAAATTCTCCAAATTAAGGGGAGAGTACCTCCAAGTAACACTTAGGTACCCCAAAGGTAAATTTAAGGTACCCCACAAGAAACCCGAAGGTACCCACACGTACAAAATAGTGGGAGCACATTCAACGAGTGAATGTTTCTTGGTAACGCTCGCGCATACTGTGCACTTTAAAGCTGCAACGCGCGGGCATTAATGATTAACGTCCGCGCGTTTTGTTCATTATCAATTCCTACTTGGGGGTACCTCCGACTTACTTATGGGTTACCTTAATATTAATTTTGGGGGTACCTAGGTATTACTTAGGGGTACTCTTCCATTATTTCGCATCATACTTTTCGGTACCTCAATGTTTTTATTGTGGGGGGGGGGGGGTACTTTGGCTTATTTGCTGATGTAAATTAGGCTTATTTCGTGGGGGCCTTGGCCTTATTTCAGCGTGTACTCAACTCTTACTAGGTGACACCTAAGCTTATATGGGGTGGGGGTGGTACATTGTGCTGGTTAGGGGGTTACCTTACCCTTCACACGAACCGTACCTTCATTTTGTTTTGGGGGGGAGTACCTAATGTATAGTAACTTGTTTTAAAATTTGACGTAATTTACGATCAATGAGTTTGACGAATCTGTGGCAAAACTTAAGCAATCAAAATAACCAAGCTTTTATTCAATGGATACAATGTCCTATGTACACAATACTTTACAAAAATCTGATCGTGAAACATCATAAAAACTAAACATGCAATAAAAGTAAAATCCAAGTGAATGCTTGATTCAGCTACAGCATTCATTACAGGAACATCATTGTTCTCAAATAAATACATACAGATTCCCCAAAAATTAAAATTTAGTTTGACGCATGTATAATATAAAAATGTTAATACATCGAACTCTCCCCCTAGGTAGAACTCTTCTTCACAATATTATCCTTCACCGTGTTTTCTTCGTGGAGGATCATCTCACTCACAATGCTTCTTCTGAAGCCCGGAATATCATTCTATTCAAAAATAACAAAACTATATTAATAATGTGATCATTTGGAGCTTTTGAAAACACAACTGGATAGGTTAGGAATTTTAGCGTACCTGCGTGAATCGAGGAGAAAGTTCTCCTCTCCAGTAAGCGGCGAACTTCATGGCGAAGATTCCACAGTCATGGCTACAAAAGATGCGATTAAAAGTTAATGCTATTAATATCATATCGTATTAAGGATAGAAAAGAAAGTATTGGTGGAAAACGTACGGGTTGTCTTGCTGAGGAAGCTTAAGAGTCTCTGCTTTCGTCCTTGGAAATTTGCTTACTAAAACTTCCTTTTCCCATTGCCAGGTGCATATAATATCTACTGCTTTTAGCTGAAATATAAAAATTGATACTTAATAACAACATTAGTGACACAAGAAATTATTACACTGATCACTTACCACTCCAGTGAGAACTTCACGGGTTCTCCACACCTTCATCGAGTTCAAAAAAATACTTTCTTCTTATTCATGTCAACAACACACATGTACCAATGTTCTTGTTCCAATATAGGGAAAAACAACTGCATACAAACATATTTATTAGCCCTACCCTATTAAAAGATCCCAGCAACAATGGTGAGTTAAGCTTACCATTTTGTAGTTCACTATATTCAGTAGGTACGATGGATCAAATTGATCATTAAGTCTGGTAAGTTCTCGGTTTTCTTCTGCCGCGCAAAAATTCTGAAAAGTTATAATATAAGTTCAACAAGAGTATTACAGACATTGTCAAATGATTTTGAAGAATGTCGTAATAATTACCCCAAAAAATCTGACAGGAAGAAGTAACATGGGCCTCCAACCTGCTGTTCCTGGAAATTCAGCATCCGCATGTAGCAATCCAAGATCTACATAGAAAAAAATAAAATCTAAGAATCCAAATATTTATGCGATCTGACAAGATACTTAGGTTGTTAGACTCCTACCCAGTTTGTAACCCATTTCTCAGGCTTCAAACACTCGAACTCACTACGGGCAATGAAGATATCGAAGAATCTCACCAAAACCTCGCTACATATATATCCCACAAAAGAAACAATCAAACCATACGCAACAATTTACAAAGAAACAACGCGTCAAACATAAATATGCGAAAGTGCGTACTCTAGATCGAGGTCCTCACGGAATGCATAGTTGCAGACCGCGCATCCAGCATCCACCGGAGTCCTACTAGAAGATGCCTCCACTGGTTCGCTTGCCTACAAGTTTATTAAAAATTCCAAAAAATGAATATATGGCTGTCAACCTAATTCTAACCGAAAAACAAAAAACAATTCCTTTAGAAAAACCGAGAACAAACATACCAATGGCTGTATGGCCGGATCTGCAATGTTCAGATCCAGCAACATCCTAGCCTCCGCACGTTCATCATCGTGAGATGGTACCTGAAATATATTTCATATAGGTCACACGATCATTACATCGACAATTTTGCTTTTCAATCTACTATAGTAAAGTTTTACATGAATGTTTGACATGCAATTAGACATCCAATTATATACTACTTACCGTTTGCGTTGGCCTCTCAGCATCGAGCGGTTGCTTACTCTTTCTGGCCCTCTTCTTTTTCTCCCCGGTGATGGTTGTAAAAGGACTCCTTTTTGCCTTGCCGGGCATCTTCATTCGTTCCAATCTCGGAGCTTCAACCGGTTGAAATGGAACGATTGACCCTTCATATTTTCCCGCTGTTGGATCCGAGATACATTCCGCCCTAGGTTCAATATTTTCCATCGGCGATACTGGGCAAGGGCCCTCCGGTGCAGAAGCAACGTTCACTGGAACCTCAAATGGTTCACGTGGACATTTAGGGGCAGAGTAGCTTCGGTAGTCACGAGCATATCCAACAAGCTCGAGAACCATCTCTCTTAATTCAGCTTGCCCTACTTCAAGATTGCTTATCATCAACTTCAATTTCTCCACCTTAACAAATCAAGCCACAAACATTTGCATTTCTATAAGATCTGGAACTTATAATGAATAATGACAAAAACCGATTTCCATTACCTCCTTCTCCAAAGCCTTCAGTCTCGGGGATTCGGCTACCTCACGCTGAAGGGCAACAACTACCTTCATTAGCTTCTTTATCGCTGCCCTCAATTTATCCTGCTAAAACACACAATCAAGTAAAATTTATGTCCATGTACGTATAATGAATATTGATATTGAGTACCCCCTATTCAAAAATATAAATATAATATAATATAATATACCTTCTTCCTCCCCTTTGATTTATCGGACTCCGGAACAATTTCAAATTCAATATGTTCCGGAGTTTTCATGTCATTTTCCTTTCCTTCTTTCTCCCTCTCCAACACATCCTCATCATTCCACACGGTGATGAGAGGAGCTGTTGCATCCAACTCTATCGCGCTCCCATCCATGCGTAAACATTCATAATAGAACATCTGCGATTGAGTAAACATTTCTTCCATTACAATTTAAGCATACCAAATATATGAAATGTGTGTATAACAATAATTTACCTTTAGAAAAACCAAACAACCACCGACATATATTTGGTGCTTCTCCTTGTATTGGCGGATTGCGGCAATGAGCCAATCAAGAACCAACTTCGACCAGTTGAGGGTACGGAGTCCCTCCATATCCATTACAAGATTTAAGAACTTTGTGTTGGCCTCCGGCTTAGCTCGAGGGCATAAAAATGAGCCCAATGCAAGCAATACAAAAAGCCTCAAAAAATCTTCATCCGCCGTCTCCTTCTCTTGCAGTCTTCTCTCCAGCTCTCCTAAAGGTATCTTACCCTTATCATCACAATACATTTTCTTTAATTCTGTGAGGTCGTTTTCCACCTCATCGATTTCTATAGTCTCCCCGGCAGAGGTCACCCCCAATATCCGCTGAACATCAGGAGGTGATATATCAAACGTCCTTCTACTTACTTCAACGCAACATTTATCGGGATCAAATGAAGCCAACAAGGACACAGTGTTGCCCTTACAACAGTGTTTAATCGTCATATCAAGAAGGCTT
This sequence comes from Buxus sempervirens, assembly GCA_947561395.2. NCBI lineage: Eukaryota > Viridiplantae > Streptophyta > Magnoliopsida > Buxales > Buxaceae > Buxus > Buxus sempervirens. The sequence goes on from OX387182.1 coordinate 14,672,786, forward strand.
CCCAGCCCAATTTCTCTAACAGCTAGCCTCTGGGACTCGTTCAACCTTTCGATAATTTTTAGCAGTCGTTGAGGACTACATCTATTGCGAACTCCTTCCCCGCTTGGTGCCATTTATCTACAAATAAATACACAAATTGATAAAAAAAACTTTGCAATGTGACTATTTACATGTGCCATCTATAAAATCAAAATGTAAATTGAAATACGCCTTACGTACCCCACAAATATGCATTTTGTACCCCACAAATAAGAATTGGGTACCCACAAATAAGCCCCCTAAATTGGTTTACCTACACCTACAAATTGGCTTACCAAAACCCAATTAAGCCTTAGGTACCCCCAACAAAATAAGGCTTTCGTACCCACAAATAAGCCTTGGGTATCCCCAAATATCCCCACCCCCCCAAACCCCCCAAAAATGTTCTAGGTACACCCCAAAAATGCCTTGGTACAAACAAGTGAGCCTTAGGTACCAGCCCCATAAGCCTTGGGTAACCCACCAATTATGAATTAATTGGGGAGGGGAGAGGAATCTAAGCCTTACTTCCCAAGATTTTCATCACGATTAAGTACAGGATTAATCGTCACCTGGCGATTAGGTGCGGCGATTAATCAGACAACTAATCGCGGATTTGCGATTAACTGTAAGCAGTGAAACATTGTCTCTGTTTCGTAGCAATTAGGTCTCAGGACAAATCGCTGAATCACGATTTCAGGAAGTACCTTAGCCCTATATTGGGGATACCTTGGGCTTATATTGTGGGTACTGTAGTTTAGGGGGTACCTTAGGTTAATTTTGGTGAGTGGGTTTGGCTTACCATGGGGTACCTTAGGTTTATATAGGAGGTACCTTAGGCTTATATGCGGTACCTTGGGCTTAGAGTGGGGTACCTTAATCTGATTTGTGGAGCGTACGTATGGGTTATTTGACTGGGGGTACCTACACTTTATTTGGGGATGCCTGTGAATTAAATGGGGATTTAGCTAATGCTTATTTGGAGGGTACCATAGGTTTATTTGTTGACTACGAAAATGTTTTTTGGGAGCTCTTCGGGCGTACCTAAAGCTTAACTCGGCAGGTACCCATCGTTATTTGGAGCAGTACCTTTGGCTTATTTCACCTGGTACCCATGGCTCCTTATGTATACATTTGGTCATTATATTATAAAATTAAATCAGGGCTTACAGTTGTCTTTCAATGAGGCTGGTGGCTATCGTGGTGGTCCCTCTCTTACGAAGTTCTTGTGATGGTGGTGGTCCCTTTCTTTCGTCAAGTGGGCGCGCGCGTTTGTAAGAAAGGGAAACCTCTGTGAAGCAAATGGAGTATGATCCTGTCCCTTTCGTATGCGACGAGGATAACGAAGACGAAGAAGGTCCAGAAATGTCGGGTAAGGTGCGGACGTGGAGAGAATCCTAAATTAAATAATATGTTTCACACGTTGTGGACGTGGAGAGGATCCTAAATTAAATAATATGTTTTGCACGTTTTCATCGAGACGAGGAGATTGCCGAGGACAAAGCCGAGGAGAATTTTAATAGTTTTTTAAACGTTTCGTCCAAAATTACGCTACTACCCTTCGCTTATTCTGGTCCGTTGGATTGTGCTTCACAGACGATGCGTTGCTTCACAGAGGTCGCGCTTCACAGAGGATTCGAGCGCCAAATCGGGAACCCATCTGGGTTGATAGTCGAGAAGAAGAAATTATAATATAATTTTAATTTCATAATAACAATTATAATATAAAATTCAATAATATATTAATATAAAAATACCCACTGCTATGCAACTGAAAATATTGAAGATTGAACTAATTACGCAAAGGTATTTGGCTAAATACAATATTTTTTAATTTCATAATAATAAATAACAATATCATTTTTCTTTACACGTTTTTTGTACCTGAATTTCACTTTCATAAATATTTACACGTTTTTTAGTCCCCTAATTGATAAACATCAAAATCAATTAGAAGTTAAAAAATCCAAAGCTAAAACAGACAAATTATATGTATAAAAGCTAATTATATGATGACTCCTTCATTATTTGTAGTTTCAACAGAGTGTAAAAAGAAGAATTGCATTATTTTACCATAAAATATATGTATCAAGTTTTTCAATTGTTTTCCAGATTCACAGCTCTTTATAAAGGAACATGTTAAATCTTATCATATGTACCTAAATTTCATATTAATTATTCTGCCATTTCTGCTTCTCCTAGCAGAAAATGCAATTTGCTTATCGTGTTTTGTCTTAGCAAGTCATGTTATCTAAAAAATAATAATAAATAGTGACATATTTTTTTCTATTTCAACGCGGGCATATTATTTTATTTTTCTGGTTGTTGCTTGGTGGTTCAGAACAATTAGAAATATTGTTTCGTTAATAGGTTTTGTCACGGAATAGCCAAAAGGGGGAGATTGTTAGGTTTTAGTTTATTTCGTTGGCTTGATTTCGTGTCAAAAAGTTTATTTAAGAGTGTTTAGAATGTTTATGTTGAGTCCAAGAGGTCATGGTTCAAACAATGATGAAATCAGGTCAAAATTGATGGTTTTATGCTCAACATGAGAGAACGTTTGAGGGAGCATTTGAGAGTGCCTTTATTTAGTGAATTACAGACAAAGTTGAGCCTAGCGTTCAAGAGGGTTTGATTTGGCATTCGAGCGTGTATTGATGTATAAGAGGAGCATTCGAGCAAAGCAACTCAAGCTGTTGAACAGAACAGTCTAAGAGTCAATTTTTGCAAAACCCAAGAGTGGCGTTGGAGAAAGTTAAAGTTGTCGTTCGAGTAATCAACAACTAAAGCGTAGCGTAAGACTCGCGTTTGAGCTAGAAGGAAACGACAGGTTTTGCCATTGTAGACACCCCAAATTGCACTACAATATGAGAAAATAATAAAAAGTATGCTTAAAATATCTTAATTGATCTTTGACATGTGTCAAAACCTCAAAATCAGCAAAAAATGTGCTGCTCATATTTATTATACGAATTTTTCTAATTTTGTTATGTCCGTATATAGTATATGGACACAACTGAATTTAAAATACAGGCGAATTCATGCTTTTCTCATGTGCGCAAGTGGACTCCCACGTGTTGCTTGGAAGCTTCTGCCGTTAGGCCACGTTGGCAACACACATAGGTGCATAACAGAATCTCATCCATAGCTATTGTGCGGATTTCAATTATATTTGTCATGTTTGTATATATCATACGGTTTGGACAAAACCGTATGACATATACAGACACAGCTAATTTATGCAATTTTGCAAATGCCCGAGATCTAAGCCTTATTTACCCTTCATATCTCTCTTTGGGAGACTCGATCTACCCTATTTGCCCTCTGAAACTTGCAAATTCACTCCAATTCATGCCTTAGGCTTGAATTGGAAGAATCTAGAAGGGTATTTTGGCATACCCTTGGGTTTTTTCTACCCTCACCCTTGCCTATAAATAGAGGGCCTCTCCTCTTGTAAATAGCTGAGATTTTGAAGTTTGAAGAGCTCTTGAAGAAGAAGGGAAACTCTGTCAAACTCTCCACTCAAGCACTCAAGCAACCAAGGTAAGCTTCTAAGCTTTTTCCTTCATTTTTACTTCATTTCAAGCACTCTCTCCTTTTACCTTTCTGTAGATAAGGCTTTGGGTGTATTGCAATCCCAAACCATGCTCAAAGTACTTTAAGCACCCTCTCTAGCCGTAAAACGTGAAGAGAGAGCTAGGGGAAACGAGTGTTGGAATGGATCCTTAGGTTTAGAACCATTTGTGATGAAATACTTGTAGGATTCATGTGTGCTTGCTATTTGCATGAGATTTTGTTTTAAATCTGGAGGAATTACATAGATCTATGCTCTTTATAGCATTAGATATCAATTCTCTCCTCTAAATTTGATTTCCTACACAAATCACACACACATCACTTTCTCTTTGTCAAAATAGGCATTGATTTTAGATCTACTATGTTCGATATAGTATATCTGAGATCAGAGGCCTTATAGCAACTTCTCAGGACTTGGTAAGTTGATTTCAATTGGTTTTAATCTTCTAGAGAAGACCTCATGGTCTAATCTCTCTTAGTTGGGCAATTTGCAGCAATTTAGGTACATTTGACTCTTCCTTTCCAATTAATGAGAGTTTTGAGCCAAATCCATGCCCTAAATCCACTACAAAAAAACGGGGCTTTAGCGGCGGGTTTTTTGCGGCGGTAACCAATTACCGCCGCTAAAAGCCCATAAATACATTTAAGCGGCGGGGGACTGTATACCGCCGTGGAATTAAGTCTTTAGCGGCGGTAAATTTCTACCGCCGCTAAAAAGAATGGCAGATGGTGGGCCAGCTAGGAGGGGTAGAGGTCCTACTAGATGTCTTGATATACTAAAACTTCGACCTGGAGAAAAGTTCAACATCGATATAGATGAATTGGGGCAGCCAATTGGACCAAATGCCTCCAAATTGGCTAGTTTTTGTGGGACACTGGCACGCGATGGACGTGTTATACCCTTGAATCGCTTTGGCTTGCGAGAAGTCACAGATCGGGAGAAGGACCGAGCGTGGTCACTTGTAAAGGTAAATAATCTAAATTTTAATGTAGTTCATTGCTCAAAATGTCCACATATTTAGCTAATTGGTATTAACTTTTAAATTTCAATTTGTTATGCACCGTAGGAAAAGTTCAAGGTTGAAGAGAGGTTGCGTGATGTTATCCTACAATCAATAAATAAAAAATGGAGGGACTATAAGTCCGATTTGAAGCAGAACCATTATGATCCATACGAAACAAATGCTGAACGTATAAATCATCGCCCACCAGATGTGGTAGAGGAGCAATGGGCAATTATAGTAGAGTACTGGAACTCACAAAATGCCCAGGTAATTTGTTAATTAGTTAATATGTCTTATAAAGCTACTGCATCCTTGTTTATTGACTTTGTATGATTATATGTTGCAGAACTTGTCAACAAGGAATAAAACTAATCGTGCCAACCAGACCCTTAATCATACAGCTAGGACAAAGAGCTTTGCCAGGGTCAGAAATGAACAGGTATAACAAATGACCACTTATGAATGTCTTGATATACTATTATAAATCTAGTCACCTCATCAACTTGATGATCGGTTTTCATAGTGTATGATCTTATTTTATTGCTTTCTTATCTCTTCTAAATTGTATAGTAGCTTTTCTATTTTCTTGTATGATAAGATGTGATATTTATGTGAATGGGGATTGTATATGAATGCTACATTTTGCATTCTTTTTTGTTTTTCAGGTTGAATGGCTTTATTTTAGACCAATTTGGTCTGGACAACCCTCTATTTTTAGGGGAGATGCCGTCGAAATTTTTATTTTTTTTTCTTTATTTATCTCTACATGTGTTCTTTGTTTTTATATTTCTTCATCTTTTTAATCTGGTCAATTGTATTAATTTCTGCTTGTGGATGTTTAAATGATTTATGATCAATTAACACCATATTTTTTCATTAGGGATTGGCGGGCCGTGCTGAGACTTTTATAAGAACGCATACTTGAAAAGATGGCACGCCAATCAATGATGAAGCAGCCGACAAGATAGTAACTTATTTCCTCTTATTGTAGGTATACTTGTAGCATATGAATAACTTTATTAGCATCTATTTTGATAACTCAATGATTGCATAAATATTTTTTTCAGGATCAAATGCGAACTATCATGGAACAAGGCACGCCAGATTCGACAGCCCGAGATGATGTATATACTCAAGTCATGGGGCATGACACACATGGCAGGGTGCGGTGTTGTGGGTTAGGCCACACGCCCACTAGGCTGTGGGCATCCTCGAGTACGTCATCTCGGTATGTCGATATGGATGAATTTAATAGGATGCGAGAACAATTGCAACGTACAGAGGAGTGGCTAGAAGAAGAGATGCGACAACGACAAACAATTGAAGCAACTATTGCACAGCATGCCAGAGAATTTGAAGAATTTAGAAACTTCATGATGAGTAAACATCAAACACAAGTATTATATAAATGCCTTACAAAAATACATATAGCACAAATTCATATCATCTTTATATTTAAATACCACACTTAATGATCTTTCTTACAATTTATAGTCTCCTGGCGAAACTTCTACAAATGATAGTCCTCCTCGGGATTTTAGCTAGACAAACATGCATTCTTATTATTTGAGGTGAGTAACACAAGATAGCTTCGGTTATATATATTAATTTTTTTTGGCTAAATTGATTTGTCTACTTATAATTTTACTGACGCATGATTCATTGTTATTTTCATGCAGGGCTATTAAATTGATACCAGTTGCAATTTCACTTGTTAATGGAAACCATTAATTTACTGTTCTTTAGTTTAATTTATATGACGTGAATGTTCAGAGTATTTTAATTTTATTAGAATTTCTTTTAATTCACTTTCTTCTTTGTAATTGTTTTGCTCCATTTGTTATAAAATTTGTTACGAAATGAGATATTTTACAGGTATTTTACAGGATTTTCGGTCCAACTAATTATGGTTTTTGTATATGCAGGTAAGGGCTTTTAGCGGCGGTAATTACCGCCGCTAAAAGCCAAAAGTTTTCAGCGGCGGTAATTACCGCCGCTTAAAACCAGAGTCACATTTACCTATACACATTATTAGTGGCGGTAACCACCGCCGCTAAAGGAATATAGGAGCACGTGAGGTTATTAGCGGCGGTAGTTACCGCCGCTAAGGGATGATATTAGCGGCGGTAACTGTTACCGCCGTTAAAAATTTCTTATTAAGCGGCGGTAATACCCGCCGGTAAATAGCCCATTTTACGGCGGTAATGACCGCCGTTAAATTCCCGCCGCCTATTTCTCCGAAATAGCGGCGGTAATCTTGCTACCGCCGTTGCAGGCGTCGCTGATTCGTTTAGCAGCTCCATATTAAGCGGCGGTAGAATTTACCGCCGTTAAAGCTTTAACGGTGGTAATGTGATCTTTACCGGCGGGACTCTACCGCCGGTAAAAATCGAATTTTTTGTAGTGATCTTTCTGAGTATTTTTCAACTCATTTCAAATGATTTCAAATCGGATCATGTAGATCAAACACACACACATACACACATCATATGGATGAATTTTTGAGTAATTCCAGAGCGATGTGAAAGGTAAAGAAGTCTAGTTTATTCCTGTAAAATTTCAGAAATTTATATGAGGCCGATTTTTCAAACCATTTGATTAAAATTGATATGTCAGATCAGATTGCTGAACTTGTCACTTTGATTGAGCACCAAAGGCTCATTTTAACTCCGATTTGAGTGATTTCAATCTTTGAGTCTTTTTATATGAGTCTACTTTCAAATCCAATTGGTTTCAAGAGTTTTCACTTTAATTTGAATTCTGTGTGTTTGATTGACCCTATACTGCTCAGTAGCAGATTACAGTGTCAATCTGTGATCCTCCAAGCATGTTTGAGAGGGCACACAAGCCACAAATGGATGAAGTTTTGAGTGAGACCTATTCCATTCGAAAGATGACACCTCATAATTCATTCACACTAATTTTCAAGGATTTATATAGAGCCAATCTCCACGAATAAACTTTCAAAGTTGGCCACTCACCGTTTGTACTGTTTTACAACAGCAACTTAGAACAATTGTATTTTCTTTGATTTCAATCGGATTTAAGTGAAATTTCTATTGAGTCTTCTATTTCATTTAAACTCTCAAATGGCTTTGGTTTTACTCAATTTAAGTTTGAATTGAATGACTTATGGTAGGTTGAGTTTTCCAAGCTTAAATGGATTAATCTTGAATTGATCTTTACAGATTTGATTTAGTTTGCTTTTTTTCAAGTTTTACTTTGATTTTTACTTAATTATGAAGTCCTAGAGGTGTTATATCCATAGAAAGAGTCCAGAATTTATTGGACTACTCATATGGAGGAATCATACATTTATTTGATTACTTTACTTGCTTTTTAAGTGATTTTTTTATACAAGCAATTCTTAAGCATGAATAGCATATGGCAACCATCTTGTGTGAATGAGTAGAGGTTCCTAACACCTTCCCTTATTCATAATCTGACCCCTTACCTGATCTCTGGATTAAACCATGAAGTAGAGCTATTTTTAGCTTTATTTTCAATTTTTATGCTCATTATGGTGTCCATTCACATCTTAACTTGAATGGTGGTAACTCCAACATTTTTGTGAAGCCTGTGAGATGATCAGGAGATCACGTAGGTGATTTTTTCATGTCTCACAGCTGTTGAACGTGAGACCCGCTTTAAATGTGGCACTCGAGCGTTCAATACGAAAAAGCTTCTTAAAATACCGGAAAAAAGCCCAATTCGTTTCTACTTTATCTATACTTCTAACCAACCTATACAAATTGCTAGGAATTGTTTTTAAACATCTTTTACATCGTTTTTGAAACCCTAGATCATTTATTGTGTGGAAGAAAAATCTCTTTCATATTTTTCTTCTCTTGAGCCATCAATCTTTCTCTTCTTGCTTTTTCTCTTACCTTGGAGTTCCGGGTTGAAGTGATTGTTCATGGGAGTTCCTGCGGCTGCTGAGCGAGTTTGTTTCACTATTCACAAAGAAGATATTCAAAGTTCTGAATAATTGCAAGGTTGCAAGTCTCGAGAGTTCTTCAGATACTGGGACTATGAGTTGGAGTTTGTGTTTGGTTGTTTGAACCACGGTTTTTAAGTCATCTTCTTCAAGTGAAATTTTCTGAGGTTGCTCCTGATAGCCCGGAGGGTTTTTTTCTTTCGTCTCCAAAATTGCATGTGTTGATTTATTTTTTGTTTATTACTTATCTGCAATTTTGTGTGGCATTGGCTACTGAATTGTTTGCAATTTTCTGAGACTTGTGCATGCCTATTAATTAAAGATTTGCCTTTAATTAATAGAAATCTTTTATTCCGCAATTGTTTACACCTATTCAACCCCCCCCCCCCCCCCAGGTGTAGAAGAGTCTAAATCGTATTTTTCACAAGAAACTACGTAACATTACTTGTGATGCAGCGAGAGGTGACATGAGAGAGGAGATTCCTCAATCACATCACAAAGAAGAGAATAACCCTCATCTTTTCCTAAACCATTAGTATCTTTTCAACTCTCATGTTTATCAATTTCTACAAAAAATAAATAAATAAAATTAAAAAAGATGGAGAAGATGTTGGATTTTGGAAATTACAAAGAGCAACATTTCCCACTTTTCAGAATTTTAGCATGATCTTTTAAACTGAAATTTGTATATCAGCAAATGAGATGGAATCTTTACAAAAAAAATGCTATTGAGGTTGAATAAAAAGGAATTTGATTATATAGATCCTAATATTAATTCAAACTGGGGATTGGGACCAGTCCTTGGAACCAACTTCTATGCATGAGCATTTTATTTTATTTTCTTCTTGGTTATTATTTTTTCCAATTACTGCCTTCTTTGACATTGGATAAACCATAGCCAGTCCAAAGATTGTATACGTGGACAACATTAGACACGAGAGATGGGCTTAAAAAACAAAATAAAAAAAAAACTAAAAATGAAAATTTTCTGCAAGACATTATAGGAAGGAGCAACAACTCCTCTTGTAACAGAAGACTTCTTGTCAAGATATATTGGGTCACTGCTGCCTTCAACAGGTGTTTGAAGTGCACAAACCTACCATTTAGTTTCCCAAGAAAATATCAGAAAAGAACGGGACAAATGAGGAATCAGAAGCTAAAAGTTTATTATTTTCTTTAAGTTCTTGCACTAACTTACCTCAATAGTTCCAAGATTACTACCATATTCGTCGATGTTCCGTTGATCCCTCACTGCATTAGTGAAGGGATCAGTGGTAATGGCATTGATACGGAGAATTGTTGTATGGTGCATAGGATCTATCTGGCAATTCCTCCATTATTATGTTCTGTCAGGAAGAAGAAGCTATCAGGCAGGAAGACGTTAGCGTTAGCGAAAATAATTCGTAATTTGTCTTAAAATGACCCACTGCAACCGGTTCATCCGATCCCAATCCAACCGTTCGTAATTTAGTTTCCTAAGAAAGATCATCAAAACAAAATGAACACACGGCAAATCTTATATATTAAGCGGTGTGGGGGTGGCGGCTTACGCTGCAGTCTCGCGTTGCTCCGAGGCTGATTTGTCACATTCGGGTGGTTTGGCGGATTGCTTTTGACTAAAAAAAAGAAAAATTAGATTTTGGTGATATTTTATAAAATATTTCAGATTTAGTAAGGTATGCATTTAATGAGCCGATTGAGAAATTTTAGTTTTCTTTAAATTTTATTTTTCTTTGACTGACAACAACATTTAATGAGCCGGCTGACAAATTTTAGTTTCAAAAAAAAAAAAAAGAAAAATTAGCTTTTAATGATATTTTCTAAAATATTTCAGATTTATTAAAGTATAAGCACCTCATTTTGGCACCCCTTTAAACAGCCAAAAAGCAAAACCCTAAAAGATAGGTCAAAACCCTAAAGAGCAAAAGGTGACTTTCAGCCTAAGCCCAAATTGATTGTCATACCCTATCCCAATGGATAGAGGGCCCCGACACGGTTCCAACGCAATTAAGTTTGCATGAATCGGAGCCCGGATGGAGAAGATATGAGCAAAACAATCCCAAGGGCAAATCAGTTAAAGTTTAAAACGTCTTAATTAAACTAACTAAGATGAATACAAAAATGCATAAATTGAAAGAGTTTGATTCATCCGAGTGGGCGGCTGAGTCACCTCAGCCATCAACTTAAACCAAAAGGGGAGAGAAAAGTTCGCAACCGCATATAGTATGCAGTCAATTTTTTCGGTGCACCGTTCGCGCAGCCAATCGCTACGCGCGGTGGAGGAAAAGTGTCTGCACTATATGTGCAGACACTTTTCGTCAGACTGAACGAAAGACGAGTTTGTTCCCTAATTAATGCTGAAATAACGCGGCGCAACCACACAGTGTATGCGGACATGGCAAAACGGCACAATATGTGCGGATTTTAACCTGTGTTCTATAAATAGCAAATTCAAGCATGGGACAGGGGTTGGTCGATTTTAACTGCTTCCTTTCCTTCTTCTTTGCAAGTTCAACCTCCGAAAGTCATTGTTCTCCATTTCCAAGTCCAAGAATACTCCCTAATCACTCTCCAATCACTCCATACTCCAGCAACTCTCATTCCTCCTTCATCCTAGCTAAGAATGATCTCTCTTTGGGGGAAAGGAAGGACTCATCTTGCTGCCAAGGCTTCCAAGGAGTCCAAAGCATCACCAAGTACTCCCCTCCATCAAGGTAACATTTTTCTCATGATCATAATACAATATACTTTGATTTGTAGCTAAGTAAGGAGCATGTTCGACCTCCATTTTTCTGTAGATTACTTTCTTTTATATCTTTTCTATTATCAGGTTTTTCCCCCCTCAAGTAGATGGTTCATATGAGGTAAGAAATGCCATGATGGTCGTACAAGAGGGTGAGGTGTCTTAAGATGTTTCAAGGTCACTTAAGCACTAAGATAGTGCCATTAATTCTCTTCCTCCCAATTCTGGATCAATGTAACCTTAATCCCTTACTTCCCTTCTTTAGTTAGTTCTCTTTGTTTTCTTGTTGTTTGTAGGTTGAAGTGTTCTGATTTCACAATCATGCTAGTTAAAATAGGGGTACAAAAATCATGATTAATTGTTTGCTGTTTTTATATCATACCAGTATGCTTTAAATTTAGCTTTCTAAGCACGCTTTTAGTCCCTAGGAAACACTCCATGCAGCACACACACGAGTTCTTAATTGTAGTATACCATATGTAGCACCCCGAAATCAGGTCCAACCGGGTAGGATTCATACTGGCTCCTGAGTGCTATTTGGGCCCAAAGCGTGATGGTATACCTTAAGAAACTAATCAAGACAATTATAGTATAATCCTAAAATTTTAAAAAAAAAAACTGCTATATAACGTCTGTAATTACAAGGTTGGGTGACGCCCCTAATACCTGATAATCACAGATATATATATATATATATATCAATATCATTTAACCATCAAAAGCTAAAGCTAAACCAAAAATATAGATCTACAATTATGGTTTACTAAATTTCACACCCTCTCTCTCTCTCTCTCTATTTACAATATATACAATATCCAAAAATTAAACATACAACTATCCAAAAATTTGCCCTTCTCTAGATCTAGCAATCTTCCGGCCTGTATTCCAGATAACCCTCAATTTCTACCCCGCTATGCATCTCATCAACCGGATCTGAAAACAAAACCGATAAAACAAAACACGCATAAGACTAACGTCCCAGTAAGTAGCACCATGCATGATATAACTAGTTTATGCAATTTCATATAATAAATGACATGCTCGAATACAATGTGATCAAATCTCATCAATCTCGTGCTAAAAGCAATCCAAACATAAAGAAGCAATTCATTCGCACTTAAACCATAATTTCACTATTCAAGATCATAATAGTAAACAAATAAAAATTAGATTAATCCACTACGATATCAACATAAAGTGTATGACAAATTGAGATAATCACCCTCTACCCTCTAACCATGATTCAAGGTCTAGCGGAGTGCTTCTCTACGTTGCCTGACAAATCAAGGTCAAGCGGAGTGCTTCTCTACACGGCCTAACGAATCCAGGTCAACGGAGTGCCTCTCTACGTACTCGATGAAGCAAGGCTAAGCAGAGTGCCCCTTAACGCTTCCTATTCATTATACATACCAAGAGAAATTCCTTTCCACTTCCCAAATCATACAAAGAAACAATTCTGTACATCAACACAAATTTCTAGATAAACTCATAAAAACCAACCACCGTTAAACAATTCCACAGTTCTAAGCTTCTGGGGTGAATTTAGATTCACGATCCACAATTCCTTAAAGCACGTGGTGAACTTAGTTCACGATCCCCATAACTCATATTTGTGGTGGATGCAAGTTCACGATCCCCCGCTAGGGTGAACAATAGTTCACTGTCCCCAACCGATGTGAACAGCAATCCACGATCCACAAATATCCATGTCTGTGGTGGATGTAGGCTCACGATCGCCCGATAGGGTGAACAACAGTTCACGATCCCCAACCGAAGTGAACAGCAATCCACGATCCACAAATATCCATGTCTGTAGTGGATGCAGGCTCACGATCCCCCGCTAGGGTGAACAACAGTTCACGATCCTCCCAAACCGAGGTGAACAGCAATCCCAGTCCACAGAACATCCAATCATAGGCCCTCGGCCCTTTTTCAAACTAACAGGAAGCCTCAGCTTGCATTTCCAATCACATAACTCAAAACATGTTACCAAACCAAATTAAGACTCATGAGCTTTCAATAAGGGCGAATATTGCAAATAAACGAATGCATAAAATAAAACACAGCCTTTTTACCATAATTAGTTTACAATTACCGTTTACTCTGCAGATCTAGTTTTAACTAATTAATTAAATGCTAAACCTGATCTAATCTGTAGGGATTTAATATTCATGTTATATATCACTGGAAAGATCTATGAGTCTAGTTTTTAACGCAACAAACGGTTCATAATTTGAAGTTTCATACAGGAAGTTATGGCCGTTTTACTATAAGTGGTTACAAGCTGCCGCGAATCCCAATGGACGGAACCCCTCAGTTTTCCATGATTTCTCTTACAATACCTTGAGTTCCAATCAGTCCTAAACCACTTCCATTCAACTACAAACACCCTAAACTAAATTGAAGACTACTAACATGTAAAACCCCGACCCGGATTATATCTTAATTATTAAGATTAATTATCTAAAGTGTGATTATTAGATTAATTAAGTAATTGTGTTATGAAGATGAGGTAAATGTGGATTATTCTTGAGGATTTAGAGAAATCAATTGAACTGTATGAAGGTTATTAAGGAAAATTTAATCAATGTTATTTCTCAATTCCAATTGTCTAAGATACTCTTCAATTAGCTTAAATGAATTGGAAATCAAATTCTGAAAAGTTAGACTTATGTGTACCTAGAGTAATTCCTAAGTATACCCATGGTACCCTAAAGTTTACCCTAGGTACCCTCCCGGATAACACTAGTGTATACCCATGTATACCCCAAAATACTCCCAAGAATACTTAAAGTAACTCCTAAGAGTACCCAAGGTAGCTCCCAAGTGTACCCAAATTATCCCCTAAGAATACTCAAAGTAACTCTTAAGAATGCCCAAGGTACCTCTCAAGTGTACCTTAAGTATCTCCCAAAAATACCCAAATAACCTCTTAAGTATACCCCAGGTACCCTACTTCTATACCCAAGGTACACCCAAGTATTTCCTAAGGTACCCCCATTGAGTGCCCAAGGTATGCTCAAGTATTACCCAAGCTACCACCCAAGTGTTACTTAAAGTACCCCTCAATTATACCTAAGGTACCCCTGTGTTTACCTAAGGTATCCCCACATGAATACCTAAAGTACCTCCTAATTATACCTAAGATACCTCATTTGTATTGCCTAAGGTATCTCTTTATTTTAACTAAGGTACCCTACTATCTTACTTGAAGTACCCCTTGTTTACCTAAGGTACATTCCCTTATATAGCTAGGGTACCACCCTTTGTATAGCTAGAGTATCCCCTTATATTTCTAAGGTACATCCCTTACATTATCTAGGGTACACCCTTGTATTTCCTAGAGGTACTCCTCTCATAAAAGTAAGGTACACCCCACTGTTTTACTTAGGGTACACCCCCCTATATAGCCAAAGTACCCCCTTTGTCTAACTAAAGTAAACCCTATATAAGGTAACCCCCCATTGTTTTGCCTAAGGTATAACCCCTTATATAACTAAGGTATACCTCTTCTATAGTTAAGTACCCTCCTCAATATAACTGAAGTACACCCCCTAAGCTTATTCAAAGTTTACCCCCTTAGAATGATTAAGGTAAATCCCTTGAAACATCAAGGTACCTCCTCAAATAACTAAAGTACCCCTCGTATAACTGAGGTACCCTTCTGTGTTAACTGAGGTACACCTCCCAAGCATTTCTAAAGCATGCCTTTTGAAGTGGCTAAGGCAAACACCCTACTTAACACTATGGAACCCCACTTAATACCAAGGTACCCCACTCGAATGACACTAAGGTACCCTGGTATGCCTTAGGTACACCCTAGGGTTTAGTTGAATAAAAGCTTGGTTTGGGGGCAGATTTGAAAGACCCAAAACTTGGGCATATAAAAGGATGCCCTAATTTCTAATTAAGTGTTTTGCAAACCCATTTCTCTTGTCTTGGTCGTATGAAACAAGAGGGAAAGTGTGGGAGTTTGTTTGAAGCTTCAAGAGGAAGAAGAAGAAGGAGAGAAGAGCTTGAAGAGAAATTGAGCTTCTCCATTAGCAAGTAAGTAGCAAACCCTTCAAAACAAAATGAATTACTAAAATTCGTATTCTCTCTCTAGGGTTTGATTTATTTGAAGAAATGATCTTGCATGTTGCTATTTGCTTCTAAAATTCGTGGGTTTTGATGATATGATACTCTTGTTTAATCTTCTATTGATTTGCCATGGATTTCCAGCTCTATTGATTTTATTTCAGATTAGAGTTTGAGATTTGAGATGAATCTTTGGTTTGGAAAGTGTTTCAAAGCATGTTGGGATGTTTTATGATAATCCTATTTGATGTTGGAAGTGTTGGAAATGATTTACATGAGTTTTGTGTTGAAAATAGTCAAAATATTTCAGAATCCCGACCTTGCGATTAATCCTGAAATTTGACGATTAATCCTGAGCCAAAACCCTAAAAACTAGTCTCCGTTATTTTAAATCGCGGCTCAGGATTAACTTGGGCGATTAATCCAGAGCCTTAGCGCGCGCACGTCCATTGCCTTAGCGCGCGAACGTCAACCCTCAGCGCGCGCACGCTGCCTCGTTTATTTCCTTAACGCGCGCGCGCTGCCTTTGTTTTAACCTCAACGCCCGAACGTCCAAACCTCAACGTCCGCGCGTTGAAGCCTATTTTTGAGAACTCATCACCCTTTTTCTCCTCAACCCTCTTCCAAACAACCCAAGGCTTCGGCAAAGCACCCTTATTTCCATGAAAGACATTTAAGTAAATGTCCTGTGTATTTATTGCTCCATTTACTTAAGTCTTTACATGTAAATAAGGTTTTACCCCCCATTTGGAATCAATAAAAATACTCTCAAGGCCCAATTCCCAACCAATAAAAAGTTAACTTTTCAGTTTGTGCCTAAATTTCCAGATTTCCCGATTTTCAAAAATGGCCACTTTTTGAGTTTGATATCCAAACGAGTGATTCAGAAGCCCAGAAAATTCTAGATGATTTGTATACCCTCCAATAGACTACAACCTGAATTTGAGCCCCAAACTCCTTGTAGATCTGTCTAGAAAAATTCTACACTGAAAAGTCAACGTTTTCATCCAGACTTAGAATATTTTCGAGGTCCAAAACTTTTTGTCTCAGAATCTATTGATTTTTGGTAGGATGACTTATTTGAGAATTCTAAGA
This sequence comes from Buxus sempervirens, assembly GCA_947561395.2. Classification (NCBI taxonomy): domain Eukaryota; kingdom Viridiplantae; phylum Streptophyta; class Magnoliopsida; order Buxales; family Buxaceae; genus Buxus; species Buxus sempervirens. Next base: position 14,689,233 of record OX387182.1, read on the forward strand.
CTACTCCACTCGCCCTAAATGTGTTTTGAGGATTTTATGGTACCTATTTTGATTGACTTTGGATTTCATGAACCGGGGCAGTGTAGAAGTACTCCGCTCGGCCTTGATTCATCGGGCAGCGTAGAAGTACTCCACTTGCCCTTGAGTCATTGGGCAGCGTAGAAGTATTCCACTTGGCTTTGATGCGTCGGCAGTGTAGAAGTACTCCACTTGGCCTTAATTCCGTCGGCAGTGTAGAAGTACTCCACTGGGCCTTGATTCGTCGGCAGTGTTGAAATACTCCGCTTGGCCTTAATCTGGGGTAGCGATCATTAATCTGATTTGGACATTTGACTTGGAATTATTGATTTGATTTCATCAATTACTCCATTGAGATGTTTGACTTGGAATGGTTGATTTGATTTCACGAAGTACCCGATTGAGATATTTGACTTGGAATTACACTTTATATCTGTTTGAAATGTTTTGGTTTACATTTGGTATCTTATACTTGTGAATATTATCATGATATTACAAAATTTCATAAACTATTTCTCTGCATGCATGTTTGCTGCTTACTGGGACTTTAAGTCTCACGCGTGTTTTGTTTTACCGGATTTGTTTTCAGATCCGCTTGGTGAGCCGCGTACTGGGGCAGTTATTGAGGGTGAGCTTGAGTAAAGGCTAGAGGGCTACCATTTCTACTCGTAGTAGGGTTCTTATTATGATGATGTATTTTGTCTTGTGGATTGTATATGGGATGTAAATAATATTTTTGGACTTATACTCTTGGAAGAATCTTTTGTACTTATCAGTATATTTTGGGGAGATCATTGTGAATGGTTAGTTGCCTTAGTTGTATTTTGTTCACATGTATATCATGTTTTGGAGATTATAGTACAGATGATCTTTTAATTATATGGAAAATTTTTATTCCATGCTTCTTTAGTCATGCACTCTGATAATTACATTGTAATTGCCCAGGAAATTGTGTTTATCAGGTTCTATTGGGCCCATAAGTAGGTCTCGGGTGCGGTTTGGTGCTGTGATAGGGCAGACCCGGATCTGGGGCGCTACAAACATGAATTTTTACGCAAGGATTCCAAGCCCTCGCAAACCACTGAAATTTTTAGATTACTAACCTCATCTTAAGTTTCTCTAACAGAAGATAGCCTAGACAAGTTTCATTTTCTCAGCCCCATTTCTGAACCTAAAATCAGTATTTTTTTCATGCCAAATCAAATCCTAAAATCCAAACCTAACAAGTCTGAACAATAACAATTCTAAAAAATAACAAATCTGAACCTAACATCCATAGAAACCATAGAAAATCTAAACCTAACAAGTCTGAAATTCTGAACCTTACATCCATAGAAACCATAGAAAATCTGAACCTAACAAGTCTGAAATTCTGAACATAACATCCATAGAAACCATAGAAAATCTGAACCTAACAAATCTGAAAATCTGAACATAAACCAGAGGTTTCGAACAAAACCCCAAATCAGATTACTGGAACCTAAATAGAAAGAAATTTCAGAAAGAAGACAAAAAAATCAGTCGCACAACCTGCTCTATTTGGGCATTTATTTGCAAACAGCAATTGACCATACTCAAAAATATAAATGAGATCATATAAAATCAAACAGTAATTGATTAAAACCAACAGTAATCGATCAAACAACAGAAATAGAAAAAACCCAACCAGAAATCGATTGAACAGAAAAAAAACAAATGCTACTTACCAAATTCACAAAATCCACACTCCAATCGCCCAAAGTCCACTTCTCTTCTTCTTTCCTTCTTCTTCTTCTTTCTCCTCCTCTCCACGATTTCCCCTTCCCTACATTTTTCCCTTTCTCAAACCCTTGACGCCCTTTCTCAAACCCTTGACGCCCTTTCTCAAACCCTTGACGAGTTGGATGAAAGAACCTACGGGTTCTTTCATCCCATATATTTTCATTAAAAACCTGAACCAATTTAATAAAATGAACTGACCCAACCATCTTCCATCCAACCAAAATAAACTTAACCATTCAACCCATTAAACCTCTAAACCCCTAACCCTCTAAATTAACTACTCAATTAAACCATCCAACCCCTAAATCACTTTAATATGATGAACCCAATTGGATTTATTATTATTATTATTTTTTCCAATTAATCTAATTAACTTCTTAAATCTTTATTTACTTGTATTTAAAATTCTTAAAATTCGAGGGTCTTACACCATAGTAGCTATTTAGAGTTGGATTCCTAGCTTTTTTTTTATGCACATTTGAGTGAAGCACCCATCACTGTCTCAGCATACTTTTAGTGCTCTATTTCGGTTTTTTTATGTTGAGCATTGCTTGTTGTAATGGCATGATCATGGTTTGGCCGTGGACTTTAGCATGAGGCCTCCCGAGCCATACAACCCGTCTTCTTGCCAAAAGGGATGAGTTTGGATGCCATAGCAGCAGTGGGGGACCTCACCCCCACCTTGAAAATCCTAAGCTTACAAACTTAGGTAAAGGGAGACAGGCCCCAAGCCTCAATCCCCCTTCCTCCTTGGGTTTAGGATGGGTCTATTGGCGTTTAAGCGCTTAAAATCAGATTTGGAAGCCTCTGTGGGTTGGTCGGATGACCCCCCTGTAGACACCCCAAATTGCACTACAAGATGAGAAAATAAGAAAAAATATTTAATTGGATTTTAAACTGATAAAAAAAGATGAAAATTTGTTCAAACCTGTTTTGTTCGCATAAGGTATGCGGACACGCGTATTTTGAGCGTTTTCGTAAAATCTCGATTTTTGAGCCTTGTTACTATTTTGTTCTTCTCTCTAGGGTTTCGTGCGGCCGTTTTTGCTCTAATACATGTTTCTAAAATTAAATGGGAACATTCTAAAACCTCTTAGGACCACCCTTGCCCCTGTTCTTGCTTATAAATAGGAGGCCTCTCCTCAAGCAAATGGCTGAGAAATTGTGGTTGAAGATTGTGGGTGAGAATTGGATGCTGGAAGGCTAGAATTGTGGCTAAGAATTGCTGAAAATAATACTCCAAGTGAAGAAGAGAACCCCTGCCTCTTTACTTTCTCAGGTCCAGGTAAGCTTCTTAACTTCTTTATTTTTATAGTTTTAATTTCTAGGATAGCTCTAATCTTCTCTCTTTCTGTAGTGTAAGACCCGTGTGTGATTGTAACCCCAAACCTTAATCCAAGTACCTCAAGTATCTTCTCTAGCAGTAAAACGTGAAGAGAGTTCTAGGGGAAAGGAGGACAGGAATGGACCCGTAGGGCAAACCCCCATATGCTGTAATCTTAGAAATATGTGGTTGTAATATTTTGTTTAGGTTGTGTGATGATTTATTGATGAAATATGGAGGAATACTACAGATCTATGCTATTCATAGCATTAGATCTCATTTTCTTCATATATTTTGTTTTTTTTTTTTTTTTTTGCATTGTTTTTACCCTTTTTATGTTTTTTTTTTATTTTTTAGTCGTTTAGGCTAAGATCTTGGATCTGCCATTGTCAATATGGTAGATCTGGATTCAGAGGCCTTCAAGTAATCTCTAGGGTTTCATGAAGTGGTTTTTGAGTCATTTTTCATTCTTGAGAGAAGACACTACGGTCTAAGCTCTCCCCTTTTGATGTTTTTCATCAACGTAGGTATTTTTGTTTTAGATTTTTTTTTATTTAATGAGAAATATGGGCTAGATCTATGCTCTGGATTGTTCAAATTTAATTTTTCAATATTTTGTAAAAATAATATTTTTTAGATTTCAAGGATTTAACTTAAAACCAGATTTTGAAGTTTTTACTTTAGATTTGTTTTCTTTATCTTGATTTCAGTCAATCATGAAGCCCAAGAAATGGCTTTTGTTTTCATAAGAAGGATCCAGAATTAATTGGATCATTCACATGGAAAAAAGCCATACATTTTTTTTATTTTTCTTTTACTTTTGTTTTGATTTCTATTTAGCAAGCATTTTCTAAAACATGAGCAACACTTGGCAACCACCTTGTGTGGATGAATGGGGGTACCTAACACCTTCCCCTGTTTATAACCTAATCTCCTTACCCATCTCTGGTTTACTTTTTTTTTGAATTAGAGTTATTTTTACTTTAATTTGTTTTCTTTTATTATTTCTTTTATTTAATTATTTTGGGTGTCCATTCACACCTTAAAAAAGGAATGGTGGCAACTCCTTGATTTTGAATGAGCCCGTGTGGTGATAAAAGGAAATTCATTGAATTGATTTTATTCCTCCATGTCTCACACCCCCACCTTGCACCGGACTCACAAAGGAAGTGGGAGCCCCTGCTCCCCTTTGAAAAAATTGGGTTATTGGGTTTCTCAGGCCCTGTCCGCATATGGCATGCGAACACGGCCAATCCACACATAATGTGCGGACAGGTCACAGAAACCATGGAAACCTAATTTTTGGGAATGATAAGAATAAAATCAATCTAAACCAGCAATTAGAGACAATTTGGTATCTGCTTAGTCCAGGAGCCTTCCTTAGGAATCGGGCCCATACCAGGCCCAATAATCCTTCCATGTGGGCCTTCCAACGGGGCCTACACTTGACTTGCCTAACACAAGCCCGTCCAAATGATGGACTTTAAGGCAACCTGGCCATTCCATTGGGCTTCCTTCAAACCCAATAAGCTCACATTAAAAGTCTGAACTAACTTAATAATTTTGCATATTTAAGTAACCCCTAAACCAAATAAACTAATCCAATAAACGGGGTTTCAATGTAACCCCAAATAGAAATTGAGCTTAGCCTTAGCTTAAGCCCTACTTGGCATTCCATGGGCTTTCCAACGAGGCCCATATCAGACCAACATCACCTAAATAAAAAAATAAAATCGAATAAAAGAAAGGGGACTCACACCTTTGGTGGACCCCACTCAGACCCAAAATAAATGTGCATGTTTGGCTTAGGAATAGGGTGAGTTAGACCAAGTTGACTCAAACCAGGGAGACCCAAGAACCCGTCAACCGACAGGACGGACCGAGGTGTCTAAGGACTTCTCCAAACCGTAACCGAACCCTTTCTCAGAATCTTAATGCGCAGACCACCTAATAGATATCCTTTAAGCATCCAGGTGTCTGTCTGCACGCCATCAGGCAGTAGCGACTCCTAATTCCCCTCTCCCCCTACATCGCATGCGCCCTCGCAAGTCGAAGTGCGCACATAAGGTATGCATTTAATGAGCAACCAGTTTTGGGAGGTTTCAAGTGGTTCGGCCGATTTTTTTTTTCTTTAATATAAGCAACGATTTTGAACAACTTTAATGCGTTGTTTGTTTTTTACTGTTTCTAGGCTTGGTTCCTCCCACGTAGAATATTCTGAAGGAACTCTTATCCTTCACCAACTCTCTCAAGCAGCTTTCTTGGTTCGGCCGAATTTTATTTTTCTTCTTTAATAAGCAACGATTTTGGGTTATCCGTACCTCTACTCCTCCTCCTTCCTTTCTGTGTATCTATCACAATGCAGAGAAAATTTTAAATATTTTAAAAAATTTCTCGATTCCTCGAGGGTATTCTCGAATGTTCTCCAGTCGGCGGTGAAGAAGGCCAATTGTCGGTATTTTAAACTTTAAAATTTTTTTTTTTTAGGGATTTTATGGAGAACGACGAGATTCTCACTTCCTCTAGAATGTTCTGAAATAATTTGGTCGCGATGAAGAAAGCCATCGTTGGTATTTTTCTTCACTCCAGAATCTAAACCCCGTATGATCTTCACAGTTGACGAAGCTCTCAAACTCCTTGAGAACTGACCACTCCGGAGAGGAACGTAATAAAGGAGCTCTTGGCCTACAAGGAAATGAAGGCTATCAAGAAGTAGAAGATGAACCCCAGAAGTTCCGCCGGCGAGATCAACTGCCAGAACGTCGTCACCGCGAACGCGCCAGACAAAAATATTATCGGCGGAATTGCAACGAAAGAGTGAGACGTAAGGCGAGAGGCGATAAGCGTTGTAAGTAATCTCTCTCATAAAGATGTATCGTTCTTGGAGGAAGATGAGAAGAGCGTCCACGCAGATGTAGAATGATGTCGACACCGCAAAAGCGAAGAAACCCAATTGTTCTTGGACATCTCTGGGTCACCTTGAACAATCTAACGGCGGCGGCTATTACACACGTGCCGAATAACAAGCAGGAGTTCCCGATCTGTGAAGGGGTGGAGGACTTGCTGCCGCTGGTGATGTCGTTGTGCAATGGTGAGTCAGATTTCTACTGCTGCAGGACCCGAAGCTGGTCCGGCGTATGAGCAAAGATATAACCTTGAGTTTTATAAGCTCACATTTTTTGTTTTCTGGACAGGGAGAGTCAAATTCATCAGCAAATGTATTAATAGAAAAGGGTTCTCAAGGACAAAGCGTTATTTTGGAGATCTAGGAAAAACTGTAAGTTTTATATTATTTTAAAATTGCTAAGATGAAAATTTGCTATAGAATTATCTTTGCTGAGATGATTAGGTGGGTGATCGTACTGCAGATGAAAACTGCCGGGTCTAATGTACTCTTTGATGCCATCACTGAAATATCAGACTCTGTTCTGAAGGGGCAAAAACAAGAGGTTTTAATGGAGTGGTAATTTTTCGTTTGTTCTTTGGGGACAAAAACTCATTTGCATTCAACTAATTCAGTGTTCTGCAATTAATGAATTTAGTAAATTTGATTATGGAATATATGGTTATGATATTTTGGGTGATTATTATGGTTAGGTGAATGGCTTTCACTAAGGAATATTGAAATTGGCAATGGAGCCATCGCTTTTAGGAAATACTTTTGATGTCTCTGATTTTTGAATGTAGCTACATATGCATATTATCATATATATGATGTTATTTGTTTTTGTTGGTACCATTCCTATGTTAAGTGCAATTTTATGTGTAATGTTGTACAAGTTTTTCATATGTTTGGATTTGGGTTTGCTTTTTTTAAAGTGTTTGATTCTTAATGAGTTTTTTAATATATTTTTAATAAGTTCGTAATACTTGAGTTAGTGCGCATCAAAATAGGTTTTGTGAAAACCCGAATACGAATCCCATCTTCGTTAAAAAAAGATGAAAACCAAATCACCATGTGTATATATATTACAAACCACAATTTGGTTCTAAAGAGTTTCATTCAGTTTATAAATTGAACCATCCTTATGGTCGGTCTAATTTAAATGTGCATGTATTTAACCAAAACAGTAACCCTTTTATACAAACTTTGATTATATTTTCTAATTTCTTAATCCGTCCTTTACAATATCGCTTTGCTACCTAAAATGCCCGTGCATCGCACGAGCTGCCTACTAGTGAATAATGAGAAGCAAACCATAAGTCACTGCCTTCGACAGGTGCACAAACCTGGCATCTAATCTCCGAAGAAAAAATCAAAGATCATCAAAAAGTGAACGGGTCAAATGAGGAATCAGAAAGCTATAAATTTATTATTTTCTTTAAATTCTGCACTCTCAATCGTTCCAACATTAATCAGTACCGTATTGGTCGATCTTCCACTGTTCCTGGAGAAGACGCTCATCAGACAGGAAGATGTTAGCCTTCAAATGACCCTTGTCAACCGGTTCATCCGGTCCCAGTACAACCGGGGTAAGGTTCTGGTCCAAATGCTCATCAAACAGGAAAATGTTAGAGAAAATAATTCATAACTAGTTATTTTACCTGTGCTATTATAGGGCTGTCAACGAGCCAAGCTAGCTCCATTCAAGCTCAGGGCCCTATTTTTAAGCTTGTGAGCCGAACTTGAGCCTAAAAAAGAACTCGTTAATTTAATGAGCCTGAGCCAAACTTGAGTGGGCTCAGCTTGGTTAAAGCTCGCCTCGTTATATATATTTCTTAATATATGTTGTGATATATAATTAATGCATTTTAACTCATAATTAAATAGTATTCTATAGTTTCTAGGTTCTCAAGGACTAACGCATCTTCAAGTACTAACAAGAAAGTAGGAGTCATACTTTTTTAGCTTCAGTTATTTGCTTCTTTCTAAAAAATTATTTAGTTTTTTTCATTTATATTATTCTTTGTTATTATGATTACATGAGTAAAATTTTCTTTTTTCTTTGGATTCTATTAATTCTTAATGTTTGATAGAGAAAGGACACATTGACTATGGATAAAGAAACCTTAGCTTCTTTTTTTTTCTATGGACTTTATTTTTTTTTTTTCAATCTTTCATTTTTTTTCCAATTTCTTAATATCTTTGTACACATGAGATATACTATGAATTGGCACTTTATACATTTATGACTTCTTTTAAGATTTTTTTTTTTATATTTTTTTTAGAATGAATATTTGTTGATCATACGATGTATATTGGTATTATTTTCCTTCACATGAGCATAGGTTGAAGTCAATTTTAGTGAGTCGGGCCTTTTGTGAGCATAGCCTTTAATGAGCTAAGCTTTTGCGAGCTGAGCCTGAGCTCAAGAATTTTAACGAGCTTGAGCCAAGCCTCAGCCCAAAATTTTTGAAAGAGCCTAAACCGAGCCTAAGCCTTGCCCAAACTACTGTTACCATGTATAAGCATGCCAATAGTTTGTTTATAGTCCAAGATTTTGATGGCAATAATTACTTATATCATTAAATATTTTTTTGGCAGGATTCAATATTTTGCTGGCCGTTTTTAATTAAATTTATGGGTAGCACATTTTGGCGGTATATATGTTAAATAATTGACCAATAATTTAAAGGGAAAATTACCGTACGGTCTGATTTTTCATTAAAAAAGTCTTTTTGATCTATACCTTTCACTGTATGACAACTGCAGAACTTTTTTAAAAAGTTTTTGACCATTTAGGCCTCCACGTTAACATCTCCTCCTCTCTAAGTGAAAGAAGACAAATTTGCCCTCATCAACCCGTGAACCAATCTTTAATCACTAAACCAGTCAACCCTTACATAAACAAAAATGGTCCCTCTTATTTCATTAGACTTACATCCCAAAACCAAACCAATCGTCCAAACCCTCCTCCCTTCTCCACATGGCCGACCTTCTTCTTCATTATTCCGACGAGAGCAACCAGCGGCGTGATCTACTAGCGGCAGTGAGGTCCTTCTCCCTTTTTCTCCCCATTCTCTACTTCACATTGTCTTCATTCAAAACCCTTTATCTTTCAAGTTCTTCTATCGCTTCCATTGATTGATTCCATTCAAGTTCGTCGGAGAAATTTTTTTTTTTTTTTTTTGGTTGGGTTTGATTGAAATTTACACAAATTATATATATTATCGTCCACGATACATCTACAATAGCAGCTTGGGCATGACAGCCGTGCACATCGCAGTCTCGGTGATTTCACGATAATTATGATGTGATGATGGGAAAATTACTTTGGCGTGCCTGAATTTCTGTAAAATTAATTTTACATTTTGGAAGTGACGAACCAAGGACAGGTAAATTACAACTACAAGAAAAGTCAGGCCTCTCACTGCTTCTTTTATATTCTCAATCAACTATGTCTTATCTTTGGGTGTTCGGTAGTGAGGAACTAATGCAGGACCACCCGTTCACATCCCGCTTTGTTTTCTGTGTCAAAAACTCCCCAGCCAAGTTAAAACAGAAAACGATGATTTTAGCAACTATGAGTTGGGTGTTCGGTAGTGAGGAACCCAAAGACAACTGCTTTTAAATTATTCTCAATTAACTATGACTTGGCCGTTGAGTTTTTGACAAAATAGAAATACTCATGCCTAGAGATCTTTGGATGGTTCATGGCTCCGGTAAAGTATAGTATACAAGTTTTGACAAACCTTACACTTATGACTAGAGAACTTTGGATCCAAACGAAGATCTCTTATATATAGACGTGGGGCTTTGATTTCATCTCCTATAAGTCGATTTTTGTTGCCCAAAAAACCACACCCAAAAAAAAGGGGTAAAGGAAAATTTTAGCTCTTGCTGGAATAACGAAGAAGAAGGTCGACCAAGTGAAGGAGGGGTTTGACGATTGGTTTGGTTTTGGGATGTAATTGAAATGAAATAAGAGAGGCCAGTTTAATTTATTCAAGGGTTGACTGGTTTAATGATTAAAGAATGGTTCATTGGTTGAAGAGGGCAAATTTGTATCCTTTCACTTAGAGTGGAGGAGATGCTGACGTGGAGGCCTAAATGGTCAAAAACTTCTTAAAAAAGTTCTACCGTTGTCATAAAGTAAAAGGCATAGATCAAAAAATCTTTTTAAATGAAAAATCAGACCATACGGTAATTTTCCCTAATTTAAAAAAGTACAAAAACATAGAAAAAAGTAATCAGAAAAATGTACTTTTTAAATAAGAAAAAATATTTTTTTTTATTTAAGAATTTAGACAATAGATATATGTTCTTGGATGAAATATTGATTTTGGCTGATAATTGAGAATGAGTATACATATATTTAATTTAAATAATGAGTTACTTTTGGATAATTATAAATTAATGATAATTTTTGAAAATAATTGAGAATTAGTTTGGGAGTAATCTCTATCAATTTAAATTAATGATACTTTTTGATAATTAACCTGATTAAAATAATAAAGAGAGACATCTTTTGTAAACAGTAAAATGACACTCATTCTCAATTATTTAAAAAATGTATCACTGCTTTCAAATTACTGAGAATTAGATGACTGAATATAGATTATTTTTTAAGAATATCATGAAAACCAATTTTCCCCGCGTAAAACCAATTTCCCTAGAAATTTATCAGATGAGAATGGTTGTGGCATATTTTTTAAGAAATTTATCACGTGAGCATTAGGTCTCCTTATCGTTTTGTTAAAAATAGTTATAGATTTATTGGGCTTACGTTAGAGATATATATGAATCAATATATTAATTATTATTAATTATAGTTAAGATAACTAATCACATAAAAATAACGTGATTTGTTTATGATATATTAATTAATTAAACAAAACTCAAGATAACGTTAAAGATAAATACGAACCAATATATTAATTTCTACATTAATATGGTTAAGATAATTAATTAGGTTAAAGATAACGTGGGACCCAAAAGTGCCATTGGATGAGAAAAGAGGCCACGTGGAAGTAATATATATTTCTTAAGAAATTATTGATTTTAAATAAATTATTTTAATGTAGGCCCAAAAGGACCATTGGAGAAAGAAGGGGATGTCCACGTGGAGGAGAGAGAAGTTAGTGTTTCAGGACTCCAATATATATATATGATTGGAGAAAGATATCATGTTTATAAGAAATTTTTATTTTAAATAAATTATTATGATGTGGGGCTGCCATTCGAGAAAGAAGGGTCAGCTTGTACTTTGATGTGGGATTGCAGAAATAGGTGTTTCTGTACTTAGGGTTGCTTAACAGGCCGGCTTGGCACAGCACAGACACGATTTGCCTGTGCCTAGTTCGCTGCGGGCCGGTCCGTCAAGGAAAACCCAGGCACGGCCCAACCCATGGCATGGCTAGGACTGGGCCATGCCGGGCTCACGAGCTTGGGTCCTTTTTTGCAAAAAAAAAAAATTTGAAGAAAATGGAAAAAATGTAAAAAAATTTAAATAAATTAATTATTATAAGTATAAGCGCAAAACTTTTCAAATACGACAATACTTATACATAATACACGTGCACAAATAATACTACATCACTATAGTATGAGCACATCCCAACTGGGTTGGCACCCACTCATCTATTTTTCATTTGCAGTTTCAAAATTTTTACAATGTAGAACTGTGAGACATGGGAAAAAATCTATCTGAATGATTTCCTCAATCATCACACGGGATTAAATTAAACAAAGAGTCGCCATCATTCAATTTAGGTGTGAATGGACACCAAAATATTAAATAAGCACAAAAGGCAAATTTTAGGGCAAAATATCCCTCCTAAAAAAAACAACCAGAGATGGGTAAGGGGATTAAGTTATGAACAGGGGAAGGTGTTAGGCACCCCTATTCATCCACATAAGGTGGTTGCCAAGTATTGTTCATGTTTAAAATAAAGGAAAAAGCTTGCTATAAAAATCACACAAAATCACAAAAAGGCAAAAATATATGGTTTTTTCATATGAATAGTCTGATTGATCCAGAACTATCAAACATGATCATACCATTCCTAGGGTTTCATGATCAAAACAAAATTGAGATAAAATCAAATAAAATCAATTTTAAAGTGAAAAATCCAAAAATCTGGCTTCAAGTCAAAATTCTAGAAATCTAGAAAAATATGATTTTTATAAAATATTTCAAAATTGAACTTGAATAGTCCAGGACATAGATAAAGCCCAAATTTCACATTAAATCTGAAAATCAAAACCAAAAATACCCACGTTGATGAAAAACACCAAAAGGGGAGAATTTAGACCGTAGGGTCTTCTCTCAATAATGAAAAACAATTTAAAAACCATCTCATGAAACCATAGAATTTACTTTCAGGCTTCTGGATCCAGATCTACCATATTGATCATGATAAATCCAAGATCTTAGCCTAAAACCACAAAAATCACGAAAACAGTGCTGTAGGTGCAAAAGTGGCAAAAATCCAAATTTTAGCAAAAATAGGGGATCTCATGCTATAAACATCATAGATTCATGTTATTCATTCAGATTCATCATAAAAACAATTAAACATGATCAGGATATTTAAAATAGCCACATCTCACAGATTAGAGCACATGGGGGTCTACCCTACGGATCCACCTGTTCTCTTTTCTCCTAGCTCTCTCTTCACGTTTTACGGCTAGAGAGACTCTTGAGGTACTTTGAGATAGGTTTGGTTATACAAACACAATCAAAGGCCTTATTCTAGAAAAGAGGAAAAAAACAGATATGGGGTTCTATTCTAGGGATCCACCTGTTCCCCTTTCCCCTAGTTCTCTCTTCACGTTTTACGGCTAGAGAGACCCTTGAGGTACTTGGAGGCAGGTTTAGGAATACAAAAACAGATATGGCCTTATTCTACAGCAATAGAGATGATCCTATTACTTCTAGAATTGAAGACAGAAAATAAAAGGGATAGGGGACTTACCTGGATTGAGCAGGCAGAGCAGCAGGGATTCCTTTCCTTCTCTTGGAGCTTTTGATTCTTCAAAATTTCGTGGCCTTTAGCTAGAGGAGAGAGCCTCTATTTATAGACAAACCCAGGGGTATGGTTGGTCCAAGGTTTGGCAAGATAGAGTTTCAGTTTGAGTTAAACACAAGATCATGCCAATCCTTTATCCACAAGGATAAATGAGATAATTCGAACAGATAAATAAGAGAATTCGCTTATCTAAGAGAGATATTTGGGTGCAGATAAGGCTCAAAAATCAAAAAGGTAAAATTCGCACAAAGACCCTCGTGCCCGTATATATATTACGGTCGCGCCCTGCCCGTATTATTAATACGGGCACGCCGTGACCGTATATCAACTGCAGGTATGACCAGTCCGTAAACAAAATACGGTCATGACCAGTTTGGCCAGATTTTACACTTTTTTGCCTTGTTTCAAATCCCAATTAATATTTTCAATTATTTTCTCATTTTTAGTGCAATTTGGGGTGTCTACAGCTGCCCCCTCTTTGCTGGTAATTGGAACCAATTACAAGCAGAGAGCAAAACAGACCCACCAATTGCACTTTCTGAGACTTTTGTCTAACCAATTGCACTTTGCAAGGATCAAATGGATGATTTTATAAAAAAAGAATTGATTGCGGAAGATTTGCTAAGAAGTCCCTCAGCTTAAGGGCCAAATCCTCCTCTCTCCTCTCACTGAGCACTTGTGGGCTATGAAGTGAGATTTGAGACAAAAGTTTTAAACAAAAGTGGGTAAGGTGGCAATCCTTGCAACTTACAACTAATATAAACATTAATCTCCCAAAAAGTGTGGAGAAAATGATGAAAAAGACAATTTTTCTGGGTGGCCTGCAGTTGTAGTATAATTAACAGCAAAGAACAGACACAACTCAAAATTACACATTTGAAAGACATCTCATTAATTGAACTTGCTTTGGTCAAAAAAATGAGTGATAAAAAACATGGATTTGAAGATAGCCAATGAAACCCCTGCTTGAAGTCTGATGGAGTGGCGTCTCTTCCTTATCTCAGATTTCTTGGAGCTCTCGTGGCTATGAAAAGAAATCTGAGACAAGCAAATTTTGAAAAGAATGTGGATTTAAAATTGACCACTGCAAACTCAATTGATTTTGATGTTTTTCACTTTTTTGAATTTTCCTGATTGATTTTCTTATTTGATATACCTGAGTGTCATTTGATGCCCGAACCTGTGCTTGAATATTCTGCAACTTGCTTTTGCTTCTTTATCTTCTTGCTCTCTCAATAACAATGTATGTGCCCTTATTGCCCATAACCTGTCTTCATGCTTTTTAATTGTCCAAGTGAATGCCCTCATCTTGATTGATGGATCATGATCTGTTGATCTAACCTCATGCCTTTACAACCCATGATCTGTCTTTCATGCCTTCTTGCTGCCCCAGTAAAATCTTTCTTCATGATTGAAGAATTGGGAACCCTTGTTTAATGGAGAAAACATGCCATTGCTTCGAAGCCTTTTTTTTTTCTTTCAAATTCGAAGACTAAAGCTTGATTGCTTCTTCCAGATGTTGGAATTCATTCCAATGAAAACTCAGAAGGAAAAATACTGAGCATGCCCCAGTTTTGATTGCTTGAAGAAGTACTTGCCCCTCAGTAGAGATGATCCTCTTTTTTCCTTTTTCCCTTTTTTTTTTCTTTTTTTCTTTTTCTCTTTTTTTTCTCTCTTTTTTTTTTTTTTTTTTTTAACCTTTGCCAAAAAGAAACCCTAATAGAAGAATGCAAACGCAAAAAATAAGAAAATAGGTTTTATAATAGTGGCCTCAGAATTTTCTAATGCTTGCAAAACCAATGTTTTATGAAAAGATATAGATTCTCATCATAGGCCAAAAATATATATTTTTTCTTTTTGTGCCCCTTTTTTTTTTTGAAAAATGATCCAATCATTTATTAGCATATAGTCCAAAAGAATTAAAATCAAGTTGAATAATGAGAAGATTATTTCAGAAAATGAAGAAAGACCAAAATAAGCCTTCGGAACCTTTAGAATCATTCCCATGACCATCGGCTTGTCAATTGATGCTCCAGATATGACGACTCTTTCAATCTGACTATTTTGCCCCAGTCTAGAAAGACATTTCCTTCATCCAATTAAAGAGCAATTGTTTCTCCATTGTATCCATGATATGAGACTTTATGACTTCAATTTCAACAACAATTTCCTAATGGCAATTTTGATGGCCATCCTTGTTCACAGAGGCTTCATACCATAGTTCTAATTGTGTTGCTTCAGTCTTGAAAAGAGACTTTTCCTCAATCACTTGAAGAGTGACTGTATCTCAAAATAACCACCAACATGAGGACTTCATCTAGATCTATGCCAATTTTGGATTTTCCTCTCTAACAATTTCCTTCTTGTAAATAGCTGATTATTTGCCATGTAGCGCCCTTTCGGGTTTTCACTACATTTTCTCCATTTTTTCCTTTTTTTTTCTTCTTCTTTTTTCTTTTTTTTTTTAATCCTTCATCACCAGCAACTATGTAGTCAAAGCTGCCTTAATTCAAAATTTCTTAATCAAAGAGGACTTATGAATGGGACGAAACGAAGGCTTGGTGTTAGTTTAGAAAGAAAAGGAATAAAAGGCTCAAATACCATATGATCAAATGGGTTAACTGAAATTGTAATTTTTAAGGCATTTCTTCCCTTGGAATGAATACAAAATTGCTCTCAGTAATGAAGTTCTTCCCTCAATTTGATTTCTTCATTTGAAACTTATTCTCCAGTATTGAACTTCTTTTTTTTCCATTCTTTTCTTCACAATTTTGAAGACATTCTCCAAATAGTATTTGATTATCTTTTTTTTCTTTCTTTTTCTTTTTTTTTCATTTCTTTGCCCCATTTTCTGAAAACATATTCAAAATCCCTTTTGAACTTCAATAATTGTCCCTTCATTCCCTTTTTTTATACCTTAATAAATTTGCCCCAGTGTAGGGTTACAATTCTCAGTTTAGGTTACTTGGAAAAATGTAT
The DNA here is from genome assembly GCA_947561395.2 of Buxus sempervirens. NCBI lineage: Eukaryota > Viridiplantae > Streptophyta > Magnoliopsida > Buxales > Buxaceae > Buxus > Buxus sempervirens. Next base: position 14,705,227 of record OX387182.1, read on the forward strand.
CAAGCTCAAAGGGTCTAACTAGGGATTTCAAAATTTTTGAGGATATAAGAAAGAAAGGCCTCTTATCATTTTAAGAAAAGTTCGAATTTTCAGACTTGGTAGAGTTGCACTACATGACAGGCTCAGGATTTTTTTCTTCTTTTTTTTTTCTTAATCACCTTCTATCAAAATAAAAGAATCTTCAAATAGAACCTCTATTATGAACAAGTTCTTCACCTTTTGATCAATCTTTTGAATTTGGATTCTTTCCATCAAATGATGCCCAATTCTATTTCCAACGAAAATGTCAAATCTTCTCCCATATTTTCAAGTGCAAAGCCCCAAAATTTCTTCAAACAATATTCTCAACTTCCCTTTGAACGAATCAGCAAGTGATGCGATCCTTTCTGTATTCTAATGAAAAAACTTCAAATCTTCTTCTATCTTTTCTGTTGAAGACTGTGGGTCATCTTTGGTTCCAAAGGCCATAAAATTGGTCACTTCATAATTTTGCAGAATATTCTTCTCATGACACTTAAAAAGATTTGAATTTTCACATAAAATGTCTTTTCTTCGATTTTGGTCTCAAAATTGAGCCCAATGTCAAAGTCATATTCAACTCAATGAAATTCAATAAGAGATATGATTCATAAGTAAAAGGACCTTGCTGAAAACTTTTTTTTTCTAGAAAAATGTTAAAGGGAAAAATTTTTTTTTTTTTTTGAAGAGCCTTTATTAAAATCACTTCCTGAGAACAAGGCTCCTTAGGATCCTCAGGAAATGTGCATTCTTCTTATGCAGGTTTATTTTCAGAGAACGTGGGAGTTCGAAAACTGCCCCTGTTCTCAAAGGCAAAAGTTGACTTCTCTCCCTTTTTCAGATAATTCTTTTCTCTTGCTGAGTAAGGTAAGCCTTCCTGCTCATAACCAGGAGCATTTCTTTCAAGATAAACCCTGACTGTTGGACCAATAGGAGCGATAAGCTGAGAATGGTCAAATCTTCTTTCTCTAGAGAAAATTGCCCCTATTGCATTTGAGCTGCCTGCCCCATTGTTATCGGTAGGTGGGATGGGAGTGACTGAATTGAATGATAAAGAGTTATTATCCAGCAAATCCTGAATTGCATGCTTTAGGGCCAAGCAACGATCTGTGGTATGCCCTGGACTACTCATATGATATTCACAAATTGCAGATGGATCATAACCCTTCCCTTTGCTTGCATGAGGATTTGGCAACCTCAAAGTCACATAACCCTTCTGAAGTAAGGTAGGCAAAAGTTCAGATGGTCTCATAGGCAGTTTAGAAAATTCCCTTCTCTTCCTTACTTCTGTTTCCTCCTTCATAGGTTGTGCAAAAGGGACATTAATTTGGATAGGCAGCAAAGGAACTTGATGGGTTGGCTTGATAGGAGGTGGATAGGCATTGATTTGAAAGGGTTCCCTAGGAAGTTGCACCATATTCACTCATGCTTCTCTCCTTTCTTCATTCCTTATTCTTCCATTACCATTCTCCTTTTTTTGTGTAGAGAAAGTGGTGGAAGCTTCCTGGTTCAACACTGCAGAGTAATCAGCTATTTTCCCAGACTTGATCCCATCTTCAATTCTGTCTGCCACTTGCACTAGGGCAGCAAAGTTGGTGGTAGTTTGACCCACCAGGTGACTATAAAATGGTTGCCCCAAGGTCATGATGAAAGTTGAAATCATTTCTGGTTCTCCCAAGGGTGGCTTGACTTGTGCAGCCAACTCCCTCCACCTTTTAGCATATTACCTTATGGTCTCATCATTTCTCTTTGTCATCCTCATCATGTCATACCGGTCTGGCACGATCTCCAAGTTAAACTTGTATTGTGCCAAAAAGGAATCTGCTAAATCCTTCCACCTTCTTATTTTCCCATGATCCAAAGTGGTAAACCACTTCAAAGCAGCTCCAGTTAAACTCCTTTGGAAAAGTTGAATTAGTATGCCGTCATCCCGGCCAAACTGGCATAAAGCCCCGCAGTATAACTTCAAATGGCTCATTGGGCAGCCAGTGCCATCATATTTATCAAAATCTGGGCATTTAAACTTGGCCGGTAGACATACATCGGGGTATAGGCACAGATCTTCAAAATTGGTGCCCCCAAAGTTACGTATCCCTTTCACCTCCCTTAGCTCGTCCTGAATAATCTCCAGCCTATGCATGAACTTCTTTTCCATCTCATCCCTCATTCTCTCTTTTTCCTTCTCTTTCTCAGACTCAACCGTCTCCTCCCTGATCAGTATAGGTTCGGGGGTAGGTTCAGAAATGGGTTCAGGAATAGGTTGAACCGGAGGTGGAATATTGATTTGAGGTGGAGGTGCTTTGTTAGAAGTGGAGGCTTGGTTCTGGGCTTGGACTTGTTCGGCCTGCACTGATAGTATGTTCTCTAGCATTCGGGCTAGTCCTGCCACCTGCTCCTGAAGCAGGACTAAATCTAGGTGAAGAGCATCAGCTTCAGTCTCAATGGGATTCATGGCGCGAGCTCTTGATCTGGTTACAGGAGCTATGATTGCAAGTGTATTTGGTACCTGGCAAAAATAAAGGGAAAATATCAGTGACAATTTAATCTCCTTCACATGCCTATGTATGCCTATATGCAAGCTGGGTGAACACGAGTTTGGATTTGTTTCATTCTTTATTTGCTTCTTTTCCCTTTTTTTTTTTTTGAATTGTTGGAATATTCTAGGGCTTCCAACAGATCCCGAAAAGAGAAAAAGATCTGAAATTCAAAGGCTTTCAGAGGCCCAAAGAAATTTTTGGAAAAAGTCTGAAATTCAAAGGATTTCAGAGGCCCAGGGATATTTTTGAAAAAAGTCTGAAATTCAAAGGCTTTCAGAGGCCCAAGGATATTTTTGAAAAAAGTCTGAAATTCAAAGGCTTTCAAAGGCCCAAAGGATATGTGTCTATAATTCAGATGCTTATAGACGGCCCAAAGAAATTATTTGTCTAAAATTCAGAGGCTTTTAGACGGCCCAAAGGATATGTGTCTATAATTCAAAGGCTTATAGACGGCCCAAAGAAATGATTGTCTAAAATTCAGAGGCTTATAGACAGCCCAAAAAAAATGATTTGTCTAAAATTCAGAGGCTTTTAGACAGCCCAAAGAAATGATTGTCTAAAATTCAGAGGCTTTTAGACAGCCCAAAAAAAATGATTTGTCCAAAATTCAGAGGCTTTTAGACGGCCCAAAGGATATATGTCTATAATTCAGAGGCTTATAGACGGCCCAAAGAAATGATTTGTCTAAAATTCAGAGGCTTTTGGACGGCCCAAAGGATATGTGTCTATAATTCAGAGGCTTATAGACGGCCCAAAAAAGGTTTGTTGGAATATTCTAGGGCTTCCAACAGGTCCCGAAAAGGAAAAAGGATCTGAAATTCAAAGGCCCCAAGGAGTTTTTGAAAAAAAATCTGAAATTCAAAGGCTTTCAGAGGCCCAAAGAGTTTTTGAGAAAAAGTCTGAAATTCAAAGGCTTTCAGAGGCCCAAAGAAATTTTTGGAAAAAGTCTGAAATTCAAAGGCTTTCAGAGGCCCAAAGAGTTTTTGAGAAAAAGTCTGAAATTCAAAGGCATTCAGAGGCCCGAAAGTTCTGAAATTCAAAGGCTTTCAGAGGCCCAGGATTTTTGAAAAAATCTGAAATTCAAAGGCTTTCAGAGGCCCAAAGAGTTTTTGAGAAAAAGTCTGAAATTCAAAGGCTTTCAGAGGCCCAAAGAGTTTTTGAGAAAAAGTATGAAATTCAAAGGCTTTCAGAGGCCCGAAAGTTCTAAAATTCAAAGGCTTTCAGAGGCCCAGGATTTTTGAAAAATCTGAAATTCAAAGGCTTTCAGAGGCCCAGGAGTTTTTTGAGAAAAAAAGTCTGAAATTCAAAGGCTTTCAGGGGCCCAAAAGAGAAAGGTCTGAAATTCAAAGGCTTTCAGAGGCCCGAGGGTTTTTGAGAAAATGTCTGAAATTCAAAGGCTTTCAGAGGCCCAAGGATTTTTGAGAAAAAGTCTGAAATTCAAAGGCTTTCAGAGGCCCAGGAGTTTTGAAAAAGTCTGAAATTCAAAGGCTTTCAGAAGCCCAAGGAACCTTTCTCTCACATTTTTTTATTCAATTATTTTTTTTTTGAAGCATTTTATTCAAACTTGTTTCCCTTTATCATTATTTAAAGGTTAAAGGAAGATTTTAGTGGGAAAAACTGATTAAAGTTGAATATCCCGAGAAAACCGTATACACAGTACGGTCCAGCCCTGCCCGTATTCAAATTACGAGCAAGCCGTGACCGTATGCACTTCACGGGCGAGCCTAGCCCGTATAACCAATACGGGCAAGCCCAGCCCGTGTACTAAATGCGGTTTTACGAAACCCTGTTATGTTTTTCCAGTTCTTACATTGTTTGATCACTTTCATTGTTCATCCAAACGTACGGTTCACCCATTGCAGAGCTTCTAAACTGTCCCAAAGTGGACTTTGGCCTTTTTGCTAAAACACATGCTTGGGAGGGCACATGTACCCTCCAAATTGACATCATACTCAAGAATTTGATACCCTTTTGTTGCCTCTTGTGTGTACATAGGGTAGGATTGATTCTAAACAGAGTTAGAAACTCTTCCTATGGGCTGCACCAACTTTTAGAAAATATGCATATTTTGGGACCAATTTTATCCCAAACCCATGGGTACCATGACACCCCTATGACATGAAAATAATGCAAAACAATAGGATTACCTTGTTACCTTGTTTACCTTGAATATAGCATCCGCATTATGCCCTGGTTTGTAAGCCATGCACACGGCCTTCCCACAATCATACAAACCCATATTCCCACGGAATTGTGTACTTTAGCTAAAAACGTGTAACTCCACCTTCAAGCGTAGGGGTTTTGGGTTTTGGCTTAATGGCAACTTAGCACTCAAGCCTAGTGATGACCAGAATCCCAGATCCACATTATCATCACATCATTAGCTCAAAGTTCTAAGGTGAATGTTTTCACTTTCGCTTTCCGAAGTATCGACCTCGTTGCGCCAAGCTACACACATTCGGGTTCAACTTCCTATAGGTTAAAGGTAGGCCGTGTAAAAAAATAAAAGGTGCACAGTGCATTGTAAACATAGGTTACATTCACAACGTCCCAAACCCTTGCCACTCTTTTCGCAGCCATGCATAAACAAACCAAGGCATAATAGGAAAGCATATTTAAAATAAACAAGTAAATAAAGCAATCCTATAGCACCCAAAACATGCTCATAAAAAATTATCTATCATGCAAACATATGATCATGTTATACACCCAAAATCATCATGGAGATCATGCTGAAAATTAAAATATGCTATCATAAAAATATAGCAAGAAATAAGCATAGTTCATCAAAACGGACCTCCCCTACGCATGTTTGTAGAAACAATCCTATAAATCAAAATTAAACATGTTTCTACCCCCATGAATTCTTAAGCAATAATTCAAATTTAAAACATACCCAACATGCTTAAGAACACAAAATAGCAAGCAAATCAAAAAAATCAAAAACATGAACAAACACCAAAAGGCTGAAATCCACAAGTCCCCAGCAGAGTCGCCAGTTGTGAGACATGGGAAAAAATCTATCTGAATGATTTCCTCAATCATCACACGGGATTAAATTAAACAAAGAGTCGCCACCATTCAATTTAGGTGTGAATGGACACCAAAATATTAAATAAGCACAAAAGGCAAATTTTAGGGCAAAATATCCCTCCTAAAAAAAACAACCAGAGATGGGTAAGGGGATTAAGTTATGAATAGGGGAAGGTGTTAGGCACCCCTATTCATCCACATAAGGTGGTTGCCAAGTATTGTTCATGTTTAAAATAAAGGAAAAAGCTTGCTATAAAAATCACACAAAATCACAAAAAGGCAAAAATATATGGTTTTTTCATATGAATAGTCTGATTGATCCAGAACTATCAAACATGATCATACCATTCCTAGGGTTTCATGATCAAAACAAAATTGAGATAAAATCAAATAAAATCAATTTTAAAGTGAAAAATCCAAAAATCTGGCTTCAAGTCAAAATTCTAGAAATCTAGAAAAATATGATTTTTATAAAATATTTCAAAATTGAACTTGAATAGTCCAGGACATAGATAAAGCCCAAATTTCACATTAAATCTGAAAATCAAAACCAAAAATACCCACGTTGATGAAAAACACCAAAAGGGGAGAATTTAGACCGTAGGGTCTTCTCTCAATAATGAAAAACAATTTAAAAAACCATCTCATGAAACCATAGAATTTACTTTCAGGCTTCTGGATCCAGATCTACCATATTGATCATGATAAATCCAAGATCTTAGCCTAAAACCACAAAAATCACGAAAACAGTGCTGTAGGTGCAAAAGTGGCAAAAATCCAAATTTTAGCAAAAATAGGGGATCTCATGCTATAAACATCATAGATTCATGTTATTCATTCAGATTCATCATAAAAACAATTAAACATGATCAGGATATTTAAAATAGCCACATCTCACAGATTAGAGCACATGGGGGTCTACCCTACAGATCCACCTGTTCTCTTTTCTCCTAGCTCTCTCTTCACGTTTTACGGCTAGAGAGACTCTTGAGGTACTTTGAGATAGATTTGGTTATACAAACACAATCAAAGGCCTTATTCTAGAAAAGAGGAAAAAAACAGATATGGGGTTCTATTCTAGGGATCCACCTGTTCCCCTTTCCCCTAGTTCTCTCTTCACGTTTTACGGCTAGAGAGACCCTTGAGGTACTTGGAGGCAGGTTTAGGAATACAAAAACAGATATGGCCTTATTCTACAGCAATAGAGATGATCCTATTACTTCTAGAATTGAAGACAGAAAATAAAAGGGATAGGGGACTTACCTGGATTGAGCAGGCAGAGCAGCAGGGATTCCTTTCCTTCTCTTGGAGCTTTTGATTCTTCAAAATTTCGTGGCCTTTAGCTAGAGGAGAGAGCCTCTATTTATAGACAAACCCAGGGGTATGGTTGGTCCAAGGTTTGGCAAGATAGAGTTTCAGTTTGAGTTAAACACAAGATCATGCCAATCCTTTATCCACAAGGATAAATGAGATAATTCGAACAGATAAATAATAGAATTCGCTTATCCAAGAGAGATATTTGGGTGCAGATAAGGCTCAAAAATCAAAAAGGTAAAATTCGCACAAAGACCCTCGTGCCCGTATATATATTACGGTCGCGCCCTGCCCATATTATTAATACGGGCACGCCGTGACCGTATATCAACTGCAGGTATGACCAGTCCGTAAACAAAATACGGTCATGACCAGTTTGGCCAGATTTTACACTTTTTTGCCTTGTTTCAAATCCCAATTAATATTTTCAATTATTTTCTCATTTTTAGTGCAATTTGGGGTGTCTACAAGAACGTTTCAAAAATAAGCATGAGATCACTAAAACCAGATGAGATCACCAACGTAATCAATATAACCATAATGATAAAGAAACCGACACGAGAAATCTAAAGAGTGATGAACTATACCATGTTGACTGAAGATTCAGACAAGGATTGCATTCGGGAAACATCATATTTCACCCCAGAAACATCAAATCAAGATCACATAGAAGAGCGAATCAGATGGATGAGGAGAGAGAACAGATCTCGAAATACAGTTAAATAAGTCCCATCCATCTGATTCTCTCTTCTGCGTGATCTTTTTTTTTTTTTTTTTTTTTTTGCAAAAACCCACTAAGGCAGGAATAACCTTAGTGGCACTCCAACGGGGGGAGGAGGGCTGAGGCAGACCCTGACCTGTAGATTAATTCCAAAGAAAATGGTACACAGTCACGGGGGGACATAAAGCCGTACCCCTGGAAAACAGTAAGATAAATAAATTATTTCCTAAATGCATACAATCCGGATCGATCCAGAAACAAGCAACCTTTAACTTTAGAAGAAAGGATTCCTTGTGACTCAAAAATGTATTTGGAAGTATTTTCACAGCCTCCATTTGCAAGCGCATCCGCAACAGTGTTAGCTTCTCTATAGATGTGGTGCGCTATCCGATTTTGGGTACTAAGTCTTCCTTTAATTTCTTGCCACCAGAGCATAAGCTTCCATGGGATGGAAGCCTTACCGTTCACCATGTCAACGAGAATTTTTGAATCTGTCTCAATAACTAGCTCTTGTAATCCAAATCTATCAGCCAATCGGAGACCATCCCTTAAGGCAAGTAACTCAGCCATGAGATTAGATTGAAACCAATAGTTAGCAGAAAAAGCTACCAGAAATAAACCTGAATTGTTTCGAATTACTCCTCCACCACCAGAAATTCCTGGGTTCCCCTTAGATGCCCCGTCCACATTTAAGATGAAAGCTGAAGCCCTTTGCCTTAACCAACGAACAATCTGAAATCTTCTGGCTCTAATATATGGGGAGTACAACCGCAGTTGCTCAAGAACTAAGACTCCCTGGGGCTTGCAATTCCGAATAGGTTTTGTAAGATAAGCAATCTCTTGAAGCCAATGATAAACCTTGCTTGTTATTTGCTCCTTTGACATTGGCTCATTTTCAAATCTGCTAATGCATCTGGATAGCCAAATCTCCCAACAGATTAAAAGAGGAGTAGCTTTTAAAAGAAGACCATATTGATAATCAAGATGCCCACTAAACCAGAAAGAAAATTTAGTGGCAAGATCATGCAAAGGATGAAATTGGATTTTGAAGCAATTAGCAAAATGTTCCCAAACAAAACTTGCAATTTCCCCGGACAAAAATAGATGATTCAAAGTCTCCAAATTTTTGGATGAGCAACAATTGCATTGAGAACAAAGTTGAATGCCACTAGCTGTAATTCTGTCATCTGTAGACAGCGCCCCATTCAAAAGCTTCCAAAAAAAGACAGATATCTTTTTTGGGATGTGGTTTACCCAAATGCTTTTGCTCCAAACACAATTATTACCAGATTTTCGGATGAGATTCCAAGCTGATGAAGTGGAAAAAATACCTGATGAAGATGGCTTCCAAAGAGGCTTATCCTTGAGATTGGAGAGCCGAAAATGAATATCCAGAAGCTGAGAGTTGATATCAGGAGGGAGGACGCTGTTAAGAATACCCACATTCAAAGAACCAGTCGGGCTGAGCATATCTGAGACCCTTGCCTCAGCAAGAGGACTGTCTTCATCTTGGGCAAACTCAGAGAGTTTTCCTAGATGGGACCAATGATCATACCAAAAGCTTACTTTACCTTCTTCTATAGACCAGGCTGTGTTTTCGAGAATGACCTCTTTCACCTTTAGGATTGATTTCCATATCTTAGAACTACCACTTCTATCTTGAAGATTCTGAAGATTCCCCGAAGCACAATACTTTGCCCTCATAAATTCAGACCATAAACTATCGCCATGCAAGGCCTTCCAACCCATTTTTATTTGCAAGCTTTTCATAACATCTGAAACCGATTTTATGTCCAGGCCACCTTCTGATTTAGGAAGACAAATCTTCTCCCATCTTAACCAATGCTTCTTAGGACCATGATCAATACTCTCCCCCCAGAAAAAGTTAGCAAATAACCCTTCAATTCTTTTCAAAACAACTTTAGGGAAAGGAATAGCAGACAAAGTGTGAATATGAATACTTGAGAGGACACTTTGAATAAGTGTCACTCTCCCACCATGGGAAAGAGTTTTGGATTTCCAGCCACTAATCCGTTTTTGAAGTTTTTCTAAGATTTCAGAAAACATAGGCATCGAAGAACGACCATGGAAAAGAGGAGCACCCAAGTATTTGATAGGCAAACTTACTTTTCTGATTCCTGACACCGATTGAAGCATGGCCAACCTAGAACTAGAAATTCTTGAAGAAGAAATCAAACCGCTTTTGGACTTGTTCACCTATTGTCCAGATGCTTCCTCGTAAGTCTTAATGAAATTCAAAAGATTCTCAAAAGAAGATTTCTTGCCATTTGTAAAGACAAGGATATCATCTGCAAAGAGGATATGAGACACTTTAAGAGTTATTCTGCCAGAGTGATAGGAACCAATAGAACCTTCCTGGACCATAGAGATCAAACCTCTGCTAAAAACTTCTTCGGCAATGATGAATAACAAAGGAGAAAGACGATCTCCTTGCCTAAGCCCTCTAGAGGATTTAAAGAAACCACACGCCGAGCCTTTGAGAAAAACACTAAACCAGCAGTTGTTTAAGCACCGAGAAATAAGGTTACACCATGATTCAAAGAAACCATACCTTCTGCAAACCTCTATAAGGAAATCCCACTCCATTCTGTCAAATGCCTTTGCCATATCAAGCTTAATAATAATATTATTCCCCAGACATTTTCTGTTGATATCCTGGCATAATTCATGAGCAAGAGATATACTATCCGAGATGCTTCTCCCTTTGACAAAAGCACTTTGTTCTCTACTTATAATGTTGGGAAGAATAACAGAAAGCCTTGTTGCCAGAATTTTTGAGATTACCTTGTAAGAATAATTGCATAGACTGATTGGACGAAAATTTGAAAAAGATTCTGGGTGATCCACCTTGGGAATGAGTACTATATATATGAGAAGCTGTAAAGGAGGTAGGAAGTATGCTATCGTGGAAGAACTCAGAAACAGCTGCCTCTAGATCATCCGCAATGATTTCCCAACAACTCTGATAAAACCATCCTGTAAAACCGTCAGGGCCTGGAGCGCTATCAGGATCAAGCTCAAAGACTGCTTTTTTAATTTCCTCCCTAGAAGGATTGGCAGTAAGTTTCTCATTCATATCCTCATTAAGAATTTTGGGGATGTAACCCAAACTGGCATTTGTGCAATGGGGAGCTGAGGTGAAACAGTTAGAGAAAAAAGAGATTGCTTCATCTTTGATATTCGGGTTATCATTAAACCACTCACTGCCAGTCAACCTATTTTTATGCTTACGAATCTGAAGAGAAGCATGGAAGAATTTTGAGTTCTTATCCCCGTCTTGAAGCCATTTAACTCTGGATTGCTGTCTATAAAGGGTCTCTTGTTGGGATATGCTTTTGATGAATTCTTTCTTATTGAATTGAAGAGAGTCTGCACTTTGCTGGTTCCATTGTATCTGAAGGATATTTTCCAGCTCAGAAATTTTCAAAGAAAGATTCTTTATTCTTATATGAACGTCCCCAAATACTTCCCAATTCCATTTCCGGAGAGCTGCTCTCAATTGCTTCAACTTTCTTGAGAACACAATCATTGGAGAACTCATAATATTAGCATGCCAATTGGACTTCACAAAATCCGAGAAATCATGGTGAGAAATCCACATCTTCTGGAATTTGAACATAGAATGTCCTTGATTCCCAGATGCATGAGAAACAGTTAGAAGAATTGGGCTGTGATCTGAGCATACCCGAGGAAGATGCATTACCTTAAGAGAATCCAATACATTAAGACCCTGATGATTAATCAAAAATCTGTCTAACCGAGCCCAAATTCTTCTTTGACCGGCCTGCTCATTACACCAAGTATATTTATCACCATGGAAGCCCATATCCTTTAATCCTGCACATTGAATGAAATCTTGAAACTCTTGCATCAATCTATTTTTTGGGTTTCTCCCACCTTTTTTATCTTCCACAGATAGAATTGCATTGAAGTCTCCCCCTAGAACCCAGGGAAGGCTTACTGAACTTGAGAAACTCAGCATCTCTTGCCAAAGTTGTCTTCTCTCTAGCACATCACATTTTGCATAGATGAAGGATATTAAATAAGGAGAAAAAGAAACATTATTCCCTGGACTAACAAGAGCAGTAATGTATTGTTCAGAAACAGTTATGAAATCCAAATTCAAGATATCAGACCAGAAAATCCAGATTTTGCTAAAGTGATCTTGACTACAAAAATAGTTCGTCATTTTAATCTTCTTTGCTACCTTTCTGCGTGATCTTGATTTGATGTTTTTGGGTGAAATGTGATGTTTCCCTGTAGACACCCCAAATTGCACCCCAATATAAGAGATTAACTAAGAAGGGCTCCAAAGGTCTTATTTGAGCCTTGACATGTGTCAAACTTTCAAAAACAATCAAAATCAGTGCCAACCGCACTGTGTATGCGGTTTTTATAATCTCGGTTTCAACCGCTCTGTATGTGCGGTTGCAACCGCACACACAGCACGGTTCACATCAAGGCTTGTTGCGCTGGCGGCCACGTGGCTTCGCGAAGCTTCGGCCGTTAAGCCGCGTGGACAGCACTCAATTAAAGCATAACTGAATTGAACCGCCCTGTATATGCGGTTTGGTCAAATGTATACATGAACCGCACTTTAAGTGGCGGTTGTGTAGAAACCGCACTGAGTATACGGTTTTGGCTGTTTTGGGGATTTGCGAAATGGCTCGATCTCTGAGCCTTATTTACGCATATTACCTCTCTCTCAAGAACCTAAACTCCCTATTTCACCCTCCGAAACTTGCTGAATTACACCAATTCATGCCTTGGAGGAGAATTGGAATAATCTAGAAGGCCTTTTTGGCCTACCCTTGGGACTCTTCTACCCTTGACTTGGCCTATAAATAGAGGGGTCCTCCTCTTGCAAATGGCTGACAATCTGAAGCTTAGAAGCTCTGCAAGAAGAAGGAGAACCTCTGCTGGATTGGCTACTCAACTGCTCAAGCTACTAAGGTAAGGCCTATTTGAGTTATTGCTTCCCTTTTACATTCTAGCAAATCTCTCATCTTCTACCTTTCTGTAGTGTAAGGCCTTTGTGTATTTTTGCAACCCCAAACCCCTTCTAAAGTACCTGGGAATCCTCTCTAGCCGTAAAACGTGAAGAGAGAGCCTGGGGAAAAGGAAGGTGGAATGGATCCTCTAGGTTTAGAACCCTCAGATGATGTGCAAGCATGCTCTATGGTTATTTTGAGCCCTTGAATGCTTCTCTGATCATTTTTGTATTTGGAGAAGGTGTGAATCCATGCTCTCAATAGCCATGGATTCCAACTTTCTCATAGAAATGTGATTTTCCACATCTTTGCACCCACTTTCCACCCTTTTTTATCAAAATATAGGCTAGATCTTGGATTTCCATGTAAATATGGAAAATCTGAGATCATTGGCCTTAGAATGAGTTTTTAGAAGTTCATGAGTTATTTTTCATGATTTTAAATGGTTTTGGTCGAATCCACTTGCACACATACACTGATTTTGGCTTCTTATTCAAAGTTCTTCAAAAACAGGACAGATCTGTAGCCTGTCTTGGAATGCTCATAACTTCATCCTCCGGATGAATTTTTGAGTGATTCCAAAGACATGTGATAGATTGGAAGGTCTATTTAATATCTGGAAATTTTCGTCCACTTCCATGTAGCCAATTTTTGACACCATCTCTTCAAAGTTTGTAAGACAGTTCAGCCCAGATTGCTGAACTTGCCGCTTTAATGGTGCACTATTTGCTCAGTTTTAATCCGTTTCCTATGATTCCAGTTTCTGAGTTTTCTTTGAGAAGTCTATTTTCATTTCCAATTGATTTCAGCAGATTTCAATCTGTTTTGTGTCTTGGGTGTTCTATTGACTCAGAGGTGCTCGCTGGCATAGTCCAGAGCTCATCTGTGGTCTTTTAGGCCTGTTCAAGAGAGCACACAAGTCACATCCGGATAGAGATTGGTGTGAGGTTTTTTTCTTTGGAAAGATGGCACTACATACTTCCTCCATACCAATTTTCATGTTTTTTTATTGAGCCAAACTCCACGAATAGGGCTTTGAAAATGCCTACTTAACACTTTTTCTGAGTTATAACAGCAGATTTCATATGTGGATTTCTCTCTCGTTTTGGATCGGATTGAGCTGAATTTTCTACTGTATACTCTACTATATACCAGTTTTCCAATGGCTTTGGTTTCATTTGATTTGGATTTGAATTGGGAAAGTTATGGTTTATCAAAGTTTTCAAGTTCTTTTGACCTATTTTCTCCAGATTTGCCTTAGCTGGATTTTCTTCATTTTTTACCTTGATTTCACTTCACTCATGAGGTTTTAGAAGTGATGAATCCACAAAGAGAGCCTAAGTTCATTAGACTTCTCATGTGGAATGATCACATACATGGTGCTTGTGGTAAGCATCCTTTTGCCCATTTTGTTAGAAAAATGATTCTAAAGTATAAGCAAGCATGTGGTAACCGTCTTAGACGGACGAGTGGGGGTGCCTAACACCTTCCTCCGCTCATAAATAATTCCCCGTACCCAATCTCTGGATTTTCCTTGTATTAGAGCTACTTTGGCTCTATTTGACATCTATGAACCCTTTGGTGTCCATTCACACCTTAAAATGGATGGTGGCGACTCTTTACATTTCATCGATCCCCGCGTGACGATAATCGGAAGTCATCCGTGATGACGAATCCATGTCTCACAACTGGCAACTCTGCTGGGGACACTAGGAATTGAGCCATGTCTTTTGCTTGCTTATTCTTTGTTTGATTTTATTGATTGTTTGTTGTTTGGAGTGATTTTAATAAGCATGCTGATTTGAATGCTTCTATAGTTAGAGAATGTGAGACCTTAGGAAATAGGGCATGAGATGTGTGATGCTTTGTTTATGCTCAAAACCATGTTAGAAGACCTAGCTAGTTTTACCATGCTAGGCTACCATGTTTATATGACGAGCATGTTTTGATTAGGATTCTAATGTCATTGAGCATGTGATCAGGATTTTTAGGGAGATATTTTGAATATGTCAAAAGCATGCTCACCATAATTGAATACTATTTGTTGTATGATATGATAACATGCCTCCATGTTTGCATGATTGTGTGAATGCATATTTAGATGGAGCATGCTAGGCTTTCTTTTATTTAATTGAATGTTCCCATGTTTATTAGCTTCAAAAATGATCTCTATATCATGCCTTGGTGTGTATGGCTTGCATGGCTGCGAAAAAAGAGTGGCAAGGGTGGGACGTTGTGTTGAATGTGACCCACTTTTTCAAATGCACTTGTGCACCTTTTTTCTTTTTTATACAGCCTACCTATCACCTATAGGAAGTTGAACAAGAATGTGGGTAGCTTGGCGCACCGAGGTCGTTACTTCGGAAAGCGAAAGTGAAAACATTCACCTTAGAGACTTTGAGCCAATGATGTGATGACATGGTGGATCTAGAATTCTGGTCATACACTAGGCTTGAGCTCTAAGTTGCCAATAAGCCAAAACCCAAAACCCCTACGCGAAGGTGGAGAAACACAATTTTGGCCAAAATAAACCAAATGCGAGGGAGAAAGGGCTTGTAATGAGGGAAGGCCGTCTTGCATGGCTCAGGTGCCCGAGGTATGATATGGACACCATCTTTGAAGGTAAAAATGAGTAACAAGGTATTTTCAGTTTCTCCTTGTGATAATCTCCATACTCTGTAAGAATCAGGCTCATGGTGTCCATTTGATTGGGATGTTATTTTCCCAGAAAATTTGTTGTTATCCTAAGATTGGTGTAGCCCTTAGAGAGAGTTCTTTACTCTTCTTAGGTGTCATTCTACCCAAATGTCTATAGGAGGCACCTAAGAGTCCCAAAATCCATGCATTGGGTGTCCATTCTGGGGAGGGAGCCTAGGCCCTCCTATGTATGAATATTACTAATCCTTTGTTTTGCAGGAAATTTGTGTGTGAAGAACACCCTGGAGCTGCTGATACAAAGGGCCTCTTCCTTTTTAGTTTAAAAAATTCTCATTCTCAAGCCCAAGGAGGCTAAAATTGTATTTTTATTCTGTTCATGCCCTTGAAGGCCAATTTGTATTGTAACATGTTTCTTTTATTATAAGAGATCTGTTTGTGCATATTTATGGTCTCCTCATGCACCTTCATGAAATTCATGGTCTAAGCGGGCTCTTAATGCCATGTGATGTCCCAAATGCCCAATTTGGGGCAGTCTGGAAGCCACCCCATGGTGAACAATGTGTTTGGGCATCTAACTAAGATAATAAAACCAATTGGAAAAAGGAACAAATCAAAAATCTCATTCTCGGCTGGAAACCGTCCTGAGTATGCGGTTGTCTGCATTTTCGCTGCAACCGCATGTATCATACGGTTTGAGCCAAACCGTCCTGAGTGTGCGGTTTTAAGCCGAAATCCCATTCTGGCCATACTAATTAAACATTTCTGGGTCCTTTCATCCCTAAGTCATATAAGCAAATGGGCAGGGGCTCCAAATAAGATAAATGGCATTTGAACCATTCCAAATTCACCCAAATCAAGAGGGCTAAGATCATTTTAGGTAATTTTCACCTAAATTGAACAATTGGCTTAACTAAAGGGTGAAAATGCTGAAGTAAAACTTGTTTAAAACAGAAACCAAGTCAGGCACCTTAATTTGGGGATTAAGCTCATGTTGGGCACTTTCTACCTAATTTGAACACTTAATTCCTCTTAAGTGAAGTAAATGGTTTAAAAAGAATTGGTTCAAATAACCAACCTAATCACACTTCAATCTCAAGAATTGAACTTGGAAATCACAATAAGTTCCCAAAACATGTTAAGCTTAAAGTGTAATACAATTCATGAAAGGAAGCTCAACTCTTTTAAAATGGAGCAAATTCCAACCAAAAATAAGAAATCTTTAGTCATAAAGTATTCAAACTTTTAAGATTTCAACTCATTAGGTCACTAAGAAACCTCTGAATTCCAAGCAAGTGATCAATTAAGGATTCAATAAAAAAAAAAATTTTCTTTTTAATAAATCACCACCTTAAAGATAAAGTGAGTCTCTTTTTAACTCAAAATACCTAAGGCTGGAAATCAAAAAATTTTGTAGGCATCTGAAAGCCTTGGAATTTCAGAAAATCAATTCATAGGACTCTTGGAAGCCTGAAATTCCAGACTTTTTCAAAATCTTCATAGGCCTTCTAAAGCCTGAATTTAGAAATTCATAGGACTCCTGGAAGCCTGAAATTCCAGACTTTTTCAAAATCTTCATAGGCCTTCTAAAGCCTGAATTTAGAAATTCATAGGACTCCTGGAAGCCTGAAATTCCAGACTTTTTCAAAATCTTCATAGGCCTTCTAAAGCCTGAATTTAGAAACTCATAGGACTCCTGGAAGCCTGAAATTCCAGACTTTTTCAAAATCTTCATAGGCCTTCTAAAGCCTGAATTTAGAAACTCATAGGACTCCTGGAAGCCTGAAATTCCAGAATTTTTCAAAATCTTCATAGGCCTTCTAAAGCCTGAATTTAGAAAATCATAGGCCCCTGAAAGCCTGCGTAATTTCGGGAGGTTGTGGAAGCCTTAATTCCAAAGCATAAGCCCTTGGAAGCTTGCGTAATTCCAAGTCTCGAGTTTGTCTAAGGATTTTTACTTTGGACATCTCATTTGTGTGGGATGTGTTGGAAGCCCTAGAATTTTCCAATATTGGTAGGTCTTTTTCGCACCAACCAATTCGTAAGCCCTTGGAAGCTTGTGTAATTCCAATGCTTGATTTGACTATGGGCTTTTACCATAGCCATATCATTTCTGTGGGACATGTTGGAGGCCCTAGAATACTCCAACAAAATTTCTGGGGTTTGATCTTTTTCGTATCAATCGCCTCGTCTTAATAAGGTTATTTTAACCATAAATACAAAAATCAAAAAAGAAAAATATATGAATGCAAAGAAAACCCCAAACTCATGTTCACCAGGCTTACATGCATGCATGCATAGGTGTGTAAAATTGATTCAGGGGGATACTAATATTTTTCTCTTTTGTCTTTTTCTTTTACTAAGGTACTAAGTTCCTACTGCAACCATTGCTCCCCGACGTTCTCAGAGATTAAAAGCTGCTACCATGAACCCTGCTGAGGAACAATCCACTGTTTCGGCTGAGGCCTTTGCTCAACTGCAAGAGCAAGTGGCAGGGATGACCAAACTATTGGAGAATTTGCTGGCCAACCAAGCCGCTCAGGCTCAGGTGCAGGCGCAACAGGCGCAGGCTCAGGTTCACCAAGCTTCATCATCCCACAATGCACCACCACAGGCTCCACCCCAGACTGAACTTCCACCACCAGCCCAACCTATCCCACCTCAACCTGAACTCTCTCATCCAAACCCCGAGCCTATCCTGATTCGGGAGGAGGAATCTAAATAAGAGAAGGAGAAAGAAAAAGGAAAAGAGAGACTGAGGGTAGAAGTGGAGAGGAAATTTTTGGACAAACTGGAGTCCATTCAGGAGGAACTGAAAGAAGTGAGGGGGATCAACACGTTGGGTGGTACCAACTTTCAAGATCTCTGCCTGTACCCCGACGCATGCTTACCGGCCAAATTTAAGTGCCCGGACTTTGAGAAATATGACGGCACCGGATGCCCAATGAGCCATCTGAAGCTCTACTGTGGGGCGTTGTGCCAATTTGGCCGGGATGATGGCATCCTGATCCAGCTATTCCAGAGAAGCCTAACTGGGGCAGCCTTGAGATGGTTCGCAACTGTGGACCACGGCAGAATCAGAAGGTGGAAGGACCTAGCTGATGCTTTCCTTGCTCAGTACCGTTTCAATGCTGACATCGTGCCAGATAGGTACGATATGATGAAAATGAGTAAGGGAAGAGATGAGACAGTCAGGCAGTATGCCAAAAGGTGGAGAGAAGCCGCCTCTCAAGTCAGGCCTCCCATGATGGAGCCAGAGATGGTTACCACCTTCATTGGCACGCTGGGGCATCCATTTTACAATCACTTGGTGGGTCAGGTTACCACCAGTTTTGCTGCCCTAGTGTTGGTTGCGGACCGGATTGAAGATGGAATCAGATCCGGGCGAATCCACGACCATTCTGCCACGGCTCGTCAACAGGAGCCAACTTTTGATCCTTCTGCCCAGAAGCAGAAAAATGGGGCAAGAAGGAATGGAGGAAAGAAAGAAGGGGAAGTAAACATGGTACAACCCCAACCACCACAAAAACCCATCCAAATCAATATTGCTGCACCTCCACCCAGTCCGGTGCAGCCACAATCGACCTATCAAAACCCTCTCAACATTAATGTTCCTCAAGCAGCAATGCCCAACCAAAAAAGGGTATTCTCAAAAGAGGAGAGAGACGCTTGGATGGCGTCTAGAAGGAGCAGGGTCCTTTCCCCTCTTCCTGTGACCCCATCCCAGCTATTGCCATCTTTGTTAAACGCGGGGTATGTCACCCTGAAAGAACCAAATCCGAATGCTTCAAAGGGAAAGAATTTCGATCCCTCCACCACCTGTGAATACCATATGGGTGCACCAGGACACCCTACAGACAGGTGTTGGCCATTAAAACACGCCATTCAAGATTTGATCGATCAGGGAACCCTGTTGTTTAACACGGCTGCACCCTCTCCCGCCAGGACTGACATTGGTCAGAATCCTCTGCCCCAGCATAATGGGGCTGGTCCTTCCAATTTTGTAGGGACCATCTCTTCTAGACCTAGGACTTTTGATCCCTCGCAGCTGATTGCGCCAATAGGGATGTCCGTTAGGGTCTATTTTGACCAGGAAGAGATAGAGGAACAAATCAATGTCATTTCTGGAAATAATGGAAATGGCAAGACTGCAGAGGACATTAATGCCTCTCTAAACCGGGCCGCTTCTCTTATGGCCCAGCTTAATGTAGTCAAACCCCCTCTCATTATTAATTGCAACCAGGCTGTTGCTTCCCCACCTACTTCATCATCCAAACCATCTTTGGTCATTAATTATGACCCCACCACTGCTTCAATTACGTCTGTTTCTTCCCAGACCTTAAAATCCTCTCAACCCAAGGCACCAAGGCAATCTTCGCCTCTGGTTATTGAGGTGCCTTCTTCTAACCTTATTCCCACATCAGCTCCTGCACCAAGGTCTCATCTCCAACCCTTGGTATTTAACGTTCCTAAACCCTCTTATTCAGAAACTGCTGTACCTTGGAACTACAGCGAGGGTTATACGACCACTATCCCAGTGGCCAGGAATCAGGGTCAGGAGGAGGTAAACCTCATGACAAGATCAGGGAGGTGTGTGGAAGGAAAAGAACAAGAAAAGAAAGAGGCAGAGCAAGTCCAGAAGGGGAAGGCCAAAATAGGGGAAGACACCCCTCAGGTCGACAGTAAGGAGGCGGAGGACCTCCTAAGGATACTGAAAAAGAGTGAATTCAATATTGTCGACCAATTAACCAAGGTCCCTGCCCAGATATCAATACTGGGATTATTGCTTAATTCAGAAAAGCATAGGGACTCATTAATGAAAGTACTCCAGAGCGCCCACGTGCCCAAAACAATTGAGCCAGACCAGCTCGGCACGATGATCGGCCAGATCCTATCTCACCATGTAATAAGTTTTTCAGAAAGTGAGATAAGCCCTGGAGGATGTTATCGCATGGACCCTTTGCACATCACTGTGCTCTGTAAAGGTAGCATGATAGCCAGGGTCCTAATTGACAATGGGTCAGCCTTAAACGTCTGCCCCCTTGTAACATTTGTGAGGCTTGGTCTGGACCAATCCAAGATAAAGCAGAACGGGAGGGTTGTGAGAGCTTTCGATAGCTCCAAAACACACTCCCTGGGAGAGATTGAACTACCGATTACCATCGGACCGAATATCTTTAATATCACATTCGAAGTGATGGATATTCCGGCTGCCTTCAATCTACTTCTGGGAAGGCCGTGGATCCACTCAGCTAGGGCTATACCCTCTACTCTTCATCAAAGAGTAAAATTTATAAGAGGCCAAAGGGTAATAACGGTCCTAGCCGAGGACCTAGTCCCTCCCGTCATATCACCGGATGTACCTTTTATTAATGTGGAATTAACTGCGGACAAAATTGCTTTTCACTCTTTTCAGTTCGAAACAGTCAACTTCATACCTGGGGGGTGTCTAAAAAATGAGAAGTTGACATGCGCCAATAAGATGGTGGAGAAGGTCTTAAAGGATTGCAATTTCCACCCAGGGAAGGGGTTGGGAATTAACCTGCAAGGAAGGGTGATGCCCATAGAGGCACAGAGGTTGGTCCCACGAGTAGGACTAGGGATGAAAATGAGAAGATGGAAGAGGGGACCACAGAAAGAAAATGAGAGAGAAAAGAATCAAGGAAAGTTCCCTCATTTAAGGGAAACTTTCCCGAAGCCCTCTCATACCATTCAATTGGCTCCTCCTACAGATTCCTCCAAGCCTCCGTATTTCAATGACAACCCTTTCAGAAAACCTTTTACCTCAACCCTTCAACCTTTTATCCCCCTCTCATCCACTTTGGCGCCCAAAGCCACAGGTGAACCTGAGCCACTGCCACAAGAGCAGCAGGATTTCACTGAAGAGATAGGGGCATTCTTTGCGATGGCAGAGGATGAAGGAAGAGAAAAAGCAGAAAAAGAGACCCCTTTTATTGATTGGGCCTCAATCAAGATTCCTGATGAAGTCACCTCTGAACTCAGCCCCGAAGCAGAAAAGGGCAGTTTTTCAAATCCGGTAATGATGGTATCGGATCAAGAGTTTGAGGAAGAACAGGTTTGCACTATACCACCTGTTCCAGAGGGCTTTGTACTGAAAAATTGGGAAGAGACCCCTTTGACGTTTGAGGCTGCATATGGTTGGCAATCAGCTGCGGCCTCCAAAAAAAAACTCCATTAGTGGATTGCCCTTTTCCTGAAGGTTTTAATGAACCTTCATCTTCAGGAAAAGCCTCTCTAGAAGGTTCTCAAAAAACCCAAAAAGATTTTTCCATTTTTTCTAGAAAATCTAAAGCTTTCAAAATGGTCCAGACTGCTTATGAGCCATATATACAGACTGAATTAGAGCAAGTTGAATACGACTTCGATCTCGAGCTCGACTTCGACCTAATGGGGATCGAAGAGGAGATCGAGGCCGAAGACGATGACCTTCCAAGAGAAATATCATATCAATTGGAACGTCACGAAAAGGGTATTCAACCTAATATTGAAGAAACCATTTCCACAAACCTGGGAACCGAAGAGGACCCCAAAAATTGTAAAGATTGGTGCATGCTTGTCTGAAATGCAGCAGAAGGAAATGTCCCAATTCTTGGCCGATTACAAGGACGTGTTTGCGTGGTCTTATCGGGATATGCCAGGGTTGGATACAGACATGGTTGTACACAGGCTGCCAATCATGCCAGGAGTAAAGCCTATTAAGCAGAAATTGAGAAGGTTGAAACCAGAATGGACTTTGAAAGTCAAAGATGAAGTGGTAAAGCAGTTTCAAGCCGGGTTTTTGGCGGTGTCCACATACCCAGATTGGCTAGCCAATATAGTCCCAGTTCCAAAGAAGGATGGAAAAGTCAGGATGTGTGTGGATTACAGAGACTTGAACAAAGCAAGCCCGAAGGATGATTTTCCATTGCCACACATCGACATCTTGGTTGATAATACAGCAGTGCACAGCTTGTTCTCTTTTATGGATGGCTTTTCCGGATACAACCAAATCAAAATGGCAAAGGAGGATCAAGAGAAAACCGCTTTTATTACTCCTTGGGGAACCTTCCACTACACAGTCATGCCTTTTGGATTAAAGAATGCCGGGGCAACATATCAGCGAGCCATGACAGCCCTTTTCCATGATATGATCCACAAAGAGATGGAAGTCTATGTGGATGATATGATCGCTAAATCATGTGAAGAGGAAGATCACTTGATCAATCTAAAGAGGGTATTTGACCGTCTAAGGAAGTACAGCTTAAGGCTTAATCCAGCAAAGTGTGTCTTTGGAGCCACATCAGGGAAATTATTGGGATTCATTGTAAGCAGAAGAGGGATTGAGATAGACCCGTCTAAAGCCAAGGCAATCATTGAGATGCCAGCTCCTAAGACTGAAAAGGAAGTTAGGGGCTTTCTGGGAAGAATTCAGTATATCAGCCAGTTCATAGCACAACTCACTGCTATTTGCGAGCCGATCTTTAAACTTCTAAGGAAGAATAACCCAACTATATGGAATAAGGATTGCCAACAAGCATTCGACAAAATAAAGGATTATCTGTCAAATCCTCCTGTTCTAGTACCGCCAATTCCAGGAAAACCATTGATTCTGTATCTATCAGTTTTAGAAACATCAATGGGATGTGTATTGGGGCAGCATGATGAAACAGGCAGAAAAGAAAAGGCTATCTACTATTTGAGCAAGAAGTTCACAGATTATGAGACAAGATATTCGCCTTTGGAAAAGACTTGTTGTGCTTTGGTCTGGGCAACTCAGAGGCTTAGGCACTATTTCTTAAGCTATTCGACTTTGCTGATCTCAAGGGTGGATCCGCTAAAATATCTGTTTGAGAAGCCGGCTTTAACTGGTAGAACAGCGAAGTGGCAGCTTTTGCTTTCAGAATTCGACCTGACATATGTCACTCAGAAAGCAATCAAAGGTCAGGCAATTGCTGACCACCTAGCTGAGCATCCATTGCCAGATTATCAACCTCTTAAAACGAATTTCCCGGATGAGGCTATCTTATTTGCTGAAGAGGAAGAAAGTGAAGACTCCTGGCAGATGTTCTTTGATGGGGCTGCAAATATGAATGGAAATGGGATCGGCGCAGTATTAGTAAAGCCAGATGGTTCACATATCCCAATCGCAGTGAAATTGAGGTTTCAGTGCACGAACAACATAGCAGAGTATGAGGCATGTATAATCGGATTACAAGCTGCTCTGGACCATGATGTTCAAGAACTTGACGTATATGGAGATTCGAGTCTTATCATCTTCCAAACAACTGGGGAATGGAAAACCAAAGATCATAAATTGATCCCATATCACCAATATTTGGAAGAAATAAGTACCAAATTTACTCGAATTTCTTTTAGCTATATGCCAAGGGCTAAGAATCAGTTTGCGGATGCCTTGGCGACATTGGCCTCAATGGTTAGTATTCCAGAAGGGGTAGACATACAACCACTTGAAATTGAAGTCAGAGACGAGCCAGCTTACTGTCTTGTTTTGGAAGGAGCGCAAGAAACAGAAATACCATGGTTCCAAGATATCAAGAATTTTTTGGATAATCGAAATTTTCCAGAAAGCGCTAGTCCCACTGAAAAAAGAACAATACAGAAGTTAGCAGGACAGTTTCTTCTAAGTGGTGGGCAGTTGTATAAGAGATCTTACAATAATGTTCTACTCAGATGCGTCACCAAGGTTGAAGCAGAAAGGTTGATTGAAACAGTGCACGGGGGAGTCTGTGGGCCGCACATGAATGGACACATGCTCGCAAGGAAAATATTGCGATTGGGATATTATTGGTCTACAATGGAGCACGATTGTTGCCTACATGTTAAGAGATGCCATTTGTGCCAAATATATGCTGATAATAAGCATGCACCACCAAGTGAGCTGCACAGCATGACCTCTCCATGGCCGTTCTCTATGTGGGGTATTGATGTCATTGGGATGATTTCTCCAAAAGCATCTAATGGACACCGGTTCATTCTAGTGGCAATTGATTATTTCACAAAATGGGTTGAAGCTGCTTCGTATGCAAATATCACAGGAAACCATGTTCTTAAGTTTCTGAAGCACAACATAATTTGTCGCTATGGGTTGCCAAAAGCCATAGTTTCAGACAATGCTTCAAATATTAAGAACAAGGATATGAAGGAGATGTGTGAGCAGTTTCAGATAACTCATCACAAATCAGCCCCTTACAGGCCAAAGATGAATGGAGCAGTAGAAGCGGCAAATAAGAATATAAAGAAAATAATCCAGAAGATGGTGGTAAGCTATAGAGATTGGCACGAGATGTTACCATTCGCTCTCCATGCTTACAGAACCTCGATCCGAACTTCTACTGGGGCAACGCCATATTCCTTGGTTTATGGAACAGAGGCAGTCTTACCTGTTGAGGTAGAAATCCCTTCATTAAGAGTGCTTATGGAAACAGAGCTTGAAGAGGCTGAATGGGTTCAGTCTAGATATGAGCAACTTAATCTGATAGAAGAAAAGCGGTTGAATGCGCTTTGCCATGGTCAACTGTATCAGAGGAGAATGGCCAGAGCCTACAACAAGAAAGTGAAGCCCAGAGCTTTCCAAGTGGGTAATCTAGTCTTAAAGAAGATATTACCATTTCTGGAAGACCCTCGTGGAAAGTTTAAGCCAAATTGGGAAGGACCTTATATAGTAAAGAAGGTCTTGTCAGGAGGCGCTCTTATCTTGACAGAAATGGATGGGGCAGATTTTCCTGAGCCAATCAACTCCGATGCGGTCAAACAATATTTCCCTTGAAGGAATATCACAAAGAAATGATCCGAGGCCATTTTTCTTCATCCCTCACAAATTTTAATATCCCTAGATTAAACCAAGTTGAGCCTGTTCGTGTTTTAAAGAACCTAAACTGGAGCTTACAGTCGCGATAGGGGCAGGGTTAATAGAGAAACAAAAAGGGAAATAGCAAAGAAAGGCCAAATACAAAGAAAAAGAAAAAAGACCAATATTGGGAATGGGGGGTCGCATCCATTATGACTGTAAGCCCAGTTGTCCCATTTTCAAGATGTTAAAATGTTGAGCCTATAATAACCTTCTTTCATAAACTCAACCCAGCCTTCGTTTCGTCCTATTGGTCAAGTCCTCGGTGATCTGGGTGTATTCCTTCAAGCTCGAGATGTCGAAAGGGCAATGACGGAATAAGTAAGCCGGTCCTAGTGAAAACCGTAACAGGCACTAGGGGCAATATTGGCAGAAAGAAGGCGAAAGAAAAAAAGAATAAAAGAAAAGAAAGAAACAAGGAAAAGGCCACCAACCGCACTTGGGATACAGTTTGAACTAAACCGCCCTTTTTCTACGGTTTTGGCAGAAGGGCTATGCAACCGCATATTGAAGACGGTTTTGGCTAAACCGTTCTGAATGCGCGGTTTTATGCAGCAAAATTGAATTGAGCAGATTTTCTGCACAGGACTGAACCAGTAGGCTGGGGCAGGCCCCCTGGAGGTGGGGAGGAAACTTGGGGATGAGTCTAAGGGTTCCAAGGGGGACGGATTGGCTTCCTCCTCATTAACTGAAATACCCTTTTTGCCCAACTTACTTCAATTCATCCAACTATATGGGATTAAAGCATTATGGACCAATTTACAATAAAAACACACAAAAATGAAAATTATATTTTGGCCGATGATGAGAAATCAATGACTTTTCATTAAAACTGTCAGTTTTTACAAGCATATGAGAGTTCTGAGGCCAATAGTATAAAAACCTATTTTTGTATTCTCTATCTTTCCACTAGTGGAGTTTCTCTTGGTACAGGGGTGTAAAAAAGAAAAAAATATATAAAAGGGGCTAATCTCTATCCCCTAGCCTTTCCTCAAGCTCTCTGATCCGAGCCGCCTGAACCGCCACAAGCCTTTCAGCCCCCTCTGCATCTGGGTCACTGAGGAATGAGATGACGTCATCTGAGAGGGTCTGCCTAGTCCTCATATCTCGGAGCCTGGCCATGGTTTCATCATGCCTACGCCATGCAGCTCTCACCTCGAAGCGACGGGCCTGTATCTGCTCTGATAACCGTCTCTCCAGGTCTTCCTTCTCCAATCTCAAAGTACGGGCCTCCTCCACCCATATGAGCTGAAGCCGCCTATGAGAAGCCCGCTCGGTCTCCAAGAGGTCCTCATAGGTAGGACATGGGATAGCAGGAGGATCCGCCGGTATGGAAGCGCAGCTCTGCACCTGCTCTCTAATCCAGAAGATATAGTCCTTCTCATGCAATTTGGAGAAGACAGAACCTCTCAAGAAGCAGGCCTGCGACCATTCCTTCAATAGGCGGAAGCAGAGGCCCATGGTGGCTGGTGTGAGGGGACCAATGAGTTCTTCATATCCATGAGGTACCAAAATCCCTTGAGACTCCTCTCCAAACTGCCGGATGACTCTCAAAGGCAAGTAGAGCAAGGCAGACTTCAAGCCCATGAGCACAGCGAAGTTTTGGTCAGAGAAGCTGATCACTGTCTCGACGGAGGGCTGGTAAGCACCAGGCCATCTCACCTGGTCGTCCTGAAGAGTCCCCAAGAAAGCAAACCATCCCTGTTTGCCGCCATGTATATTGGGACACCCCCTGTTGCTCATCAAAACAGGAACGTCCAATCTGGGGAAGAAGCGCCGGGTTATCTCTTCAACCTGACTCAGGTGGTCAAGTAACCAGAGCTGCACAAAACAGGGAAGCATTTCCAACCTTAGAAAATTTCAACTTGGCAATAAAGATTACAATTCAAAGAAAGAGGTTCAGATTTTACCTGAAGTATAGGGGCGCAGGCAAGGAAACTTTTCTGCTTCCTGTGATAGCAGTCAGTCAAGGCCTGGTATATTTCAGCCAGGATCATAGGGGCAAGCCTTTCGCGCTCCCTAACTTGACAGATGACTGAAATGAGGGATAAATCAACCTCGCTATCACCTCGGGGGAATAAAAGTTGATTGACCACTATCAAGGTCAGAGCATTGAACCGGGCCGACTGGTTGGAGCTATTTAACAGCTTCTCAGTCAAGAATGACTTGGATAGGGTCAATAGGGCGTCGGCTTCCCCTAACTCTTTCTTGTTAATCCCTAAAAAGGTGGAGGCTTCCTTTTTAAAGCTCGGTTTGAGAGGTGGGTTAACTACTTTCTTGGAAAAGCTAAGGTTGAGGATGGTTTCAACCTCCTCGACTGTAGGGGTCATCTCTTTTTCCCCAAACCTGAAGAGGTTCAATTGAGGCTCCCAATGCCCAATTAGTGCCTCTATGATTTCCCATTTTAGAGGAATCTTTGGGATTGAGAGGAGGTGGCCTAGATTGGCAGAGGCCCAATCCATCTCATCTTGAGGGGTCATTGAGGAAACCCACCTCTCATAAAATGTATCTACAATGGCATACCTAGTCAAATTAGGAGGTTTGGACCTAATTTTTGGTCTAGGTGCGGGTATTTCAGGTACGGAAGATGAAGGAGGCGCAGAAGCTGAACCAGAAGCCATTAATGGGCAAAAGTGGATTAAAGGCAGCTAGGAGAGAGAAAATCACCGAAAAAGGGGGTTTCTGACCTAAGCAATACGTCAAAATGACGTCCTGCCCGCAATTCGCGGTTTTAAAATAACCTAAGGGCGAAAACCGCATACACAGAACGGTTGTGCCTGAACCGCACTTAATATGCGGTTACATTCCCGCAAAGTTTAAAAACCGCGGGATAAGTGCGGTTCTTGTACAACCGCCCTGAATGTACGGTTTTTGCACAAAAAGGGGTTTTACTTCTTTCTTTTAATAAGTCATGTTCCCCAGAAAATCTGTTACCTGTATAACAATTGTAACATGACAAACATACAAAAATAAGCAAAAAAAATCTACAAAAAAGAAACAAAACCAAAAAAATCTTCTCTTTTCATATAAACTGCCAATGAATACATCAAGTTTATATACAAATGTC
This sequence comes from Buxus sempervirens, assembly GCA_947561395.2. Taxonomy (NCBI): domain Eukaryota; kingdom Viridiplantae; phylum Streptophyta; class Magnoliopsida; order Buxales; family Buxaceae; genus Buxus; species Buxus sempervirens. The sequence continues at coordinate 14,733,452 of OX387182.1, forward strand.
AGATAAATCCTAATCTAGACCTATCTCTAACAGGTCAATCCCTATCGCCTCTACCTCACCGTCGCTGCCGGATGAAGAAGTGGTCGGAAAAGCGCTGGCTAGCGGGATAAGAAGGCTCACCAAGCAAGGATGGACCAACAGGAGGCACCGGGTCTGCAGGAGGAGCAGGATCGGTAGAAGAGGCTGAGGCTGGAGCTGGATCCTCCTGGGTCAGGTCCATGAAGCAGGAAACTGAAGTGTCCGTCGCCAAAGGGACCAGCTCTAGAACCCGAGAGTCCTCCGCAGAAGGAGATGGATCTACGGTACCAGCTACGCCGGGAACATCCTCCTCTCTCGTAGGCTCGGCCGCCTCTGGCTCAGCTACACCAGGAACATCCTCCTCTCTCGCAGGCTCGACCGCCTCATGAACCGCGGGAACCTCCAAGTCACCCTCCGCTGGCTCAGGAGCAGTCTCTGGCTCAGATGTAGGAGCGGTCTCAGATACAGGTGCAGCCTCAGGCATCTCGGCTGACTCAGGAACTACACCAACAGAGGTAGCCTCGGCCGCCACCTCAGTCTCTCTCTCAGGAATCTCCACAGCTCCTAAAGAGAAGGACCAAGTGCGAGAACTGGATGGTGAAGCCGCCACATCCTCCTGAAAGGCAAAGACAGACTGATCAGAAACAGGAAAGATAAAGGAAAAAAAATATATATACAAGAAACTGAAGAAGACAGACCTGAGCTCCTGAAGGCCCCGCCTGGCCCTGGGCACTGGCCAACTGGGCCCGCAAGTCGGCAATGAGAGCGGCCTGCCCAGTGATGATGACGTCGCTCTCAGCAATGGCTGCGTCTCTCTCAGCCAACTGGCGCTCCAGATCCGCATACCTAGCCCGGATCTCCTCTAGCTGTGCCTCCTGAAATAAGATAAGAAGAGAAAAGATATCAGTAAATAAGAAAGAAAGACTAGAAGAATTCACGAGGAAAGGAGGATCATACCGTGGTGTCATAGAGGCGGATCACTACCCCTCCTATCTCAGTAACTCCACCTCGAACGGGCATGGGCGGCATCAGACAACCCACTGAGACCTGCCCGAACCAGGTATCATAGTCACCATCGACTAGAAGGCCATCTCCTGCCTCCCACTCGCCAAAATGAGCAGGGTCGAATGGACCAGGAGGGATGAAAGGGGCTGTAGCTGGAGGAGCCACTGGGATCCGGAGCTCGCCAGTATGCTGGAAGAAGAAGCGCTCCCCGAGGTACCATATACTGCCCAACTGCCCAATAAAGGATGGGTACCTCTGGCGCCGCTGATCCAGAGCGAAGGCGTCATCCACAAAAGGCTGAAAAGCCAACTCGTCATGCAGGCCGTCAAGACGGGGAACAGATAGCTAAGGGTAAACAAAGAAGAATATCAGAATCTGATAAAAAGGAGAAAAGGAAATAAAAAAAAGAGAGAGATGGAGAAAGTGCTTACCTCTCTCCTGAAGGTCCTGTCCAGGTGAGCCCTGGCCGACCTAGGGCGACTCTTCTCTGAGTCACGCCTAATCTGATTCCACCGACGGGCCAAGGGAAAAGAGAAGAGAAGAAGAAAAAAAAAAAAAAAGAAGAACAAAAGAAAAAAGAAAAAAGAGGTTAAGCAGAAAAAAGAAGAGAGAAAAAGAAAAAAAAAAGAGAGAAAAGAAAGGAAAGGAAGAAGAAAAGAATTTATACCTGCAGAAAGGGCCAGAAAAATCTGCAACCCACTCCGGCTCCCCTGGGAGAAGACAGGCCGGAAACCACTCGTCGAAGGCCCGCTAGCAAGGTGCCATAAACCAGCTAGCCCCAAGCATAGTCCCTCGCTCGGTGCAAATCCCGGAGAAGACTCAAGAAATGGGGGCTGACTGAAGTAGTATCCTCCAGGCAGAAGCAGGAGCCCATCATCAGAAGAAAAAGAAATCTGAAAGCTATCGGGAAACTGGGATGCTCCGCTGCTAGGGTGCTGAATCCCCTCTCCACAAATGCCTCCCTCAACCATGTCCGGGAAATACGAGTGATCCTGCTCCGATCCCACGCCTCCACGGGCATCTCGTCATATCCCAACAGCTCAGCAATCTCCAAGTCCGCCGGCCGATCCATCTCAGTGATGACATCTCCAGTCATCCTGATCCCGGTAATGAGAGCGAAGTCGGAGGGTCGAATGCCTATCTCCACATCAGGCAGATGGAAGCTCAGGGTCTCCGGGAAAAAGCGCTCCAACAAAGCTAAGATCAAGGGCCGATCCTGACGGACGCCAGTGATGGTAATGAAGGGGCCAAATCCAAAACGGCCCATCTCTCGGCGCAGAGAGGACGAGCAAGCCCCTACTACATCAGCAAAAAGGGCCCAGCTCCCTCGGAAATGGGAAGAAGGATATCTAAGAGGGATGTCTGCCCTAACGCCTGCCGAAGGATGCGTCGTCAAACTGTGAAGAAGAGAGGTGTCCCGGATCTGATCTGCTATCTCTGTAGGAATGGCGACACGAGTCGCCCGGGCCCCTGCCCTACCTCTACGACGGGCTCCCCTACGCTCACGAACCTCACCAGCAGGCTAGAAAGGCGAATAAAAAGGGTTTAAGTTGAATGTGATAAAAGAAAGGCCGGATATTAAAAAGGGAAAGGGAATACCTCTGGGATCGACTCCAGCGAATCCCCAGACGCCCCAGAATCTGAATCTGAAAGCTCCAGACCACTGGGAGAAGAAGGCTCAAGGTCCGGCTCGGCCCTAGAAGAAGATGCCACATCGGCCGGATCCCTCCGAACCCTCGAAGAGGAAGGCTCATCCGCGGGACCCCGAGAAGCGCGACGTGTACGGGCCATCTACAGGGACAATTACAGGGAGAAATTTATTATGTTTAATTGGAAGTTATTTTATTTGCTTTTCATGTTTCAGTTGATTTTACTATTCTTTAGATTAATCAATTCTACGTGGATTGCAGAAAAAGAAAATCGGAAGAGACACTCCAGAAAGTGCCCGGCTGAACCAGGATCTGATTCTTTTTAGCCTCTATCAATTTCTTTATTATTTCTGTTATACATAAGAATTATATATAAGAAACAAAATTTCCTATATATCCTTCTTATAAACAAAAAAAGGAGAAAGAAAGAAAGATTTTTGAAACAAGCTATTCAAAATTTTCAATTTTTCTGATAAGTTTAAATGGCTGTTCTAAAATCCCTAAAGTGTCCAACTTTATTCTACTTTCAGGCTTACTCAAAGCAGGATCACCATAGCAGGAGCTGTCTATACCTATACATACTAGAGATGTTGGATGAAGTTTTAAAGCACAAGAACAAATGCTCAAATTTAGTACAGTTGAACACAACGGTTCGACATAACTAAGGCAAGCCTACAGGTTTTCAATCCAAGAAAAAATCAGGCATTGATTTGCATTGACTACAGATCGGAATAGGCCTAGAAGCATGAATAAGGGTAAATTGCATGCTAAATGAGATCGAGTCGGCTAAGAGTTGTTTCAGGCATACAAAAGCATGTTCTTCGTAACAGGGTAAGCATGTCGAGTGTTATGTTGCTGCAGAAAAGAAGTCCTCAGGTTGATGAAAAGCGAATATTCAACAAAAGGGTAATGCTCAAAATTGAACAAACAGAAGTATAGCAATCAAGAAAGAAACAAGCATGGGGAAATAAGGTTTCAGTTAAAGACAAAGCAGCACAAGCCAAGTTCTAATACAAACTAATTCAAGAAATGGGCAAGTATAAGGTTTGGGGATTTTGTTCGGTCAGAAGCAAATCTGAAATCAAGAGTTCAGTTCAATCAATAACCAGAGTCAAAATCATGCTGGGAACAAACTCTTTCAAGTAGCAAACACATGCACAGATTTTCGGATCAAATATTCTCAAATGTGTTCGGCTACTTACTTGTTCAGGTCGACAAGAGAAGACTGGACAATGTTTGTCTCACCAGAGCTTCGAAAGCAAATAAAATTGCCACCAACGAGGATGGAAGGAGATCTGAGTGTGGCAGAAATGTGAAAGCGAAGAATCACAGGCGGCAATGAGTGAGCTTTGGATGGAAGACGCCCGTTGCAACAGTTCGCCGGAGAAAACAGAGTTCACCGGAAAGGGCAGAAACCGCCGGAGAGTAGAGAGTCTTGCCGGAGGAGGTGTCTTCGTCGGAGAAGAAGAGGGAAGAAGACCGGAGGGAAACCACGGTCGCCAGAGAGAACGCAAGGGTTCGGGGAGTCAAGGGTTTTGCGAGCAAAGTGAAGCCAGTCGCGGTCGCGGTCGCGTTTATATGCAACCTAGAAAACCGCACATACAGAGCGGTCGGTATTAACATTGTTGAAAACCGCACATACAGCACGGTTAAAATTGAAAATGCTAAAAACTGCATGTTCAGTACGGTTGGCACCCAAAAATGAATTTTCAAAACTTTTTTCAATCTCTCTCAAAGGATCTGTGTCCAGGGCAGTTGTGAATTGCAAGGAACACCACCCTATCAACTTTTGCTTTTAAAATTTGCTCAAATCTCACTTCATAGCCACGAGTGCTCTGTGAGAGGCGAGGAGAGGATTTGACCCTTAAGGTTAGGGACTTTTCATCAAATCCTTTAAACAAATTCTTTTTCAAAAAACCATATTGGAGTTCTTGCAGCTCATAATCAAATGGACATGATCCTGAGGGGTGCAATTTGCGGGTCTTTTGCTCTCCGCTGTCAATTGATTCCAATCCCAGCGAAGAGGGGGCAGTTGTAGACACCCCAAATTGCACCCCAATATAAGAGATTAACTAAGAAGGGCTCCAAAGGTCTTATTTGAGCCTTGACATGTGTCAAACTTTCAAAAACAATCAAAATCAGTGCCAACCGCACTGTGTATGCGGTTTTTATAATCTCGGTTTCAACCGCTCTGTATGTGCGGTTGCAACCGCACACACAGCACGGTTCACATCAAGGCTTGTTGCGCTGGCGGCCACGTGGCTTCGCGAAGCTTCGGCCGTTAAGCCGCGTGGACAGCACTCAATTAAAGCATAACTGAATTGAACCGCCCTGTATATGCGATTTGGTCAAATGTATACATGAACCGCACTTTAAGTGGCGGTTGTGTAGAAACCGCACTGAGTATACGGTTTTGGCTGTTTTGGGGATTTGCGAAATGGCTCGATCTCTGAGCCTTATTTACGCATATTACCTCTCTCTCAAGGACCTAAACTCCCTATTTCACCCTCCGAAACTTGCTGAATTACACCAATTCATGCCTTGGAGGAGAATTGGAATAATCTAGAAGGCCTTTTTGGCCTACCCTTGGGACTCTTCTACCCTTGACTTGGCCTATAAATAGAGGGGTCCTCCTCTTGCAAATGGCTGACAATCTGAAGCTTAGAAGCTCTGCAAGAAGAAGGAGAACCTCTGCTGGATTGGCTACTCAACTGCTCAAGCTACTAAGGTAAGGCCTATTTGAGTTATTGCTTCCCTTTTACATTCTAGCAAATCTCTCATCTTCTACCTTTCTGTAGTGTAAGGCCTTTGTGTATTTTTGCAACCCCAAACCCCTTCTAAAGTACCTGGGAATCCTCTCTAGCCGTAAAACGTGAAGAGAGAGCCTGGGGAAAAGGAAGGTGGAATGGATCCTCTAGGTTTAGAACCCTCAGATGATGTGCAAGCATGCTCTATGGTTATTTTGAGCCCTTGAATGCTTCTCTGATCATTTTTGTATTTGGAGAAGGTGTGAATCCATGCTCTCAATAGCCATGGATTCCAACTTTCTCATAGAAATGTGATTTTCCACATCTTTGCACCCACTTTCCACCCTTTTTTATCAAAATATAGGCTAGATCTTGGATTTCCATGTAAATATGGAAAATCTGAGATCATTGGCCTTAGAATGAGTTTTTAGAAGTTCATGAGTTATTTTTCATGATTTTAAATGGTTTTGGTCGAATCCACTTGCACACATACACTGATTTTGGCTTCTTATTCAAAGTTCTTCAAAAACAGGACAGATCTGTAGCCTGTCTTGGAATGCTCATAACTTCATCCTCCGGATGAATTTTTGAGTGATTCCAAAGACATGTGATAGATTGGAAGGTCTATTTAATATCTGGAAATTTTCGTCCACTTCCATGTAGCCAATTTTTGACACCATCTCTTCAAAGTTTGTAAGACAGTTCAGCCCAGATTGCTGAACTTGCCGCTTTAATGGTGCACTATTTGCTCAGTTTTAATCCGTTTCCTATGATTCCAGTTTCTGAGTTTTCTTTGAGAAGTCTATTTTCATTTCCAATTGATTTCAGCAGATTTCAATCTGTTTTGTGTCTTGGGTGTTCTATTGACTCAGAGGTGCTCGCTGGCATAGTCCAGAGCTCATCTGTGGTCTTTTAGGCCTGTTCAAGAGAGCACACAAGTCACATCCGGATAGAGATTGGTGTGAGGTTTTTTTCTTTGGAAAGATGGCACTACATACTTCCTCCATACCAATTTTCATGTTTTTTTATTGAGCCAAACTCCACGAATAGGGCTTTGAAAATGCCTACTTAACACTTTTTCTGAGTTATAACAGCAGATTTCATATGTGGATTTCTCTCTCGTTTTGGATCGGATTGAGCTGAATTTTCTACTGTATACTCTACTATATACCAGTTTTCCAATGGCTTTGGTTTCATTTGATTTGGATTTGAATTGGGAAAGTTATGGTTTATCAAAGTTTTCAAGTTCTTTTGACCTATTTTCTCCAGATTTGCCTTAGCTGGATTTTCTTCATTTTTTACCTTGATTTCACTTCACTCATGAGGTTTTAGAAGTGATGAATCCACAAAGAGAGCCTAAGTTCATTAGACTTCTCATGTGGAATGATCACATACATGGTGCTTGTGGTAAGCATCCTTTTGCCCATTTTGTTAGAAAAATGATTCTAAAGTATAAGCAAGCATGTGGTAACCGTCTTAGACGGACGAGTGGGGGTGCCTAACACCTTCCTCCGCTCATAAATAATTCCCCGTACCCAATCTCTGGATTTTCCTTGTATTAGAGCTACTTTGGCTCTATTTGACATCTATGAACCCTTTGGTGTCCATTCACACCTTAAAATGGATGGTGGCGACTCTTTACATTTCATCGATCCCCGCGTGACGATAATCGGAAGTCATCCGTGATGACGAATCCATGTCTCACATTCCCGGATGCAATCCTTGTTTGAATCTTCCTCATCAAAATCTTCAGTCAACATGGTATGTTCATCACTCTGTAGATTTCTCGTGTCGATTTCTTTATCGTTATGGTCATGTTGATTACGTTGGTTACATTTTGGTTTTAGTGATGTCATGCTTGCTTTTGAAACGTTCTACATTGTTAAATGTTTTTCTAATAGCTTGTTCTTCAAATAATAAATTTTTTGGTGATACACTGCCTCTAGTAAAGTGAGCAATAATGTACGTAAAAATGCATTTGGAAAATTCTCAGGTAACTGGAGGGGTCACAAATGGTCCCGCTTAAAACCCAATTTCCTTAGGCAATTATCTCATCCTTTGTGACATAACTTTTCTAGAGATGCACTTAGCTGCACAGTATATCACCAATATACTAGGCTTTCAAATAATAAGAAAGGTAGAATGAGAGATTTACTTATATATATAATATTTATAATGATTTTAAAATCAGAAAATTAAATATAAGAATACCTCTTCAGAATGAAGCTTGAACTTTGTAGTTGAAGTCTTCAACCTCCAGAGTCCACTTCCCACCTTTGATGCTTGAGCAATTTAAAAACAATAACTATTACTTGATAGCTACAGAGATGAAGAGAGTAAGAGAGATTGTAGAAGAGAGTAAGAGGGATTGTAAAAAAAAGTGTGATTTGGAGTGGGAAGGGTAAGGCCTATTTATAGAAAACCAAAAGTGATTTTTTACCACCACTACCTTCAAATATGGCTATCATTTGGCTATTGGAAGGGTGGAAATGGTCATTTACAGTCAATTACAAGTGGGAAAAACACTTTTTGGGGTAAAAACACGGCAAGCCCTTTGCAGGCCAGCACGTGGGCACAGCCCACCAGGCACCATGGGCCGCGCCAGGCACGGGCACTCTTTACGCGTGTTGGGCCGTACCGGCTCGATAAGCAACCCTATCTATACTCTGCTTCAGTATATATATATATATGATTTAGCCTTTAAATAACCCGCGGGAACTGGTCCAACCGGAGTCAGACCGGGTTCTCTCAGATCTCTCTCCCCTTCTATTCGTCAATCCCTCCTCTCACCGCATTCCCTCCCTCCCTTGATTACCATCTCTCCCTCTCTGTAAAATTAATCGGACTCTCACACGGTTAGAGATGAATTAGGACGCATACCTTCAAAGCAGCTGCCGCCTCTGATTCCAGGTCCTTCCTCTCAAGTTCCTCACTATCCTTGTTTCGGATCAAAACCTCATTGATCAAAATCCTCTCTAAATTTTCTCTTCCATGAGAACCACTACTGGAATACCCTTTCTGCTGAGGTTCTCTACCTTCCAATACGCTGAGTTTCGCTAGCAAGGATCGAAGATTTGGTGATATAATGTCCAGATTTTCTACGAGTTCTAATCGATGAGATGTAAAACAAGTGATTGCTTCTCTCGCTTTGTCTAGAGTCAAAGGTTGGAGAAGAAGAGAAGAGTTTGTTGGAATGGAGGATGATGGAGTTTGATATGCGATGATAAGAGTCTGTTTGGTATTCCACAGGGTTTAAAGCATGGATAAATAAACCCTAATTCTCAACCTCTTCCCCTTTTTTGAAGTTGTTTGATAAACTATTAACGTGATATATATGGGAACGTGCTCCTGATGCAACAACAAGCACTAGCGTGACATGGGGAGGTGGTAATTTAGTAGCAGTACATATAATTATTTAGAATCGATTTGTTGTTGTTGCAGGACCTAAACAACGCCCAACAATGCATTGAAGAAATTCTTTCGTCTAGATGGATATTACACCGTATAATCTTAACTTTCTAATGGTGGAGTGATGGTGGAGATTGGGAGGAGGGCAGCTTATCGTTCCTTAATGGTGACGAGAAGTCATCACAAACTAGCCTTATTTGTCGTAGTCCACGTCTTTACACAAGATATTTACCATAGGCAGGACGGTACAAGGATCATGAATGATACTGGAGACCGAGGATTCTCCATTGTTCCTGCTTCGAGTTCTTCAGTTCAGGCAATTCGAACCAAGAAACTTGAAGAAGTTGAGATCGATCAGACTTGTTCGGTTTGCCTCGATCAGTTTTCTTTCGGTGAAGAAGTCACGGAGATACCTTGCACGCATGTTTTTCATCGAGGATGCATAGTTCCATGGTTAGAGCGGAAGAACACGTGCCCTTTGTGTCGCTTTGAGATGCCCGGCTGACGAACGCGAGTGAATGAACATTCACTGTATGGGTGAAAATAAAGATGTAGATAGGAGCCGCCCAGTACATAATTTGATGTAATCATGTTTCATGATATGTAATTCTCAATATGACAAACTATCTTCATATTTTAATTTTATTAAGAAACAAAATATTTATATTGACTCCCACGTTAATTATGGATAAAAAAAAGACCATTCTATAATCCAAAATCCTTATCAAATTACCGTCGTGATTGAATTTTTTTTTAAAAAAACATATAATATTTTTTTATTTAACAAATTTTAATTGAGTATAAAATTGTATTTTAATATAATTAATTACCATAAGATAAATCTTAACATAAATATATATTGGCTACCATACATATTATTATTATTTATAATTGACTATATGTGTTAAAAAAATGTTTATTAATTATAATATATTTTATTAATATTAAAATATCTCAATATTATGCTTAATTGTAATTAATCTAAATGTATTATATTGATTTTTTATTTAATTATATTAGTATGTAATTAGATATATTAATATTAAGGATATACAAATATATCTATACTACTATTAAAAGCACAAACTACTTTAAATGTTTTTTATTTTCGTATACCTAAAATGTCCTTCTAACGATAATTATTTTACAATTATGTTTTTTTTAATTATTGACATGAATCTATTAAAATCCTATTTCTTCTACAATTAAATATAATAAAAAATAGATAAATATAAGTATTGTTTGTATAAAATAACTAAATCCTATTTCTTCTCCAATTACACTATGAGTCCTATTAAATCAAACTTCTCCTGTGATACTTATACTTATCTATTAGATTACGTAAATTTACTAATAGTTATAAAATAATTTTTTTTACTATTAATTTAAATCTATTAAAATCTTATTTCTTCAATTAGATCTATATCTATATCTATACTACTATTAAAAGTAAGAACTATTTTTCATTTTCGCACACCTAAAATTCCCTCCTCTAAAATCTTTATTTAATTTCAAAAGTAACATTTTCTTTTTCTATTGCCGTCAATCTAATAAAGTTCTACTAAATTAGATAAACCTTGATTATATAAATATCTAGGAGTAAATTTTAATTAATAAAATCCTACTAAATTAGATAAACCTTAATTATAATTATCTAAAAGAATTTACTTAAATAATAAAACCTAAATTATTTTTAACATGATTTTGTATTTTTATCCATTATTCTAGAATATTTAATTCAAAAACTACTTACTTTATCTAAAAGAATTTTAAATAGAATAGTTAATTTCAAAAATAAAATTTTTTTTTTTGTTATTTGCGTGAGTCTAATAAAATCCTACTAATTAGAGAACCTTAATTATATTTATCTAAAAGATATATAATTAAATAATATAAACCTAAATTGTTGATAACAATAATTTTGTATTTGTACCCATTATTCTAAAAAAAATTAATTCAAGTAGAATTAATAAAATTATATATATATGTACGTGCGTTCATGTGCCTTTGTGTGTGTCCATTCCAGTAGAGTTGAATGTCGATTCAATTCCTAATATTTAAATATTATTAGTTGCAATTTTATTTCAATTACCATAACACTTCAACCTAAAAGCAATTGATTATTAAATTATATTATCAATTTACATAAGAAACATAAAAGACAAATATACTATTGATATTTTATTTTTTGACAACTACAATGTGCATCAATGGGTACACAGGTTATAATTAGGATTACTTTGAATAAGTTAATTCATGGTTAGCACTCAATCCATTCAACAGATAAATAATTTACTAATTAAAATATATAAAAATAAATTATTTACCTTTTGAGTACTAAATATTTAGTTTACTCCAATATCTCAATTAAGTACTGTGTAAAAGGCAAAAAAAAAATCAAATAAAATTAAATAAAAGTTAACATAATTCATTAAAGAGAAGCAAAATTAAACAAGAATTAAATCGAGAGAAGTGAATATAACTTTTATGGAATTTATTTACTTATTGATGATAATAGATTTACCTATTTCATTAACGAGATGCATATTATAGAGGAATAGAAACTGGCAACGATGGTGGTGGTGAAGGAACGTTGTAGGAATAACAATTATTAATATATTTATAAGTTTGAATCATGTAAATAATTTGTTAAGATCATTCATAATTTGTTAGTATCATTCAAAATATAAAATATGTGACAACTATACATAATAATCTCGCCTTTTTTTAGAATGAAAAATCAAAAATCAACTATTTACAATAAAAATCACATTGTAAAACTATGTGTCTTTTGATGAAGCCACATATTTTCAAGCTAATTTTTAAGAATATAATTATTAAAATTTATATTATTAAATTATTAAAATTGTTATTTTAAAATTATAAGAACACATTTAAGATATAATTAAGAAAGAATTGGAATCCAATCAAATATACATCCATTATAAATAAATTAATCCTACAAACAAATTTTAAAATATATTAAATATAATAATCATTTTAAATTATTAAAAATATCAAAGCTCCGATTTTCATGCATTATATTGTATGGCCTTAAGTCTCATGTTAAATACATTGATAATTTTAATAATTAATATACTAAATTATATTAATCTATTATATTAAAACATTATAATACTATATTATCAAAATTACTTTTATTGTTATTTTAATTATAATTATATATATTATTAAAAATATTTATTAATTGCTTTGATAATTATTAGCAAAATATTTAATCTATTTAATTATATTAATATTATGATATTAATATATTAATAAGAAACTTTAATATATATTACTTATTTCAATAACTAATATACTTGATTAATTAAAATAAGTATTTTGATAATTATTAATGTATGTTAATAGTTGAATTATATTCTATTTGATTAATTTTATTTTTATTTTGAGATCTCATGTACTTTGAGATGATTTCGATGGCTATTTACATCCAACGATCCACCATCTAAAAAAAGTGAGCAACATGAGTTTGCATCCTGAGGAATAGAAATACTGATCAAAATATATCAAATCATCCAGACCTTGGGAGTGGCAACTAAATGACATATGGAATATGGGGTGTGAACCATGCTATATATTAGAGATTTTACTTGAGTTGTTAGGGGTTGAAAACATATTACTATAGATCTTTTTTTATTTGAATTTAGTAGGATTTTATTAGTAATTCCAATTATTAAAATTCTTTCATTTAGGTAAGTAATTAAGTGGGATGTTATTACTAATTGCAATTATTAAAATTCTTTTGAGTTAGATAAGTACTGGAGAAGAAGTCTATGTTTGGCTAATAAAATAACTCCCAATAATAATTAAAAAAGGGTATTTTTGAAATCAAATATTCTAGAAAATGATATTTTGGTATGTAAAAATAAAGCACAATTTAGGTAGTTAATAGTAGTATAGATTTAAATTCTATAACATACAAAACTCCTTTGATATTTGAAAAATTGATTGTAATAAAATAATTGAAGATAATAATTTCAATTTGCTAATTAAAAATATAAAATTATAAAATGAGAAATATAAATCCACTAACATTTAAGAAAATGAAATATCTTTTGGCAATAACCATAATAATTAGTAAAAAAAATTTAGCATTTTCATTAAATAACTAGAGTTTGTTACTCAAAAATAAAAAACAATAAAATATTAAGATTAGGTTCACAATTGCTAGTATATATATATTAATTATTTATCCATTTAATTAACCATAGTGTAACTAAAATGAAACTACGTTACAACAAAACCATTTATAAAATACTTAGATTAGGTGTCCCTTGCACAATTCCTCCAGTAGTCTTTTTAGACATATTATGGGTTATTTCTCTCTCCATTCTTATTATATTGTTCTTGTAAGTGTTTAGACATTTTGAAAAAAGTTGTTAACCCCGAAAATCATTCGCAACGTGCAACAAACGTTTACCATTGCTAGTATAACTAAATATATAAAGTTCACCCCTATTATCAACTTAAGCTTTTAGTTGGAACGGTGCTCTACATGGTATTAAAGCCTTAGGCAAACACCAATGTCTTGGGTTCAAACATCCACTCTACCGTTGAGAAAAAAAAATTCCACGTGTAGGGCCTCCCTAAAAATGGGTTTGAGTCCGGCCTACATGTGAGAGGGAATGTTATGGAATATAATTAAATATATAAAGTTCACCCTCTGCTATTAGCTTGAGCTTTTAGTAGGAATGGTGTTCTACATGGTATCCAATTAGCTTGAGCTTTTAGTAGGAACGGTGTTTTACATGGTATCAAAGACTTAGGCAAATGCCAAGATCTTGGGTTCTCCATCGCTAGCTCTTGGGGCTCCAGACTTGCCATCTCCATCTCTTGCACTTTCCATGGAGCCCTCCACTGCTAATTCAGCTACTAGGATGGAAACAGTTGTGTACCAAGCGATGGCATTGGTGGGAGTCGTCACCCTAGCAATAGCCACGCCATGGCTTGATTTGACCTACAATATTGCCATAGCTTTTGTTTTGAATAACTTGATTGTCTTAAAAGTTATATAGTTTTCGTTTATATAGTGTGAGTTGTGGGTCTCCACGATGGGTTCGGTTTGGTCATTAAACCATTAACCTGGACCAAAGAAAAGGAAAAAAAATGAAAACCGTTAGGAAAACAAACAACAAAACAAATTATAAAACAAAGTAAATAAGAAACACAAAATTAACATGGTTCAGAAAAGATGCCTGTGTCTCCAAATGATAGGGTTTCTTGATTAGATTTGTAAAAACAGGTTACAAACACACAACCCTCTTTTGGCCAAAAACAGCACAAGCCTCTCAGCATAAGTACGACCAGAAAACCCTAATTCTGGGCTTTGTACAAGCGATACCCACTTGTAAAATGCTTTCTGTTGCTTTTCACCAAGCTGAGATTTTTGGGAAAAAGGGCGATTTTTGGGAGAACACATTCGATTGTCTTGCGGTAGCTGTTGTTGGTCTCTCGGTGGTTTTCCTGCTGGTTGAGTTTCCTAGGAGCTTTTCTAACCCTCTACCCCGGTTCCTCCCTTGAGCTAATTCGGTTTTGGGTGAGTGCCTTCCTGGTTTTGATCTCTATCCTCCTAGTTCCCCTTCCCCCGGCGCTACCTCCAGCCTTCGTCTAGCTTCTCTCTCTTCGCCTTTCTCTAATCTAGCGTATTTCTGTCTTACTGGTTGGGCTCCTCTCACAACCATCTCTACAAGTGGGGTTTCTTGTTTTCCATGGTTTTCTTGTGCCCAACCTGCTGAGACTTAGTTTCTTCTAGGCTGTTGGTTCCTTGGTTTTCAGTTTGTCAGTACGTTTGGGTTGGGTGGTATATGAGTTCGATGAACTAAAGTTTTGTTTCCTTGGGTTGTTTCTAGTGTCTACATTTCTGTGCAGTATGGAGGATGTCGAAAACAAGTTTCAGAATCTCCTAATTCCTGCTAGACCAGAGAAATCTTTCTCTCTATCTTAAGATGAAAAGCAACGACTTCTGAAAAAATGGCAGTTCCTGGCTGTGGTTGGCTGTCTCAAGGCTTCCCCGTCGTTGAATGCGGTGAAAAATTTTGTTGAGGGAGCTTGGAAGTCCTTTAAGATAGACTCTATAACTACCGTGTCTGCATCAAGATTCTTGATGCCCTTTGGTGCGCAACGGGATTTGGAGAGTATGCTAGCTGCTCACCCCTGGTTTATCAATGGTTCACTGTGCATCATTGAAGAATTCAAAACCCCGGACGAAGCAGACACCATGGTTTTTTCTGATTTTATTATCTGGTCTCAGTTGATTGATTTTCCTAGATCCTTAAGGGATACTCATATTTTAACCCGCCTAGGAAACAAATTTGGAAAGACCCTTGATGTGGATATCTCAATGTTGTCGGAGTGCCCACATGCTTGTATAAAATGGTCTCTTCCCTTACTAGAGGCCTTACCTGCAGAGATATTTGTGGAGGATCTTCAGGGAGAACAAGTTTGGCTAATGTTTGGTCATGAAGGCATACCTGACTTTTGTTTTTACTGTGGAATTTTGGGGCATAATCTGAACGTTTGTGCAAAGCTACGACCAGGAGATCATCTTAGCATGCCGACCAAGAACGTTTTGCCATTGTATTCGACTCGAAACGTTGTTCTTGTCCAGCACCGGTGCTTGAGTCCTGCTGGTAAATCTCTGTCTGATGTCTCACAATCCGTGAAGCCGGTGATCTCCCTGAGCGGGCCGGATGATTCTGGTGGATCAGGAGGTTCAGCTGTTAGTTGTGGTTCGGGTCGCGATGGATAGGCCACTTCAAATGTATTAAAGGACTATTGCCCGAGTGGGCCTAATGCTTTAAGGCGGTCAGAGTCGTTTTGGCCTGTTGTTAATGCTGCAGGCCAGGAATACAATCATGTTAAAGCAATGGGTGGGCTTCCTTTCCTTGGGAGGCCTCTTCATCCACTCTTCTATCTTCTTTGGAGTCAAGTCCATCTATGCTGGACCAACCGTCTCCTCAAGTGTCCTCCTTCACCTTCTCTGCAAGTT
Organism: Buxus sempervirens; assembly: GCA_947561395.2. Lineage (NCBI taxonomy): Eukaryota > Viridiplantae > Streptophyta > Magnoliopsida > Buxales > Buxaceae > Buxus > Buxus sempervirens. Next base: position 14,749,291 of record OX387182.1, read on the forward strand.
GCAGCCCGGTTTCTCGTAAGGATAATAGAGCTTTTAACTTTCTGCTCTCTGATTTTTTCCCCAGTAAAGCACATGAATTCTCAAGATCAAAAGAGCTGAGCTTGTCTGCTTCTCCACATTTGTCAATATCAAAGATTCCGGAGAGTAAGTCTCTCACACCTAGACGACGAGCCAGAGTGCCTAGGAAGCAGTCAAGAAATAGGAGCACTGTTTGTATGGAAATGGAGGCAGACCAGAATAAACCCAAGGAAGCTTCGTCTCACAAGAAAAAGAGGAGACTATCCCCAGATCTGCAGACTAATTCTAGTCAACCGAATCATCCTGATCCTGAATCTCAATGAAATTGTTGTGTTAGAATTGTCATGGCATTGGTCAAGCCACGACTCAGCTTCATCTCAAAGACCAACTTTTGAAACACAAATCTAATATAGTTATTTTGTCCGAATCTTTTGCTTCTAAGCACTTAGCGGAAGAAGTAGTGAGGAAAATTTCCTTCAAAAACTCATTTTACCTGCTATTAATCAAAGAGAAGGATTTATCATCATGTGGAATTCTGTTTTGGATGTTCTGGTGATTGATACTTTTGAATGGGCTACTGTATTGCAAGTTTCCACTAAAGGATTAACGTGGGTAATTTTTTTTGTTCATGTGAGTTCGAAGGTTGAGATTCAGTATGAGCAATAGAAGTTTATTGAAGATATTTCAAGGCAGTTTAATCAACTGTGGATGCTGATGGGCGATTTCAATGCCATGCTTGAGGATAACGAGAAGAGAGGGCTTCCCCTAAATGGGCGTCAAAAAGAAAAATTCAGAGAATTAATTGAGGGATGTCAACTATCTGAGTTGCATATGAAAGGCCCAAGATTCACATAGTGTAATGGGCATAAGGGCAGAGAAGAATTTCTGAAAAGATCGATAGAGTTTTTGGGTCTAGTGATTTTTTTAAGCTGTTTCCTCACTCGATCGTCATCTCTCAGCCTATTATCGCATTCGACCACTGCTCCTTGGTGGTGGACCTTCTTTTTGAAAATAAAGCTCGCCAGAAACCCTTCAAGTTTGAAGCATTTTGGGTTCAAGAAGCCACCTGTCATGATACCATTCGAGAATCATGGTCAAAGGGTTCAAATTCTGGGCAACAAAGGAATCTTGGTTCTAAATTATCAACCCTGTCTAGGGATCTCAGATAGTGGAATAAAGAAGTAGTAGGCGATAGATAGTGGAATAAAGAAGTAGTAGGCGATATCCATGTGCGTAAAAGGGAGCTTTTTGAGAAAATTCAGAATATACAAGGCAATATTCATGGAAGTTTCGATCAGTCTTTGGCCCAGGAGGAGAAAAGACTTCAAAGAGAATATGCTAAGATGCTACAACAAATAGAGACATTATGGTTTCAGAAGTCCCGAATCTCATGGTTAAAATTTGGAGATGGGAATAACAAGTTTTTTCACCAGTCCACAATATTCCGACGGCAGAAAAATTTAATACATTCATTGAAAGATCCAAAGAACAGGGAAATATCAAGTAAAGAAGAATTGGAGAGGCTTGTCGAAGCTCACTTCAAAGAAGCATACTCTCAACCCCCCCAATGGTGTGATCTTGACCTACCTAGACTGATTTCCCATACAATTTCAGATGAGCAGAATGCAACCTTGCGTCAAATTCCTTTGGCTTCAGAAATCTGGTCAACAGTGCAAGGTATGGGCCCTTACAAATGCCCTGGGCCTGATGGCTTCCGGGGTGTCTTTTACCATTCTTTCTGGGATGTTGTGGGTGGGGAGGTTATAGAGACTGTCCAGAAGTTCTTTTGTGAGGGGATTATGCCTTGGGAATTGAATCATACTTATATTTCCCTCATACCCAAGAACTCACATCCTAGAACCATTCACAAATTTCTTCCCATTAGCCTTTGTAATTTCGTATACAAAATAATAGCCAAAATTTTAGTTAACCAGATGAGAACTCTGCTTTCTAATTTAGTAGCCCTGGTTCAAGCTGCTTTTGTTCCCTGAAGAGCCATCAAAGACAACATAATGATCCACCATGAGATCATTCATAGTTTTTGTGCGCATGGCCACACGCGAGGTGCACATGGGAGCGCATGCCTCGGGGATTTAAGAGTCGCCACTGCCTGAGAAGTGCAGGCAAACACAAGGGACCTAACCGGTCTAATTTTGCTTGGTCTGCGGCTTTTTAGAGACTCTGGCTAAGTTCTTGGTTACATCCGGGGAAGTCCAAAGACACCCCGGTCGGCCCCGTCAGTTTGACGGGTCCCTTGGATTTTCCTAGTTCGAGTCAACTCAGTCTCACCCTAATCCTAGCCCAACATGTATCAAATTAAGTCTGATAGGGACCTCTGCAGGTGTAAGTCCCTTTTATTCATTTTTATCTTTTTAGCCATTTAAGTGAAATGGGTCGGATGTGGGCCTCATTGGAAGACCCATGGGTTACCATGTTGGGCTTAAGCCAAGCCCATGGCCCATTAGGGTTATCGGGTAATCCTTATTTTGGTTATTTATTTTGGGGTAAGTTGATGTGAGTTTCAAAGAGAACTCACAGTGGTACAAATTCTCCTATTTGGCTTCAATAACTTATTTTTATCATGCCTTAACCCAATTAGTGAACTTCTTATAGATATACTCGTATGGTCATGTATAGGAATGATGACATAAAACACTTAAAACCAATAAATGGAATGAGCCTACTAGATAACCAAAACATGTTTTAGAAAGCGAGTTAAAATACTAAAGATATTCCAAAAGTATGTGCTAGTGAGCAAAGTAAAGACAAAATCCTATACATGTGTTTATAATGGGAAAGAGCCAATTAAAACAAATCTAAAGCATTACAAATGAATATGTGCATGTGAAGTTCCTTCACTAAAGGAGAAATTCTAAGTAAAAAAAAATCTTATTTTGTACAAATGAAAATATACTTTATATAAAAGTATATCTACTTGTGAATTGAAAACAAAAAAGTTTAATACAAATATCTAAAGAAAGAAAGCAAAATAAATTTTTGAATACACTTCTAAAATGCCCTGAATAAGTGTGTGTAGTGCTCTTTCTTTTTCTTTTTTTTTTAAAAAAGTAAATGAAAATGAGATAAAATTGTACATGTGTGTATGTGATAACTTTACTATCTATATGCATGATTATAAAAGGAGAATGATAAATATACCTAGAAATGAGTAAGTAAAGGGGATGAGGGAGAGGATATTAATGGGTACAAAAGTTCTTTGAGGAGGACAAACCCCTCCTTAATAAATCGACATAAGGTGATGAAATGAAGAACATCTCCACCTTTCTATTTACTTTTACCTCGCACTCTCCTCCCATCTTATTTTGTAGGGAGTTCCCCTTTACCATGGGAACTCCCATATCATGCCAAAGAGAGACAAAGGTGGTTAGAAGGTCAACAAGAAATAAAACCAATAGTTAACAAAGAAATATACTTCTAGAAATTTTTGTACGTGGGGTAAAGTATATCAAATACACTTACACTTATATTACTTTCTCTTATGAAATGATGGAGGTCTTCAAATGGAAATGGACAGCACCTAAGAGTGTTTCTTTTGGTTCCAAAAATGATGTCTTGTTGGTCTCCAAGAGGTTAAAAGAAGTAGGGAGGTTGAAAAGGGAATGGTTAAGAGGGTAATATTGGAATAAAAAGGGTCTTAAGGTGAAAACAATGGACACGGGGGTTATTGGTTTCGGACAAAGTAAGTGGGGATGAGAGGGGAGAAGAAAATGGAGGGGGAGTGGGAGAGAATTATCCTTGGAATGGGGGAAGGAGAACCCCCTATTAGTGTCATTGGAATCAGGTTGAGATGTTCCATCCACTAAGCTAGAATTTAGCAACAAATTTGGGTTCTTTAGCAGAAGTGCAAAGTCGCGTCTCAGAGCCAGTTTTGCTCATATCTCTTTATCTGGGACTCCGATTTGAGCAAACTCAGTTGCGTTAGAATCGTATCGAAGTCCTCTTTCCAATGGTATGAAGTTTGGTTGCCAATTTGCACCTGATCAAAAAGTCAACTTTTTGACCCCAGATTTTGACTTTTTCAATTAGGATTTTATTCTTCATTTTTCGGGGTGCAAAAATGAGGTGCTGACAGTTTTGAAAAAAGAAAAAAGAAAAAGAAGTCCAAGAAAATTCAGTCCAAATCTAGATCTAGGTGTGTGCTGGACAAGGGTATGTTTGCCTTGAAGATCGATTCTCCAAGGCCTATGACAGGTTAACTTGGAATTTTCTTCATGCAGTTCTTCTCTCTTTTGGTTTCAGTGCGAAGTTTGTGAAATTTTTTGCCTTCATATAGTGTCCTATTCAATGGTGCTATTGTGGGGAAATTTTTTGCCCAGAGAGGATTACGTCAGGGTGATCCTCTATCCCCTTACTTGTTCATCTTAAGTCAACAAGTGTTGTCATGTGCTATTAATAGAGCAGACCTAGATGGTAGGTTCAATGGGATCAGGTTAAGGAATGGAGGTATGCAAAATTTTCATTTGATGTACGCAGTCGATGTTAATTTATATGGTTTTACATCGGAAAGAGAAGCTCACACTTTATCGAGAATGCTATATAGGTATTTCGTGGAATTGGGTCAAGAAATAAATGGCAATAAATCCTCTCTTCAGTTCAGCAAGTCTACATCAAGGATGAGGCGAAGTCAAATCCGCAAAATTCTTAATGTTGCTCGAACGCAAGGTGGATACAACTATCTGGGGATGCCGAGTGTTGGCAGGAAGATTAGAGCCAAGAACTGTGAAGATCTTTTGACGAAAATGAGAACTAGATTGGCTGGTTGGAAAGCGCTCATGTTATCCCAAATGGGCAGACTCACCCTTATCTAGGCAGTATTGAGTGGTCAGCCAATCCATTACATGACTTGTTTTTGCCTCCCTAAAGAGGTTACAAACAAAAACCAATCAAATGGCGAAGCTATTCTTTTGGAGAAATGGGATGCAGCAATCAAGTTTCCATACTGTTTGTTGGGAAAACATAACACTCCCATGGAGGACCGAAGGTCTAAATGTGAAGAGGGCCCTGGAGATGAATAAGCCATTTGTTCTCAAAGCTGCATGGAAACTCACAAACAAGCACAACAGCTATTGGGGTATGATAATGAAGGACAAATACTTCCCACATACTGATTTTATGTTGGCTCCTTACAAGACTAATCAGTCGTACGGGTGGAAACAATTGCATGGGCTAAATAATTGGATTAGACAAGGCAGTGGGTGGGCAATAGGATCTGGTCAGGAAATCCTAATCACAGAGGATAAATGGATCCATTCAGTCCCAACAACAATTCAAATCCAAAAGAACCAAGATCAGTTTAATATCATGAAGGTTAGTCAACTGATTGATCAAGAAACTGGTGAGTGGAAGGTTGATTTGTTAACCTTCTTTTGGGAGCCTAAAATGGTTAGAAAAATATTGGCAATTGTTAGAGACCCTGTTAATAGTGCTAATATACGATATTGGGCGAGTTCTGCTTCTGGTAAATTTATAGTGGCTTCAACATACAAGCTGATTTCTGGGTTTGATGTGCTTAATACTAATCTTGCATGGTTAAAAATTTGGCATGTACCTTGTCCAAACAGACTAAAGTTATTCATGTGGAAGTGTTTAAGAAATGGTGCTCCAATTGCTAAGTTGCTTAACTCCAGAATATGAGGTTTTGATGCTAAGTGTCCGTTGTGCCACGAGGCGGGAGAAAGCCTTGAACACCTGATGCTTAGTTGCCCATTTTCCCAGGCGGTTTGGCTTAAGGGGATTGGCGGTTCTACCCAAATTCAAGGACCTACTTCATCCTTTAAGTTGTGGCTGTTTAATCTTATTTTCATGCTAGCTCCTAAGAACTTTTCTGCTAGTAACAAAAGTTTTCTTATTTCCAGGTTGTCAATTTTGTGTGGGCAACTTGGAAGGAAAGAAATGGTGTTATTTTTTATGGACAAGTTCCTTCGGTGGAACGAACATGTAGTTACTTGCTGAAACTTCAGGAGGATTCGATCTTCCTTGAAAATGAAAGGGCTCAAAGGATAAAAGATAGGCAGTGCATTGAGGTTATTTGGGAAAGACCCGAACCACCCTTTGTCAAGATCAATTTTGATGGCACCTTTCGACTTTCTACACAGATGGCTTCGATTGGAGGTATTACCAGAGATGATTCAGGAAATTTTATAGCGGCATTTGCCTCAGTTGTGGAAGCGTCCTCTAGTATTCAAGCTGAATCATGTGCTGCTTTGGAGGCTGTTAGGCTTGCAATTGCTTTGGGTTGACATTGTGTCTGTTTTGAAGGAGATTCCCAGGTCATTTTTAACCTCCTATTTGCTGCTCCTATTTCTAGTCCGCAGAAGATCAAAAATTTGATTGCTCTCGTTCAGTCCCTGTGTGCCCAGTTTTAGGTTGTCAAGTTTTTACATGTCTTTAGAGAAGGTAAACAACCGGCTGATTGTTTAGCCAACTTTGCTCTTGATAGATTTTCATGTTTATGGTTTACCTCCCCCTCCCCTTCTCATTAACTTCATCTTTGATGAGATTCAGGATACTCCTTATGTACACCTCTATTAGTAAATAAATTTTTCTTTGGTTACCCAAAAAAGAAAAAAGTGTACAGTAAAGTCCACATCCAATTAGTGACTGAATGCAAGCCACATACATAACAAAAACAGAAAAAAAGAATACAGCTAACAGGAAAATTGGTTTGAACCAACAACCTGGTATCTTCCTCCACTCTCTATGTCAATAAATATGGTTGGCATGGTCATGGAAAATATTGTCAAGATAGATATTGAGTAGAAAAAAATGGAAAATATTCTTAAGGTTGTCCTCATTATTTAAACCTTCGTTGTTTTTGCCTTGTATGGCTGACCTTCCCTTCAACTTTTTTTACATCAGACGAGTTAGTATATAAACCGTGCGACCATTGGGTTCATCAATATCCAGGATTCTTTGAGGATCAAAAGATCATTTAAATCAATCCATCAAACAAATTATTTTTCAATGGCTTCTGACCATTTGTTTGTCATCCTTGCCATGGCTGATGTTACCTTTCCAACAATGGCTATGTCAATAAAAACATTTTTTGTTGTCGATGAAAATGGGGTGGACAACCAACTTCGCTTATCAAGATTGGACCTCAGGCAAGGATTTCAGAGTTGGAGATGAACTAAGTATATCTCATCTTTCTAATCATATCTCCCTTGATTTTGATTAAGTTTTTTAAAAACTTTTATGTACATCTACTTTGTTAAGATATTGTATTTGGGCCCTTTGATATACATAGCTAGGCGTATACCTATCAGCTTAAGCTTTCAGGTGAAATGGTTGTTTAACATAGTATCAAAGTGGGATGTCTTGTGTTCAACTCTCAGGGGGTAGTTGCCTTGGCATTTATTTGTATATAGAGTGTGAATGCCCTTTGTTTGTCTTTCCTGTGTATGTTTTCGCGTGAGGAGTGTTAATATACTGTATTTGGGCCCTCTAATATACACATAGATTTGCTTTTCATTGTAGGTGCAATGGCTGTTTAACATACTTTTGTTTATAATTCTAAATTTGCATGGATAGTGTTAGGTCTCTTCTCTTTTATATATCTACCAATGGAATTGATATCAATGAATTCGTTTTTAGTGTTCGTTTATGCAAAGGGAGAACAAAATGTGTTCCAAGTAAATGAAACTGACCTTCGAAGCTATACCATATCGCCAGAATCTAAAGCTCTAACGTCTGGGTATGATAGAATTACCCTTGCAACCCCATGACGAAAGTGGTATATTTGTGGTTTAGTCCACCACTATATAGAGGGCCAAAGACTCCATCTTTGTAAAACCTCAGTCAATGTCTCTTGCTGTTGCACCTTCTTGGGGAACATCGGGATCATGACCGAAATAAATTCCTATATAAGGCAGTGAGGATCGCGATAACCACCGGATGTAGCTTCTAGTTCGGTCATCATTAGTTTTGACTACATCTACAATAATTTTGATCTACTGTAGCTTCTAGTTTGGATTACTAGTAGGGTGCACGTGTAGAACTACACGTCGGGGAGGTAATAGTTGCAACTGTTCACAATTTAAACCAATAGATAGATAACTCCGGATGGGAGAAGTATCATAGAAGTAGGGGTTTCAATTTAAAAGTCGAAGAAGCGGTGGTTGTGGACCTTGTGGTGGTTGTATGTTGGAATTCTTTTGCTTGTAGAGGGAAATTTTAGGGGAAAAAAAAGGGAGAGCCTTAATCTAAAAATATTCTCCCCACTTCTTTTTACTAATTGTATAAATTATCTTTATTTTGTATAATCTCTAGTTCGGTTTGGTTGTTAAACCAGTGAACTAGAGAAACCTAGTTTAAAACAGTACAAATTGGGTTGATAGCCTGTATGAACCAGAATGCGGATTGGATATATATAATTTGGTGTTTTTTTTTGTCTATGCTTTCTTTTCTTTTTTTCCTTTTTCTGTAAGTAGTATATTCATGTGTGAGAAAGAGAAATTAAAAATAATCACAGCATGTTATATACCACTACCTCATGTTGCTCAGCTACTACTAGGGCTGCAACTCGGGCCGGGTAAACCCGAAACCAACCTGACTTCGGTTCAGTTTTTTAACACTTCGGTTCGGTTTTGGTTCATAAAAACTTAACCCGAATTAAATCGGTTCGGTTTTGGGTTTGTGTTTGATTAAACCGAACCGAACCGAATTATTATATATAATATAATAATTTATATAAGTTTACCTTTAAACTTAAAAAAATTACAAACCCACCATTCGTTCAACCTTATCTCATTCATATTTTATACCTTCATTCAACTTTGATTTCAAACCCTAAAACCCATTACACTTTCATTTCAAACCCTAAAACCCATTACAGTGTCTGCTGCCGACCGCCGAGCACTAACCCCCGACCGCCGAGCACCGACCCCCGACCGCCGACCGTCTGCAGGTAATTCCCCTCCTTTCCCTCTCTCTCTCTCGTCTATTTCCCTCCCTCCGTCCTTCTCGTCTCTCCCTCCTTCCCTCACTCTGGTCTCGCTCCCTCCCTCTCTCTCTCTCTCTCTCCCCCTCTCTCTCGTTTACATCTGCTGACCCCTAACTGTCTGTTTTCTCTTTTTTTTTTCTTTCTATTCCTCTGCAGATCTCGGGAGGTAATGGCGTCTCTGATTTCTTCCCAAGTATTCCACCACTTGAATCAATGGTTTAGAAGCCAGATCGGAAATCAACGAGTCACTCAGCAAGATCACCCAGCTGTTTCAAGATCCCAACGAGTCCTGCAACCGCAACTCCATCAAGGATAGCTTTCGGATCTTCTTTGTTCACCCCCTTGTACAGCTCCGGGGCTCCCAACGCGCACTCATTCCGTAGCTGAAACCGTACCAGAGGCATTGCGTCTCTCTATCTCTATCTCTCACTCAGACTTCTGAAATCCGAAGATGCAAGAGAAGTAATCCCGACGAAGCCGTGTTTTATTCTTTGTTCTTCTCGATTGAATATTCTATAAAGTTTCGCATGAAAAGTGGGTTGATGTTAATCTCTATATTTATGCGCTTTTATTGTGTTCGTCTTTTGTATTTGAAATGGGACGAGAAGTTTTTGTTCTTGAATCTGTTGTGGAGTATGAATCCGAAGACAATTGATACAACATCTTGGATATTATTGGCGATGTTGCTAGGTTTTTTAATGTTCTGTTTTTGATGAGTTATAGGGTTTGTTTGCTTGATTTGTATATTTCATGTTTGTTTCGTCACTGGCAAATATTTGTCTTGCCAAAGTGTTGTTATAGTAATTTTGAACAATTAAGTATTGGTTTCTCTTGACCAAGAATTTTGTTGGGGGTTTCTGTGAAGCCGGATAGTCATGCCCATGTTCAGAGAACGAACAAGAAGCCACCTCAAGCATCAATCTGGAAACTTTAATCACTGGTCTCATGTCCCCTGGTGGCAGTTGTGGCTCTGCAGATCAGATCAAATTAGAAGGAAGAAACATGGGGGTAAAGATGATCATCCAGCAAAACCAAACAGGTGAGTCCCTAAATTGTTGCACCATATCATGTAATTCGGAACCCAATACGAACCGAACCGATATCATGTAATTCGGTTCGGTTCGGTTTGGGTTTCGGTTATTTCATTTAATTTCGGTTCGGTTTTCGATTTTAGGGTTTCGGTTTAGATTTCAGTTCGGTTCGGTTTTGGGTTGAACATATGTAGTTTCGGTTTGGTCTTGAGTTGATATCAACCCGGACCGAACCGAACCGAGTTCTACCCCTAGCTACTACCACACACAAAAAAAACCTGGTATGCTATTAGGATCAAGCGCTTACCACTCGACCAATAACTTAAGTTATTAGTTAGAGTTTCCTTATACCATAGCAGGATATTAGACCTTCGCCCAACACCCCTAACATATGCTTTGCAGCATGTCATACACTGGTCTGTTTTTGCTCAACTCCTATGTTTTCATCAATTAATAATTGTTTTTAATTAGAACTAATCATTGAGTGGGCTTGGGCAAGTTTGGGCCAGTTGGATATAATTTATAATAGTTATGGTCATTGTCCAAGCCCGTCGGCCCAGTAAGTGGGCTTGTTAATATATAGAAGAAAAAATATTTGAAGAAAAGTACAAAGTTAATATTCAGTTGGATTAATTATTGAGCTATATATTCAATCCTCTTGCTCTCATAGCGTTCACTGGTTCATCGGTCCAGGATCTAGACTAAGGATCAAACACATGCATTAGATGTAATAATCTATTACCAGATTCTATTATTGTTGCTCCAAAATTGGGCCGGTGTGGTCACGTGTCGAGGGTGATGATGTGTCTCTATGCGGGCGTGCCAGTATCGTTTGATACAAATGATTTCGGGTTGAACCCTGACCCCGGGCACCTGTTCTGAATCTGAACCGGGATCGGTCCAGTCGTACTGCAAGTCACCTGTAATAAAACGGGTCAGGCGATGATATGAAGACTAGGGGTCCGGTCTTCGTTTGGGTTCTTGTAAGTGTTTGAAAGCGAAAGCGACTAATGGCACACAAATCCTTTTATTATAAAATCGGCCGACGAGCCGAAAGCGACAACAGATAATCCTCAAAAGGAAAACAAAAAGTACAAAAAGAAAACCGACAGGGCTCGCAGGACCGGCCTGTCCTGGTCTTATAGCCGTAATCGGGTATAAGCGCAGGAGGAAGGGGGCGGCTGCTAGCAAAGTCAATTCGGGGGATTCACCTTGGATTGCTGCTTACCCGAAAATGCACAAGTCACCTGGCGTGATCAGAGCGAGTCTCGGGACCGGCTGCTCAGGATTCTGTAAACACAGAACTGCGAGTCAGGGGCGGCCTCAACTTACTCTCCGGTGGCAGGATTCTGGTGTTAATCGGAGTAAAGAGGGGTCGAAGATGTCACTGCGACTGGAAGCAGTGAGAGAGGTCCTAGTTTATCCTTCTGTAGCAGAGGGGATAAAAGATCACGGATGATCAAAAAAATATAATAACCGGTTGCGGTTGGGTGGATTGTGTCCCTGAGTTCTTCGAAGTTACGCCTTTTATAGCCGATCCTTGACGGTTGCTCAACGTCCTACTCTTGCACGATCTCCATGGCGGTTGGTCGTCTTCAGTCTTCCGTTTCAGAATGATAACCGCTCGGCCACGATCTTAAAAATAGTTTATTCTTGAATGGCCGATGACACGGTCTTCTGATATTTGTAGTTTTGTCGTATTGGCGTGACTCGAACTGTATGCTGATGTGACCTAACCAACTGTACAAGGCCTACGTGCTTTGATGCCATGGCCTAAATAAGCCACATAGGCACCACGTGTCCTTCTCTTATTCGTTGGTTATATAGGGTGTAAACAATTACATAATGAAATTATTCAAAATCAAGGTTATAGAAGTGAAATAATTCAGACCAAATGATGATCACTGCCTGTATGAAGTTGTTTGAGTCCATTACTGAGATTTATGGCAGTGCATGAGGGAAGGTTCGGGAGATGGAAAACTAACATAAATCAAACTGAGTTTTTTTGTTTTTTCCTTCTTTTTTTTCCTCTCCTTCAGTGACCAACTTGAGAATATTTTCTACGACCATTTCAAACTTATTCAATTATTCAAGGAGTTCCTCAGCCATGGGAGTTATAGGACAAAAAATTTTGATATTTCCAATCGAATTGAACCAGCACAAGTTCGGGTCATGTTGAAGGGTTCCCTTAGTGCAAATATGGCGGCACGTTGTACCTAAAATCTTAAACTGATAGGTAAAGGCAGTGGCAGAACCAAGACTCCAAATCTGAGGGGGCAAAAAAATTTTCAATTAACACTTCTCATGAAATATAGAAATTTCAATGAGTTGGGGGGACAAATCAGAAATTTTAGAGGGGGGTTCTCATGAAATATAGAAATTTAAATGAGTTGGGGGGGCAAACCAGAAATTTTAGAGGGGGCAAAACATAAATTTTAATTAAAACATATAAAATATATTTTTTTTAATTAAAAAATAAAAGCTGGGGGGTGGGGGGGGGGGGGGGGGGGCAATTGCCCCCCCTAGCTATAACGTGGTTCCGCCACTAGGTAAAGGCGCAGCTATGTATATCAAAGGGCCAGGCCCAAATACAATATCACAATAAGATATAGACATAATAAAGTGATTCAGAAACTGAAGGAGCATTTGGTGGGCATTCTGGATTTTGGTTGAAATTGAATTCTAGGATCTACGTGGGACATTTAGTTCAGATTATAATATAGATTAAAAAATCCACATGTATAATCAACCCTATAATTAGACATTTGGACAAAAGAGTATAAATTTGAAACTCTATCTACATATCTGTGCGTGCGTGCGTGCATGCACGTGTGAATTCATCTATCTAAAAGAGATACTAAATATGTAAAATTTAACAAGTTCACAATTTCCTATCCAACTTTGCTACTTAGTTTTCTAGCAAACAAAATGCACTTATCTATATTTTTAGCCAGATTCCTACATTCTCTTCAAAAACAATTAATGTCCAAACATCAAAAGGTAAAGTTACTTTTCTATTTCAATTCCTTTATTATAGCTAGAAAAGTTGCACATGCACTACTGCTTATGGGAGGGAACACAGTTACAAAACTGATTGTTAGGTTTTAGAAGACCCTAGGCAGCTTTGACCATTCTATCCTTTTATTAATGGACCTTGACCTTGACGCAGAAGGGCTCTTGTGGAAAGCTGAACATTTTTGTTGGCGCGATTCCCAAGGGGACCCTTGAGTTATATATAACTAGCAGGGGTGCACGTGCAAAACTGCACATGGAGAGAGAAGAAGTGGGGAGAGAGGGAATGGAGAGAGGAGAAGTGGGGGCAGTTACAAACTAACTGTTTTTGAACGAAAATGGTGAGTTGAGACGGATACAGCCCTGTATTATTGAAACCTAACTATGCAGGGATGGGCATTTTGGGAAAGTTGTAAATTGCTTTGGGCACGCTTCCCAAAGGGGTGCCTCACGTTATATATAGTATAGATAGATATAGATTTACTTCTATTGAACTCTTTTCCTACATAACTTTGTAACCAACAAAACACAGCGTTAATTATCAACCTTGTGATGACTCATTTCATGCCCATCTAAGACCCTTTGGGGTAGATGATCATTTGAGCTAATTTGTACGTCAAACTGGCTAGTTCTAATGGTTTGCCATTGCTGCTATCATCTTTCCAGCAGTGGCAGTGGCTATGTTAAAAATATTTTTCTTCGGCGATGAAACAGGGTGAAAAACCAACTTCAATTATCAAGCTTGGGCCAGGTACAAGAACTTCAGAGTTGGAGACGAACTAGGTGTTATCTTTCTATGTATATCCCTTCATTTTGATTTAAGTGTTTTGAAATCTCTGTGTCTCTCTTCATATACCACTAGTGCACTGAGAAAAAATTCTTCACTGATTATTAATGACTGGTCTTCATTAAGACAGCCGCTTTTAAGATGTTAATGGTGATTACACAGAGAAGGGAGAGAGAAAAAAAGGTTTCATCTTGTGATTTAAAGGATTTAGAGGGCCCTAAGTTGGAAGCAAGTCAACGAGAAACACTAGAGAAACCTTTTGTTTTAGAGGAAATCTACGCAACAATAAAAGATTTGGGTAGGGATAAGGCTCCAGGGCCAGACGGTTTTTCCATAGCTTTCTTTCAAGAGTGTTGGACAAATGTCAAAGAAGATCTGATGCTGGTGTTTGAGGAATTTTATAATAGTGGAGTTATAAATAAGGTAGTAAATGCAACTTTTATTTGTTTTATTCCCAAATGTACGGGGGCAAAGGAAATAAAGGATTTCAGGCCAATTAGTCTTACCACCAGTCTTTACAAAATTATCGCCAAAGTGTTATCTTTGAGATTGAAGGAGGTGATGAATGGGATTGTTACGAGAAATCAAAGTGCATTTGTAGGGGGCAGACAAATTTTGTACACTGTACTTATTGCTAACGAATGTGTGGAGGATAAGAAAAGGTCTGGGGAACAGGGATTGATATGGAAAATTGATTTGGATAAATCATATGATAAGGTTGAGTGGAGTTTTATTGATTCAGTGTTAAGTTGGAAAGGTTTTGGAAATCGTTGGCGAAGATGGATGTGTGTGTGTGGCGGGGGGGGGGGGGGGGGGGGGGGGGGGGGGGGGGGGGGGGGGGGGATGTCTTTTGGTGTCAATGTGTTTTGAAAGTTTTTGAGATTATGTCAAGGTTGAGTGTGAATGTGTCAAACTGTAGTATTGCGTGTATTAACACTAGGGACGAAAGGATGGACGCATTTGTGTCTCGTATCGGTTGTAAATTTCAAAGTCTCCCGATGAAATATTTAGGCCTTCCGTTGGGTGGGAGACCAAACTTACTTAGCTTTTGGGATCCAGTAGTGGATAGGGTGTCTAGGAGAGTGGGTAATTGGAAAAGACAGTTTTTGTCTATTGGAGGTCGTCTTATGCTGATTAAATCAACTTTAGAGAATATCCTGACTTATTATTTGTCTTTGTTCAGGGCTCCAGCTAAAGTGTTAAGTAGAATTGAAAAAATCCATCATGATTTTCTATGGGAAGGGAGAGAGAAAAAAAAGGTTTCATCTTGTGAATTGGAGAGTGGTGAGTCGTCATAAGAACAATGGAGGCTTATCATTAGGAAATCTTGGTTCCCAGAAGAAGGCATTACTTGGTAAGTGGCTTTGGCGGTTTGACATTATGGCGTGAGGTCGTGGCAAACTTTTATGGGATCCATCATAATGGATTAGAGGTGAAAACGGGTGGTCGAAGTCGGAGGCATGGTCCATGGAATGCAGTCTTACGTCTTGCTGAAGCATTCTTCCCTTTCGTTCAATTGAAATTGCGTGCAGGTAATCTCATCAGGTTTTGGTCTGATATTTGGTGGAAGGGTCAAGTTCTTTCTTCTTTATACCCTAGGCTTTATATAGTTCGTGTGTTGCCTAATCCTTTGGTTTGTGAGATTCTTTATCCATCATCTCACGGAGTCGAGTGGAATCTGAATTTTAAACGTGACCTTCGTCCTGCAGAATTAGATGAGTTGGCAAATCTTTTGAATAATCTTAATGAGGTATCATTATCCCATTCATTCATTTCAGATATGCGGGGTTGGACTCTTAACTCTGGTAATAGTTTTATTGTCGCTTCCTTTTTTACTCATTTGGAAAAATCAGCATCCATCCCTTCTGTGGCCTTTCCCATCTCCTTTTTGTGGAAAGCTGCTATTCCTTCTAAAGTTAAAGTTTTTGTCTTGACTGTTTTGCACTATAAGATTAACACACTGGATGTATTACAGCAGAACCAGCCACATATAGCTTTGTCTCCCCAGGTATGCCCGATGTGTATGAAGGAGGCCGAATCGGTGGATCATTTCCTACTTAGATGCTCTATTGCTGGTCATGTATGGAGGCATTTATTGTATTTGGGAAATGTTTCTTGGGTTCTTCCTTATACCATACGTGAGTTAGCTTTTCAGTGGAGATTTTTGGGATTTAGTAAGTTAGGGAGAAAGCTTTATAGGGGATGTTTTTTTGCAACATTATGGACATTATGGAGGGTACGAAACAGGTGTATTTTTTAAGACGAGAAAGTGAGAAGGTCTAGTGTGGTAGACCAGGTGATATCGTTATCTGCTTTTTGGGCTTCAGGGCAGAAGGATTTTGACTCATACACATTTATGGACATCATCAGGAAATGGACGACATTCATTGATATGTAGTTTGGGGTGGTTTAGTAAAGTTTTGCTTTCGTGACGGTTTTTAGATGTATTTTATTATGATGGAGGACTCATAGAGTCTTCTATTTTTGGCTTTTTTGTGGTTTTATCATGTATTTTTGAGTGATCTCACTCCTTGTGAAGTGCTCCTCTCTCTCCTTTTGATCTAATGAAAGTTTCATTATTCATCAAAAAAGATTACACAGAGAAACTACTCCCTGCTACGTATAAAAGGTTTAGGCCACTATAAGACCTAAAGGAAAGCACAACCACTAAAATACTGACTTCTACTATTAGCTTGGGTAACAAGGCCAGGTAATCAAGTAAATTCATGTGGACAGTAGACGAAACAAGGATTATAAGTCATTCCATCACATTAGTTGCTTTCTTCGTTTGGGAAATCCAAGCTGACAGCCACCCATTTGTCATCACTGATAGGCAACACTGTGATGTCCTCAGGGAATTTCATGTCCGGCATGCGAGGATAAACTCTAACCCTGCTGAGGAGGAAGGAACCCTTTTCAGTGGGCAGCCCTTTGTTGTCCATCAGTGACGAAGGTTCCGATGGTGCAGTCGGCGATGACGGGTCATCTTCAGATGAGGAAGGTTCTGATGGGAATGGATCCCTGAGCTGTGCATACACCATATCAGGTGAAGAAGGCCACCCTTTCTTTGTTGATGTCACGTCAATCCCTGGTTTTTGAGGGGATTGAAAGGAAGGAGAGCTGTTTTTAGTATTGATTGTGCTTGATTTCGCTGAATTCCCTTCTTGACTTTCATCTGTAAGTGACGGGTAAAATGTAATTAATGTGCATATTACAATTTCAGAGGGTGTTAATCAGATAGAATGAGATAGAGGCAAGCATATAAAGGTAGATGCATAATTTAAATGGCATGGACTTCATGATAAGGGAATGAGAGTTGCATATCTGTTATCTTCACCTTTAAACGATCTGAGAGGTACATGGCAAAGGTCACATACAAAATGCCAATCAATAACATTATCAATGCGGTTATGTACATAATTATCCAAATTCAGGCTGTTGACCAGACATTTATTAATGTTAAATTGGTAAGATACTGAGCTTTACCTTGTGTAAAATATAACATACCAAATGGAAGCATTACAATGCAGTATTTAAAAACACTGTGGGAGAAGCCAATATAAAGAGAATGTCGTCTAGTATTAGAGAAAATTCATTTTCTTTTAAGCTTAAGCTGAAAGAACCAATTGTAAAAGTACAGTATTTATAGTATTCACTGCATAAAGAAAATAGATATGACCTTTTCTCAGTTCAGCCAGTTTGTCATATGGGAAACTTGTAGTGATGTTAGAGTTCGAAGCGTCTTCAAGAGCTTCCGATGCCTGGCAACCAGGTGAAAGAGACTTGCAACTCCTATTCAATCTACCTGAACAGAGAAGAATATTATATCTCCAAACTGCTACTTTGGACTACTTCAAGGCCATTAAATTCAAGCAAGTGAATTATCAAGCTACATATGCATGCCTGTCATATAACCTTGTTTATATCTGCACTCATTTTCCTTTTCAGCCTACAATCCCAAGGTTTCAATGTAATCGAAATTCAGACCACATATATCAAATGCAGTTCTAGTACCAACGCAAAGAACTGAGAAATAGTAAATCTTCAAAACTGATCACTTCTGTTATCTTGCATCAACTATCCATAAGATAGGAGCTATCTACGAGGATACCACACACAGAACTAGAATTGGATGGATTAGTGGGAGAATTGCGTCTTAGGTGCTATGTGATTCATATATTCTGGGAAATCAGAAAATTAACCTGATATCTGACCAGCTATGTTATATGAAGTGGAATTTTTGGCAACTAAGTAACCAAAAAAATTATGGGATGATTCTGGAGAAGATTTATCTTGAAATCGTTTAGCAAAATAACTAAAAGGATAAATGCATGCCATACAGAGCCTTCTATTAATTCAAAGTAGACACAACAAAAGAGGGTATAAGTATGGGTTTAAAAAAATCACCACGTGAAATAAGTTTAGAATAAATGGAAATTGTTTCTATGCATTAGTTTTTACTGTATTATGGTAATTCCCAACTTAATTATCAATTTCTAAATGTTAAAAGATGTTTGTACATTGGTATAACATATTATGGTCCTACTTAAATGAAGCAAGTTCAAACACATAGTAAATGTCACATCCATCAATTTCCTACGACATGGAAATTAGAGTCTGAAACCTCAACAACTTATGCCAAATCCATGTAATATGGGATACACTAATATGCATCTGAGACTGTCTAGGAATAGCCCAAATAAGTAATAAAATAATGGTAAGTTCGACAATGTGGTCTGGGAATGTCTAAAAGAATAACTATTGAGGTACTCGAAAGAAAGCCCAAGATGCTGCAAGTCAAAGATTAAAATGGCCAGAGGATGACCAAGAAAACATAAGCAGTTTCAATGGGTAGTAGATTGGTTGAGGTGACTTCTGCATATTGAAAAGATAACTCTGGAGGCACCTGTGAGATGATGCAAGTTGAAGGATTCAAAAGGACTAGAGAAAAACCAAAAAGATCTGGTTGGTGTCTGTTGGAATAATATGACACAGCATAAAATGAATGTGGATATGGTTTCTGACAGGTTGGAAGGGTAGAACAGGATGATGTGTTACCACAATCAGTCAGAGAAAAAAAAAAATTTTTCTTGTTTGATCAGTAAATATGATTCAATAATTAAAGCATAAGAGCAAGTACATGGCACACAAATTGTGTACCAAGGCACTTACAAAAAACAGCAAAAAATCTAGAAGAGATGGCTATTAAGATACCGCCATCTCCTAACATCCTCCTAAGTCTGAAAATCTGGAACATTCCAAGAAAATTTCTAGAGACACATTCTCCATCATGGGACTCTCTACCAAGCATCTATACATTAATCTCAATACTGCCTGAGCCATTTATGTGAATTCCCTTTCTGAGTCCTTGAAAATTAAGATATTCCTTTCCCCCCATATCACCCAAGAGATAGCTGCTGGGGTTATGTTCCATATCATATCCTGAATTGTTTTCCCATCCTTCCACCCCCATGCTTCTATATCATAAGAGCAAGTACATGATAGATATCTTGATATCTATATCTATCAAGATAAGAAATTATTGTTAATTGAGTTCCCAATTTCTTTTAAACCGTTATTTACTATTTCAGAAACCACCTCTTATCAATCTTGTTACGTGACTTTCAGCTCAGCAAAATCAAAAGAGATCCATTAGATTCAAGAGGATTCCACCTAAGGTAAGAAAATTGGAAATAAAACTGGACTTAATTAGAGTTGGATCTTCATAAAAGGATTACTCCAGGTTCAATCTTAAACATTAACCAAGTGCTCCAAATTTGTCATGTATTTCAAGTGTTTTCACTGCCTTGTTCAGTCTTCAGGCACTAGCCTGCAACTGAAAGTTACATGCTCACATTTAAATAATCAACATAAGTTTTTTACCTCCCTACTTTCACTTTCAATTAACTTTCCTTGTCATCACATTGTAGGTAGCATGATGTAATAGCAAATTATGTTACATTGCTCGTGGTCAACAAATAAAAAAGAAGTGAAATTCTTGTCAAGCAGAAACAAATAGATAGGACATATTGATTTGTAGTCAGTAAACACCAGCATAAAAATAAAAATAAAGGTTTTATACATAAAATAATTTTGTAAGAGTAAATTCATCAATCTAAAAATTATAAATTTCTTACGCTCTTTGAAAGCGGTGCATGCAACACTTGCAGCATTCATCTCTGCCTGTTTCTTGGATTTAGCTTCTTTCCCATGAAAAGTCTCTCCTCCAAATTCTACAGTAGAGAAAAATGTTGGTGAATGAGATGCACCAGATCTAACAGTTTTATAGATTGGTAAGCAAATGCCTTCTTTCTGAGCCATTTCCTGTAAGAGATTCTTGGCCAAACTAGAGTCATCCTGCAAAATAGTGGGTACCTTCAAATAACCACAATTGTGAAAATCTACAAAATCAATGATAAAAATGGCTGCCTAAAAATGCAAAAAGAATTAAAAATACTTGCCTCTTGGATGCAATCTGGTGACAATGCCATCAAAGCAGCCTTCGCAGCAGAATGTTCCGCTTCCTTTAATGTGTGGAAATAATCAGAACTCTCGAAGGATTGTCCATCAACTGTGACCTTTGCCTTAAACCGAAGGTCATGAGGTTGGCCATCCCGCTCAAAAGAATATTCTGGACTGAGATTTTTTCTTTGAGCATATATTTGCAGCTGGGTCTTGTATGGATGTTTCATACCTGTAAGCATGGACTAAACTGTAAGACATAATACAATAGTTAGCAGGAGGCAATGAATTGAGAATGTATGAGTAAACACAAAGATTTAAAACGATAAACCAAATTCATTGATATTTACGGAAGTTTCCACAGAAAGTAACACATCATCATGCAGCTTAATATATCAATTATATGCAAATAATACAATATTATATAGTCAAATGAATAACAATGAGAAGATACATGAGATATGGCAAAAATGTCTTGAGATAAGGCCCACACAAAGGAATATGCAATTATAAAAGAAGGGGAGGACGACGATGAAAAGAGAGGGAGAGGAGTGGGGTGGTGTGAATAGCGCTGTTAGGGGAATGAGAATGCCCGCAAAATGCATAAGAAGTTAAGAACATAATATAATCTTGAAAACATAGTGACACAAAATTTACACAAATAATAAACAGTTAGAAAGCATGAATCAAACATATAATTAGTATACCAAAATAAATATGAGTGGAAGGAACATCCAAGTAATTTAATTAATGTAACTAAGTTAGTATGTCATACCCTATTTTCATCGTCTTGATGAAGCAATAAGTGGCAAGCAAATTATTAGAATTTAAAGACGTACAACTGGCATTGCTCTGAATTAGGAATTAAATAATGTTGATGTTGTATTAATGGGTGATGGTTTGATGATATGAATTATGTAAAAGCAACAGGAACAATTGCTCAGGTACCAGTGAGGCTTATTTGGGTCATGTTACAGAAACTCTGGGTAAAGCTATAGGAGGTAGAGGTGAAATTTCAGCTTCTAAACCTCTGTTAATTGAATCTCTTGCCCGAGGTATTATTCGAGGCATTCCATATATAAGCCTCTTCAAACACTGCTTATTGCTATTGAATCGATGATCCATATATGATGCGGTCAGCAAGAATTAATTATTGGGTATAGACAGCTAAAATAACAATAGCTACAAATACAATTCTTAACAAAAAGGACAAAATGTAATATGTGAATATGTGCCTATTGGTATAAGAGCATCTTCTCAGGTAGTGGAACTTTCCAGGAAAGCAGGTGATGGGATGTTCTATTGTGGTAGCTGAAACAGCGTACTCATCTGCTACATTACAATACCTTGCTTCTTATACATGAGCAGCTCTGGCTAAATATTTTTTATAACCAGAACGACACTTCAATCATTTATGACAAACCCTCCAAAAAGGCACAACCTTATTGCAAAATGTCTCTTCTGGAAAAGAGCTGCCAAATCAAGTTCATGTTTAAGTGAAGATGTGGAGTCTTTGACATTGATGCTTTATAATATAAAAATAATAATAATAATAACAGATGTAATCAACTATAAAGAATGTATTAAATTAGAATCTGGCTCATCAAATTGAACCAAGTATCTTGGTGATAATGAAATTCCTTTTCGCAGAATCTGAGCAAAAAAATGGGCTGATTAGGAGCAGTGTATACTAATGGCTTGGGAAGCCAATTACTTGTTGGGATGAAATCAGGTAAGAAATTGAGCAATATGAAGCATCATCTGGGGAAACCAGTTAATAGAGTTAATAAGAAATAAAATTTATCATCCATAATGGCAAGAAATGGTAACATTAAAACATCACATGCCGAACCTCCAATTTCTTTATCATCTTTGACATCCAAGGTGTTCCCACGAATCTCAGGATGCTGATTCGTTTCTTGATACGGCGGTGATAATGTCCCTCCTTTTTTTGTTTCATTCGACTTAGTTTCTGCACTTGAAGAAGCTGGAAAGCATATGAGAAGAAAATCCAAGCGCTATGTAAGCCTTTCAAGAATATAAGAAACAAGCCTACAATTTATCCAGCACAGGTCATATTTCACGTTTCCTCTCTCATTCACCATAACTAAGAACCCTAACAGAATTTAGCTATTTTATGAAAAATGGAGCATGGATTCCAATAAGTGAATCAAAAAGCCATAAGAAGGAACAAATAAAAGAAAAAAAGGGGAATTTTGAGTAAATTATCTGAAATAGCATAAAAAAATCACACACACACAAAACAAAAAAACAAGCAAGCCATAGAATGGGGATTTTATGCATCCTATCCTATATACTCCACATGTTCCATCAGTGGCGGAACCATGTTGTGGTTGGGGGGCCACTAACTTTTTTTTTTAATAAAAAATGTATGTATTTATATATTTTTTAATTAAAATTTATGTTTTGCCCCCCCTAAAATTTCTGGTTTGCCCCCCCAACCCATTGAAAATTTTTATATTTCATGAGAATCCCTTCTAAAATTTCTGGTTTCCCTCCCCCAACTCATTGAAATTTTTATATTTCAAGAGAACCCCCTGTAAAATTTCTGGTTTGCCCACCCCCAACTCATTAAAATTTCTATATTTCATCAGAAGTGTTAATTGAAAATTTTTTTTGCCCCCCGCCCCCCCCCTCCTCCCCCCCCCCCCCCCCCCCCCCCCCCAGCTTTGGAGTCCTGGTTCTGCCATTGTGTTCCATGAACTCAAAATAACAAGACATGGCATTTTAATCATGCTTTTTAAGTCTTATAAAAATTATAATAACCAAAACCAAAATCCTTTTACTCAGAAAACTAATCAGTACATAATATATTGCTTCTCACATAATGAATTCAAGAAATCAGCCCGGTTCCATCCTTACGGCTTTCTTATGTAACCCAAGAAGATTTCCTTTTATGTAGTGTTCATTTTATTTTGCTAAAGCAAGCTCATTTGAAAGCTGACTTTGAAAAATGTATGAAAATCAAACATCAGAAAAAAAAAAAAAAGAGGGCTCAGTACTTTCACTCATACTGCCACAGTACCACCAGCTTTTAACTTCAGCATTACATTTAAAAACATAAGCTACATTTTTAATAAACTTTTTAAAGGTGAAATGAAAGACCGCTTTGGATTCTCTCATTAAGAATCAGTCTTTTCAGGAAGCCAGGCCTTGCGATAAGAGAATACCCCAATGCAGCAAATTTTCTCAAACAATCTTAATCTTGCAACCATTTGATATTGATTTTAACATGCCAGGCTCCTTTTTCCTTTTCTGTTTTCCTTTTTTTTGTACTTTTTTTTTCCTCAATGGGAGATCTCAGACTCCATTTTTCCTTGTGTGTTAAAGGCTTGTCATATGAATGAACCCAATTGGCAGTGGAATCAAAAGGAAGTCGGTGTCAGAAAAGAAATTGGGAATGCCCAAGAAATTGGATTTGCAATAATACTCCATTTTCCATGTTACCCAAAGTTATAAACAGCAGTGATCTAATTCTTGAGGGAAGAGCATCCAAATTTGATTTCCACAGGGGGTAGAAATAGAATTTGAAGGAACTGCCTGTCATAAACCCCATCTACTATAAACACCGTCTCCAACATCACACCACTGGGAGCCCAACAACAATACTGCCTACTTACCACCTGCTATGACTACCATGATCTGCAACCCAACACCACCACTGCTACTCCTCCACTGGCATCACCAACACCAATATATCCATCATACAACCTGCCATCACTGCCATCATCTCCAGAACAACACAAAACACCACCAACATCCTTCCCTAACCACCAATACCACTGTCACCACACACGGTAACAACTACCTTCAACCATTGAGGACCACTACCTCTAACAAATCACCACCTCCCACCTAAATTGCCACATTCACAGGAAACTCTGGAAATTTCACCGCTGCACCAACACCACCATTTCTTGCCACACATATAGCACCATTACTATTTACAATCACACCATAATTATGTAATAAAATGTAATTGCAATGCTTTTATCCAATCAGCAGAATTCAAGTTCCGCCTTAATTTCAATTCCCAAATAAAAAGAATCGAGATTATCAATTCGTATTCCAACCTCACGACACAAGCATACAGAGAGTACACATAGACAAATTCATCAACCAGGGGGGCAATTAAAGATTTCCAGCCAAAACAAACACACAATATGAGCTCAAATCACATTCTCCGCAAATTCACTTTTACAGATAAGAGAAATTACTAATCCAATGAACTAGGGATTCATTATTACCATCAGATGAAGGCGGAGCACCACCACCTTCGACAGACGCGAAATGACGAAGAGCGAGCTTAGCAACTTCGTTCTGAGATTCCTTTGAGGATCTGTAGAGGGTATTGGAATGGAAGGAAATGCCATCAATGGTAACAGAAGATTTGAATCGGGGGTTGTGCTCTTGACCTTCTTTTGAACATGTGTAAGTAGGCAAGCTCCACGCCCTCCGTTGACAGAGCTCCTGCAAGTTCGACTTGTACATGTCTTTCTCCTCTTTCAGAAATCAAGAAAGAGAAAGATTTACAGACGATGATAGAAGTAAAATGGCGGAAGGAACGAGAAGGAACGATCATCCACCTTTTTTGCATCTTCTTTTAAGATCGAGTGAAAAAATTATATGCATTTACCATACGTGGATCACGGAGAAAGAATCAACGCGTTTCTCGTGTGTGTAGCTTTCTTTTTTTCTTTTTTTCTTTTTTTCTTTTTTTCTTTTTTCTTTTCTTTTTCCTTTTAAAGTATAGATTATCTATATAATTATATAAATCGGATATTCCTGTACCCAAAACGCCATTCATTTTTTTTTCTCCCTTTAACTTCGTGTATGACTCAGTAACTAACTGCCCTCTGTTCTTTTTTAATTTACTATACGCATAATTCGTGCACTCCCCTAATTTGTATTAAAAACTAAGAAAGCTAAAAAAATTCGTTTTTCCTTTTTTTTTTTGGTACATCAGACACATTTGGGCACCATCCAGGTGGTATGGCAACAGAAGCAACTTCCGAGATGGTATTTAGTAACTTTTATAAGATAGACTAGGAACCCCTTTTTTTGTCATTGAAGGCAGTTTCCTCCCATCAAGGTAACTGCTCAAACGATCACCTTATTAGACGCAACATTTAAGCATCCCGTTTAGCATCATATTACAACCCTAAATAATAGTAACATATTTATTAATTTCATATTAATCGTGGGTCATATTAGGAGATATTTCTTACATTTATATCCAAAACACCCTCCTTTTACAATCCTAAATAATTGGAACATATTTATTAATCTCATATTAGTCATAGGTCAAATTAGGAGATATTTAAAAATATCTTATATATATACACCCAAAACACGCTCCTTTTTTTTTTAGTTTGTTGCGTGTATAGCAGGTGCACTTCCCTAGTATTAGATATTAGAAACAATAATAGGAATCAGTCGGAAAAATATGAAAAAGTACAAAATAAAATTTGATTTGAAAAGATCAATATCCATTCTAAATGTATAGTTGAACCAGCATATAGTATATCTTTATGTAAAGCAAAATGAAATTAACATTGGCAATTTTGCCACTTGGCAAATGTTTTGGAAGAGGCAAACAGGAGAACTTGGGGGGCTGGCAACCTCCTCAGATAGGATGGATGAAGCCTAGCTTTAATGGAGCTGTAAAGAAAAATGTAATGACAGTTAATTGTATGGTGGTCCTAAAAACAGTGATGGCATTCCAATAGTGAAAACTTTTGAAAAATCTCAAACTGAACTTTTAAGCTTTATTGGAACGCATTAAGCTAGCTGATAGACTATATGCTAAAACTCTTGGAGATTGAAGTAGATGCAACATAGTTTATCAATTGAATATTGAACAAAATAACCATTCAATGGTAGGCTGATACTCTTTTTGGAAAGACTAGGGCTGGCAATGGGTGGAATACGGTATGGATCTATCATGATCCGAATCTGAACCGAAAATAAAAATCCGATATTTGAACTTAATCTGAAATCCGACAAATCTTTTATACGTGAAGCCGAATTTATATACTGTATCCGAATTCAAAATTCGACCGAATAAATAATCAAAATCCGAATTCAATTTGAACTTAAAACTCAAAAGTCAAGTTTAATTATTAAAGCAAATTTTAATTATCAAAACTAATGAACCATATAAATATTAAAGCAAGGCATGAGTAAGGATAGTTCAACCATGGTTTATAAAAAGTTTACTAATGGTTTAATGAAAAGTATATGCTGACTTCGGTTCGGATCTTACTCGGATTGGATATGGACAAATTCGAATTCATATCCGAATTTAGTCGGATCCGAAATCAAATATCCGTATTCGAACCACGGATCCATATCTCATATCCGAAATTGAGATTTTCGAATCGGATTTGGGTCGGATTCGGATATATATATTCGACCCATTTCCAGCCCTAGGTAAGGACTTTAAAAAAGGATTTGGGTTTGAACTTTTGGGCTTCAACAGGCACTCAAAAGTACAAGATCTTGTGGGGGCCATGTGCTCACGCCTAACATACTGTAGACACCCCAAATTGCACCCCAATATAAGAGATTAACTAGGAAGGGCTCCAAAGGTCCTATTTGAGCCTTGACATATGTCAAACTTTCAAAAACAATCAAAATTGGTGCCAACCGTACTGAGTATGCGGTTTTTTATAATCTCGGTCTCAACCGCTCTGTATGTGCAGTTGCAACCGCACACACAGCACGGTTCACATCAAGGCTTGTTGCGCTGGCGGCCACGTGGCTTCGCGAAGCTTCAGCCGTTAAGCCGCGTGGACAGCACTCAATTAAAGCATAACTGAATTGAACCGCCCTGTATATGCGGTTTGGTCAAATTTATACATGAACCGCACTTTAAGTGGCGGTTCTGTAGAAACCGCACTGAGTATACGGTTTTGGCTGTTTCGAGGCTTTGCGAAATGGCTCGATCTCTGAGCCTTATTTACGCATATTACCTCTCTCTCAAGGACCTAAACTCCCCATTTCACCCTCCGAAACTTGCTGAATTACACCAATTCATGCCTTGGAGGAGAATTGGAATAATCTAGAAAGCCTTTTAGGCCTACCCTTGGGACTCTTCTACCCTTGGCTTGGCCTATAAATAGAGAGGTCCTCCTCTTGCAAATGGCTGACAATCTGAAGCTTAGAAGCTCTGCAAGAAGAAGGAGAACCTCTGCTGGATTGGCTACTCAACTGCTCAAGCTACTAAGGTAAAGCCCATTTTGATTTATTGCTTCCTCTTTACATTCTAGCAATCTCTCATCTTCTACCTTTCTGTAGTGTAAGGCTTTGATGTTGTTTGTAGCCCCAAACCCCTTCTAAAGTACCTGGGAATCCTCTCTAGCCGTAAAACGTGAAGAGAGAGCCTGGGGAAAAGGAAGGTGGAATGGATCCTCTAGGTTTAGAACCCTCAAATGATGTGCAAGCATGCTATATGGTTATTTTGAGCCCTTGAATGCTTCTCTGATCATTTTTGTATTTGGAGAAGATGTGAATCCATGCTCTCAATAGCCATGGATTCCAACTTTCTCATAGAAATGTGATTTTCCACATCTTTGCACCCACTTTCCACTTTTTTTTATCAAAATAGGCTAGATCTTGGATTTCCATGTAAATATGGAAAATCTGAGATCATTGGCCTTAGAATGAGTTTTTAGAAGTTCATGAGTTGTTTTTCATGATTTTAAATTGTTTTGGTCGAATCCACTTGCACACATACACTGATTTTGGCTTCTTATTCAAAGTTCTTCAAAAACAGGACAGATCTGTAGCCTGTCTTGGAATGCTTATGACTTCATCCTCCGGATGAATTTTTGAGTGATTCCAAAGACATGTGATAGATGGATGTGTCTATTTAATATCTGGAAATTTTCGTCCACTTCCATGTAGCCAATTTTTGACACCATCTCTTCAAAGTTTGTAAGACAGTTCAGCCCAGATTGCTGAACTTGCCGCTTTGATGGTGCACTATTTGCTCGGTTTTAATCCGTTTCCTACGATTCCAGTTTCTGAGTTTTCTTTGAGAAGTCTATTTTCATTTCCAACTGGTTTCAGCAGATTTCAATCTGTTTTGTGTCTTGGGTGCTCAGTTGACTCAGAAGTGCTCGCTGGCATAGTCCAGAGCTCATCTGTGGTCTTCTAGGCCTGTTCAAGAGAGCATACAAGTCACATCCGGATAGAGATTGGTGTGAGGTTTTTTTCTTTGGAAAGATGGCACCACATACTTCCTCCATACCAATTTTCATGGATTTTTATTGAGCCAAACTCCACGAATAGAGCTTTGAAAATGCCTACTTAACACTTTTTCTGAGTTATAACAGCAGATTTCATATGTGGATTTCTTTCTTGTTTCGGATCGGATTGAGCTGAATTTTCTACTATATACTCTACTATATACCAGTTTTCCAATGGCTTTGGTTTCATTTGATTTGGATTTGAATTGGGGAAGTTATGGTTTATCAAAGCTTTCAAGTTCTTTTGACCTAATTTCTCCAGATTTGCCTTAGCCAGATTTTCTTCATTTTTACTTTGATTTTCCTTCACTCATGAGGTTTTAGAAGTGATGAATTCACAAAGAGAGCCTAAGTTCATTAGACTTCTCATGTGGAATGATCACATACATGGTGCTTGTGGTAAGCATCCTTTTGCCCATTTTGTTAGAAAATGATTCTTAGCATGAGCAAGCATATGGTAACCGTCTTAGACGGATGAGTGGGGATGCCTAACACCTTCCCCCGCTCATAAATAATTCCTCGTACCCAATCTCTGGATTTTTCCATGTATTAGAGCCACTTTAGCTCTATTTGACATCTATGAACCTTTTGGTGTCCATTCACACCTTAAAATGGATGGTGGCGACTCTTATTTTTATCGATCCCCGCGTGACGATAATCGGAAGTCATCGGAGATGACGAGTCCATGTCTCACACATACACCACAATAAGGATGCTTATCGGCACGCCAATGGGCCAACCCGGCACGGCCCGCCCTTGGGGGTGTGTCGTGGCCTACTCTAGGAAAGTTCTACCACAAAGGACGAGATAATTGTCTAAGGAAACTAGATTTTAAGCGGGACTGTTTGTGACCCCTCCAGTTACCTGGGAATTTTCTTGGTGCATTTTTGCATACTTATTCCTCACTTTACTATAAGTAGTGTATCACCAAAATTTTATTATTATATTATTTATTAAGAAATTTTTTCTGAAATTTGATAATGGACCTCAGGCATCATATGTTCTTTAACACTGAGGAAAGGGAATTTCTTATACACTATCCTGACCCAACTTTTTTCTGATGATGTGACCCAATCCCCATATGGTGACCATCCCATCCAAGATCATGAAACTGAGTTGCCTTCCGAAGCGATGGGATCATCTTCCCTACTACCTAGGAGCACCAAGAGGAGTAGAACCTCCAATGTCTGGCTAAATTTTACAATTGAAACTATAGGGAGTGAAGAGATGGCAGTTTGTAACCATTGCAAAAAAAAATTTAGTTGCAAAGGAAAAAGTGGTACAGGCCACTTGCAACGGCATTTGCAGAAATGCCTTCCAAAACATAGCCAAATAGACCCTAGGTAAACCCAAATTTCCAGCAGTAGTGTTAATTTTGGTAATTTTGTTTTTAATCAAGAAGAAACTAGGCGTAAATTAGTAAAGTGGGTAATACCAGTGGCGGAACCAGCCTTTAGCTAGGGGGGGCAATTGCCCCCCCCCCCCCCCCCCTAAATTTTTATTTTTTAATTGAATATACATATTTTTTTATATTTTTTAATTGAAATTTATGTTTTGCCCCCCCTAAAATTTCTGGTTTGCCCCTCTAATTCCTTGAAATTTTTATATTTCATGTATAAGTGTTAATTGAAATTTTTCTTTGCCCCCTCCAATTTGGACTCCTGGTTCCGCCACTGGGTAATACAAGAAGAATTGCCCTTTAGATTAATAGAATCTAAAAGATTTAACCATCTAATAACCAAATATCTAGCACCAGAATATAAACCCTTCTCACGCCATACTTTAAGAAAGGATGCTATAACATTATACGAAAAAATAAAAACCGGATTAATAGAAACTTTTTCAAACAATAGCTTTAAGGTGGCTTTAACCTCAAATATCTGGACAAATAGACAACAAATAAGTTATTTAATTATAACCGCACATCTATATATATATAGGAATCGTATTTTTCTCAGATTTCACGAGAGATCTCCGAACCCCCAAGCTCTGAACCCTGATAGCTCCACATCGTCTCTGACGTGGAAGCCTACTCAAGATCCTAAGTGCTTTTGTCTTTTCAAGTTCATTCAAGCGTTAGGTTGACCAAAGGATACCATTCGTCGAAAACGGATCCTCTGTGAAGCGCAATCCAACGGTCCAAACGTTAGATCAAATTAAATGAAGGCTATCAAATATGGGGGTACCTCAAGCAAACAATGGGGTACCTCTGTCAAATACTGTGGTACCTCAGGCAAACATAGGGGCACCCCGATCATCTTCATAGAGGTACCTTCAGCCTAACAATGAAGTACCTCTGTCAAATACAAGGTACCTCAGGTATCCCACTATAACCCGAAGCTACCTCCCTAAATCGTGGTAGGTACCTTCCAAAATAAGTTTAAGTTACCCCACTGTAAGCCCAAGGTGCCCTCATATAAGTCTAAGGTACTCCCATATAAGCCTAAGTTACCCCCCATGGTAAACCATATGCAGTTACCAAAATTAGCCTAAGGTAGTCCCTTTTAACCCTAAGGTACCCCAATATAAGTCAAAGGTATCCCCAATATAAGCCAAAGGTACCTCTCTACAAAGGGGATCGGACCAAATTAATTTGGTCCGTTGAATTGCGCTTCACAGAGGATCCACTTCACAGAGGATCTCAAAACCCATTCGTCTTCTCTCCATGTAAATGTTTTCGTCTTTTCAAGTTCATCCAAGCGTTAGGTTGACCAAAGGATACCATTCGTCTTCTCTCCATGTAATCGAAAACATGTAACCGAAAAGAACAAGGTCGCAAAGGGCAATGGAGATTCCGGTGATGCCTCATATGCTTGTCCTGCCTCATCCTTCTCGCCGTCACTACCATATTCTTCTCCTCCCAATTCCGCCTGAGTCTCAACCATGTTCATGTGTACACACTCGATTATCGCTAAAGTTCGAAACAGAGATTTCTTCTCACTCGATTATCGCTTCCTTGTCATTTCAATTGGAGAATTGTATCAGTTTGAAGCTCTTTTGCAGAGAGACCCAAGTCTTCCGCGTCAGATCACCATTTATGATAGGCATTCTGCACCTTTTTATATAGCTGCTAAATCCAGGTGGAGTTTTTGTTTCATTGCTTTTCTTTGGCGGGGTTGTCAGATTACAATCTTTTTCTACTCTTACGTTTCGTCGTAATTAGTGGGTTTTTCTTGACTTTCATTCTTTATAACTGCGAGTTGGTGGGTTTCGCAAGGTTCTTTCTTGGATTTTGGAGCAATCTGTTCGTCCAAATATCTTGAATCATATCATCATAAACAGGTGAATTTGCTTCCTGATGTTTCGTCTTTTGTACTTCGATTAAGCAATGCTTTGCTCCTTCATTTTATCTTTTCTTTTATTTTACTACTTATCTTGATTGGTATAGGCTCCACTCATGTTGGCCGCTATGGACAGAAGATCGCTTGCATGCAATTGCTCCTACAAGACGAATGTATGTAAACATCCTCTCTTTTATTTTCATATTTTCAAAAGGAAATCTGAAGATCTGATGTAGTAGGTATCTTCGCTACATCATCAAGAATCCCTATTACAATCTTAGCAGTTTTTGCCCTTGGGGATAAGAAAAAGAAGGCCTCGGCTGAGTTAGAAGGCTTCCTACCTCCTCAGCCCTATCCTCTTGTCTAATGAGGTCAAGTCTGAGAGTTGGAGTTTACGACCGATTTCGTCTATGGCAAGGTCCCCTACGGCCATTTTACGGCGTCAATTAAAACAAAGCGCGTGTACACTTAATTCTCGTTAAGTGCACGTGATATACTCACTACAAGAAAATTGGCATTTAGTAGCAGTTGATGGTAGCATTTATAATTTAGATGCTACAATAGGATATAATTAGTAGCAGTTTGTATAAAATGGTTACTAATTATATTATTAACATTTATTTGTAACGGTTCTATTTTTATGAGCTACTATAACCATAATATAGTAACAATTTTAATAGCAATTGCTACTATAGTTATTAACCACCGGTATTATTTATGCTATCTAAAAAAGCGCGCGACTATATTCTCCGCGCCTCTGGTCGAGATTGAAAACCCCTGCTAGTTATTTTCTCAATCCAATCGATATTATATGATACAGACCATCGCGCTAGAGCTTTGCTCCGCTTTATAAGCAAGACGCTGCCTGTCACGCCCCAACTCCATCACTTGTATAGTGTTACAAGGTATAGGACCGGAACGTAACCCTGCTCGTAAGCGATTCCTAAAATTCATTCAATGTCGTTAACTACCAAACAAAATATTTCCTTGTACTAGTGTTTAGGGTTACATTGGAAAATAAAGAGATGTCTCATTAACAAAGCTAAGGATAAATTTGTGAGTCTAACAAATTCTTCGAAGTAACATGAAACATCCATTACAAGTTCAACACCGAATTAGAATACTAAGATATTCAATGTCCAAATCAATCACTCCTATCCGAGTTATTCCCTTTACTTCATTTGCACAGTCTTGCGGTTACCTGAAAATAAGTAAGGAGTGAGTTTCACGACTCAGTAAGTAGGGCTATTATTCCCTACATGAATTACATGCTTCAAAAATCAAGTCATTAGTTACATCATATACAGGCTTAGTAGAAACTAGCAAGACACCATTACAAGAATAATATTTGTAGTCATAAAAACATGTCAATCAATTTAACCACTTACAAGATAAGAAAAACAAACATCAAGATATTAAGAAAATAACTCTTAGTGATAATAAGACCACAACACAATTTTCCACTTAAAAATAAACTATCACACCATATCAACTATGCCAGTCTGTATACTAAACACAGCTCCCTGGTCATAGCGTTTTTATGTAAACACCAACAACTGGGTCGTGTCTGTCTGAGTAAACCGCTCTGATCCAGCACATGCCTGTCGAGTCACTGCTCAGTTCCAGTGCATGTCTGTCGAGTCACCGCTCAGTTCCCATAACACGCCCGACCAACAAACGTATACCCAACATTTTCATCAACAATACAGGGTCATGACACTCACATAAATGATGCCGGCAACAGAATTTGGGCTAACAATACAAGTGATTTCACAAGGAATTATACATAATTTAAACCCTAGGTTTATACGATCTAAATAATCATTATAAGCACAATACTCAATACTAACGCATAATTCCGCAATGTTTACGTATTTCTCAATACATAGAACAACTCCATTTTAAAGAAATAGTCACATTCTGAACTTTGAATAACAGTAATTTTCTACTATTGAATATGAGAGGGGAATTGTCAGTACACGGCCTTACACTGTCTCTTGTACACGTACAGGCCTAGGAGGTTTTCATTTCATTTTGATTTTGCATATAGGAGTCATGTTTTGAAGCAACCATTAACTCACAAAAGACACTGGAGAAAAGGTCCAACACGTCAGAATTTCTCATGTTCATTTTGTTATAACTTTTGTTTCCTTTAACCAAAATATAATTATGAAAAGTAAAACCCATCAGCCATCATCTCAACTAATTTCCTACAGACTTCCACTAAAGGACGAATTTGAGAAACAAAGAAACCCAACATTCAAACGTAGAACCCGGAAACCAAAGGAGACGAATCAGACAAATTTAAGACACTAATAATTACCCCAAATAAAACGAGTTGAAGTCATTCA
Source organism: Buxus sempervirens (assembly GCA_947561395.2). Taxonomy (NCBI): domain Eukaryota; kingdom Viridiplantae; phylum Streptophyta; class Magnoliopsida; order Buxales; family Buxaceae; genus Buxus; species Buxus sempervirens. Next base: position 14,783,468 of record OX387182.1, read on the forward strand.
CTCAAATGCGAATTAAAGAACCTCATTAATTTGTCAGTCGCAGAACCTGTAAACCCAAACCAGTCGCCCATCCCATCTAGCATCGAATGAAAGAGAATATAATAATTGAAAACTTGCATATCACCATTGAACGCAAGCCACGGGGTTCGTAGATTATGAAGAAAACTAACGACAGAATCCAAATGCTACGTCTCTACGATTTGTCTCAACATGTAAGGTTAAAACGATTTAATTCTCTCATAGAATTTGAATATATGCATTCATAGGAGGATTAATAACCGAACTTACCTTCCTGCTGCAGAGTTGATTTGGAGAAGATTAGTTAGTGCCTTGGATTTTCTCTCCTCCCCCTTCTAGGTTTCTCTTTGCCTCCTGCGATTGAATGAAAGGAGATGGAGATTAGGTTTTTTTTTCCAAACCCTAACTTAAAAGTGAAAAGACTAAATCAGCCCCTTTCCTAATACTTGTACATGGTGAGTGTGCAGGCACACTAAACCCTGCACAGCACCAACCATAAGCCTTTATTCTAGGGACTTGACCGAGTCAATATATTGACTGGGGTCAACCACTAATATTTTGACTGAGTCTCTACACTGCCTCCCACCGTTTAGGTCGCCTGCGAAAGAAAGGAAGAGGATAGGCGTAGAGCCGAGCAACAGTCATGGTATTACTACTGAAATCATCGTTTGCATTGTCTTCTTGTTTTTTTGTTTAGATTTTTCTTCTAATAATCGACGAATCGCTCTCTTGTATTAATTTTTCAGGTTAAGTATTCGAGCGAATCGGACAATCCGACTAAGTGTTAGTATTTTGATCTGATGTCTTTCTATTTCTTTTCTAGATCTTGTGCTAGCTATTTCAGGAATGATCTATTATTTCTAGTTTCGTATGTTGGTTTTTGATTACTCTGAATTTGCGATTGAAAATCTAGTGTTTTAGGTCTGCCGCGGGCCCTTAATGGTGATTTTGGCAGTTGTCTTGTATCTGCTTAATCTCCCTTATATTGGAATGATCTATAGGAATGACTTGTTCCGCTTGTACTGGATTGGTCGAGAAAGCCATCAAACGACTCCCTGGAATCCGAGAAGCTGTGGTCGATGTCTTGACCAACAGAGCGCAAGTTCTTTTCTATCCAAATTTCGTTAAGAAAAGTCACGCTCTTTTGGATTTTATGTGATCCAAGGTTATTTTTGTTTTTGTTCGCCCTCACCAATCCTTACCTAATTCGCATCAAATGCTTCCAGTTCCAGATGCCTTTTAGTTCTCGGCAATCGAAACTCTGTTGCTATTGCTCGCCAATACCAGATCCTTCGGAGAAGGCGGGCAACTAAATGCCTGAATGATCTCTAGTGGTATTCTTCTCAAACGCACCCATCCAAATATCAAACTCGCTGCTCTATGCATTCTGTTGTATCATGATTGAATCTCGTTCTATCTTTAATGAATTTAGGTTCCCTTGAAAAATTTTTTTGGTTGAGTTCTTTGGTTAGAGGTTATGCAAGGAGTATTTTAATGTCGGTTTCATCCCCTTTTTTTTTTGCAGATAGACACTGTTTGATAAAATGTCAACTTGAAATTCAATTTTTTGCCGTACATTGTTTAGAATCACAGAGAACCATTGTCCATGACAGAATCTATCAGATTTTTTTTTCTTTTTAATCTGGATTAAGATGAGACCGTACTTTTTTTTAGTATGCCATCTGTCATGTTGACATAGAAACGATTAAATTAGTGTGAGACATTATTGGTTCCATTGTTAAAATTAGAGTTGTAGTTTCTAATAATTATAAAGAGATTAGGCTGAATTCATGTATATGTTCCAGAATACAGGACAAGGAATATCTATACTTGTATTCAATTTGGTTCACCCAATAATACACACAAACAGATTAGGCTGAAGCTCTGGGCTTGCCTTAGCAGTCTAAGCTTATGGTTCTTCTTTTTTTGCTCAACAGCTCATGGTTCTTCTTAGTTCATTTGATTTATTCATGTTTGGTTTGTTAGGGCAAAACCAAAAGCTTAGAAATTAGTGGGTAGAATAAATAAGATGTCATCTATTAAGAAGCATATCCGAGACATAATCATATAGGTTTTTTATTTTTTGAGGTTGGCAAAGGCTCCAATCAACTCAATCCCAATTTTATTTTATTTTTCTCACAGTCTGATACTCTTGCCCACTAGCAGAGAAAAGAGAGATTGGGAGCTTGTATCAAATTTTTCTTGCCTTTTTGGTGGGTAAGTAAAGCTACACAAATGACACTTTCTTTTGTAAGATACTTTTCATCCGAAGGACCTTTTTAAGCACTGAACTTCAATGGTCCTAAAAGAATATTGTTTTGGGTACCTGATGTCAGTCATCCACAATCAATCTTATCTCAAGGAGGCCATACACATGTCCCAATGTCTGGCTGATGGGGTTTTTGTGCACTTACTAACCAGTTGATGTAACCTGATCACTGAAATTGCAGTTTCCTAGCTATTCAAACTAAGTCTGATTTTTTTTTGGCTTTTCATCCGTTTGAGAAGTCGGCTGCCAACTGAACAGCCTGTGTCATTAAGTGGTGAGCCCCTCTACAACATCCTTGCAACCTCGGTCCATGACATAGCTTGTGCATTCTGCAATATGAAATTCTACAGTTTAGTGATGTGGAAAGAATTACATCATATAGTGGATGCTTGACTTTGGGAGTCCCTTTGTTTTTATCTTGAATCTAAAAAAAAAAGTACTTAAAGCTATTCTCTAACAAAGTAATATACTAACTTTTTCTTGCTTACATTAGTCAAGACCAAAGGAGATAGGCCTGGTTTTTTATGGGTGAGGATAATGATATATAGTATTACCATTGCTGAACTTGGTATATAATTGCAAAGCATGGCAAGATAACTTAGTTACCACTATTAGTGAGTAGAAAGATTTGAGCTATTTATTCTTGTTCATATTCAAAACAAGATATTTCTGGAACCTTCAAAGCCATTAGCAATAGTGAGACAGAAATCTTCTTAGGCTCCTGTAACCTTTGAAAGGGGATGCTCTTCATGGAATCTTTGGTACTTACAGGCACAACAAAATATTTCTGGAAGACAAAATGGTCAAGCCAACATCTTTATTTACAAAAAACCAGTAATTTATGGTCGATGCTTTTTTTTTTTTTTGCTTTTCTGGGAGATGTTAAAAATGATAGCTAAAAGAATGTTAAATCTTTGTCACAGCTAATTTGGGCTTTTTGGTCCCCTACCTCCCTTCTTTTCTCTGTTTTAGTTTTTGATAAACTGACTGGAGCTTTGAGAAGATGAGGCACAGACAACTAGTGGGAATCACTTGGTGATGAGCACTTTGTCATACTACAGGTTGTAAGAAAACCAGTTGTCCTGCATTACATGTTACCTACATTCCAGTTGTCTACAAGGGCTGGAGATGACAAAATGACTTGCCCCCACCCCCCCCCCCCCCCCCCCCCAAAGAGAAGTTAGCTCTGGGTTGTTGTGGAATTTAGTTCATGGACCCACCCAAAATATGGTCTTGGGAATCTTGGGTAATGATGGTTTTGTCTGTGTTCTAGGAAACCTGATATTTCTTCTATGTGTTGTACAAGTTGCATTTTTTGTGACTAATTTTGAGGATGCAACCAATTTTTTGTTTTTCCTCTTTTTATTCTCTTGCCTAACCGTCAGAAAAATGTCATTTTTCACCTCCTCGATTGAGATTGTTGTTCTACAATCCAAGACTTCAATTAGAACACATGAATTGTCAATTTAGATCTTGATTTTTCCTCCAAAATTTGTTGACGTGCCTTGAAGATATAAGCTTTATATGCTTATTTTCAAAATTTGGCAGTATCATGTCTCTTTGCAATTTCGTCATCATTGTTACACCTAATTATGGGGAATTGTTGGACTTGGATGTCAAATATATGTACCACTTTTATTGCAGCTCAATGTTTAGTAAGTCTTCGTGTGGGACTCTCTATCCCTTCTACTTGTTGCTAATACGAAAATAGAGATACATCACTTGGTGATATATGCCTCAGGCTGCCAGCATGAATATGCGGTTCCAAGTCGAAACACGGCTAATATGCATAAAAATGCCGAAGACTGGGCCAAATGGATAGTTTGAGTAGCAATCTCATTCTGGTCTATTATTTAGCTGCAGTTTTTGTCATTGAATAGATATTAGAAATTTCCACATGCATGTGCCCGCAAATATGTGCTCGTTCTTCCCTTTTGAATTAAGTTGTATATTTTCCTGAGTGAGGGTTTATACTTTCCCAACCATCCCAGTACTAATTTCTGACTTTTTTTTTTCAAAGCAGGTATGTCCAGAACTACCAAGAAAAGGAAAAGTTGGCACACAGGTACTGAAATTAGGCGTGGTTATATGCTATGCGAGAACTCGAAATTCTGGACCATGCTGTCCAAGCCACAATCTTGGAATTCCACATTTCAAAAGTAGCAATACAGATGGTTAGAATTAAATTTCTTAGTTAAAAAAGTAGCAACATATTCTGTCTTGCTATATCCAGTTATTGTTGAGATAGCTCAAATTATTGGAATAAGCGTGAAGCATGATGTCTTTATGTTGCCAAAAAGTTGAAGATGTAATACCCTTATCCTACTCCGTTGAATTAGCCGACCTGATGCCAATGGTATATTATTTGCTGCCCTTATATGACTTCCCAGCTTCAGAATATCGGAGAACCTATTGAGAGCAACAAAATGAGTGGAAACTCGGGATCTAGTGCGGCAAAATGAAATGAGTAATACTACAACATGATCCAGTGATGCAGGGTTCACAGATTATTCATTTTAGTGGGTTCTACATCACTGTGTTTTGTTGTTCTATTAATTTTTTTTTCCTTTTTGTATTCAAGTGCATGCATTTGCAAGAGTTTTCAACAATCTTTCCCTCCTTTTTACATGTTGCATGGATTTATGGGGGTTGTTATCTCATATCTCTAGTTTTTCCTAATTTTCTTTCTATTCAAGCTTGGTCTTCACAAGCATACTATCTTGTTTTAGATCCCACCGGTTAATTGTTACCATAAACTGTTGGATCTGCAAAATATTGTTCTTTAGAGTCATGCATGTGGTTTGTGAGTAATCAGGCATATGCATGATAATGATCTTGAGTTTTATTTCTATTTTTCATGTGATATATTGCATAGACCACTAGAACAAAGATGCATTGCTGACATTTTTATTTGTTTTGTATGTGTGTGTGTTTTTTTTGAAGCATTTATTAGAGTAGTTATTTGCTTTAGATCTCTTGGTGTGGCCACACAAGTAAGCTTATCAAGACGAAAGATGCTTAAGATGGATATATATAATATATTCAAGCTGCATGTTAGATAATATTAGATATCATAGTGTTTGTGCAAATTTGCCATTGGTTCAACGTAGTGCAATTAGCAATCATATTTGCTATAAATTACTTCAGCCCAAAAGTATTCCTCATGATTACTTATAAAACATGATTATTATTTTTTTTTGGGTCTTACAATTTGTATCTTATTTATTTATTTATTTTCTTGAATTGCAGGTGAGCTTCATGATTTGGACTTATAGTTGCGTGTCTTGCTGTTAGTTCGAGCTTTTAGTCCCCATGCCATTCATTAGATCGATTATTTTTTTTCATCCTAGATAGCTTTTTTTTTAGTTTGGTTGTATAGGAATGATGGAAGATAATGAATATTATAGGTTTATAAATTTTAATTGCATCTTGTTATGCTTATAATAAATGCCTAATGAAATTTTATTCCTTTGCCATTGTTTATTTATTGTTAATATTGCAGATAATAGCATTTTAGTAGCATAAATTATGATTGGCGACACAGGTTTTTTATGATTTGTTATAGCATTTCACTAATTTTGGGGGTGGGGGGACCAAGAAGGTTTTAGCAGCGGTCAACACAAACTGTTACTAAACATGTCAGGAATTAGTATCAATTTTTAATTGATTGTTACTAAATATTGGAGGCAATTAGTAGCGGTTTTGTTAGTAAGCGTTGTTATATATTCAACGAAATAGAAGCGATTCATCAAATAACTGCTACTATATATTTGAAGATTTAGTAACAATAATGTAAACCGCTGCTATTTAATGAAGGAATTAGTGGTGGTTTAATGAATTAGTAGCGGTTTTCATGTGCGTCATACCTTAACAAATTAGCATCAGTTATTGAAAAATGCGTTACTATAGGTAAATAGAAATAGTAGCAGTTGTTAATATAACCGCCACTAAAACCTTTTAGTAGCCCCTGAATTAGTAGCGGTTGTACAATTGTTGCCATGACTTTTAGTAACAATCAAGGCCCTTTTAGTAGCGGTTATTGACTGTTACTAAAAGTCACTTTTCTTGTAGTGACTTACTTATTTCTAGGGGCTGGCCCAGAAAACCAGCCGGTTTGGTTTGCCCAATCCGGCTGATATTCAGCCCCTACAAAGTTTTGACACAGAGAAGGGTTGGCACGATGACAACCCTTCTCTGCGTTACCTCTCCTCTCTTTCTTTTCTTTCTAGTTTTCTTGTACAGAGAGGATGAATAACCCCACAAGAGAGAAGCTTGTCCTTGAAGTCGTTGCAGCACACAACTTGATGCCAAAGGACAGGGAGGGGTCGTTGTCCCCGTTTGTGGAAGTGGAGTTCGAGAACCAGCAACTAAGAACCCAAGTGAAATACAAGGATTTGAACCCCAAAATCGCCCCAAGGATTTCAACAATCAAAGACAACGCATGCTACATATGCTGAATTTGTCACAAGAGCAACAGATTCAATTACTGTATACCATACCTGCAGGGAAAACAATGGATCATATGCAATTAAATAGAAACACTTACCTATCAAAACCATTCCTAAAATAATTAAGAACCCGCGTCTTGTCCAAGAGCCTTCCATGGTGCAAGGATTTCAACTCTTTCGTCTCTTATGCTTCTACTCTTCCCTCCTTACAGAGATGGGATGTAGAGAGAAACAAACAATGTATTACTGAAGTTCTATTCTTTCACTTCGACTAGCACCTCAACATCCAACAAACCGTTTCAAGATTTATAAACGATAGAAGAAAAAGCAAAAACTTTTTAAAACGGGGGAGAAGGAAAGGGTACAGATGGCGTGTTCTAACTCGCTTGAATGCGATTAAAAAAATAAATTTATTAAGGTATTCCTTTCCTCTTTAAAATATAAAACGAGTGAATGAAGTCCAAAATCCCAAGCTTTTTATAATGCGGTCCCGAATTTGAAGTTGCTCAAGATCGGTCGATGAAATCAACATTATCATTACGGAGCAAAAGAAAAATTACTAAAATTAAGTCATTACGGAGCAAAAGTGGTAAATTTAGTTCTCCCGCTTGAGCGGCCGCAAATTGTGCAGAATTCAACATTATCATTACGGAGCAAAAGAAAAATTACTAAAATTAAGTAACAAGAAAATTTATATAGGTTAAAATTAAATATTAGTTACAAGTCCTATCATGCTTGTTTACAAGTCTCACCATGCCTCGTTACAAGTTCCACAATGCCTAGTTACAAGTCCCACTATGCCTGATTACAAGTCCCACCATGCCCCGTTACAAGTTCCATCATGTCCTGTTACAAGTCCCACCATGCCCCGTTACAAGTTCCATCATGTCCTGTTACAAGTCCCACCATGCGAAGTTACAAGTCCCACCATGCCAGCCTGGTTACAAGTCCCACCATGCCCAGTTACATGTCCCGTTACAAGTCCCATCATGTCCTGTTACAAATCCCACCATACCAGTTACAAGTCCCACCATGCCCAGTTACAAATCCCACCATGCCGGGTTACAAGTCCCACCATGCTTGGTTACAAGTCCCACCATGTCCCGTTACAAGTCCCACCATGCTCAGTTACAAGTCCCACCATGCCCAGTTACAAGTCCTACCATGCCCCGTTACAAGTCCCACCATGCCTGGTTACAAGTCCCACCATGCCCTTTTACAAGTCCCACCATACATGGTTATAAGTCTCACCATGCCCAGTTACAAGTAGGGCTGGCAACGGGTCGAATACGGTACGGATCTGTCATGATCCGAATCCGAACCGAAAATAAAAATCCGATATCCGAATTCGATCCGAAATCCGACGGATCTTTTATATGTGAATCTGAATTCGAAACCGAATTTATATAATGTATCCGAATTCGAAATTCGACCGAATAAATAACCGAAATCCGAATTCGATCCGAATTAGATCTGATTTGAACTTCAAAATTCAAAAGTTAAGTTTAACTATTAAAGAAAATTTTAATTATCAAAACTAATGAGCCATATAAATATCAAAGCAAGATATGAATAAGGATAGTTCAACCATGGTTTATACAAAGTTTACCAATGATTTAATGAAAAGTATATGTTGATTTCGGTTCGGATCTTTTTCGGATCGGATATGAACAGATTCGGATTCAAATCCGGATTCGGTCGGATCCGAAATCCGATATCCGTATTCGAACTGCGAATCTATATTTTCGAATCGGATTCAGGATTTTCGGATCGGATTCGGGTCGGATTCGGATATATATCCGACCCATTGCCAGCCCTAGTTACAAGTCCTATCATGTTTCGTTACAAGTCCCACCATACCTAGTTATAAGTCCCACCATGCCCAGTCCTTAAATTTGTAAAGATTGTAAAAAAACACTAAGTGTGACGATTTCGAGACGATTTGCGCATGCTTGACCGTGAAGCCATGTTTGCACAAACTCAGAAACCCGAGGGTGACGCTTTCTACTCTTGCATAAGTAGTCTTCAACAAATTCTTCATCCCATTCAATCCTTGGAAAGACCGTCATAGACCACCCTAACAGTAAACCCATCAAGAGCAGACCTGATACTTCTCTTCCTCTCATGACTCTCTATGGATTCCAAGTCACAATGCCGGACTGGAGGATTGGGTATGGAGATTTATCTCCCTGATTTGAGAAGCTATCTATAATCTATCCCTTGTTCATTACATGGTAATGGAACCTTTCAGTTAAGAAGCCCGCCTCTGCAATTAAATTCATTCCTGATGGAGCACTAATTGCAATTTGAGTTGGCAAGTTGCTTCAGATATGGCATTCTCCTGGGTTTCAGAAGGAGTTTTTCCCCTTTCAATTAATTCGAACTTTTGCTGACTGTAATGCTACAATCATTGCATTGGATTGGAGTCCAGATTCAAATTATATTCTTGCTGGTTCAAACAAGCAATGGGGTCAAAGAACAAACGGCTCGACCAACTGAGCCGTTCGTTAGACAATTAAATGAGTAAGAAGGTCTCGTGAGATGCACGAGACCTTCTTATCCACGCGTCCATTTGCTATTGAAGCCGTAAAAATGCCGTAGAGAACGTTGCCGTAGAGGAAATTGGTTGTGGAATTTATAGTAAATTTCAAGGGAAGTACCATATATAACGTGTGATACAAAAGTGATTAGAAATCACTTCAAAAGTGGTATTACATATAGAAGAGAAAACATAAAACTAATTTAGAAAACAGAATAAATACAAAATATATTTTCTACTTGCCGTGAGTCAAATTGGCTTCTATTGTTAAATTGGCTTATAGTCCAATTTAGTACCAGCCATCTTGGACATACACAATGATAGTATTGCACTTCGATCTGGTTATCATCAATATGTCAAATTGGCTTTATCCCAATTTATATATTTGTCTTGTTTAAAAATGTGAGGTAATGCTGTTTTTTTCTGTGAAAGGGCAAAGCACAGGCATTGAAGTTGTTGTATTGTACAGTCCAAGAATTTTCACCGAAGCAATTTTCACCGAAGCTGGAGTCACCAAGAAGAGTAAAGCTCTTAATTACTAAAACGTCTTGTTAGCCGCATTGTTTCTGGATAAAGTTGGTAGAAGGAAACTACTGCAAACCAGTGTTGGCGCTATGATTACAGCCCCTGCCAGGAGTAGTGTTTGCTCTGACTATGATGGAACACTCTAAAAAACCTGCTATTGTGGGCTTTTTGACAATGAGCGTGGTTGCCACCTACACTATCTGGCCTTATAAATAGTGATGAGTTTAAATTTTGTACTTCCACAGGGTGAACAGTTTGGCTGCTGTTACTAATTCTATATTTTAATACTATTTTATATTTTAATAAAACTTATTTTCTATGTTTTTTTTATAACTTAGTTAAATTGTTTAGTCATTACTTATATTTGCTTCAATTTTTACTATTAGGATCTCCGGTGAAGGACAAGAAGATATATGAAGTTTTTGGGACCTTGACTCAATTCAACTTATTTTAATTCTGAAAAATTACTGATTCCTTATTATTTAAGAATGAGAGGCACCAATAATGTTCATGTTTTTTCTGTAGTAGAAGCTACTATACAAAAGGTTTTTACTTCACTTGGTGACAATAAGAGAACAATTAGAGGATGCGGTGTTACTGTATGCATCTGAAATATTACATGCATCATTAGCAAGTCATTCACAAATTGAAACTTTGTTCTAGATTGAAACTTTGTTCTGGCTTCTAATGACTATAAAGCTAATAAATATTATTTGTTCCAATAAATGTTGTCATTTTGTTCCATAAACAAGTTTGAATTCATTTTTTGTTGGTTAATTGTCTAGGTAACAGAACAACATTCGGATTTTCCACTTATTTATTGACAGTAGCAGAGTAGGATGACAGGAAGAAAGGACTGAAGCATGACAATAGCTGAGGAGAGAAGGGATCTATGAGATTATAGATAAGAACTATGCTACATATGCCATCCATCATAGTTTCTTCTTAACCATCTCCCACATTTTAGTTTTTTGTTTATTTATATAGACTAGCAATATAATGATTCGTAGAAGACCCCCTGTTATTTCTTCCCCTTCTGAGCTGGGAAGGAACGTATATACTTGATCTGTTATGAAATGCTTGACACTTCAAAGGGTTTACTTTTTTTTTTTTTTTTTTTTTGGGTCATGACGGAAACTAGACTGATAAAAACTGTTTGAATTTTCATAAATATCTAAATTTGCCATTTATTTTTCTTAAACTAGAGGAATTTTGCACATAGCGAAAGAATTAAATAAATGGTTGCAATTAATTGGGAGATAAAAGAAAAAAAATAAACTGAAGGACGTGGAACAAAAGTAGTTATATGTGTAAGGTTGGATAAAAAAGTATAATCAAGTTAAATATAAAGGGCATTTTGAATAATATAAGATAGTTATATAAGTGTAAATTGGTTAAGGGGAGATGAAAGTGAATATAATAGAATGTGAGGGGCAGTTCAGGTATCGAATGTCAACCAAAAAAAGTTAAGTTGGCTTTATATAATAGTATAGATATATAAATTTGTTGTTTCTTTGTTAAAGGCTTTGGAATCACTTTGGATAGCTTCCTATGGACCCATCAAGTTTTTTTTTTTTTTTGGTAATGTTATGGACCCATCATTCATCAAGTTCATTACAGTTGAGAAGTGCTTCAATAATTATAAATTGTCATTGAGAAAGATTACAGCATATGAGTTATTAATTGTGTCAGCTAAAATCTCAAGCACAAAGTGGGGACCACTTCTTTTGTTAAGGAAAATAGATGTTGAAAGGTATGTTTCATGCGTTTTTTTTCAAAGTATAAGCTATTGGTTTATTTTATTCAAAATTACCTAATGTACGCATTATGACGAATTACATTGTCCTTTCGACAGTCGGTTGGGTTGTTGAAACTCTTTCTTTTAGATTGGGCAAAAGTGAGGGTTAGGTTGGTTACCATTATAACTTCACTTGACTACCAAAGAAATTGATGTTGGATAGAATGCCGTTAACCGTTATGCCCTTCGAGTTCGAGCTTTTAACAATACATGCAAGCACTCTATGGTAGGTTTTTATTTGAGGTTTACAAACCTTGTTTTTTAGAATACCTATTTAATATCTCATTTCTTCAACATCCATCTATATTTGAGCTTTTACAAACCTTTTGGCTGGTTATATAGATGAGAATTGGAGTATGATCAAAAAAGAATACTAACTTTTGTGTCCCTAGATTGTAAACATTCTGGCCCAGCTATAGCTCATAATATAAGAAAGTATAAAATACAAAATAAAGTAATGGCTCTAGCACTTGGTAATGCAAGTGCTAATAATGTTGCAATAAATATATTAAAACAACACTTAAACTTAAATATAGATAGATGTTTATTTCATGTTAGGTGTGCTTGTCACATCCTAAATTTAGTTGTGCAAGATGGCTTAAAAATTGTCCAATATCATTTAACAAATATTAGAGACGCAATAAGATATTTAAAACAATCTAGCAAAACTACTAGAGAATTTAAAAATTATTATGCAAGTTTAGGAAAGTAACCTAAGAAAATTACCCTAGATGTTGAACATAGGTGAAACTCAACATATTTAATGCTAGAAGCTACACTAGAATTAAAACAATAACTTACACTATTTTATAAAACAAAACTGTCTCAAAGTGAACTAATAGAACTTGATTGGCAAATAGCAGAAATTTTAAGAGATTTTTTAAAAGTTTTTTATGATGCAACAAGATATTTATCAGCGGTTTATTACCCAATATCCCCGAGTATTTTAAATTGTTTGTATCAAATAAGTATTTGCTTTAAATAATATAGAGACACGTCTGTTGCTAAGGATATTTGCCCTGCCCTGCAATGGAAGATAAAATTTTAAAATATTGGCAAGATATGCCTAATTTATATTGTTTAGCTAGTACAATGGACCCTAGGATTAAATTAGGAGTGGAAGACTTAATTGATTGAATAAATAAGAATATGAATTCTTTTTTTCAAATAGATATAAGTAAAATAACAACCCTATTAGAAAGACTTTTTTCTAAATATAACACTAGCTGTGGTAGACAAGATTAAACTCAGACCCAAGAAACACTACTAGATAATTCCCTTGGAATTTTTTAAGTGAGAGAAAAAGGGGAAAACAACCAACATCTAGTAGTGGGGGATCATCTGAGTTAAGGATTTATTCAGAAAGCCCCCCAATACTTTTACATACTATGGAAGAGTATAGTTCTTTTAACATTTTGACATGATGGAAGCAAAATCAGGTTAGTTATCCTGTGCTTTCCACCATGGCACATGATCTACTAATGGTTCCGGTGTCTACAGTTGCATCGGAATTAGCTTTTAGCGTAGGTGGACGAACAGTGGACGACTACAAGAGCAGATTAACGCTGGAGATGGTGCAAATATGTGTCTGTCGTACAGATTAGTTAAGGGCAGAACTAAGAGATCAGGAATATGCGGATGATCAACTTTCTGAAGACTTCGATGATTTAAATCTTGATGAATTTAGTCTTCTAGATTAATCTAAGTTTTATTATATTTTTGTAATCAAAATTTAGGAACTTTACTTTCTCTTTTTTTTCTTTTAAACTACATATGAAAGATAGATGAGTGGATACCAACATAGTTGGGATGTGCTCATAATATAGTGATGCAGTATTATTTGTGCAAGTAATTATGTATTATTTGCAAAGTTGTACTTGTACTTGTAATAATTAATTATTTATATTTTTTGTGCAAAATCTATTCCAATATGTGTAAGACAATTTTGTGAATAATAAACATATTTTTCAGAATTTTTTTGTGACTTTTTACTATTTTTTTTGAATTTTCCTTGATTTTTTATACCTAGGCCCGACGGCGGCCCACCGGTAGGGGCGTGTCGTGCCCAAGCTCGTGCGAAACGGGCCAGCCTAGCATGGCCCTGGCCCGTTTAGCAACCCTGCACCACAAATATTTGTCCAGGAAGAAAAAAATAAAAAATCTGACCACAAATACAGCATCTTTCAAGAGCACAACTCTTGTAGAGATGGTTCACATCAAAGTTGGTGAAGAGAAAAATATAGCCAGGAGAGAGTCTTAAAGGTGGTCACATCACGGGTGGTGAAGAGAAAAATATAGCCAGGACTAGGAGAGAGTGGTCCACATCAAGGGTGGTCAAGAGAAAAACATCAAGGTCTACCAACATTTCCGCAATCCAATCTCCATATATACCATTTATTTGACTCAGAGTCCTATATAATTATCCTATGTAAGCAATCCTATCAGACGATCGATGTCTTCTTGGATATGGATTGTTTGATAAACAGTCAAGCGTCATTGGCAACTTCTGTCAACTGGATGGAATTACGAATGAGAAATAACCAATGGGCATCGTCTACAACGTCCACTATAGATAGCCCCTTACATGTATGGGGTGGGACCCAAATGTATGGTGGGCCCCCCACTAAATGTGAGGGGTTGTTTGCAGTGGACACTGCAGAGGATGAAAGTCCAGAAACAACGGATCATTAGGCTATTTCAAAACGCGGAGAAGTAGGAAGAACAGATCTTTACAATGCCATTTCCGTAAATTAATTCTAGTTACAGGCCTAGTTCCCTAATCCTCTTCTTTATAAAGCTAACGCATTTCCTCCGAGCGGATGAAAACCCAACCCGCATCTCCTCCATCGAATCATCATTCGAATGGTCATTCGAACGACGATTGCGTGACACGCGTCCCACTATTCCTCTCTTCTTAGCGAACGGCAACGGCAACGTTTGAATGTGAATCGTTAGATAGCCCATTAGTTTTTGGCCGTCTAACGAATAGTTAGAACCATGCGACCGTTTCCCCTTCTTGTTGCCTCGAACTTGACCAATCCCCAAAGTACCTATTCCAATGAGCGCGAGAGCCAGAGGATTTTCAAAAAATCCTTCATCATTTGCAAAACCACCTTCCTCTCCAACCACCTTCCTCTTCAACGTTTGCAGCCTTCTTGGTTTACCTCCTTTCTCTCCAACGAACGAAGGGCACGAAACTTTTTAGTTTACCTCTTTTCTCTCCAACGAAAGAGAAACAACGTTTGCAACCTTCTTGGTTTACCTCCTTCCTCTCCAACGAACGAAGGGCACAAAAGTGAGAGGTTTTCGGAGAAATACGCCTTAACTGGTATGTTTGCAACCGATTTTTTTTATTTTAAAATTGTTTTTTTGCTGTTGATTGCTTTGAGTAAAGAACATTGGTGATAAACGTTGGTTTTGGCTCCATTTTGTTTGGGAGAGTTTGCAAGTGTTGATTGCAAAACAAATTTTGCTGTACCCCAATATTCCAAAAGTGAAAATATGAAATTGATTTATCGATAGAATCTGTAACCCAATATTCCAGAAGTAACTATTGACAAACTCTTATTGCTAAATATTTTTCAATGATAAACATTGTTTAAAAATTATATAACTTCGAGAATTTTGAAAATTCTATAATTTATTAATATTTTTCAATGATAAACATTGTTTAAGTAACTATTGACAAACTTTTATTGCTTTAATGGTAGAAGACATCAATCATTGATGCTCTGTTGTTTTTCAGTTACATATTAAAATTTTCATATGAAATATTTCATGTCTTTATGAAAATGTTTATGTTTTAATATCTTAAAATTCATATTTTATAAACATAAAAATACATTTGGATTAATTCGTAATTATTTATACAAAGTTTGAAGTGACAAAAAATTATTTTGTTTATCAAAATAAAAGAAAATCTAAATGCTAATTGTGGTGAACAGTGAACCAAAATGGGAAATCTAGCTTGTTCCTATCTTTTAAATTTTAAATTTACTAGCATGAGTGTAGACACCCCAAATTGCACTAAAAATGAGAAAATAATTGAAAATATTAATTGGATTTAAAACAGGCAAAAAATGTATGAAAATGGATAATTTGATCCTGGACCGTATTGTATCTACGGGCTAAGCGCGCCCGAATTTTGAATACGGGCACGCAGCGCCCGTAATACATATACAGACATCGTGAGACCGTGAATCATTTACGGGCAAATCAGACTCGTGCGAGTTTTGTTCTTCTCTCGATTTCTGAGCCTTATCTTTAGTCCAATATCCCTTTAAATGAGCGAATTACATATTTTATTCGTGCGAAATATCTTTGTGGATAAAGGATGGGCATTATCTTGTGTTTAACTCAAACTGAAACTCTATCTTGCCAAACCTTGGACCAACCATGCCCCTGTGTTTGCCTATAAATAGAGGGCCTTTCCTCAAGCAAAAGGCCACGAAAATTTGAAGTCCAAGAAGCTCCAAGAGAAGAAGAGGAATCCCTACTGCTTTGCTTGCTCAATCCAGGTAAGTCCCTTTTCCCTTTTATTTTCTGTCTTCAATTCTAGATGTAATAGGATCATCTCTATTGCTGTAGAATAAGGTCATCTTTTGTATCTAGTATTCCTAAATTTGTCTCTAAGTACCTCAAGAGTCTCTCTAGCCGTAAAACGTGAAGAGAGAGCTAGGGGAAAAGAGAACAGGTGGATCCCTAGAATAGAACTCCATATTTGTTTTTCTCCTTTTTTCTATAATAAAGCCTGTGATTGTGTTTGTATAACCAAACCTATCTCCAAGTACCTCAAGAATCCTCTCTAGCCGTAAAACGTGAAGAGAGAACTAGGGGAAAAGAGAACAGGTGGATCCGTAGGGTAGACCCCCATGTGCTCTAATTTGTGAGATGTGGCTGCTTTGAATATCCCGATCATGTTTTAATTGTTTTTGTGATGAATCTGAATGAATCACATGAGTCTATGATGTTTATAGCATGAGATCCCCACTTTTTGATAAAATTTGGATTTTTCCCACTTTTGCACCTACAACACTATTTTCGTGATTTTTGTGGTTTTAGGCTAAGATCTTGGATTTATCATGATCAATATGGTAGATCTGGATCCAAAAGCCTGAAAATAAATTCTAGGGTTTCATGATGTTGTTTTTAAATCGTTTTTCATTATTGAGAGAAGACCCTACGGTCTAAATTCTCCCCTTTTGATGTTCTTCATCAATGTGGGTATTTTTGGTTTTGATTTTCAGATTTAATGTGAAATATGTGCTCTACCTATGTCCTGGACCATTCAAGTTCAATTTTGAAATATTTTATAAAAATCATATTTTTCTAGATTTCTAGAATTTGACTTGAAACCAGATTTTTGGATTTTTCACTTTAAATTGATTTTATTTGATTTGATCTCAATTTTATTTTGATCATGAAACCCTAGGAATGGTATGATAATATTTGAAAGTTCTGGATCAATCAGACTATTCATATGAAAAAACCATACAATTTTCTCTTTTTTGTGATTTTTCCTGATTTTTATAGCAAGCTTTTTCCTTTAATTTAACATGAACAATGCCTGGCAACCACCTTGTGTGGATGAATAGGGGTGCCTAACACCTTCCCCTGCTCATAACCTAATCCCCGTACCCATCTCTGGTTGTTTTTTTTAGGAGGGTTATTTTTACCCTAAAATTGCCTTTTGTGCTTATTTAATATTTTGGTGTCCATTCACACCTAAATTGAATGGTGGCGACTCTTTGTTTTATTTGATCCCGTGTGATGATTGAGGAAGTCAATGGAGAAAATTGATTTTTTCCCATGTCTCACAATGAGATAAAATTTCATTCATGATGATAAATTTCGAGGCAAAACAAGTCGCTTAGCAAAATTAGTGGTTTTAATGTCGATGTTAATGTGCAGGAAAAGTTTGACTACAATGGAAACTGCTGGATCATCATCAACAGGAAGAAAACACCCGCGCAACAGTTGGCTACACTTCAGGTAAAGTTTCCTTCACTTATTTATTTGTTTTATTCTACAAGCAAGCATGGAAGCAATCCAATATTTTGGTTTTACTCTTTGTATAAGTTTGGGTATAGTTGTCAATATGACGGTTATTGTAATTCCTTTTGCATCCTTGCTATTCTTAATATATTATTGGCCATGATTTTCATTTTGTTCTTTTAGGGAGTATTATGTAAATGAAAGAATAAAGAGTCGTATTGAAGGTGAACAAATCCCCACGAAGCAGCAGGTAGGCATTATCAATTGTTACAAAATTAAGGAACATCCTTTATTTTGTTTATTTTGCACTTCGTCAATCCTATTCAAATGAATTTATCTATTTAGTTATTGTGTTTCAGTTATTCGCGGATGCTGCTTGTAGCGACCTAGATCCGGGTTTGCCCTATCACGGCACCAACCCGTACCCAAGACCTACTTATGGGCCCAAAAAAACCTGATGAACATAATTAACGCGGGCAATTACAATGTAATCATTAGAGTGCATAAGCATAAAGAAGCATGGAATTAAAATTTTCCATATAACACAAGATCATCTGTATAATAACCTCAAATGATAACATTTGCGTATACAAAAAGGCAACTAGATCTCACCATCTCTATCTCTCATGTGAGCATCCATATACAAGTGATAATCTAAAGATAACTCCCAAGTCTATAATTCCAAAAAGAATAATTACATCCCATTTATAGCTTCTAGGAACTAATACAATAACATAAAGAAAACCCTACTACGGGTAGTAAAAGTCCTCGGGCTCGTGCTCAAGCTCACCCCCACTATCTGCCCCAGTACGTAGCTCACCAAGCGGATCTGAAAACAAATCCGGTAAAACAAAATGCGTGAGACTTAAAGTCCTAGTAAGCAGCAAACATGCATGGATGGAAGCAATTGATACAATTCATGGATCATGTATAGAAGTAGTTTAGGCAATTCATATAACATCATGAATAAATACAGTTCATGCTATTTATATTCTCAAGTAAAGCAACTAAACAATGTAACACATAAAAGTTAACTAACAAACCTGGTAGGACTGACAATGTAAACCAAACCTGTAGAGCAAACCTTTCTCAGCAGTTACTAGGACCAATGTCAAGTGGGACTGTTACTAGAACCAATGTCAAGTGTCAAGTGTCAAGTGTCATGTGGGACTACTCGTCCACGGATGAAGGCTAAGTGGGACTACTCGTCCATGGATGAATAACAATTATCAAATAATATTCACAATGCGTAAGAAATAACTAATAAGCACTTCACATCCAAAACCAAATCACAGTAGAGTACATACACCATAAAATCCACAAATTACGTATTTGAGAAGTGGGATAGTCTTAGGATCCCTAATAAGGACACCATGCCAAAAATCAACGGATTCCGAGATAAAAAGTTTCGGACCTAAAAATATTCCAAGTCTAGTTAAAAATGTTGATTTTTCAGTGTATAATTTTTCTAGACCAATCTACAAGGAATTTCAGGCTCAAATTCTGGTTGTGGTCTATTGGAGGGTAAAGAAATCTTCTAGAATTTTCTGGGCTTCTGAATCACTCGTTTGGGTATCAAACTCAAAAAGTGGCCCTTTTTGAAAATCGGGAAAACTGGAAATTTAGGCACAAACTGGAAAGTTAACTTTTTATTGGTTAGGAATTGGGCCTTGGGAGTATTTTTATTGGTTCCAAATGGGGGGTAAAACCTTATTTACATGTAAAGACTTAAGTAAATTGAGCAATAAATACACAGGACATTTACTTAGATGTCTTTCATGGAAATAAGGGTGTTGTACAAGAGGCTTGGGTTGTTTGGGAAAGGGTTGGAGAGGAAAAGGGTGAAGAGTTCTCAAAACCAGGCTTCAACGTTCGGGCGTTAAAGGCATAGACATGCAAGGCAATGTTCGGGCGTTGGGGTAAAGACTGGGGTTAACGTTCGGGCGTTTGAAGTTTAGAGTTCACGCGCTAAAGGGTAAATCAAGGCCAACGCGCACGCGGTAAGTTCAACGTTCGCGCGCTAAGGTCGCGATTAGCCCTGGGCGATTAATCCTGATTCACGATTAGCTTTAACAGAATTGATTTTTGGGGGGTCTTGGCTCAGGATTAATCGCCAATCTTCAGGATTAATCGCTGGCTCGGGTTCTTACAAAATTTTGGCTATTTTCCAACACCAAACCTATACAAGCCACATCCAACCTCTCTAATACCAAATAGGATAATTCTAAAACATCCCAACATGCTCAAGAACACCTCTCAACACAGGAATCCATCCCAAATACTCATGAACATAATCCAACCACATGAAACCCCAATCAACCCATCAAACTCAAACCCTAATCTCGAGATATAATCAATAAAGGTTGTAAATCCATGACAATCAAGAGAAGAATACACTATATTGCTATAAAACCCAAACCCTATGAATTTTGAAAGCAAAACCCCACATACAAGTGATTTCCCAATTTACCTAAACCCTAGGAGAAAGAAATACGAAAATCCATGGCAAATCAATAGAAAACTAAACAAGATAGTTAGATAAACCAAACCCTACGAATTTTTAAGGTAAAGCCAAACATGCAAGAGATTCTCTAGTTTAATCAAACCCTAGGAGAGGGAAGCACAAAAATCCGATAAATTCATTTTAGTTTGAAGGGTTTGCTACGTACATGATGATGGAGAAGCAAACTTCTCTTTAATCTTCCTCCTTCTTCTCCAAGCCTTCAAGCAAGCTCCCACTTTTCTCTTCTTGTTCTATACGTCCAAGACAAAGAAAGGGGTTCTTAAGACACTAGATATTTAGTTAAGGCATCCCTTTTATATGCCCAACTTTTGGGTCTTTCAAATCTGCCCCTAAACAAGGCTTTCATTCAACTAAAACCCTTAGGGGGTACCTTAGTGTTAAGTATGGGTGTACCTCAGTGATAAATAGAGGGTACCTTAGTGTTATTTGAAGGGTTACCCAAGTGTTTTAAGGGGTTTTCCTTAGCTATTTCAAAGTCATACTCTAGGGATGCTTGGGGGTACCTTAGTTATACCAGATAGGATACCCTGGTGTGAAGTGGGGGTACCTTAGTGTTATTGAGAGGGTACCTTAGTGTTTCAAGGGATTTACCTTAGTCATTCTAAGGGTAAACTTTAGATAAGCTTAGAGGGTATACCTCAGTTATATTGAGGGGGTAATTAAATATAGAAGGGGTGTACCTTAGTTATATGAGGGGGTACCTTAGCTATATAAGGGGTTATACCTTAGGCAAAACAATGGGAGGTTACCTTACTTATATAGGGGTTACTTTAGTTAGGCAAAAGGGGTACTTTGGCTATATAGGGGGTGTACCCTAGGTAAGACAGTGGGGGCACCTTACTTATATGAGAGGAGTACCTCTAGGAAATATAAGGGGTATACCCTAGGTAATATAGGGGATGTACCTTAGGTATGTTGGAGGTACTTTAGTTATATAAATAGGGTACTTCTAAGTAATGCAAGGGGGTGTACCCTAGGTAATGTAAGGGATGTACCTTAGGTATATTGAAGGTACTTTAGTTATATAAAGAGGGTACCTTAGCTGTATAAGGGAATGTACCTTAGCTAAACAAGGGGGTACTTCAAGTAAGACAGTAGGGTACATTAGGCAATACAAGTGAGGTACCTTAGGTATAATTAGGGGGTACTTTAGGTATTCGAATGGGGTACCTTGGGCAAAACAGTGGGGTACCTTAGCCAATACGAGTGAGGTGCCTTAGGTAATATAAGGGGTACTTTAGGTATACATGTGGGGATACCTTAGGCAAACACAGGGGTACCTTAGGCAAACACAAGGAGATACCTTAGGCAATTAAAGTAGGGTACCGTAGGTGAAACAGTGGGATACCTTGGGTGTACTTTGGGCATACAATGGGAGTACTTTGGGTAATACTTAGGTGTACCTTAGGTATACAATGGGGCACCTTGAGTAATACTTGGGGTGTACTTTGGGCATACAATAGGGGTACCTTAGGGATACAAGTGGGGTACCCTAGGTATAATTGGGGGGTACTTTAAACAACACCTGTGTGGTACCTTGGGTAATACATGGGGCACTTTAGGTATACTTTGGTGATACCTTGGGCAATACTTGGGTATACCTTAGGTAATGCATGGGTGTACCCTAGGCATACTTGGATTGTACCCTGGGTAATACTTCGGTGTACTCTAGGTATACTTGGATGGTACCTTGAGTAGTACATGGATGTACTTTGGGTATACAATGGGAGTACTTTGGATAATACAAGAGGTACTTTAGTGGTACTTGGGAGGGTACCTTGGGTACTCCTAGAATGTTCTTTAGGTACTCTTAGAAGTTACTTGAGGTACATGTGAGAGGTACCTTGGGTACACTTGGATGGAAATTTGGATACACTTGGAAGGTACTTTAAGTATACTTGGAAGACACTTTGTGGTACCTATGCGCACCTAAAAATGACTCGCACTCGGGGTGCACGTGGGCTCGTGCATGCCTCGGGACTTTCAGAGTCGCCACTGCCTGAGAGGTGCAGGCAGACACGATGTTTTGCCCTATCCGGGTCTAAGTCTGGTCTGCGGCTTTTCAGAGTTCTAGCTAAGTCTTCGGTTACGTCCGAGGAAGTCCAAAGACACCCCGGCCCGCCCCGTCGGTTTGACGGGTCCCTCGGGTCTCCCTGGTTTTGAGTCAGTTTCACCCTTCCTAGATCAGCATGCCACCTTGTTTGGTCTGGCGGGACCCTCTGATGGTGTGGGCCCCTTTTTATTTTATTTTATCTTTTTATTAGATCAACTGGGTCGGGTACAGGTCCCATTGGAAGACTCGTGGGTTGCCAAGGTTGGGCTTGGGGCCCAGTAGGGTCATTGGGTAACCCTTTTTGGTTATTTTTCAAGGATATTAAGGGCTTATTGGGCTTGGAATTAGCCCATTAGCCAGGGGTCAAGTGGCCTGGGGCCCGTTTGTTGAAAACGGGCTCGGTTTGGGCCGGTCAAATATAGGCCTCATGAGTAGGCCCAAAGGGGGTCTTGGTGGGCCCATCTAGGCCCACAGTCCACAAATAGGCTAAAAATAGCCCAGATAAATTATTGAGTCGGGTCGAGCCGGTTTGGGTCGGAATGGATCCAACCGGGCCGAAAAATTACATCTTTTCAATTATTTTAATACTACCCGTATTTGCTATACGTGCGGGCCTTGCCCGTAAATGTAATACGGTTTAGGCTGCCCGTATAACAAATACAGGCATGCCTAGACCGTATGATGAATGCGGTCATTCTTGATTTTTGCAGGTTTACATTGATTTTAGCCGAGATCATTCCGGCTATCTTCTAAGGGAATTCGGCGACGTCTGTAGAGGTTCCAGCTTCTTCACAGTAATGCATTTTGCTCCATTTTTCTCCATTTGGCTTTGAGAACCACTTTTCTTCTCTTTTGCAGGTATCAAAGAGGCAAGCCTTTCCTTTGACCATTTATGATCATTTGTCAAGAAGGAGAGGAGGGGGAAAGCATGGTTTACAACAGATTATGGGAGACAAATCCCTTGTAATCAAAATAAACCCATTGAGATTAGTTTAAGGATCCCTTTTTCTCATCTTAAATTTGTCCTCCTCCCTTCAAATGGAACTTTCTTCTTATTATGGGAAATACGAGGAACTCATAACCATGCCAAAAATAAAAGAAAAACAGGTGAGATGCAAATAACAAGATAAAAAGTAGTTAGGACATGTTTAGGAAGCATCAAATTCAATGTATGGTGAATAATACATTACCGGAAGCATTTCTTTGTTATTACCTTGTTCTTGGTGATGTGTGGTAGTGCTCCAAGAATTTGGATAGCGCTTCCGCGTCCCCTTCAGTTTTATAAGTTGGTTTTGAAAGGGTTTTGCCAGGCTTCTTATATTCAAAGGGGGAAAAGGCAGAGTTTGGGCAAGTTTTGGGGCTTACCAGGGGTATTTTGGGTATTTTGGTGCTTGGTATTAGGAGTGGCAGGACTTGGGCAGAGGTTGGATGTGCAAACAGCAAGGAAGGAGAGGGGAGAGAGGCCTGGGGCTTGCTTGTTCGAATGGGGGGGGCTGGTCTCTTTATTTATAGGCAAAAAAGTCGTGCCCGTATTTGAAATGCGGGCATGCCTTGCTCGTAAATCAAATGCGGGCATGCCTTGCCCGTATTTCAAATGCGGGCGAAAAACGCACATTTTCAAATCTCGCCGAATCGGCCGGCTGTCGCCGTACGGGACGCGTGTCCCGCCGTACGATGACGCGTGTCCCTTTCCAGAAGGCTTGCCCGTATTTGAAATACGGGCATGCCCTGCCCGCATTTCAAATACGGGCACGCACGTTTTAAATTTGCTGGATTTCAAACAATTATTCAATTTGGCTTAAAATAAAGATTTTATTCGATTTTTTCGATTATTTTATTAAAAAACGAGATTCTTTAATTTAAAATATTATTAAAATATTTAATATATTGACTAAAACATTTATTTTATTTATTTTATTGACTTATTCTTCTTTCTGCTGCCTTTTTGCCACATGGGCAGTTTTCTTGAAACTTCAACTACCCAAACTTCTTCATCTGATGTCCGATTTTAGCAAACTTAGTGTCGTTGGAATCAGCTCGGAACCACCTATCCACTAGGATCAATTTGGGCAATTGAATTAGGGTCGAGCAAAAAGTCAACTTTTCGCTCCCCAAAAGTTTGACCGGTTCATAACTTTCTCATCTGGACTCCGATTCCAGCAAACTCAGTTGCGTTGGAACCGTGTCGAAGTGCTGAGATGAAGTTTGATGGCCAAATTCACTTGAATCAAAAAGTCAATTTTTTTGACCCCCTCAGGGTTTGACTTTTAGTTTGACTTTTCATTTTTCTTCATTTTAGGGGTGCAAAAATCAGGTGTCTACAGTACCCTTAACTCTAATTTTTCAGAATTTGATTTCTAATTCACTAGATCTAATTGGAGGATACCTTAGCCAATTGTAGTTAAGACATAACACTAGCTAAGCTTACCTTAATAACTTTAACAAAGTTCGATTTGATTTCCCTAAATCCTCAAATATAATCCACGTCTACCTCATCTTCATAATACAAATACTTAATTAGTCTAATAATCATACTTTAGATAATTAAGCTTAATAATTAAGGTATAATCCGGGGCGGGGTTTTACACTGCTAGAGCATGGAGGTCAATGAATCAAGCTGAGAAAGAAAAATTTAAGAGAGTGTCATGGCTTGAGTAGGACGAATACAACAGGGCTGTCCCACGACGAGGGCCGCAAAAAAAAAACAACAGGTTCATGAAATTTATTATCTATAATTGAAATTATTGTGGATAACTAGTTAAGACTGATATATTCTTTCATTTTACCTTTGTTTTTTGTAGGCTGAGATACAGACACGTTGTTCACCTCGACATTTCATTGCATTTATGCAAGCCATTCATTGACCGCTTCTCAAGAACGATGCCTTAGAGATAGTGGCTTTCAGTGCCTACTGAATTTACGCGCGACCAAGCTTAATCGGCGACTCTGTCAGTGGATTCTTCCGAATGTAGATACTAAGAAGAGATGCATCAAAGTTGGAGCACAAAATATTTTCTTTGACACACGCGACGTGGAGATGATAATTGGGTTACCCATACAGGGGATAGATGTTGATACATCTAAATCAGAAATCCCTGATATGATAGAGTTGTATAGCTTTTACGGGGTAGGAAATGGAAGCATCCCTATTCAAAATGTTGAAAAGAGCTTGAAGAGCCCAGAGAACGATCATGAGTGGATCCGTTCTTTTGTATTGTATTCATTGACGACCTTAGTAAATCCATCTTCAAAGATTGATGTGACTGCATCCTATCTTCCCTTGCTAGTCGATGTAGAGAGGATAGGAGGCTACAACTGGGGGAAGTATCTTTTAGACGCATTGATGCATCACGTAGCCGACTTTCAAAATGGCAAACGGAAATCCGTCAATGGCTGCTTAGTATTTTTATAGGTATGTATAGTATTTAATACATGCATTGGTTTGTTTACTCTAGCTTATGATAATGATAATGCGTCTAATGATAATTCTCTATTGCTTAGTTTTTGTATTACGATTGGATGATTGTTGGTCAAGCAACACCTCCCACTACTCCACGTATGGCAGCATGGACGAATGCATTGATTAACCAAAGGGAGAAGGATGAAATCGCGCTCGGTGGTTATGGAAACGGGAAGGTATACACATATATATTTGAGTTGAACTGATTACTGTAGGTTTTGTTGTCAATTTTTTCAATGAACGCAGCATTTCTATGTACTAACTAATATACACGTTAAATATTGTAGGTGGTTGAGCACAATGCCGAGAGCCGTGTGGAAGATGAGGCATCAGGTGAAGCACATGAACTAAATTTCATTGATCTTCGGCAATTTCGTGGAGACCCAGATCCTGTAAGATTGGTTCTTTTTTTTTTTGTATTATACCTCAAGTTTTCTTATTAAGTACACCTCCGCATGTTTTATGATTGCGTGTTGTGTATTCCAGGTTATTCAAGGTCATCTCACGAAGATATTGGACACATATAGCAAGATGCTAAATCACGTTAAGTCAAGGGAAACCGTCGATCCCTCTGATATCCACGTGCCATGTGAGCGCCTTGATCATATGGATGCTCCCGACTCTTCCATGCCTGATGTTCCTGATGAAGCAAGGATGGCACCCTTCCATCGTTGCACCCACAAAAGCGGTGATCATACTAATGCTCTCGACACAGCGGTGTTTGCGGAGGTACTGAAAGATCAAATGCAAGTTGATGAGGTGGCAACAATTCTTGCTCGAAGCGGCACTAGGACCAAGGTAACCAAACCTTGAAGAGGGTCACGCAAGAAGTCACGTGGGTGACATTGTTGCACTCCATATGTTGGCCATCGCTTCCGTCCTCGATTGGGTCCAGAAGGAAGCTCAATCCTACAATACGTTCGCCGAAACAAACATTCTGAGTAAGATAATATTTCTAAACTAACTTGTAAATGTTATTTATGTATTATAATTCGTAGTGAATAATCTCTCCTTGTTTTTTTTCAGTGAAATTATATTCAAATTTGATTCGATGCATGCGTCGGCGTCTGAATTGGCATGTTTGTTAGACAACAAACATGTTAATAATGTGGTATACAAAGCCTATCTTGTGAATAATATATTGGTTGTTCAATTTTACATGTCATCGCTCATGGTAATTTTTTATAGGCAATCAATGCTTTCGGAGCATGTCTTATGAAGAACCAACAATTGTCGACTAGCCGCAAAGTCAGCCGACATTATTGCCCCACATATGTTTGTGTAAGGACTTTTTGTGATAGCACTAGTAGTCATTATGAATGTACAAATGTTGTTTTTCAAGACCAAACTAATGAATAAAATTTCCTTCCATATATTATGCAAGAGTGGATAATGAATATTGATCGTGGTTCCACCGAAACCTTACGTCCTTACTTCGATCCAGGGCGACTAGGGTATTCAGTGGTTGCATGCAATCTTGTAAGTTTCTTGGGATGCAATGTGCCACCTTCACAAGTGATTTGTTTCAGATTTTTTATGCTTTTATCCTTACTTAGTAGTCCGTAATCGATTTTTACTTATAAGGTTGTCTTACTTGTATGTAGATTTGTGTTCCCATGTATCTGCGCAATCATTGGTTTCTTTTAGCTGTAAACCTAAAAGAGCGGAGAGTGGAGGTGCTTGACTCAATGGATGGGGAGCGTTGTGTGGAACATCGATCGATAATTGAAACACAAGTAATTTTTATATTAATGAAATTTTCTCATACCATTTACAATACTTATCATATTAACACTCACTTCATCACTTGTAGATCAAGATGTTGGATAAGATCTTACAGTACTTTGGAGGTGGTGATGAATTTCCACTTTTACTATGGGAGTTGCGGCAGGTTAAGGTCCCACACCAAACCAATGGGTAAGCCGTTAGATTTGTTTCGCTTCATACCTAGGTTTGTTTCACTTCATACATATGTTAGCTTCTTACAAATGATGTGATTATATACCGTTAGGTATGATTATGGTGTCTTCATGATGAAATTCATGGAGGTATGGTATGGCAGCACCTTGTCTCCAGCATTTGATCAGGTGCGTATATTACTTAAATGTTTTTTTATAATTATAGTTAGCAAGTACGTCACTAGTAACACACAAATACGGCTTCTATGAATTCAGAGTCATATCACACACTTTAGGGATAAGTTCCTTGTTGACTTGGTTAAGCACCCTTCAAACCAAGTGTGGGGACGTCGTTCTATCTAAGGCAGCAAACACAAATGTGGAGGAGACCGATGAAGGTGAAGAAGCCAAAGAGGTAAGACCTATCTGTCACATGTTCAATAACAAGGTTATTTGAAACTAATAATATTAAGGTCCGTATATAAATTTATGATTGCATTGTTTATAGGTATGATTCACTACTCCGGCATTCCTGGCTTGATAGCAAGGTGAAGAAGCTGAAGGCCATCTTAAACATCCAAGTACAACAGAAGATTGTCTGTAAAGAACTTGTACATTAAATTGTTTGTAAATTTCTTTTGCTAACGAGTGAAGATGGTTGTAAATTTCTGTCTCTATCTGTGAGAGGAAGATAATTGTAAATTTGCAATATTAGCAATCTCTTTTTTCACTTATTTCCTTGTACTGCCATGACAATGCTTTTATATTATATGGCATTTGTCTTTCCTTTTAACGTTGCTATATTTGTACGTAATTTTAGGCTATATCATTTTCATCCTATTCCCATTTTTTGGCTATATAATTTTCTGGTAATCAAAATTATCATTACGAAGCAAACACACCATTGTAATGAGAACAAGATGAAGCACTATCATGTTACAAGTCCCACCATGCCCCGTTACAAGTCCCACCATACCTGTTACAAGTCCAACCATGCCCAGTTACAAGTCGAACCATGCCCAATTACAAGTCCTAACATGCTTGTTACAAGTCGAACCATGCCTAATTACAAGTCCAACCATGCCTGTTACAAGTCCAACCATGCCCAGTTACAAGTCCAACCATACCTGTTACAAGTCGAACCATGCCTAGTTACAAGTCCAACCATGCCTATCACAAGTTGAACCATGCCCAGTTACAAGTCCAACCATGCCTATTACAAGTCCAACCGCGCCCAGTTACAAGTCCAACCATGCCTATTACAAGTCGAACCATGCCCAGTTACAAGTCCAACCATGCCTGTTACAAGTCCAACCAAGCTCAGGTACAAGTCCAACCATGCCTGGTTATAAGTCCAACCATGCGAACGATCTTTCACGGTTAAACACATCGCTAAAATGCTTTGCAGCGTTTTGGAACATGTGCCAAACACAGAAGCGATGGAATGTATCTGAAAGCACCGAAGCTATTGCACTCGTCATAGCCTGGTCATGATCCGTGAGAATTGTATTTGGCCTCTTACCAAACATAGCTCTTACAAAGCTTTCAAATAACCAACTGAATGTCTGAACGCTTTCATCATATAATAGGGCAGCACCAAAGATTTTAGTTTGTCTGTGATGATTAACACCAACAAATAACCCGAATGGTCTACCATACTTGTTTGTTCTATATGTTGTGTCAAAACAAACCACGTCACCAAAGTATAATCTGCCACCATCCCAGAATCAGCCCAAAATATGTTACTAATAAGATCGTCATCATCTAACTGAATGGCATAGAAAAAGAATGCATCTTCTGATTGTTTTCTTCGAAAGTATTCCAATAAGGCTCATGCATCTCCCTGTTGCATGGCCACCCTATGTTTAGACCACAAATAATTCTGACAGTCTACCTGCATGAATCCTAGGCATTCAACGCCACCTACTTCCCTTCTCATCATTTCGACAGTTCTCTTGGGCTGTATCCCTGTCGAATCTGCAAGATCAATTTCAGCTACCTGGGCCTCTGTTACTTCCGATGCGATCGTAACATATGGGTCATGCTTGGCAAAAGTAACTCATGATTATGCCTCTCCTCGAACTATGTAATTATATATTTTCCACTCGCTTCCAATCAATACAATTTTTATTCTTGCCTTACACCCAGTCCTTGTATCTGCATGATGTTTTACAACCGTCATATCCCTTTTATCTGTCCGACAATAGCCTTCCTTTGAGCAACAAAAAACCCTATCCAGGACGATGCCTGTACGTTGATGCTTATGCTGTAAGTCTTTTCTCGTTCCGAAACCAGTTCTTCGTGCATATTCATTATAAAACTGATGTGCGTCGTCTTCTGAATCAAACACCATCCCAATCTTTGGTAAATATGCTGTCTATATTGATTCTTGCAAACCATCAACATCCTCATCAATGGTGTCTTCAATGCCATCAATTGATCTAGATGACATGTCCTCCACACTATCCATTTCCGTTGTGTTTTCTGTTTACATATAAAACCCTCATTATTGTATAAGCAAATAACCAGACTTAAAATGAAAGATCATAAGAGGCCAGGTTTGTTTCGTCCTTCTTAAAACCAACAAATACAATGGATAAACAATATTCACAAAGTAATTAACATCCAAGATGATCAAGCCATGGTACATTCAAATTGAACAAAAAAAACAATTAAATAAAATAAACGTTTATTTAAATGGAGAAGAAAATAACCATTACTCAGACACGAGCACATGATCAAGCCACTTGTAAAGAATAATAATAACAAATGGACAATTAATAAAAATGATAAACTAAATTCACTAAATATATAAGCCTAAGGGCGTGTTTGGTGGGTATTATAGAATCTGGATTATACTTGAATCTGATTTTATAATCTAAAAGTCGTGTTTGGCTGGGCTTTTAAGGTTAGATTCTACTATCCAATTGCATAATCAAGCCCATAATCAGTATCTACTTTTTTGGTGATTATAGGGATTATGGACATTGGTGCTTAAATTTTCAAAATCTGTGTTTCGAGAGATTATGTATAACATATTATAATAAATAATAACGTTAAAAGTATTATAATGTAATATATTATAATAAATTTAATATATTAATATCTTAGTATATTATATTTAATATCATAATATTAATATTTCATATTATATTAATATAATAATATATAATAAACATATTTTATAATCATAATATTATAATATATTATTAATAATATTATATTTATAATATTTTAATTATATTAATATAATATTATAATATATATACTATTTTAATATTTCATACTATAATAAATTTCTTATAATAATATAATAAACATAAATTTATGTTATAATAAACATAAATTATATTATTATAATATAATATAATATTATAGAAGTGTGCAATTATTATAATTGTTATGTATATTATATAATATTATAATAGTATTATATAATGTTACAATAATATTATTATAATACACATAATATAACATTATTATATTATATTATATATAATATTATTATATATAAATTTATATATTATGTAAAAATATACATATTATATAATAATAATATATACAATTTTAAATAAGATATTATTTTTCTATATATATTATATTATTTTTTATGCAATTTTTATTACAAAAACTTCAAATTTAATCTCAATAATCAATGTCAACCAAACATGATTTTAGATTCTAGTTTAAAAATCTAACTTCATAATCTTGCTTATCTAAATAGGATTTTTAGATTCTAAAATCTTGGAAATATAGTCTGGAATATAGAATCTAGGTTTATAATCAGAATCCAGATTCTACAATGCCCACCAAACGCCACCTAAGTAGGGTTCCTATATGAGACAATTCTAAGCACTTTGAATATTTAATTGAACCTGAAATTTCTAAAATGAAGCATACTTTGCAATCTCAGTCAAAAGTCAACACCAATGAGGTTAAACTTGAAACCACTTCTAGTTTAAACATGTAGACCCAAAGAGGGTGTAAAACCACCAATATGGGACTACAAACAATCCACAAAGCATGATTCATGTATGTTACATGACTCCGAAATAGTTCTTTCTTGTTTTCCTTTCCTTGGGAACTCAAATGTAGAAATGCAATAGACCAGCACCAATCCCGTAAATAATCCAAGGAGACCACTTTACCCATTCTTTTTCTTCTTTTCCTCTTTTCCTTCTTTTTATTCTTTACCCTTTTTTTAGGGACAGGGATTCCAACAGTAATCATGTTACCTCTTGGCTGTGTTTGGATTTATGGAGAATGTTAGGAAATTAAAGAAATGAATTTACTAAAACCTAAGGAATGAGCCACATCTTTTCTCCAAATGCGTCAAAAAAAAATAAATATTTTTGTTTCTTTGTTTCCTCACAAGTGAGCTATACAAGTTCTTGCATTTTCCAAATAAATGATGCAACATGTAGAAAAAGTAACTTTTCTTATCATATTTTCTCCAGGTACGGTCCGATATCAAGTGGAGCCTTACGTTGGAGGATTTGTTGGTTCAATAATGAATGGTGTGTATATATTTCAATATTGAAGGGTGTGTCAGGCCGCCTTTACCGTTGGACCAATAGATCTTCTAGCCAGGGGCTCCTATTGATTTTCGTCCAGGTACCTAATAATAATGCAATATATAGAAAAGGTAACTTTTCCTACATTTTTGCATTTTCTTGTTGCTTCTAAATGGGTTCCTCATACAGTCATATCCATCCAATACCATACATATGGACACTACTTCATCAATAATCCTAACCATTTAACATTTACCTAGTATCATATTGTGTTATATTACAAGTATAGAGAGAGTGGGCCATGATCATACTTGTAGATATTTTTACATTGTATTTTGTTGGAATACCATAAGTTGTCTCTTGTTAGTACCCTTTTCAACCAAAAAGAAAGGTGACATTGTGAGTGAAAGGTGACAACAACACTCCATTACTCTTTAGAAAAAGAGGTTTTGTCTCATTTACCATGTATTGAATTATTTTTGTTCCTATCCTGAATAAAGTTATGCCATTACATGTAACAATAAACGGATTCGGGTCGAGTTGCAATGAATCCAATTTGTTTATACATATAAGAAGTTAGAAAAACAACTCTAACCTTCCCTAACAATGACCAAACACAAACCAACTTTACCTAATAAATGGATTTACAAGAAGTTAATGTAAACATCTCACACCAACAACCAAATCCATTTGAAAATGAACAAGATCAGTTAGGTTTGTGGGTTGGGTCATACATTATTATTCAATGTGTTGATACTTAACATTACAATTTTTATTATGTGAATAATATACAATTGTTAACATTGATTATGAAATCTAAGTAGGGATACAAGAAATCAAATGGTAGGTTATAAAATTGATTAGGGTTGGATTTGCATGTTAAGAAGGAATCACAATTAGGTGTACGACTGCTTTATAAGAGATTAAGCTTTTTCAAGCACATAAATATATACTACTAAAAGCCAACATAAAAAATTCTAACCTGACATTTTCGTTTGTCCAAAAAATCTTTTGAAAACTTTAAAGCCCCCATATCGCCTGAATAACTAACCACACATAATTTTGTTGAAATTTTTTAAGGCTCCTACATCCCCTAAATAACTACCCATATACCACTACTTATATAACAATCTGTTTATTTCATTAAAAAAAATTGTAAAAAGATTTTAAGTTTGTATGTGCAGTACTGCAAGTGCCACACCATAATTTTATCAAAAGGCTTCCTAAGTTGAGTATTAACCATTCAAAGTCCCCATTACAGGACACATGCAAAGACAAATATTGAGAGAGACAAATAACATAAAAAGATTCTGACTGTTGCTACAGAAGTTGTCTTGTGTTTAGATTCTACCATCTATCCTTTTTGTCATTCTATCTTCTAGGAATTAGCAAAGGGAGAAGCATAAAAGTTGGTGAGAAATCTCTAAAAATTTAAACATTAAATATTGGGTCCCTTCATTAAAATGGAAGAACTTCTCACACCTCTAAGCAAATAGATAGATTGGGCAGCCAATAAAGGAATCAAATCCCAATTTTACAAATCACAAGCAATGGAAACTAGAGACAAAAGCCACCCCAAGTGAAGCAAAGGCATCAATGTTTTCCTCTTCCTTTTGTCTTTTGGTAAGTACATGACACAAGACTTGATCTCCTACCTATACTTGGTATGAAAGAAAATCACCATGATTTTAAATTATATAACAAACAAAATTAAGAACTTGTGTTCTTGTTTCATGATTGTGAAGTTCTTACACATCTACGAAGGAGGAAATCAAGTGCCAAATGCGTTGATTTTGAGCAATCTCCTTTTGATAATGCTCGTGGGAGATCTTTTGACCCAGTTGTTTCAATTAAATAATATTCTCGTTTTCTTACTAACAAAAAAAACGAAGAAACACAATGTCACTTGAAGATTATTTGATAGTGAAAAAGCAAATAATTCATTCCATGCATTTTCAAAAATATTTAGACCTTCACCGTTCGCGCAACTCGATTCCGAAGCAACAGGACAAGCCGTTAGTTCTCGAAATGCCGGCAGTTCCTCAAGATGTAGGTACGAACTCCTTTACAAAATTTAATCAACCTGAATGCAATGTACAGTATCGCACAATTAAATTTAGATGAATTGCGAGGTCAATGGAAACCAAATGGGGAAGAAGAAGCACCTGAATCTACAGTCTCGCACAATTAATCAACCTGAACGCAATCGGTGGGACAAAACAACCATTCTCTTCTCCAACGAACGTCAGGGGAATCAACAAATTTCAGTCGTTTGGGCACAACAGGAAGGGGAAATGACGAAGGAGGGAGTTTTGAAGCATTTCGCAGGCGCAATACGAAGGAGAAATGCAACCGGGCGATCCACGGTCGAATGGATTTTACTAACCATTCGGTTGAGACGGGGCCGAAAATGAAAACTAACTCGCGGGGACGACCGAAAACGAAAATTAACGGGACGAAAATTAACGTTGCCTTTCGCTAAGGAGAAAGGAAGAGCGGGACGCATGTCGCAGAATCGTCGTTCGAATTGTCATTCGAACGACGATTCGGTGGAGAGGATGTGGACTGATGAAAACCTTGTCTCTAGAATAGTAAGTCAGAAGCAGCGAACGAAGCTTGCCAGTTTCTGGGTATTCATTGGTCTTAGCGAGGTTTCTTTTCTGAGTGAGTGAGAAAGAGACAGAGTGCAAACAACGGCGGTTAATTTAGAGGAATGGAGAAGACGATAGCAGACACTCGAGCCCAGAACAGCGGATCAGCCATTGAAGAGGAGAGGTACATTTATATGCTTTTGCAGTTTTTGTTTCGGTTTCGAGTCTTTTAAGCTAGCTGTTTCACCTTGAGCAATTTTTTTTCCCCGGATTGTTGCAATCTTAAGCTCTGTTCTTGATTTGTTTTGATTCTTTTATAGCAATCAAGCCCAGGTGATCGTGAGCAGAACTACAGAACTTATGGAAGAATTAGAGCTTAAGAAACCGGAGTGGCGGGAGTACTCTACGGCCGATCGGAAGAAGTTTTGTGGTCTGCTACTTGCTGTGGATGTTTCCTACGAACGTGATTATGGCAAGGATGAGAAACCGAGAGATGATGATCGCAGTTTTCGGGAAGGTGAGAGTTCAAGTTATAAAGTGGGTTCTGTGAGCAAGAACTCCATGAAAAAGAAAAGGAAGGTGCCGACCAGAGAGAACAACGTGAGGAGACCTCAGAGGGTTCCATTATTGCCGGCACCATTGATGCCAGTGGAGATGCAGAGAAAGGTTACAGAAGTTTCAGGTGAGGGGACCAACCCCATTTGGGTTGGTTACAAGGAGCTCACTGAATCGGATTTAAAGAAGCATCTCTCCCGTCTGCTCCTGCCCATGAATGTGATAAGTGTGTTAACAGAAGAAGAGAAGCAACTAGTGATGAAGAAGAAGGATGATCGAGGATTAGTGGAGGTAACAGTGATCGACCCAAGATTAGAAGTCTGGACGGAGCTGAAAGTGACGGTTTGGGAGAGAATGCAATCAGTTCTAGTAAATAAATGGATTCAACTGGCAGGCGAAAATGCATTCGAGAAAGGACACAAACTGCATTTCTGGAGCTTCCGACTAAATGATCAGAACCAGAGACTTTGTTTTGCTATGAATGTTGATAGAACTTAGGCTTACAGTAGTAGTTTTACATGAGTTGTAGGTTGATAATCAAGTTGTCAGCATGGTAACGCCCAGGTGTTGGCCACGCTGGTAACCCTTTCTCCCTTTTCGGAAAAGAATAAAAAATAGAAAAATGATGAATTAGAAAAGGTAGTCTTTTGTTTTGTTTTATTTTCTTTTTAGGAATTAAATCTTCTATATGTTGGTAGATGATTTAAACAATTCTTCAAACACTTCTTGCCCGCATATGGTTTAAACACCTTTTTAATATATTTTGTCACTTGGTCCTTGTATCAAAATTCTTTGTCTTATAGTGTTTTATATAGTATTTTATTGACTTGAAATCTGCTGGAGACTTAGGCTAAAAGATCTGCTAGTCCAACGGTATTGCATGTGTCCACATAAATGTGTGAAGCTGACCTGTACACATGCATTGCCATTGGATCAACAAAATATTTTTTTTCAGTTCGAAGTTTTGTGAAAGCCCTATGTTTGGATCCCTGATCACCACTTCTTTTTTTACTAACATGCAGGGGTTACAGTGGAAAGGAATATGCAGAAACCTGCTCCAGTGTTGGACTTGAATCAGATATTAGTAAAAGCTTGAATCCATTTGTTGCAGAAAGCTAAGAATTTACTCGTGTGTTCTTTATTATAATGGGCTTCATCAATTTTTGATTAGTTTTTTTCTTTCAGACCAACTAGGACGTCACATTAACTTTGCGCTTCTAAGTTCTAACCCACCAACCAACGCCATCTATCAAAGAAAATGAGGCCAACCGAGAAAGTCAATTCAAACAAAAATTTCTAGTCTGCTTCATGATATATGTTATATAAACAACACAGGTTACCTGACCTTTGCAACATTAAAGAAGTCTTGATACGAGTCTCAGAAACTGAACCATGGGCAGCACTCCATTAGACATCTATTTAATTTGAAACAATCGGTGAGCAATACCAAATATTTGGGCCTTCCTATGATGGCTAAGAAGCCATCTGTTGCTAACTGTCGAGAATTAATTGATAAGATTCAGAATAGATTGGCATCCTGGAAATCTCAGTTATTATCTCAAAGTGGTCGCACTATTTTAATTCAGTCACATGTTTCATGTTACCATCCGAAGTGCAAGAGAAGACGGATCAATATATTAGAGGATTTCTCTGGAGGAAAGCTGACTCATCTCAAGGCTTGGCCACGATCTGTTAGAACCGTATTACGGTTCCTTGGAGATGTGGAGGTTTAAATCTGAAAAGATTCTCACTGATGAACAAGGCAATACTCATGAAAGCAGCTTGGAATTTGTACACAGGTAAGAA
This sequence comes from Buxus sempervirens, assembly GCA_947561395.2. Classification (NCBI taxonomy): domain Eukaryota; kingdom Viridiplantae; phylum Streptophyta; class Magnoliopsida; order Buxales; family Buxaceae; genus Buxus; species Buxus sempervirens. The sequence continues at coordinate 14,820,460 of OX387182.1, forward strand.
ATCTTTGTGGGGAGATCTAATGAAAAGCCTATATTATCCTAACTCCTCTTTTAGAAATACAGTGTACAGAACAGGTCAATCATTTGGCTGTGGACAGTTGCTGGAGTTGCTGCCTCTGTTAGAAAAAGAATGTGGATGGCTAATAGCTCGTGGAGATAAAGTTGATTTATTTAAAGATACATGGCTACAATCAGGTGAGAAGTTACCTCCATTCCATTCACAAAGGGAACCCTGTATATCAAAGGTCAGTGATTTAATTGATTCCAGAACAGGAGATTGGGATTTGTCTTTAATTGCAAGCTTATGGAATTCGGACGTTGTAGAAAAAATTCTTAGCACGCCAATTTCGACAGTCCAATCTGATGACATGATCATTCGGAGGCCAACATCTAATGGGAAGTTTTCTGTAGCCTCTGCCTGTAAGTCTCTTTTGGGGAATATAACTTCTTCACATTCTAAACTATGGCTTTCTTGCTGGCATTTGAATTGCCCCCAGCAGATCAAAATGCATTTGTGGAAGAGTCTCCATGGGGTGCTTCCTACTGCTGGACTCTTAAATTCAAGACTACAGTATATTCCCAGAAATTGTAGTTTCTGTAATGAAGATACTGAGACAGTTGAGCACCTGTGGCTTGTTTGTCCTTTTGCTCGAGCTGTATGGCTCCAAACAATAGGTGGTATAACTCAATCTATAGGACCTCAAAGCAAGTTTTTATTATGGTTTGAATTTGTATATTCTCTTAACAGGTCTTCTTCAGCATTGTCCAAGTCTGACATTCTTACTATGATTGCAAACTTCGGGTGGGCTCTATGGATACATCGTAACAAAGTTATATTTGAGCATCAACAACCAAATGTCTCTGCAGTGGTGAAGCATTACAGACGATTGCAGGAGGATTCTGAACTACTAAAGAGATACTCTCAGCTGCCTCATTCTAGTCAAACTTCTCTCTTTCTACAATGGTTTCCTCCTTCTCCAAACTTCTTTAAAGTTAATTTTGATGGGGCATATCGAACCACTTCTGGAAGGGCAAGCATAGGAGTAATCATCAGAGACTCCACAGGTCGTTTTATAGCAGCTACGGCGTCAGTTTGTCAGGCTTCTTCAGCCTTCATCACTGAGGTGCAAGCAGTCAAAGAAGGCGTTCAAATGGCCTATAAGTTGGGCTTATCGCAAATTGAAGTTGAAGGGGACTCATTGGCTGTGATCTCACTCCTTAAAAAAGTTTCCATCTAACCTGCCTTGGAAGGTTCGGCCTTATCTGTTGGAAATGCAGAAGTTGATTTCAATGTTTGTCAATGTAAAATTTACTCATTATCTTCCGTGAAGCAAATTCCATTGCTGATCTCCTTGTTAATTTCGCACAATATAACTTTTCATGTACTTGATTGGGTAGGTCTCCAGGTTTTTTGTGTAATGGGCTATTTGAAAAAAAAAACACTGATTATGAAATGCTTTACACAACAGCATCTCATAACCAAAGCAGGGCGCAATTCTTGGTAACATAGTAGAAGATTTCCTTCCTCTTTTAACGAGGTTGACAAGTCTCTTAAGGTCATTTTTGGAAGAAATTGACTTCCAAGGGTCACTTTTAAAAAAATTAAATAAATAGTGACAATTTAATTTAGCCACATAAGATACAAGTGTAACCTACTTAATTGGGATGAGCTTCCGTACATGGAAAACAAGTGCATCATACGCTCATAGCTCACCTATAATGTGCTCGTGTCCTAAGTAGCTAAGCTACACTATAATCTCACATAGATACAGTACCGTCACATGGGTAATTAACGTGAGACTTTTTAAGTGTTAGCTTCTTTTCAAACACACAGGTAGTTAATTAATAATTCTCAAAGGAATTTTTTTTTTTAATAAGTAAGAAGGCCGGCTAGAATCTTAAAATATTTCATAGAGTTCGTTTGATTATAGTATAGATTTAATAATATTTCTCTTTAACTTTTATTGCCATATAAGATATTATCAAAAAAAACTGTAAAATCATCATTGTTTACATTTATTTTCTATACAATTTTCATATTATCCCAATTGCTTTAAAGGAAATATAAATAATTTCTTTTCTTCTCTTTTACGTTTTATTCTTATTTCATAAGGTTCCAGACATAACGTAAAAGTAGAGAATTTTAATTAAACACAAACTCAAACCTACATTATCCAATTTTCATATTTTAATTTACACTTCTAACTATATTTGTGTGCTAAGAAACTACATTGACATAAAGACTTGTGACAGTTTTTAGTATTTCCCAATCTCATGGAGTCATGGGTGGAGAATTTATCTATCTAAAAAGATACTAAATATGTAAAATTTAATAAGTTCACAATTTCCCATCTAACTTTGCTACTTAATTTTCTAGCAAACAAAATGCACTGATCTATATTTTTAGTCAGATTCCCATATTCTCTTCCAAAACAATTAATGTCCAAACATCATAATGTAAAATTACTTTTCTATTTCAATTCCTATATTATAACTAGCAAGGTGCACGTGCAGTACTGCACGTTGTGGGAGGAAACATAGTTACAAAACTGATTGTTAGGTTTTAGAAGACCCGAGGCAGTTTTGACCATTCTATCTTTTTATTAACGGACCTCGGCCTTGGTGTGCAAGGGCACTTGTGGAAAACTGAACATTTTTGTTGGTGTGATTCCCAAGGGGGCGCCTTAGGTTGTATATAGTATAGATTTACTTCTATTGAACTTTTTTCCTACGTAACTTTGTAACCAACAAAACACTGTGTTAATTGAATCAACCTTGTGAGGACTCATTTCATGCCCATCTAAGACTCTTCGAGGTAGAAGATCATTTGAGCTAATCCGTACGTCAAACTGGCTAGTTCTAATGGGTTTCCATTGCTGCTGTCATCTCTCCAGCAGTGGCAATGAAACGGGGTGAAAAACCAACTTCGATTATCAAGCTTGGACCAGGGATAACGACTTCAGAGTTGGCGACGAACTAGGTGTTATCTTCCTGTGTATGCCCCTTCATTTTGATTTAAGTGTTTTGAATTCTCTCTCTCTCTCTCTTCATATACCACTAGTGCAATGAGAAAAAACTTCTTCACTGATCATTAATGACTGGCCTTCATTAAGACAGCCGCTTTTAAGATGTTAATGGTGATTACACAGAGAAACTACTCCCTGCTACGTATAAAAAGTTTAGGCCACTATAAGACCTAAAGGAAAGCACAACCACTAAAATACTGACTTCTACTATTAGCTTGGGTAACAAGGCCAGGTAATCAAGTAAATTCGTGTGGACAGTAGACGAAACAAGGATTATAAGTCATTCCATCACATTAGTTGCTTTCTTCGTTTGGGAAATCCAAGCTGACAGCCACCCACTTGTCATCACTGATAGGCAACACTGTGATGCCCTCAGGGAAGTTCATGTCCGGCATGCGAGGATAAACTCTAACCCTGCTGAGGAGGAAGGAACCCTTTTCAGTGGGCAGCCCTTTGTTGTCCATCAGTGACGAAGGTTCCGATGGTGCAGTCGGCGATAGGTCATCTTCAGATGAGGAAGGTTCCAATGGGAATGGATCCCGGAGCTCTACATACACCATATCAGGTGAAGAAGGCCACCCTTTCTTTGTTGATGTCACGTCAATCCCTGGTTTTTGAGGGGATTGAAAGGAAGGAGAGCTGTTTTTAGTATTGATTGTGATTGTTCTCGTTGAATTCCCTTCTTGACTTTCATCTGTAAGTGAAGAGTAAAATGTAATTAATGTGCATATTACAGCTTCAGAGCGTGTTAATCAGATAGAATGAGACAGAGGCAAGCATATAAAGGTAGATGCACATTACCAAAAAAAAAATATAAAGGTAGATGCATAATTTAAATGGCATGGACTTCATGATAAGGGATTGAGAGTTGCATATCTGTTATCTTCACTTTTAAACCATCTGAGAGGTACATGGCAAAGGTCACATACAAAATCCCAATCAATAACATTACCAACGTGGTTATGTACATAATTATCCAAATTCAGGCTGTTGACCAGACATTTCTTAATGTTAAATTGGATACTGAGCTTTACCTTATGTAAAATATAACATACCAAATGGAAGCATTACAATGCAGTATTTAAAAACACTGTGGGAGCAGCCAATATAAAGAGAATGTCGTCTAGTATTAGAGAAAATTCATTTTCTTTTAAGCTCAAGCTGAAAGAACCAATAGCAAAAGTACAGTATTTATAGTATTCACTGCATAAAGAAGATAGATATTACCTTTTCTCAGTTCAGCCAGTTTGTCATATGGGAAACTTGTAGTGATGTTAGAGTTTGAAGCATCTTCAAGAGCATCCGATGCCTGGCAACCAGGTGAAAGAGACTCGCAACTCCTATTCAATCTACCTGAACAGAGAAGAATATTATATCTCCAAAATGCTACTTTGGACTACTTCAAGGCCATTAAATTCAAGCAAGTGAATTATCAAGCAACATATGCATGCCTGTCATATAACCTTGTTTATATCTGCACTCATTTTCCTTTTCATCCTACAATCCCAAGGTTTCAATGTAATCGAAATTCAGACCACATATATCAAATGCAGTTCTAGTACCAACGCAAAGAACTGAGAATCAGTAAATATTCAAAACTGATCACTTCTGTTATCTTGCATCAACTATCCATAAGATAGGAGCTATCCACGAAGATACCACACACAGAACTAGAATTGGATGGATTAGTGGGAGAATCGCGTCTTAGGTGCTATGTGATTCATATAATCTGGGAAATCAGAAAATTAACCTGACATCTGACCAGCTATGTTATATGAAGTGGAATTTTCGGCAACTAAGTAACAAAAAAAATTATGGGATGATTCTGGAGAAGATTTATCTTGAAATCGTTTAGCAAAATAACTAAAAGGATAAATGCATGCCATAAAGAGCCTTCTATTAATTCAAAGTAGACACAACAAAAGAGGGTATAAGTATGGGTTCAAAAAAATCACCCAGTGAAATAAGTTTAGAATAAATGGAAATTGTTTCTATGCATTAGTTTTTACTGTATTATGGTAATTCCCAACTTAATTATCAATTTCTAAATGTTAAAAGATGTTTGTACATTGGTATAACATATTATGGTCCTACTTAAATGAAGAAAGTTCAAACATATAGTACAAGTCACATCCATCAATTTCCTAAGACATGGAAATTAGAGTATGAAACCTAAACAACTTATGCCAAATCCATGTAATATGGGATACACTAATATGCATCTGAGACTGTCTAGGAATAGCCCGAATAAGTGGTAAAATAATGGTAAGTTCGACACTGTGGTCTGGGAATGTCTAAAAGAATATTGAGGTACTCGAAAGAAAGCCCAAGATGCTGCAAGTCAAAGATTAAAATGGCCAGAGGATGACCAAGAAAACATAAGCAGTTTCAATGGGTAGTAGATTGGTTGAGGTGACTTCTGGCATATTGAAAAGATAACCCTGGAGGTACCAGTGAGATGATGCAAGTTGAAGGATTCAAAAGGACTAGAGAAAAACCAAAAAGATCTGGTTGGTGTCTATTGGAATAATATGACACAGCATAAAATGAATTTGGATATGGTTTCAGACAGGTTGGAAGGGTAGAACAGGATGATGTGTTACCACAATCAGTCAGAATCAAGATAAGAAAAAAAAAATTTTTTTTTTTTTGATCTGTAAAATATGATTCAATAATTAAAGCATAAGAGCAAGTACATGGCACACAAATTGTGTACCAAGCCACTTAAAAAAAACAGCAAAAAATCTAGAAGAGATGGCTATTAAGATACCGCCATCTCCTAACATCCTCCTAAGTCTGAAAATCTGGAACATTCCAATAAAATTTCTAGAGACACATCCTCCATCTTGGGACTCTCTACCAAGCATCTATACATTAATCTCAATACTGCCTGAGCCATATATGCGAATTCCCTTTCCGAGTCCTTGAAAATTCTGATATTCCTTTCCCCCCATATCACCCAAGAGATAGCTGCTGGTGTTATGTTCCATATCATATCCTGAATTTTTTTCCCATCCTTCCACCCCTATGCTTCCATATCATAAGAGCAAGTACATGATAGATATCTTGATATCTATATCTATCAAGATAAGAAATTATTGTTAATTGAGTTCCCAATTTTTTTTTAAACCGTTATTTACTATTTCAGAAACCACCTCTTATCATTCTTGTTACGTGAGTTTCAGCTCAGCAAAATCAAAAGAGATCCATTAGATTCAAGAAGATTCCACCTAAGGTAAGAAAACTGGACTTAATTAGAGTTGGATCTTCATAAAAGGATTACTCCAGGTTCAATCTTAAACATTAACCAAGTGCTCCAAAGTTGTCATGTATTTCAAGTGTTTTCACTACCTGGTTCAGTCTTCAGGCACTAGCCAGCAACTGAAAGTTACATGCTCACATTTAAATAATCAACATAAGTTTTTTACCTCCCTACTTTCACTTTCAATTAATTTTCCTTGTCATCACATTGTAGGTAGCATGATGTAATAGCAAATTATGTTACATTGCTCGTGTTCAACAAAATAAAAAGGAAGTGAAATTCTTGTCAAGCAGAAACAAATAGATAGGACATATTGATTTGTAGTCAGTAAACACCAGAATAAAAATAAAATAAAAAAGGTTTTATACATAAAATAATTTTGTAAAAGTAAATTCATCAATCTAAAAATTATAAATTTCTTACGTTCTTTTAAAGCGGTGCATGCAACACTTGCAGCATTCACCTCTGCCTGTTTCTTGGATTTAGCTTCTTTCCCATGAAAAGTCTCTCCTCCAAATTCTACAGTAGAGAAAAATGTTGGTGAATGAGATGCACCAGATCTAACAGTTTTATAGATTGGTAAGCAAATGCCTTCTTTCTGAGCCATTTCCTGTAAGAGATTCTTGGCCAAACTAGAATCATCCTGCAAAATAGTGGGTACCTTCAAATAACCACAATTGTGAAAATCTACAAAATCAATGATAAAAATGGCTGCCTAAAAATGCAAAAAGAATTAAAAATACTTGCCTCTTGGATGCAATCTGGTGACAATGCCATCAAAGCAGCCTTCGCAGCAGAATGTTCCGCTTCCTTTAATGTGTGGAAATAGTCAGAACTCTCGAAGGATTGTCCATCTACTGTGACCTTTGCCTTAAACCGGAGGTCATGAGGTTGGCCATTCCGCTCAAAAGAATATTCTGGACTGAGATTTTTTCTTTGAGCATATATTTGCAGCTGGGTCTTGTATGGATGTTTCATACCTGTAAGCATGGACTAAACTGTAAGACATAATACAAGAGTTAGCAGGAGGCAATTAATTGAGAATGTATGAGTAAACACAAAGATTTAAAACGATAAACCAAATTCATTGATATTTACGGAAGTTTCCACAGAAAGTAACATCATCATGCAGCTTAATATATCAATTATATGCAAATAATACAATATTATATAGTCAAATGAATAACAATGAGAAGATACATGAGATATGGCAAAAATGTCTCGAGAGAAGGCCCACACAAAGGAATATGCAATTATAAAAGAAGGGGAGGACGACGATGAAAAGAGAGGGAGAGGAGTGGGGTGGTGTGAATAGCGCTGTTAGGGGAATGAGAATGCCCGCAAAATACATAAGAAGTTAAGAACATAATATAATCTTGAAAACATAGTGACACAAAATTTACACAAATAATAAACAGTTAGAAAGCATGAATCAAACATATAATTAGTATACCAAAATAAATATGAGTGGAAGGAACATCCAAGTAATTTAATTAATGTAACCAAGTTAGTATGTCATACCCTGTTTTCATCGTCTTGATGAAGCAATAAGTCGCAAGCAAATTAGTAGAATCTAAAGACGTACAACTGGAATTGCTCTGAATTAGGAATTAAATAATGTTGACGTTGTATTAATGGGTGATGGTTTGATGATATGAATTATGTAAAAGCAACAGGAACAATTGCTCAGGTACCAGTGAGGCTTATTTGGGTCATGTTACAGAAACTCTGGGTAAAGCTCTAGGAGGTAGAGGTGAAATTTCAGCTTCTAAACCTCTGTTAATTGAATCTCTTGCCCCAGGTATTATTCGTGGCATTCCATATATAAGCCTCTTCAGACACTGCTTATTGCTATTGAATCGATAATCCATATATGATGCGGTCAGCAAGAATTAATTATTGGGTATAGACAGCTAAAATAACAATAGCTACAAATACAATTCTTAACAAAAAGGACAAAATGTAATATGTGAATATGCGCCTATTGGTATAAGAGCATCATCTCAGGTAGTGGAACTTTCCAGGAAAGCAGGTGATGGGATGTTCTATTTTGGTAGCTGAAACAGTGTACTCATCTGCTACATTACAATACCTTGCTTCTTATACATGAGCATCTCTAGCTAAATATTTTATATAACCAGAACGACACTTCAATCATTTATGACAAACCCTCCAAAACGGCACAACCTTATTGCAAAATGTCTCTTCTGAAAAGAGCTGCCAAATCAAGTTCATGTTTAAGTGAAGATGTGGAGTCTTTGACATTGATGCTTTATAATATAAAAATAATAATAATAATAACAGATGTAATCAACTATGAAGAATGTATTAAATTAGAATCTGGCTCATCAAATTGAACCAAGTATCTTGGTGATAATGAAATTCCTTTTCGCAGAATCTGAGCAAAAAAATGGGCTGAATAGGAGCAGTGTATACTGATGGCTTGGGAAGCCAATTACTTGTTGGGATGAAATCAGGTAATAATTTGAGCAATATGAAGCATCATCTGGGGAAACCAGTTAATAGAGTTAATAAGAAATAAAATTTATCATCCATAATGGCAAGAAATGGTAACATTAAAACATCACATGCCGAACCTCCAATTTCTTTATCATCTTTGACATCCAAGGTGTTCCCACGAATCTCAGGATGCTGATTTGTTTCTTGATACGGCAGTGATAATGTCCCTCCTTTTGTTGTTTCATTCAACTTAGTTTCTGCACTTGAAGAAGCTGGAAAGCATATGAGAAGAAAATCCAAGCGCTATGTAAGCCTTTCAAGAATATAAGAAACAAGCCTACAATTTATCCAGCACAGGTCATATTTCACATTTCCTCTCTCATTCACCATAACAAAGAAGCCTAACAGAATTTAGCTATTTTCTGAAAAATGGAGCATGGATTCCAATAAGTGAATCAAAAAGCCATAAGAAGGAACAGATAAAAGAAAAAAAGGGGAATTTTGAGTAAATTATCTGAAATAGCATAAAAAAATCACACACACACAAAACAAAAACAAAAAAAAAAAAATACAAAACAAAAAAACAAGCAAGCCATAGAATGGGGATTTTATGCATCCTATCCTATATACTCCACATGTTCCATGAACTCAAAATAACAAGACATGGCATTTTAATCATGCTTATTGAGTAATCAATCTTTTTAAGTCTTATAAAAATTATAATAACCAAAACCAAAATCCTTTTACTCAGAAAACTAATCAGTACATAATATATTGCTTCTCACATAATGAATTCAAGAAATCAGCCCAGTTCCATCCTTACGGCTTTCTTATGTAACCCAAGAAGATTTCCTTTTATGTAGTGTTCATTTTATTTTGCTAAAGCAAGCTAATTTGAAAGCTGACTTTGAAAAATGTATGAATATCAAACATCAGAAAAAAAAAAAAAAAAAAAAAGAGGGCTCAGTACTTTCACTCATACTGCCACAGTACCACCAGCTTTTAACTTCAGCATTACATTTAAAAACATAAGCTACATTTTTAATAAAATTTTTAAAGGTGAAATGAAAGACCGCTTTGGGTTCTCTCATCAAGAATCAGTCTTTTCAGGAAGCCAGGCCTTGCGATAAGAGAATACCCCAATGCAGCAAATTTTCTCAAACAATCTTAATCTTGCAACCATTTGATATTGATTTTAACATGCCAGGCTCCTTTTTCCTTTTCTGTTTTCCTTTTTTTTGGTACTTTTTTTTTCCTCAATGGGAGATCTCAGACTCCATTTTTCCTTGTGTGTTAAAGGCTTGTCATATGAATGAACCCAATTGGCAGTGGAATCAAAAGGGAGTCGGTGTCAGAAAAGAAATTGGGAATGCCCGTGAAATTGGAATTGCAATAATACTCCATTTTCCATGTTACCCAAAGTTATAAATATCAGCGATCTAATTCTTGAGGGAAGAGCATTCAAATTTGATTTCCACAGGTGGTAGAAATAGAATTTGAAGGAACTGCCTGTCATAAACCCCATCTACTATAAACACCGTCTCCAACATCACACCACTGGGAACCTAACAACAATACTGCCTACTTAGCACCTGCTATGACTACCATGATCTCCAACCCAACACCACCACTGCTACTCCTCCACTGGCATCACCAACACCAATATATCCATCATACAACCTGCCATCATCTCCAGAACAACACAAAACACCACCAACATCCTTCCCTAACCACCAATACCACTGTCACCACACACGGTAACAACTACCTTCAACCATTGAGGACCACTACCTCTAACAAATCACCACCTCCTACCTAAATTGCCACATTCACAGGAAACTCAGGAAATTTCACCGCTGCACCAACACCACCATTTCTTGCCACACATATAGCACCATTACTATTTACAATCACGCCATAATTATGTAATAAAATGTAATTCCAATGCTTTTATCCAATCAGCAGAATTCAAGTTCCGCCTTAATTTCAATTCCCAAATAAAAAGAATCGAGATTATCAATTCGTATTCCAACCTCACGACACAAGCATACAGAGAGTATACATAGACAAATTCATCAACCAGGGGGGCAATTAAAGATTTCCAGCCAAAACAAACACACAATATGAGCTCAAAACACATTCTCCGCAAATTCACTTTTACAGATAAGAGAAATTACTGATCTAATGAACTAGGGCTCCATTATTACCATCAGATGAAGGCGGAGCACCACCACCATCGAGAGACGCGAAATGACGAAGAGCGAGCTTAGCAACTTCGTTCTGAGATTCCTTTGAGGATCTGCAGAGGGTATTGGAATGGAAGGAAATGCCATCAATAGTAACAGAAGATTTGAATCGGGGGTTGTGCTCATGACCTTCTTTTGAAGATGAGTAAGTAGGCAAGCTCCACGCTCTCCGTTGACAGAGCTCCTGCAAGTTCGACTTGTACATGTCTTTCTCCTCTTTCAGAAATCTAGAAAGAGAAAGATATACAGACGAGGATAGAAAGAAAATGGCGGAAGGAACGATCCTCCACCTTTTATGCTTCTGTTTACGTGAGTGAGTGAAGGAATATATGCGTTATCCACACATTGATCGCCAAGAAAGAATCAATCAAAGCATTTCTCGTGTGCGCGTTGCTTTCCGCTTTTTTTTTTTTTTTTTTTTCTATTGGAAAATATAAATATTATTAGAAAATACTATAAAATTACATCAAACAGACCGTTAGGGATGAGCGTGCTCGGGCGGGCCTCGGGCCGGCCGTGCCACGGGCCTGGAGGGCAGCGGCCCGCCAGGCCCGTTTTGCCAATACCCCGGGCCGGCGGGCCAGGGTATTAAACCCCCTTTTTTTTAAAAAAAAAATCCTAAAAAAATCTCAAAAAAATCCCAAAAAATATTTTTATTATTCACAAAATTGTTTTACACTTATTGGGATAGATTTTGCTCAAAAAAATAAATAAATTACACCCATTAGAGACTTAAAGTAGTCTAATTAAAAACCATAGACTTAACAAATATATTTAATTAGAGATTTTATAACAACTTTCTGGGCTTATTTATACCTAATTATTTTCTTAGTTTTGATTGATTATATAAGAGCTTTTATAATTATTTTTTCCAAATCCTTAATTTTTAACTAAAATAATTTAATTATGATATTATTGATGTAAGTGGGTGCTATGTCCTAGTGGTTAAAGAGACAGGTTTTCAGTCTCTTGGACAAAGTTTGAACCTTGTTATCAACAATTTTTGGGCAAAGTTCAAACCTTGCTATTGGGCTTGCCCCATAGCGGGCTGGCACGCGGGCCTGCCGTTGGGGCGTGCCCAGCGGGCCAACCCGCACCGCGTGCCATGTGCCCTGGCGGGGCATGCCCCCAGGGCCCTAGGCCCAGCACGGCACACCCCAATGGGCGGGCCGTGCCATGCCGGGCCGCTGGCTTGCTGGGCCGTACCGTGCTCGGGCCGGCACGGCCCAATACTCATCCCTACAAACCGTCTATGAAATCCTCCCTAGATAAACAGTCAATAGGAGAGGGTAAATTAGAAAATAAGACACTCTCAAACTAACTGCTCAGAGACCATGCTTCCTTGATGAAACTAACAATTTTCCAGGGGCTTGCATCTTCTATTGAGACACTCCACTATCACGCTTGAATCACTTTCAATAATGATTTTATGGCACTGCAAAGCTTTTGCCATTTTCATTCCTACCACAATTGCATAAGCCTCGGCCACCAAGGAGGAGGTGCCTCCCAATTTATAAGCCAATGCACCCATGATTCTGCCATCTTCATTTCTCGCTACTGCACCAATAGCCGCAGGACCAGGGCACCCTCGCGCCACACCATCCACATTGATCTTTGTCTAGCTGCTTCTCGGTCTAGTCCATCTAATGCAAATTTCTTCTTCCTTATGCTCCTCCTTGTCCTTATTCATCTTCAGCAATGTCTTTGTTTCAGCCTGTAGCAAGTGAAAGGAGGATAGTGTTAGAGAGATGGATGGTTTTTCGTTTTCTAACAGTACCTTATTTCTTGCATTCCAGACGAGCCAACTCATATTTGCCCATGCGGCTGCCATGTTCTTTGACAAGTCTTCTTTTTCTCTCCTTCCCTGTAAGATATGATTAAAAACCCAATCTTTACAATTTTGGACTTGATTATGCTCAGGTAGTGTTACGGATGGGTATAGGTTGGTAATTGTCATGCAGATTTTAGGGAAGTTTGAAATTGGATCTTTTATCTCAACTGTTTATTTTATCTTGATAGGCATGAACTCTTATCTTGATAGGCATTATCTCTTTTTATTTTAAATTTGATTAGGTTTGTTATTATTCTGGCTATAACTTAGATTGCTTGTTGTAAACCTCTATTTATAGAGGCTGAGATATGAATAAAAGAAGAATACAATTATCAGCATTCCTTTTCGTTAGAAAGGTTCAGGTTGTCCCCAACCAACCTACCCAATCTCACTGGGATCTTCAAAATAGGGAATCAACGTAGAAAAGATTCTTCATCCTTCCCTGTTGATCGTCCCGTTACGCGTTCCACTACCAAGAACCGTAACATTTTGGTATCAGAGCCAACAATGATTGAGGCACGGGTTGATCGCTTGGAATCTCACGTTCAAACCATGAATTCCCAGATTAGTTCTCTCACTTCTGATGTTGGCTTGCTATGCTCTGATATGGGTTCTCTTCGATCTTCCGTTGAGCAACTCACGAAGACCATGAGGAATTGTTTACTACAAACGGTTCACATGGTGAAGCTTCATCTTCGCGCAATCGTGGTAAAACTCTAGACCATTCGTCCTCTTCAACAGTTCAACGAACTACAAGGTTGGAATTTCCTCGGTACGATGGCACAGATGATCCATCTAGTTGGATTTGTCGTGTAGAGCAATTTTTTACCTTTCAACAAACCGATGAAGCCGAAAAGGTTTCACTTGCCGTTTATCATTTGGAAGGTGATGTTCAATTATGGTTCCAACTGATCAAGGAGAATGGGACTGTCATAACATGGGAAGATTTAAAGGAAGAATTAAATGCCCGTTATGGTCCTACTCAATTTGAAAATTTTTTTGCAGATCTCAAAAGACTAAAACAAACTGGTTCTGTCAGAGACTATCAACTCCAGTTTGAAAGGTTATTAAGTCATGTGGATCGCACTCCTGTAGACCACCAAGTGGCAAGCTTCATTAGTGGCCTTAGAGACTCCATCAGCACTGATGTTCAAGCTGCCAGACCTGTAACTCTTGCTGCTGCTATTGGGCTTGCTCGTCTTTATGAAGCTCGAATTTTGGCTCAACATCGCTTTAGTCCTTCCTTGGCTCCAGATCATTTAAGGCTGCCCACATCCAGCTCATCTCTTATTCCTGAGCATCATCCCCCCATGCCTTCTTAACACTATCTCAAGCACAATCCCCATCGATCTGTCACTTATCTCCAGCTGAAATGCAGGACAGAAGGTCACGTGGCTTGTGTTTCAATTGCGATGAGCGCTACACTCGGGGTCATCGTTGTCAAAAATTGTTCCTAATCAAAGGATGTTATGAGGAAGAGATGCCAATTGTGGAGGATACTTCTAAGTCACCACCGCAAGTCTTGCCAGATAATTATAATATTATTCCAGAAATTTCTCTCCACACAATTTCTGGAGTCCAGACCCCTCAAACCATGCGAGTTCAAAAAGGAGAAGGATAGGTATTGAATCTGATGCTGAAAAGCCACTGCCAACTCCACATGCATTTTTGGAGAGGCGTCACATTAATAATCGCACTCAAGAACTAGTTCATTGGACAACCTCATCTCTGGAGGATGTCACCTGGAAAGATTTTGAGGAGCTTCAGCATAGATTTCCTTCACTTGCCCTTGAGGACAAGGGCCGTTTCAAGTAGGAGGAATGTTACGGATGGGTATAGGTTGGTAATTGTCATGCAGATTTTAGGGAAGTTAGAAGTTGGATCTTTTATCTCAACTGTTTATTTTATCTTGATAGGCATGAACTCTTATCTTGATAGGCATTATCTCTTTTTATTTTACATTTGATTAGGTTTGTTATTATTCTTGCTATAGCTTAGATTGCCTGTTGTAAACCTCTATTTATAGAGGCTGAGATATGAATAAGAGAAGAAGAATACAATTATCAGCATTCCTTTTCGTTAGAAAGGTTCAGGTTGTCCCCACCCAACCTACCCAATCTCACTAAGATCTTCAAAATAGGGAATCAACGTAGAAAAGATCCTTCATCCTTCCCTGTTGTAGAAAAGATCCTTCATCCTTCCCTGTTGATCATCCCGTTACGCGTTCCACTACCAAGAACTGTAACAGGTAGTTTGCCTCCCGTACCACCAAACCAAGTGCCCTTGTGAATTCACAGTTTAGGAAAAGATGATTGTTGGAATCTTGCTCTTTGTCACAGAGCACACACAACTCTATTGGGGTATCGATTCGGCCATTTAGGAGCTCATTTGTAGCTGTGCCCCCTTTAGATATTTCCACAGAAAGAATTTTATTTTCTAAGCACAAGGCAAACGCCAAATCCTTAGCCACTTCTTCTCTTCTTCTTGATTATCCTGCAAAGCTATTAGCAATTTGTATGCAGAGGATAGAGTCTATTTACCTGCTGCTACACCTGTGCAGATGATACTATCTTTGGTGGCTTGTTTGCAAATCGGTATAACAATTACCTGTTCCACCAATTCTTCATCCAACATTTCTTTGAGTCTTTCGTTTTTTCCAGCACCTATTTTGTTGGTCTATGAACTCTGCAACCTTTGCATTAGTCTGATTGTTGCTACTGTGGCTATTTCCTTTTCTGTTTTCCCTTTTTTTGGTACTTTATTTTTCCTTAATGGGAGATCTCAGACTCCATTTTTCCTTGTGTGTTAAAGGTTGAACCCAATTGGCAGTGGAATCAAAAGGGAGTCAGTGTCAGAAAAGAAATTGGGAATGCCCGTGAAATTGGAATTGCAATAATACTCCATTTTCCATGTTACCCAAAGTTATAAACAGCAGGGATCTAATTCTTGAGGGAAGAGCATCCAAATTTGATTTCCACAGGTGGTAGAAATAGAATTTGAAGGAACTGCCTGTCATAACCCCCATCTACTATAAACACCATCTCCAACATCACACCACTGGGAACCCAACAACAATACTGCCTACTTACCACTTGCTATGACTACCATCATCTCCAACCCAACACCACCACTGCTACTCCACTGGCATCACCAACACCAATATATCCATCATACAACCTGCAACCACCAATACCAATGTCACCACACATGGTAAGAACTACCTTCAACCATTCAGAACCACTACCTCTAACAAATCACCACCTCCTACCGAATTCAACACCACTATTGCTTGCCACACATATAGCACCATTACTATTTACAATCACACCATAATTATGTAATAAAATGTAATTCCAATGCTTTTATCCAATCAGCAGAATTCAAGTTCCGCCTTAATTTCAATTCCCAAAGAAAAAGAATCGAGATTATCAATTCGTATTCCAACCTCACGACGCAAGCATACAGAGAGTATTCAAATGTCTCAGTAATCTACGTTATACGTAGACAAATTCATCAACCAAGGGGCAATTAAGGATTTCCAGCCAAAACAAACGCACAATATGAGCTCAAATCACATTCTCCGCAAATTCAATTTTACAGATAAGAGAAATTACTGATCTAATGAACTAGGGCTCCATTATTACCATCAGATGAAGGCGGAGCACTACCACCTTCGAGAGAAGCGAAATGACCAAGAGCGAGCTTAGCAACTTCGTTCTGAGATTCCTTTGAGGATCTGCAGAGGGTATTGGAATGGAAGGAAATGCCATCAACAGTAACAGAAGATTTGAATCGGGGGTTGTGCTCTTGACCAGCTTTTGAACATGAGTAAGTAGGCAAGCTCCACGCTTTCCGTTGACAGAGCTGCTGCAAGTTCGACTTGTACATGTCTTTATCCTTGATGGCCAAACATTGTATAATTCGTGCGCCCCCCTAATCGAGCGTCAAACCTTTGGGATTGCTCTACATTTTCTAATCTGAATTCGTTCAGTCTCTGTTTTGTTTATTTTCTTTCTGTGTTGGGTCTTGATTCAGTGAGTTATTATATTATATTCTTACCTAGGATCAACAAGATGTCAAAGAATTGCTCTCAACAGAGGTAGGGTTTGCCTCTAATAACCTGTGGTCCTCTTGCCAGGTGATAGCACACCACATGATGGGTTCGACCAAGATTACTGCCACTTATCAGCCCATCAATATATAGCTTCAGAAACCAGAAAAAGCATTTTTTCATGCCCTTTTATTTATTTTTATTTTTTTTCCTTTTTGGTTGGAGTACAGTACCAGCTCATAGCCTTTCTGAAATGGAGAACAGAACTCCCAAACATATTAAAAAAGATAATAAACCAAAAAGGAGAATCATAAGAGCAACTAGCTAGAAAATAATCGGAGAAGAAAATGAAAATTCGCGCAAAAGCGCATATCAGAACTATTACACTCAACCGACCAAGAGGACCACACGTTATTAGAGCAGCTGAAATTTCCCTTTCGTCTCTGGAATATAAAAATCGATGGATCTGGAGGTTAAGAAGACCCAACCTCTTGTCACCCACTTCACTTGGCGCTGGCCAGCTGGGTGCGGAGGAGCTTGGCTGCAGCAACCATGTTGCTGAGAGCAGGCTTGACCTCGGTGTACTTGCGGGTCTTGAGCCCACAGTCTGGGTTGACCCAGAGGATGTTGGTCTCAAGCACTGCAAGCATCTTGTTGATGCGGTCTGCGATCTCCTCTGTGGATGGGATCCTTGGAGAGTGGATGTCATACACACCAGGGCCAATACCAGCACCATACACAACTCCCTCACGGAAGACCGACAGGAGCTTCTCATCCGAGCGAGAGTTCTCAATGGTGATCACATCGGCATCCATGTTGATGATCGAGTGGATGATATCATTGAAGTTGGAGTAGCACATGTGGGTGTGGATCTGTCGCCAATCAAAATATCAGATTAAGACAACAGGAAATAAAAATTACAGACTTGAGAGAATTGAGATTACTTCAAGTTCATATCAACTACATAAAACTAGTGATGGGAAGAACCTGGGTAGTGTCTTGGACGCCGCAGTTGGTGATACGGAAGGAATGAACAGCCCAATCCAAATAGAAAGCTTGCTCAGACTTCCTCAGAGGCAAACCTTCTCTTAGAGCAGCCTCGTCGATTTGAATGACAGTAATGCCAGCCTTCTCAAGATCCTCAACTTCATCCTTGATGGCCAAAGCAATTTGATAGCATGTTTCGAATCTAGGAAAAGAGCACAAACCATGTTTAGCATTAAAGCATTCTTGTGAAAGCAACTTGGAAAGGAAAATGATTGTGCATTATTAGTTTGTCACCTGGGTTGGTCGTTTCTAACAAATGACCAGTTGAGAATGGTGACAGGGCCTGTAAGCATTCCCTTCATTGGGCGTTTTGTCATGCTCTGAGCCATCGAGGACCAGAAGACGGTCATTGCCTTAGGTCGGCTCACATCACCATAGATGATAGGGGGCTTGACACATCGAGATCCATAAGATTGAACCCATCCATTTACAGTGAAGGCAAAGCCAGACAATTGCTCACCGAAGTATTCAACCATGTCGTTCCTCTACATAAGAAGAAACCAAAAAGAAGAAGACCAAAAATGATGGTGAGATTTTTAAACAGTATATTGTATGTGAGGACCAACAGCTTAGTTTTATCACATGGCTCATGCTCCATGGTTTATTATGAATTGGAGAAAGCTAACCTCAGGCTCTCCATGGACCAGAACATCAATGTCAAGCTCTTCCTGGAGCTTAACAACCTTGCTGATTTCCTCCTTCATGGCCTTGACATATTCATCCTCAGCGATCCTGAAATAAATATTAGAAGATTAGCCAAAAGCACTCCCAAATCTGGACCAAAACAATAAAAATGGTTGAAAGCTACTAACTTTTTAGCCTTGTATTCACGGCGAGCTCTTCTAAGTTCTATGGTCTGAGGGAAAGATCCAATTGTGGTGGTCGGAAGGATTGGAAGGTTAAGCTTCTTCTGTTGAGCATCCAATCTGGCACTCACATTAGTCACTCGGCGGTGTTCAGAACCCCTCAAAGCAGCAGCCTATGAAACCAAAACCAATAATAAATTTGGTAAATACAAGAGATCGTAATAGCTAGCAAATTGAAAACATTCAATCTGAACAGCTTACAGCTTTTTGAACACCCTCATTAGTCACCCTAGGGGAGGACTTTCTTGATGCCTGGGCAGCAGCATTTGCAGAGAAAATGGCCTGAAGTACAAAGCACAACAAACAGTGAGAACATCAAATAAATATTTTTAGGTATTTATAGCAGTGTAAGGTGGCAAGCTTATATAGAATCAGACCCACTAAAAGCGCTATCGTTCTTAAAAACCTAACAATATCATGATTGCAAAAAATCTAAATTTATATGAATTATAATTTGGTAAGGTAACTATTTTAAGACAACAAAGTGATGATCTACTCAAAGTGTTATTTTTATGCACACAAGCTTCTTCGTTATGTTGGCTAACCAGATAAAAGACCTTAGGACTTGTTGCATATCAAATCTGAGAATAGACTGCAACAATTAAGCAGTGGTACTGCCCTTACTATTGGAAAATATATATTACAGCAAGACAGCTGGCAGTAACAACATTTCAAATGTTTTGGACTAAACAAAATATGTGCATAACAAGTAAGAGGTACCTCATCCTTGTGACCGGCCAATGCTTTGGCAAGTGCATTTACTTCAACTACTTTTTGTGCTGCAAATGCAAGCCATGACTTGATCTCTTGGTCAAGTTTTGTCTCGTTTGCTAGATCAACAGCAGTGTGAAGAAGTGAGCAGGAGGTGGAAACCACGAGCTTGTCTGGAGAAAATTAAAAATAGAAAACGTTAACTAACATTGAGGAGAATTTCTAACAATGTATCAAAAAAATTTATGCAAAGATTCAATACCTTTCCCTACAATTCCCTCAAGAGCCTGCAGGGTGCTTAGAGAAGCTGCAAGATCATTAGCCCAAATGTTTCGTCCATCAACCACCCCAGCAAAGAGGTATTTGCCTGAAGGGAATCCACCCTTGATCAAATCAATGGACTTTGTTCCACGAACCAAATCAAACCCAATTCCAGTTACTCCCTTCAGAGCAATGAGGGTTTTGTATGCTTCAGCAGGAATATCAGCAAAGTAGGTCTCAATGAGAACATTCAGACCAGACAGAGATGACTCTAGTTCAGAGTAGGCATGAGTGAACGCTTCCAATTTGTGAGAATCAAGATCCATCACCAGCGTAGGTTCATCAAATTGAATCCAGGAAGCCCCAGCTGCCTTCAGTTCAGCAATAACTTCCCTGCATATTTCATCATTAATTTCTTCAAGGAACGAAATTTATGGATAATGGACCAGGGCATCCAGATAAAAAATCAAAGTGCTTACTTGTAGATGGGAAGAATATTTCCAATAAGGGACAGAAGAGAAAAGGATTTCTCAACACCCTTTGCTGGTTTTGACAGCAACAAGTAAGAAACAGGACCAATAAGGATTGGGACGGTATCAATCCCAAGCTGCATTACATCACCGGTGAATTCAGTAACATAAATGGGAATGGAAATTAAGTTTCATTCTGAACGAAGATAACAACATAATAGAATTCATCACATGACAATAGCTTTAGTATTTTAAAATAACAAATTATCTTTAATAGCCATAGTCAAAATGGCCTAATTGGATTGAACCCTGCAACTTTAATCATATGGATCCCGAAGTATTTTTCTAGAGTAATGTGATCTTGTGGCAATGGTAGAAGGCCCTTGCAATAATTTCTGCAAAAGAACATTTCCTAGATTTATAGAAACATTTTCCTACGCAGATAAATAATGTGGTTAAAGTGTTGTGGTCAGAGCACATTGGCTTCCAATTAGTTCAGATGCACAGGACCTCTCAAATTAATAATCAATTCTCCTGAATATGTGCTAAATTTATCCCTTGTAGATGTTCTTATTTTCATTTTTTTTTTTCCTTTTGTTTTTGGCAAAAAAGGTTTGTTTTGTTTTATATAACGTATCTTGACAGGGACAAGTACATCATAAATTTATTATAATGACCAATGTCACCACTTGAAAGAAAACTCAATATAATGAGAAAATAATATCAAATACACGTACCGCCTTTGCTTCCTTGTATTCCTCCACTGCCTTGTGAGAAGCATATGAGAACTTCACATCAGGTCCTAATTCGGGGACAATGAAATGGCTGGATGGAAAGGGCCGTACAAAATCCATAGTTCAGTATATCATAGCTACATTCATGAAATTTCAATATTGAAGGCTATAAGAGTACTCATCACTTACTAGTTGGTATCAAACCACTTGGTCATTTCCATAGCAGGAACAGAGGCATTTCCTCTCGCCATCGAGAAGTAGGTGTCAAATCCAATTTCACCACCCGTCCAGCCATATCTAGCAGGGACAGCCCCAAGCATTGCAGTGGTGTCGAGCACCTGATCATAGTAAGAGAACGTGTTGCTGGGGATGTGTTTGATCCCAGCATCAGCCATCTGCTTCCAGATGGAAGACCTGAGATCTGCTGAAACCTTCTTCAAATCCTCAGCACTACTCTTCCCATCCCAGAAAGATTCTAGGGCAAATTTAAGCTCTCTCTTTGGCCCCATGCGAGGATATCCAACAATGTGTGACGCCATTATGCTGGTACATTAGAATAAGCAAAAAATAGTCAGATTCATTTTCTGGGAGAGAGTGAGAGAGAGAGAGAGAGAGAGATGCTCCCACAAAAAACAGAATGATTCCAATAACTCGTTAAGTTTTTTAACCCATGGTCACATAGAGGAGAAAAGAAAAAGGTTTTAATGGACTCATGATTGCAAATGCGCTTAACAGATCAAAAAAATTAATTTTAATGGCCAAATAAAAAAACATTCTATTATACCAGAAATAAATACCACTTTTTTTTTTTTGGGGTAGAAGTAATATGTAATACTTCGTTCCAAGGAGACCAGAATTCTAGTATTTAAGCTAATGGATACCAAGGAAGGCAAAGTAAGCATTAAAATTAGCTAAGGATCTACAGGGCAGAGAGAAGCGTTACAGATCTGCAGTTCCAGTACCCACATCTAACATAATTAATATGAACACGGACCTACGCATTAAACAAAGTACAGGATTCCTAATGAAATGGATCAGAAGCTCGTTAAATTAGTTATCTCTAACTACAGTACAACGGTAAGAGAATGCGGATCGAAGATAAAGTAGGGAGAACATTAATGACGAGGAGATCGAAAAGATGAAAGCTTCATAAAAAATTGTCACAGAAATGCAATCACTTCAAAGCTCCAATAAATCAGATGTGGAGAAGGTTACAGATCCAAACCAAATCTACAAACTCCACTATCCGAATAAGTAGATCGTGAACTCAGAAACACAAAACATCAAAGCAGATCCATAAGAGGAGACATAAAGCTAAGGATTCAAAAAACGAAAGCAGCAGAGAAAAACAATAAGGAGTATATCCAGAAACAGAGGTAAGGAATAAATGTTAAAAGGAAGCACAAATGAACTAACGATCTACTCTTTTTAAGACAAAAACCACTCGCAAAAAGCAGATCAAAGCAGAAAAAACACTGAAACAGCATACTCACCGGCAGAATTCACAGAAAAGTCAAAATCTTTCTCTAAGATCGATTAAACGAAACAAATGAGAAGAAAAGCAAGTGAATCAGATCTGGCGAGACTTATAAGAACCAAGACTAATCACGAACCAAAAATCCAGTATGGTTACAAAAGACCAAGATCTCGGACAAAGAGCGAGACAGGGAGACACAAAAAGCTTAATAAGCACAAATTTCGAAGAAGAAACCTGGCAAGAAGCCCAAATCAAATGGACGAACAAGCGTACCTTGTTCGGAGGAAGACCCGGAGAACAATACGACTTGTTCCTCAGATACGGATAGATCTGAAGAAGGAGAAGAGAAGCGCGAGAAGAGGGAGATATGTTCAGGGTATTTATAGAAACTAAGTACGGTAGGTGTGGATCTGAGTAACAGGGAAGCACGACATTTTACCCTTTTTTGTTTTTTCTACAATTCTTTTTATATTATCATCATATCGAAGGGCGCACGAATGCACGATGCACTTAGCAGGATTTTGTGGTAACATACGTTTAATTCAAATCGAACCTACTAAGATAAAAGGAGATCAAGTGCGCTCAAGCCTCTCAAAAGAAATAACAATTGAAAACCTTAAAAATATGAAAAAAATAGGAGAGCCGTTGTATAAATTCCTACTCAATTCAAACCACTTAAAATGTTTAATAAATCAAAATACATGTATACCATTTTTAATAATAGATTAAAGCAAAAAACTTTTAAAAATTTTTTAGGGCAAACAAATACGGTTTTTGGTATGCATTCTAAGGGGGCAATTCCCCTTATATATACTAGCAGGGTGCACGTGCAGTATTGTATGTGAGAAGGAATGTAGAGGAAACAATTACAAAACTACTTAAACTGTGTTTGGAGCATTTGATTTGGGGAGAAAAGAAAAGAAAGTTAAAAAGGAAAAGAAAAGAAAAATACTAATTTTCTTTTCTTTTCCAATACTTGGATGAGATGAGAAATGAGAAGAAAAGAAAAATATATTTTAATAAAATGATGGGTTAGGATGGTTGGTGAATTAGAGTGGGCTAATGCAGGTAGGGTTGGTGGGGTGGCAGCGATGATGATGCCGATGATGTTGGTGGTGGGCAATGGTGCCTAGTGGCGGTGGGTGATGGTCGTGGTGGGCAGCGGGTGGTGGTGGTGGCAACGGTGATAGGTGGTGGTGGTGGTGATTGGTGGTGGGTGTTTGTGGGCAGTCGTGGCAGTTGGTGGTGGTGGTTGGCGACGGTCAGTGGTGGTGATCAGTGGTATTGATGGGTGGTGGTGGTGGTGGGTGTTGGTGGGCAATGATAGCAGTTGGTGGTGGTGGTGGTGGTTGGGGGTGGTCTGTCAATGGGTCGGATAAAGGTCTAAATTTAATCTAAATTTGATCCAATTATCTGAATATGGATCTTTAGTTTAGATCCTATTATCCGAATAAGATCTGATTATCCAAATCTAATTATATTCGGATTCAAATATGGTATTACACATATTCGACCCGATAAAGATCCGATTGTTTATTTTATATATATGTTATGTTTTTTAAGCCTTTCAAATATTTTTATATATTAGTATAGAAGGAATGAAGGTTTCATACTATATTTATTGATTTAAAATCATAATATAAGACATATTTGAATTAATACATGCTTATTTGATCCACTAACTTGATATTTATAATATCTTTTTTTTTTCCAAATATAATGTAATCGGATTCGGATATCGGATAATCAGTCGAATTTGAATTCGAATCGAATACGGTATTAAATGTGAAAGATCCATCGAATGATCGGTTCGAATTCGGATATCGGTATTTCTTATCAGATCAAATTCGGATCTTTGCAGATCTGTACCATATTCGATCCATTTACAGCCTTAATGGGTGGTGAGTGGTGGGCGGTGGGTGAGCGGTGGTGGCAAATGGTTGTTGTGGTGGTGGTGGGTGGTCGTGGTTAGCGGTGGTGGTAGTAATGGTAGGTGGTGGGTTGTGATGGTGGTAGATTGTGCTAGTGGTGGGGTGGGGTGGGTGGTATGAATAGTGATAAAAGATAGTGAATTTTCTTTTCTTTCAAAATTCTTACCTTTTTTAGGAGAATTTTTTCATTATAGAAAGAGGGAGAGAGAATTTGCAGAGAAAATCTCATCTTACATAACCATCTCTATTAAGAGTTGAAATGTGTACGTGTAATATTGAACGTGACACTCGTAATTAATTTATACAACAATTCAACCCAAAGCATGTGATGTCTTTCTATATGTTTTGGATTTTTAAACACTAATACAAATCATTCATCCGCTTGATCGCTACCATTAATTTTCTTAATTTCTTTTTGAGTTTGACTTTTTTTATAAAAAAAAATATTTGTTGCATTGTGGCAAATGATGCTAATGAAAGAATCCTAGGATTGAATCTTGCCTTCAAACCCCAGACCCCTTCACTATACCTACCTTCCAAAAAGAAAAAAAGAAAAAAAGGAGTTGTAATCTGGTTTGGGTTGATCTGTATATTAATTGAGTTGTGTGCGGATTGGGGTTTTCCCAACCCACCCGTAATCGGGTCAACCCGATTATAACCCGGTAATCAGATTTAAAAAGGAAATCGGCAAAAGGTATTCTGACTAACCACAACCCTATTATGACCCGAACTCGAACCCGGCACAATTAAGCCCCTAACCCTATTCTAATCATATTTTTTGGGGGAAAAAAACAATAATAATCGGGGGTTCAACCGGACCTAAACTGATTAACCCAAACCCGATTATGACCCGACCCATTTCCAACTCTAATTGAAACCCAAAAAAAAAAAAAATGAAAACGAAAAATTAGCTTTAATACTCTTTTAGGCAGCGACCGAGGGCGAGAAGCAACAAAGGAGGTTGGTGGTGTGCGAAGTGGGTGAGTGGTGGTGGGACACTTTCTTCGCACTAAAGGTCGAACAGATTAGATGGTGTTAAAAAGTCTTTATATTTATTGAATGGACATTAATTAACTACCACTTGGATTGAAGAAAACTACAAAGTTAGGAGAGTCTTGGTGGGTGTTGTCTGATCCGTTGAATATTAGTTAAAGTCAAACGTGTAAATTTTTTTTTTTTTTTTTTGGGTTTACATCTTTGGAGCCCCACTCTTATTTAAGTCCCTCACAGGATTGTGTCTAATTCTACTCAAGAAAATTTCAGTTAAACCCCTCGAGGGTTCACATTCTTAGTTTTTTTTTTTTTTTTTTATAGCACAAAGAGCATGATGGTGTGGATGCTCTAAATAAAAGTAAAGATATATTGGAGCACAAAAGGATCTCAACCTTGTTTTTTTTATGCTACGTCATTGGCACGTAATCCAGCCAACCACGCACACACCTGCTCACTCAAAACCCTGGCTACGCCTAGCACAAGTTTTGACCAACAGTAACGAAGACATGAAAAAAAGAACTCAAAAGTTATTTCCAGTGTTTAAAAACTCAGAAAGTCCTAGTGACTCTGTCCGAGTAGCTCAATAACTAGAACTTAGTACTAGCTGGTCACTACAAAAATAATATTAATATTTTTAAATAATAAAAAAATAATATTAATATTTTTAAATAATAAAAAAATAAAAAAGAAATAAATTTTAAAAAAATAATTAAAATTAAAAAATGAAGGGTAATAATTTTGTATGTTTACAAGTTACTCGCTCAAATCATGACAAAGTTGACAGAAGATTCACAGCTAATGAAGGCATTCAAAAGTGACACTCAACATTCGAAGACTCAAATTCATATCACTTGGGACGCATTCATATCACCTTTTGTAAAAATCAACTTCGATGGAGCTTTCAAAAGTACAATAGGTGGAATTTATAGGGATTTCAGAGGTAGATTTATGGGAGTCTTTGTACTTGAAAAGGGGAAGCTCACAGCGTTATAGGCAGAAAAGCATGGGGTGTTCTTCAAGGACTTCAACTAGCGATGGCTCTCAAATTATCACAAGTTATTCTATAAGGAGATTCACTCTGTCTAATCTCTCTTTTGAAAATTATCACAAGTTATTCTATAAGGAGATTCACTCTGTCTAATCTCTCTTTTGAAGGATTCTAAGGAGGACATGACGTGAAGTACTAGAGGTATCATTTATGAAATTAAGGAATATATGCTGCAAAAATTTCCAATGTGTGGTATTTAAACACACTTTCCGAAAAGGCAACAAAGTGGCAGTTGCACCGGCAAATTTCAATCTTGATAAGTATTCACGTTCATGGATCTCTAACCCTCTAAATTTCTTGTCCACTTTACTCATGGATGATGAAAGGGGAAGAATGTCTGATCGATTTATTTCCTAGTATTAATACAACCTCTCTTTCTTATCAAATCAAATCACTCAAAAGCTTGCCAGTTTTCTAGTCAAATACCTCTTCTAATAACTCATCAAGTTTGTTTCTTTTTTTGTTTTTGTTTTTGGAAGTCAAGAAATTCAGATCTGTTTATGCGCTCAAGCTCAACTAGGGGTGGCAATCGGTCAAATACGGTACGGATCTGCTAAGATCCGAATCCGATCCGAAAAAAATTTACTGATATCTAAATTCGATATCTGACGGATCTTTAATACTTAAATCCAAATTCGAAATTCAATGAATATCCGAAATCCGAATTTGAAACCAAAATCCGAATTCGAGCCTGTTTGAAGCTGAAACTTGAAAAAGCAATTTTAACAATTAAAGTAATTTTAACACAAATCCAAGTGTCTAATGATCAAATGATGGTTTAACCCTTTTAACTTATGGTTGAACCATGGTTTGGGCTAAGTTTATATATACTATAAGTATGTTTTTGGTTCGGATCGGATACATGTATATCCGAATCCGAATCCGAATTTTTTCGGATCCGAAATTCGAGATCCGTATCCGAACTGTGGATCTAAATCCTATATCTGAATTCTATAATTTCGGATCGGATTCGGGTCGGATTCGGATATATATCCGACCCATTGCTAGCCCTATGCTCAACTGACTAATCTCTAAGGGTCCATGCAAGACCTTACAACCTACATGATCCGGGTAAGAATAAGGTTTATAAACCTTATGCAGGTAACTCCAAGAGATTGTGCCTAAGAGAGTTTGAACCCGAGACCTCTGAGGCTACACACCTTTAGGCCGTATTTACCACCAAGCCGTAAAAACTTTTATAATCCATGCCTCATCCAAGTTTCTCCGGATTGAGAGGGATTGAAAGAGAACCGTCGGTGAAAGTGTGAAACCATCCGAGTAACGAATTTTTGTTCTTTTAGGCAAATATAAATGCTCACGCGTTAGTGAACTGTCGCGACGCAGTGGGCCATCCAAGAGAAATACGTATGTCCCAAAGGAAGGCTATTTTAGTAATAATGTACGTCAAATGCATAATACCTATGGAGTACGGATTTAAAAAAACAAAAAAGAAAAGGAAATTGAAGTTTATACCTACCACAGACACAGAAAGGATATTTTGATATGGACCCCACAAGCAAATGCATGATCCACGGCACTGACAGGAGCAGCGATCAGGCGAAGCATGATAACAATCATGCTCTATGCCAACGCACGGTTCAAAAAGTAGGTGGCCTCCCAGAAATGTTGCATTCCAGTTTCCAAGGCTACCAACCCACCATTTTGAAGAAGTTGGTGGTTTGTAGCGTGCTTTGACAGTGTAGAATTCAACCGTATCACCAACCCCGATTGCTACGTTTTACTACCACATGATGTGACTACTGCTAAGTAACCAAATTGTTTGCGTGGTTGGGAGTGGGCATCGTCTACAGCGGGGGCTGTAGACAGCCCCTCACATGTATGGTGTGGGGCCCCCAAATGAATGGTGGGGCCCACACCGAATATGAGGGGCTGTTTACAGCCCCCGCTGTAGAGGATGTATGATCCGTGGTTGGTGATGCATGTTTAGTTCCAAGTTTTCAACTTGGATTCTGATTCAACCAGATAATATTCCATTATACATAAATATATTTTTTCCCTTATATAATTCTCTTAAAATGTAAAATAACTTATTTATTATTTTCAATAATATTTTAAATCAAAAACTTATATTATCTGTTAAATCAAAAAATAATTAAGTATTTTTGCATTTTAAATAAAAAATGTTAGGTAAAAATTATTATTTAAAAAATATTTTTTATTCATTTTAAATTATCTGTTAAAATAAACACGAGAAAATATTTAAAAATTTTAGAAAAAAAGGTTTCCTATTTTCTAATAGAATATTGTTAAACCAACCCTAGAGAATATCCCCCAGGGATTCTGGCCCTCGCTTTTTTCTCCTCATAAATGTCATCTATAACACATAAAAACCTCAAATAAAACCACCATCCTAATTTCATGTTGCACAGTTATTTCCAATAGAAATACAGTTATCAAACAAAACTACCCAAAAAAGAGTTAGGCGACGTTCAGTATTGTACCTCTCTCTAGTAATAAAGCAAAAAAAAAAGGGAAAAAATATTAGTATTTGATTGTTCCATAAAATGAAGATGCATTTAAAGGGATTTTTTTTTGTTTGTTTGTTGGGTGGTTGTTGTAGCTACCAAATGGAAAAACTATAATTGCATTAGAATCTGAGACATGGATCTCAAGAACTCAAGATTACCATGATTGTCAATCTTAATTAGACGAAGAAAATTGATCAAACTTTGATTGTTGACTTTGAAATTAATAACAAGAAAGAAAAATAGGAAAGAAGTTGGTAGTGGTGGTTTTCATAAAAAAAAAAGGTTGGTAGTGGTGGTTGGACTATCGAAGGAAAGAACTCCGTTCCGGTTTGACAAAAGTTAGGAACTTTGGATTTTAGGAAGTGGAGTTTGTCTTTTTCACGTTACAATGTTTTGCTTATAAAACTGGCAAGGACTCGTCGTATCCGTTGGTCTAGGGACCTCTGTTCCAATGCCTGCAAACAGCTCCATTACAAAGCTATATATTCTATCGTCAGCTTCACATTTGGTAACTTCTCCTTCTTTGACTGGTGAAAAATAAAGAAGAGTAAAGAGAGAGTTCAGCGGCTCAAGCATGGATACGTAGGGCCAGTTTTCATCTGGGTTTGCCACCACATTGCAGATTAATTACTACTCTGTTATGGAAAAGGCTACAGAAACTGGTAAGCTCTCAAATTAGCTCAAGATCTGGGATTCACACATTCACTTTGAGGGAGATTCCAAGATCCTTACTTGTCTGATAAGTTCTAAAGGCTAGCTAGCTTGATGCACCTTGGAAAAAGCGGGACGTACTAATCACCTAGATTAAGCTCCAAAATTGGAAGTTCATTTCGGTTAGAAAATCTCACACATTTGGAAGGTAAATTAGGCTATAGGCACGGCAGAAGATTTTCCACTCATCATGAGTGTGATTGTGAGGGCACCACTTGGGACGGTGGTAAAAGCTTGAGGTGTACATAGCTAAGGTCTGATTTCAAGACCTGCCCTCATTAATAATGGGAGTTTGCTCAATAGCTACGCCTCTAAGTTAAGACATCTTGAAAGTCGTTCTAGTTTGCCGCATTGTATGACCTGCAAGCGCCCTCAAACAAACTGTGCTCCTCCTACGAAGGTAAGTAATGGGTGTGTGTATTGATCCTTGACTATGCTATTTGTCGGAAAGGCAGTGCCTTAATATATCTTATGTATATATCTAAAGAGAAAAAAAGAGACACAGAGAATACGCTTGTTATACATTTCTTGTAGTGCTGAGAGTAGTGCAAGTACTGTGGTACTACTAGCTAAGATAAAATCGTTTGTCGCCGGGTTGGTCCGGCAGACTATGCAGCAACCGTTGGATGCTGTCACGTTCATATTTTTCAATGTGAGAATGACGTTTCACATTAAAATAGCAGCTGCCATCAGATACTCCACGTGACAGTATCTAACGGTGGCTGCATCATCTGCTGCACCAATTTAGGAGTAGATGATTTCAACCCCCATTAACTAGGAATGAAATCTTCTGTGGCCTTTACCTAAGACTGTCCCTGATGCAACCATGAGATATTGCCATGTGGGGTATCTCATGGCCAATGTTTTATCATGTGGGTCCTATTTAAAAACATTTAAAACAATAAAAAAATTATAGCCATAAGCTTTACATGGTAGCATCTCACTGTCTCGGGACCGTTTCAAGAAAAGGAGACAGACGATGTCTTTTCTACTGGCTGGGATTGCGTTTAAGGGTATGGGACCCCCTATTGCCACGTGTATGCGTTTGTCCGATTCACGTCGTTACCAATGAATCGTATCAAAGGAAACAAACTTGAAAGAAACAATGGAGACAGGGCGCGCACCCACCCCTATAAGGGCTCAAATGGCCAGGACCAATTCAGATAAAAATAGCATAATATTTCAACCCAACAAAAACCATTTTCCTCGTTCGCATCTAACGATTTACTCACTTCTGTCTGCTTCTAAACACGGCTTTTGTTTTTCTTTTTCGTCTTTTGTTTTCTTAGCTGTTTTTTAGGAAACACAATCTGCATTTAGGTCTCGTGCTCCACGTGTTCTTGTCACGTGAAACATGCGGAGATGAAGGGATGAGAGAAGGGACCCACTAGAAAGGTTGATTTGGAATCGTTGATTGGCTAATATGCGGAGAGGAAGGGATGAGAGGAGGGATCCACGTCCTAATGGTTATGACTTTATATAATTCATAAATCAACTATGGCCGGATTAAATTTCAATCTTTCCGGGCCTAAATCTATTCAATCATATTGTTTTTCTTATGTATTCTTATGTAAAATTACAAACTTCATAAATATGTTTATTAATTTATTTGTTTCATTTAAAACAGCAATATTTTAATATTTATTGTACAACAACCGTTACCAACTTAATACAGTTAGGAAGACTAGCTGAGTGTACATGCAGTATTGCACATATGAAGAAAGAGATAGATGGAGAGGGAACAGTTTTGCAACTGATTATCAAGTTTTAAAAAATTGAGGTATTTTTTTATTATTGTACCATTTTATTAATGAATCTTGATAATGATATCCAAGGGCTTTTTCAGAAAGTCTTGTATATTTTGGCTGGCGCGATTCTGAAGGATTGCCTCGTGTTATATATAGTATACATGTTTCGTTTGAACCAAACATTTACAAGAGCAGGTTTAGGTTCGTCAGAGCCCGCCCTAAACCCAACCCGTTGCAATTCCTATTTATATCTCATCATCCCTACCTTAATAGACAACACCTAGGTAAATTGTCTGTTACTTCCTCTTACAGTAGACATTTCAGTTTGAGTGACATGCTATCATGTGTAGCATCTCACAGCTAATGTTTTTTCATGTTAAAAAAGTAAAAGTTTTTCTTAAGGAAAAGACATTAGTCATGAAATGTTACGCATGGCAACATCATACTGTAGACACCCCAAATTGCACAAATAATCATAAAAAATCATTATCTCCTTGAAAGCCAGCACAGAAATTAAAGAAAATGAATTTTTACCTGTATCCGGCAACTCAGGCCGGATACAAGTGGTCCTCTGTGTATCCGGTGACAAATACCGGATACAGGCAGTGTTTAGTGTATCCGGTATTATATACCGGATACGTTAAGATCTTTGTGTATCCGGCCTGATATACCGGATACGCAAGTTTTGCTCAAATTTAGGGTTTTCCGAGAGCTTTTCACTTTTACCATCATATCCCTCATTAAATGAGGGGAAATCTCGGAAATAGCCCTAGGGTTAAGGTTGGTGGGCTATAGACATTATGTTGTGTCTACCATTCTCACCAACCCTAACCCTAGCCTTTGCCTATAAATAGGAGTCTCCTCCTCAAGCAAATGGGACCCAACTCTTGTTTTGAATTCTCGCAAAGAAGAACTCCAAGAGAAGAAGGAAATCGCTGCGGGAGTGCTTCCAGAATCCAGGTAAGCCTCAAACTTTTCTTTTATTTTCTATATTTACATTCCTAGATCTAGATCTCATCTTCTACCTTTCTGTAGAATAAAGCCTCTTTTTGTGTGTGGAAATCCTTCCCCGGCTCAAAGTATCTCAAGACTCCCCTAGCCGTAAAACGTGAAGGCGGATCTAGGAGAAACGAGACTGGGAATTGACCCTAGTGCTAGAACCCATGTAGCATAAGGCTTTTGAATGATTGAAAACCGTTCTATAATCAAAGTACCCTTGATTATCTCGAAGAACCGTGTTTAACGGGGAGAGAGAACAGAGGGAAACGATAATGGAACGGAACCCTAGGCTATGCTAGAACCTATCTTGTTGAATCTATATGCATGATATGTTGTTGTATTAATCTTGCTTGGTTTTTCACTCTTGCACACATATTACACTTTTTTGTGAATAGGCTCACATTTGGGGATTTATTACATTCATTGTGATAAATCTCCAATAAATGGCCTCAATCAAATTCTGGAATGTTTTAAATGTTTTTCAAAGGTTTTGGATTCATCTCACACGAATCTCACACACTTTATAAATTTTCGGATTTGATTTTCTTCAAAAGTGGCCTAACTGGACAGCACCTGTACCCTGACTTCGGACGCTCATAACTTCATCGTCCGGATGAATTTTGGGGAGATTCCAGAACCATGGGAAAGGTGAAGCTGTCTAGTTTATGTCCACCAAATTTCATAAATTTCTATCGAGCAGATTTTTGACACCTCTCTGTCGAAGTTGAGTGGACAGTTCAGGTTCAAATACAGAACTTGTCACTTCGACGGAGCGCCATGTGTTCGTTTTAAGTCCGATTCGAGTGATTTTTGTTTCTGAGTATTCCTTTATGAGTCTATTTTCAAATTCAGTTGGTTTCATAATTTTTGGATTCCATTTGAATTATTGGTAGCCGATTTACTCAGAACTGTTCATTTGTACTTTTCTGGGTAAATCTGTGATCTTCGGGGCCTGTTCGGGAGACCACCCAAGGCACATCCAAAGGGATTTTTGTATGAGGTTAGTTTCTTTTGAAAGATGGCCATATAGACTTCAATCACACCAAATTTCATGGATTTTTATGGAGTGGATTTTTCTATGCAATTTTCCAAAGTTACCCACTCGTCACTTTCAAAAATCCCCAGCAGCAACTTCAAAGGAGCATAACTCCTAGATTTTTCATCGGAATTAAGTGAAATTTTGCATGAGACTCTTATTTACCCTAATCTTTCAAATGGATTTGGTTTGATGTGATTTAGAATTGGATTTGAATGATTTCAAGGCAAATGGCATACTTTTTACCGAATTTTCCGGATTTGATCTAACTTGGTTGTAAGCAACTTGTGCTTTGATTTTCATCTTTTGAGATATTCCAGAAATGATATTGACATAAGAGAGGATCTAAAATCCATTTAGATCTTCATGTGAAAATATCATACATTGGTCCCTTTTTTAAGGTTTTCTATGATTTTAGCAAGCTTTCTATTTTTTTGCATGAACATACACTTGGCAACCACTTTGCGTGGATGAATGGGGGTGCCTAACACATTCCCCCGTTCATAATCTAATCCCCTTACCCATCTCTGGATTTGATTTTTATGTAGGATTATTTTTATCCTAGAATGTTTCTTTTGTCTCTTTTTTGCTTATTTTTGAAGTCTTTGGTGTCCATTCTCACCCCAAAAAAATAAATGGTGGCGACTCTCCCATTTTTGCGTTGAGCCCGTGTGTTGATGGAGGGATGATCATTCCGATGATTTTTTCCATGTCTTACAATACTCAAACTGGATCTGACTGCACGAAGAAGTAGCAAAGCAATTTCGAGACAGTTTCCTCTAGTACCACTCTATTGCAACATTAAATGGACGGATGGATGCCCCTTTTTAATAAGGGACCCCAAAACACATCTTAGTCGATGATATCATGGTCCTATCGAATTCTTGGACTAGAGTAAATGTACACATTTAGTAAATTTATTCCCAATAACTATTAAGAGCAAAGCATAGGATACATAGACTTGTATATCTAGATATATATAATACAAGGCAGCCCTTGGATAGTTTGTCAACCATAATGTGCGCCTTTTCCAAAAAACCCTTACACATCATTGTTGAGATTTATTAATAAAAGAGGTATAATAGTTATAATTGTCTCAATTAATTTAAAACTTTAGTAATTACAAAACCATTCCCTCCTTTTTCTTTCTACATATGTGCAGTACTGCACGTGCACTTGCTAATTATACCAAACCATACGTCGGCCTCCGTCACATCTAAGAATCAATAATGATATGATAGTATGGAAAAGAATATGCAAGGACGCTTAATAAAGCAGGGATATTTTTTTTTTGTTAAAAGAAGTTTTGTGAAGTCCTTATGGTGTAAAATAAAACAACAAACGAGAGGCCACGAATGATTGTAGGTCAGTGCTTTCTTGCAAAATCTTGATTTTTAAACATTGGCATTTAATTTCTTGCATTTTTTTTTGTAGAACGTGGCTAGCCAAATTTGGACTGGCCTGAAATTGTTTCGACAATTTTCTTTTATCGTTTTCTAAAGCAAAATACTTGATTGTTCATTGTACTTTTGTTGTACAAACTTTTTCAGTAAGACCAATCATGGATTTTTCTGTTCTTATTTTAAGAAATTTTGTATAAAATATGAACCTACCGGTCACCACCTAACATTTAATAAACAATATTCTTCGAAAAATGACAAAACTATAAGAGCAATGCCTCCAACATTTAGTCATGAAATGCACCACATTTAGCAGCCCTTGTGATGGTTTGCAAATCCTACTTATGCATATGCAAATAATTTAGATGTCCATGCTTTACATGTTAAACACACCATTCTTACACACACTACCCGTGTGTTCTCCTCCTAATTTAGGGTGTCAACGTGCCAAGCGGCCCATGGACCACCGGGGCTTGACATGATAGACCACCATAAATAGGGAGGGGATGGGCCTTTTTCCCTCCCCCCTCTCTTTCTCGCCTGCAACAACATTTTTGATTTTTCCCCTTTTTTTTCTTTTCTCAAAGCATATGACGCATAGTTATTAAAGGCCGTCGCCTAGGCGCCTAGGCGACCAGGCGTTCCAACAAGGTCTAGGCGTGGTGTCGCCTAGGCACAGGTTGCCTAGGCGACCTAGGCGATCTCGCCTGTTCGCCTGGGCAAGAAGGCGACCGCCTGTTCTCCTAGGCGAGAAAACATGAAGATAAAAAAAAAAGTGTTTCCCTCAACGCATGTTTTCGTCAAGCTTCGTCAACATGCAAGAGATAGGCTTCTTCGAGCTTCTCCTCCATCGTCTTCATCAAGCTTCATCAATGCAATCCGCAAGCAAAGTATGTCTTCCGAAAAGTTCTCCTCTTCTTCTTCATCGAGCTTCGTCGGTGTCGTTTTTTTTTTCTCTCTTCTTCTTCTCCAACGAAACTTTCTCTGTCGCTCTCTCTTTCTCTGTCGCTCTCTCTCGCTCTCTCTTTCTCCTTTATCTCTGTTTCTCGCTTTCTCTTTCTCCTCTGTCTC
The DNA here is from genome assembly GCA_947561395.2 of Buxus sempervirens. NCBI lineage: Eukaryota > Viridiplantae > Streptophyta > Magnoliopsida > Buxales > Buxaceae > Buxus > Buxus sempervirens. The sequence goes on from OX387182.1 coordinate 14,856,327, forward strand.
TCTTTCTCTCTTCTCCTCTGTCTCTCTGTTTCTCTGTTGCTCTCTCTTTCTCTTCTTCTTCTCCAGTCGCTCAATCTTTTATTTTTTCTCTTCTTCGTCGAGCTTCGGTCCAGTCGCTCAGTTCTTCTCCAACGAATTGAGTGACTGGACCGACTCTCCTCTCTCGCTCTCTTTTTCTCTCTCATTCTTTCTTTGTCTTAGCAAATTTGAGTGGTTACGTGAGTACAAGGAAACAGGGCATGTATTTTTATTAGTTGTTATTGTTCTTTTTTAAAATTCACAATATTTAGGTCTTTTTGATACTTCCATATACAATGGACGATGAACATATTTTGATTATTTTAAAATGAAAAAATTGTCGCTTAGGCTACAGGCAGGTCTATCGCCTAGGCGTTTTCACAACTATGATATGACGTGTTACTGCAATGACGTGTCACGCAATTCTGCAAAGCCTGCAAAAGGGGAATGAAATAGTCTACAATGTTTCCCTGGTTTGCTCCCCGATGTGACCGTGAGATACTGCCATGTAGAGCATCTCACAGTCAATCTTATTTGAATGTTTTAAATGTTTTAGGTGGGCCCCACATGAAAAAAACATTGGTCATGAGATGCTCCACATGGCAGCATCTCATGGCCACATCATGGAGCAAATCAGGGAAGCATGACACATGATTTGCTTCCTGCAAAAGGAATAGGAACTTGCAGGCTTTGCAGTAAAGAGAAATATTGTAGAGTCACATCACAGAGATAGCACTACATATGTCTCGGGCGGTCCCAACTAGGGAACACCCGAATTAACTCCGTTTGTGAACATGGATGATCCCGGACCGGGACCATCCGTTCCCGACTAATAGATAGCTTGTGTGACGATTAAATCAATATGACCTTGTTATGAAAAACGATTAAACCTTTATTATTTTGTACATTTGATTAATCAATGTTTTTCATAAAGGTTTTATATAATTAAAAAGATTAAGGAAAACAAACTCCAAAAAATTACATATTATTAAGTTGAGCAATATTTATGTCACCTTATAAATCACAAAAATAAAAGTAATTTGTTTTAATATAAAGTTTACACTTCCACATATCAATTATGCAAATTTAAAAATATTTCATCATCTTGAAAAAGGAACAAATAAAAAGTTAATTTTCAAAATAAATTTTATAAAGCCTAGAACTACTTTAATTGATATGTAGATGATATCATATCAATAGAATAAAAAAAATGTTCTTAAGCTTCTGTAAGCACCTTATTTTTGCACCCCTAGAAGTGCTGAAAATGAAAACCCCTACTAAAAAGTCAAACCCTGAGCGGTCGAAATTTGACTTTTTGATCAAGTGATAATTGGCCACCTTGTTTTATCTCAATGAATAAAGAATCTTGACATAGTTCCAACGCAACTGAGTTTGCTGGAATCGGAGTCCGGATGAAGGTTCTGTGGGCCGGTCAAACTTGAAGGTGAGCCAAAAGTTGACTCTTTTTTTTGAACCCCTGGCCAGGTGCTTAACTCTATATCATTGGATAGAGGGCTCCGATACGAGTCCAACGCAACTGAGTTTGCTCAAATCGAAGTCCGGATGAAGGAGATATGAGCTGTCGAAGTTTCCAAGCAGCAAAACCCAGAAAGCTGCACACGTGGCGAGTGGCGCAAGAAAATATCTCGAGGGGCAATCCGTAAATATCCAAACATGAAAAATATCCCAGGGTTTAAAGCAAAATTTCGCAGGGACTAAATCTGTGAATATCTAAGAGTATCGGATGAATCTGCGAATATCCATGGGCAAATCCGTAATTTTTCGATTTGTATCCGGCAAAATATGTCAGATATACATACCTCAATGTATAACCGACACTATTCATCGGATACAAAGAGATCCGCCCCTGAGATTCGCGCCGATCCCCCGACAAATTCGCCGCGGCATTTAATTTTCGAAATTATTATGTCTTGTATCCGACATAAAATGTCGGTTTATGTCGGATACAAAGGAAGCTTAGTGTATCTGACATTAAATGCCGGATACAAAGGAAGCTTAGTGTATCCGACATTAAATGCCGGATACAAAAAATTTGCTATAAAAAGGCAACAGCAGCCCCATTTTGGGGGTTGGCTTCTTTTAGGCTGTTTCCACCCCTTCTCCCCCACTACACTTGGTCCGAAATCTCCCACTTTAACCCCTCCTTGCTCACCCAAACCTTAAAGACCATTCTTTTGCTTCCATCCTTCATCTTCCCCTTCATCTTCTCCACTTCAAATCTCAAGGGAAGAAGGTGAGTTTGCTATTGGTGCTTGGAGGTGCTGCTCCAGTAGCTTTTCAGGCTTCAAGGGAGTGTCTCCACACAACTCAAGGGTTCAAGAACCCCCAGGTAAGGTTCCTCCTCGCATTTCATTGTACATATATTAAAATGAGGATTTTCTAAAGAGTCTACTAAGCTTGCTTTCTTCCTTAGCATAAATCTGTTTTCATGGTATGTTGGCATGTGTTATTCTATTCTTTTCACTGCATGAAAATCTCTAAGGGAGATCTTACGCTTGGGTCTATGGGAGGATGAGAGATGGTCTATCACAGTTTTGGCCATCTCAAGCTACTGTTTTGGGCAGATTTGGGTCATTTTAAGAGGATACATGTCTCCTCATACTTGATCATCTCTAATGTATCCCATGTAAATCCCCCTCCTCCTTCCCTTCTCCGAATGATCTTGGTGCTCTCTTGGTCTACATTGGCCTTGCTGATTTTGGCAGCACTCACTCGTGGAATGGGGGATGCAGTCCCTCTCATGTTCACTAAAAAGTGTCACTTGGTTAGGACTAAGGCATGATCAGGTTTGAGTTTTATTCTTATGCATGAAAGTCCTAGATGTTTCAAGCATGATCTCTCCCTTTTTAGCTTGCTGACTTGATGGTTTCAACATGCATGCTCCCCTACCCCATGATTCCTTGCTGTAGAAACTCCAAAGGAGACCAAGAGATGAGGTGATTCCTCATCTCCAGAACCAATGCGGGCTCACACAGGAGCCCACACAATCACTGGAACTCCCCAAGAAGTCTAAAACCCCAACCCCAATGCAAAAATCACAAAAACAGCTTCTGTATGTTGATCCGGCAACTTAGGTCAGATCAACAGAGCTGTATTCGTAGCCGGCAAAAGATGCCGGATACACTGAGACATGTGTGTCACCGGCATCTTAGGCCGGCTACACTGCCAGATTGTTTTTTCTCGCCATTTTCTGATCTTGTGCTGTTTTTTTTTGTTTGTTTGATCAATCCGGGCGAACCAGTAGGGTTTCCAGGTCACCTGGAAACCCAAGATGGGCCTTGGACCGACCCGGTCCAAATGGATTTCCGGTAGGCCTTCCAACGGGGCCCACCAAGCCCGACAAACCCATTTTTGCTAAATGAAGACAATCAAATTAATTGAGTGGGCCGGACCATTGGAGGCCCACCCAAGCCTAGTTCAGTAGCATGTTGCTTAGATTTAGGCATGGTTTGGCCGAGACCACGGGTAGGGCCGATCGGGCCCGCTAAAGCCCATTAAATCGAACCAATTTTAGGGTTTCCAAACCCTAACTCGTGAAGACTTGGGCTTTCAAGCCCAAGCCCAGGTAAAGGGCCCCAAGCCCAAATCCTGGCCCACTTTGGCACAGATTAAGAAAGATAATCAAAACTACTTGGCAACCAACTGTGTGGCCCACTCAAGGGCCCACAAAGCAATCCCGGCCCACTTTGGCATGAAAATTCACTTAAACAATCAAACTTGAATTTCAAAATAAAATCAATTCATTGAACCAAAGCCCAAAGGGCCTCTCAGGCTAGACTGAGGCCCACTAGGGGACACGTGGGCTTAACTAAGCCCACCAAGGGATCCACAGGCCTTCCAATGGGGCCTGCCCGATCAGACTCAGATCACTCTAAGCCAAGAAGATAAAATCAAGTAAAGGGACCTACACCACTTCGGCGGTCCCGCCAGACTTAACCAAAACTGTGCATGCTGGAATAGGAATCGGGTGAAACCAACTGAGTTGACTCAAAACCAGGATACCATGGGACCCGTCTTTTGACGGGGTGGACCGGGGTGTCTACGGACTTCCCCGGACCGTAATTGAGAAATTGCTTAGAATCTCAAGCCGCAGACCAAGTCTTAATAGATAAACTTAGGCACCCAGGTGTCTGCCTACACCCCATCAAGCAGTGGCGACTCTAAACAATCCCGAGGTACGTATCATTTTGCATGCGCCTTGTCGTGCGACCGAAATTAGGTGTGCACAGCTTCTAAGAAAAACTTATTGAGCATAAAAATTAACCTTTTTTTTATATTTGCTTGATGTTTGTTCATATAACATCCCCATTAAATTATTAACCATGATCTTATACTCTTTGACATCCAGCTGTAAGAGTACACTAATTAGAAGGTTGTTCCAATTGTCATATTTTATACTCATTAAAAGAGCAAATAAATTCATAACGGCTCACAGTTCGCATAAATTTGTGACTGATTGAATGACTTTTAAATCAATGATTAAAAATTGAAGCAGTTAATATATAATATGATTTTTAAACTAAATATGACAAGATTACTTCCAATAGATCTCATATTGTAGTATGATTAAGTCCCTAATTGAGCTTATTTATGTGCTTGAGTAAAGATTCTGGCTTAGGATATATAATTCTTTCTTGAATGCATACATGTTGGTTTGACTTCGTTTCTTATCGTGTATTCTAATGGTGAAACATATGCACACTTAGGCTTCACGTAGATATGAATGCATGTTTCGCCATCGGAATAGTCGTTGAAAGCATTGAGATACTTCAAATGATATATAAACAAAGCAAGTTTATTTGAGTTCGCAAACCTGTAAAACTCTCTTTCCTGTTTTTTTTGGTTTTATTTAATAAATAATGAGTTCGTACAAGTTGATTAGCCTCATGTGTTAGGAATCTGACCTGATTTCTAGAGATCGTGAGAAGCAAAGAAAATGATAGAAAGAATCAAACAAAAAGAAGATACAAAGATTTTACGTGGTTCACCCCAGAATAGGGCTACGGCCACAGCCACTGGTTCTGTTTCACTATATTTTCTGATAGTAGAAGCTTACAAGGATAAAACAACTTAAGGGAAATATAACCCAAATACAATGGAAATGCCCTCTTGTGAAGTGACTGTTTGATCAAGCTCGACCCGCGACGGCTATGGCTGGGTGTATAGTATGATCAGGCTTCACAAAACTCAACAATCCCCCACTTGGAGACTGATCTCATCCAAGTTCTCAAGCTTCAAATCCTCAAAGAAACATAGCCGAAAAAATAGACCAGTGACAATGATCCCAATCATCAAGTGCCCAAACCAACTAAAGCTCTACATAACTTCAGTTTGTCAGAAGTGATTGTTTTGGTTAACATATCAGCTGGATTTTCACTTCGTAGAATCTTCTCAAGAGCCAATACTTTATCTTCTAATAGAGACCGAATGAAATGGTACATCAACTGTATGTGCTTGGTTCTTGAATGAAAATACTAGATTTTTAGCTAGATGGATGGCACTTTGACTGTCACTATACAGAACATTATTCTCTTGCCCCTTTCCCAATTCAGTTAAGAAACCTTGTAACCAAATCATCTCCTTGCTAGCTTCCGTAACTGCAACATACTCTACTTCTGTTGTAGAAAGAGCTACAATTTTCTACACTTGAGAGATCCAACTAACTCCAGTACCATTCAAGGTATAAAAATATACCTTGTAGTACTCTTCTTGTTATCAACATCTCTAGCTAGATCAGAGTCAACATAACCTTGAAATTTCAATCCTTCTCCTTTAAAGCACAATGCTGTATCTGTGGTACCTTATAAATACCGAAAGATCCATTTCACTGCCTCCCAATGTTGCTTTCCTGGATTACTCATGTACCTACTTACTACTTCCACTACATGTGCTATGTCTGGTCTGGTACACACCATTGCATACATAAGACTGCCAACAGCTAAAGCATAGGAGGTCCTTTCTATGTAGGTGTGCACACCTAAAAATGACCTAGATCGCACACAAGACGCACGTGGGTTCGTGCGTGCCTAAGGACTTTTCGGAGTCGCCACTGCCTGAGAGGTGCAGGCAGACACGGTGTTTGCCCTATCCGGGTCTAAGTCTAGTTTGCGGCTTTTCAGAGTTCTAGCTAAGTTCTCGGTTACGTCCGGGGAAGTCCGAAGACACCCTGGCCCGCCCCGTCGGTTTGACGGGTCCCTCGGGTCTCCCTGGTTTTGAGTCAGTTTCACCCTTCCTAGACCAGCATTGTAACGCCTCGGATCCGTGTTTTTCATTAAAGATATAACACGTCTCACAGAGGGTTAGGTAAGGATCTCAATAACGGTGATCGCTGGATAATCACACACAATTTATATCACATCAGAGTGCACAAATAAAATTCTCATCCAAGCAATCTATAAAATCTTCAAATACATCAAATGGTTCCAATTTACTACCTTATTACAATTCCCACAATTTCAATTGAACAGAGTTTAAGACTAAATAACTTACGAGTCTAAGGATTGTAGTAATAATCCTCCTCCCTATAGGTGTCAGTCGGATCTACCCCAGTAGGCGCCTCACCACGAAGATCTGAAAAACAAAACAACAACGAGGGATGAGATACGAATATCTCAGCGAGTGACACATGCATGCAGAAATAGTTAACACAGTTATAAGACATGCTTCGATAAATAACCAACAATTCAAACAACATATTTCCGATAACAACACAAAAAGGGTCAATGTCATGCATATTGTAACATTGATTAATTTACATGCCAAGTAGACACTCCACACCTCCATGTACACAGTTCCGGCCTACTCAGGGTATCGGACACTCTGAAATGACGGCCTACTCAGGGTATCGTCATCCAATGCCGGCCTACTCTGGGTATCGGCACTGACAACTAGGCCTCCTCAGGGTATCTGGCTACTCTACACTGGTCGTGGCAACACATAAGGCCATGCAATTACACCAATAAACAAATACCATCACATTACTAAGCTTAACAATAGAGGTGGCAACGGGTCGGGTTGGGTCGGGTTCGGGCGGGTCATAATCGAGTTGGGATATAATCGGGTTGAACCTGATTAGTGGTGGGTTGGGAAAACCCCAAACCGAACCCAACCCACCACTAATCGGGTTCAACCCGCCAACCCGATTATCCCTTTTTTTTTATAAAAAAAAACGAGTTTTACACTTTTAAAAACCAGTTTTACATATTCGGATTTGGCCAATTTGCCAATTGCCACCATTCATCAACAAAACTTGGCCGATTTACCAGTTTTACTTTTACATCTTTGACACCCATGGGCCATGGCAATTGGCCATACAGATACAATCATTAATTTAGCCTGCTTAATCTCCTCAAGAACAGTCCAGTGCAAGAGAGAATGATACAAAAGATAATACTCAAAGCAGTCCTCAAAACATGATAGGAACAGAAAATTGTCGACCAAGTTACAGGACAACACGATCCCAAGACTCTGTTCGCGGCAAAGCCAAAGATATTGCAACCAGTAGCTAGAGAATCACTGAATCATATAACTGCCAAAATCAAAAACCCAAAACAATTCAGTAATAAAATCTTTGAAACAGATGACCAGAATGCAGCTAAATTCAGTAATAAATTCTCATTTCTGCTGTGGATAGAATGCTGGAAAAACTAGTCCAATCAGGATTGAGAGGATTGCTACCATCCACAGGTGTCGAATGCACGAGGAAGAAGAATGAGATATATCTGTCAATAAACGTATAATTAGTCATTTGAACAAGGTGTTTCATGTGAAACTCACATAAATAACTCGTACAAATTTACCATATGTAAATTTAGTGGCATCCTACTCTCACCACAGACATCAACATCGCATCATTAATTTTTTTCTTTGACAAATAAACCTAAGGTTGCAAGAGAATACAATCACATATGGCATGCGAGATTGAAATAACCTTTCTTCTAATCTTATCAATTATCATCTTTAGATCTTTAGGCCATTCTCATATCCATAACAGCAATATTTTCATATTGAAAAAGAGGTAAGCAATTACATACTTGGAACTGAGTTTACTGCAGATGGGATGGTTTCGACTTTTTTGGTGTTCAATTCTTGTATTCTTTGTGAAATTGCAGCTGATAGCCCAAGGTATGATCTTGTAAGCTTCTTGACTATGGCTAAATCCTGAGCACTGCAAGTAATTCATTTAAATATAAGTTTCTGACCATGGTTAAGATATTTTCCAGAAAATAAAGATGAATTAACAAAACAAATACTTCTGCAATGTGTCGAAGGGGAACTAGTACCATAATGTGCCTACTGTTTCATTTGACTGTAAACCGAGATACTATTGATATTACCACTTCTGTATCTTCTTTGGTAAGATGTGGACTAATTTCTTGTTTGAAATTTCTATATTAAGTTGCAAATTGACTGTAAGGCAGAGTATCAACCATCCAGAGTAGATAATGCATTTGTGGAGTAAAATGACGGAAACATTGAGTGGTGGTCACAGCCATAAAATGCTTAATATACTGTGATTGTACTAAATTACTAATATAAGCCAAAAGGGGTCATTTTTAAGCAAACCCTGATACCTGGAATTGAGGAGGTGACCAGCACTGTTCTTCCCAGTGTAAAGAGCATCAACCCAGGTTGCATTAAGCAGCATCTGCAAAACCACTGACCTCTTCTTGCTTGAAATAGAATTACTTGCCATTATTACATTAGAAGGAACAGATCCAAATCTGGTTGCAAAGAAACAAGTCCACTCAAAATCACTCTACAAATACTGGTAAAAAATTGCTGGATTTTAAAAACAACTAAAAGTGCCAACAATAGAGTTGGAGGTTCGTTGTAGTACAAAGATTACATGCTAGTATTTCTTGTATCTTAATTTTCAAGAACTAGGGTGAAGCAACAACACTGGAGAAATCTCTTGGCTTTCCTTATATTATCACCTGATTATTGCACTTCTATGCCGACTCTGTACACAAAATCTCCATCCATCAAGCATTTTGTTATCTCATTTTCGTCATTCACTCACGCATATTTTGTTATCTCAAGAAATTTAATTATAGAATTTCAAGAGCAGTTCAAAGATAAAGCTCAAGATAAATGTCAGGAGACTAGAACTTTAGTATAAGCTCACAAGCCTAACAATGTTATGCATCCAAACCAGATAAAACAATTGAACCATTACAAGATCTAGAGCTGATGATGTTCAAACTGTTCGGGTTAGACATTTTTATCACTGCTAATGTTCAAACTGTTCAGCTGAAAATGCACATACCAAAACCATTATGTATCACTATGTACTGGGTATCAGACAACCAACCAACCACACAAACACACCCCCTCACATATTTGGAACCTGCAAAAAAATAACGATGGAAGATGAGTCAGGGGTAATACCAAAAAAATAACCTCCTGGTTTCAGCAAAGATGACTTCTACCACAGGGGTAATGCTTAATAAACAGATCTGAAAGTGAAGAGTCTCCAAGTAAAAAAAAAACTTACAAATAATATGACGATTTGAGGAGCAGCGAGAAGGCGAGAAGAATGTGACCAAGATCTGAAATAAACAGATTGCTTGCTCTCTTAATGTCTCAGAATGTCACTGATGGGGTTTGAGGATATCGTGTCATCCACTTCAATTCAACAGTTGCATGAATCTTTTCACAACTAACCAATCATATCTCCCACAAGTTTGATTTGGAAAGAAAAAAGGAAGGAAACAAATCCCAGTTGCACGAAGTGCCCACTATCCAGTTCCTCAAGTCCTTTACTGCTCCATAGCTTGAGGATATAGAAATCCTTTACTAAACATTTCTCACACTCAAGTTCCTTCCCACGTAACAAGCCATAGCTATTTAGGTAGGTAACTGGATCAGAATCATCAGATGGGTCATGGGATTCTGGCGAAGACAAAACCTAAAGAGTAAAGACGATTCTGGTTCTACCAAAAAGGCAAAAACAGGTTGTGGCTGTGGCGATTCTGGTTCTACCAAAAAAGAAAAAGGTTGTGGCGAATGGCGATTCTGGTGAAGAGACGAAGAGTCGAAGACAAAAAGACGAAAACCCTAAACCTCAATGCCGCCCTGCTGAAGGCTAAATATGATTTGAAATTTTCGAAAATTTCACAAACGTTTTAGTCGGGTAACCCGTCGGGTGCACGAGTTGTAATCGGGTTGACCCGATTTCAGACGGGTTGGGAAAACCTTAACCCGTACCCAACCCAATTATTAAACGGGTCAACCCAACCCGTTTATAGTCGGGTTGACCCGTCGGGTCGGTTTGTGTTTTGCCGGCTCTACTTAACAAGGATCCATGGGAAGCTAAACCCAAAACCGATAAATAACCAAATAAAACTCCGCATTTGGTACACACACATCACAAGTTGTTCCAACCAGAACAGTAATTCCTCACAAGTGTTCCAACCAGAACATCAACTCACACAAGTGTTCCAACCAGAACATCAACTCACAAGTAAATAATCTTTACAACACATTTCAAAAATTGCCATTTAAGAAAAACAGGATTTAATAAAATCTCAACCAATTACAATGTTTAACCAAAGAGAACTAAAATAGAATCTCCTAGTGTTTGGTATCCAGAACATCACCTACAATTAGCCCTACATTTGCCTTGGAAGCTCCTAAGAATTTCCAGAATTTAGCTTTAATATTCTCATAGGTAATATTGTCTCTAGAGTCCTAAACAAGAAATTTGTTAAGTGCTTGAAACCTCCTATCATCAAAATCCAACTTGGTTTACTCAACCATGTAATTCAGCAAAGAAATGGACCATGCGCTCACCTCCTACGCTAGGCGCGAGGTGGGCGGATAGTCAATGGTTTAAATTTGGGGTATGCGCCTACTCGATATCAAGTGAGCGCGAGGTGGGCGCGAAATGGGCGTGAAGTGGGCGCGAAATGGGCGCATCGGGTTTTAGTGCGCGCGAGCTGAGCGCCAAGTGGGCGGGAGCTCGGCGGGTAGTGTAATTTAACCTTGCGCCTACTACCCGAAGTGGGCGCCAAGTGGGCGGATACCCACTGTATTTTTCGAGTCTCTGTTAATTCCAGATCTCCAACTCTGGCCGAACTTTTTCGGTCTGTAACAAGTCCTTTAGTCTCCTAATACCCCCAGAACACATTCAAACTAGTGTTGGAATTAATCTAACACACTTTTTATTTATCCCCATTTAGTTCTAAAGAAATAATCCCTCAGACTATCTCCGTCCAGAAAAACCAATGAAGCTCATTCCACAACCATATGCATTTGAATTAAAACTACGAATAATACAAAACCCAGGTTTTAAAACAGTGCCACTCACCTTATACGCTTCCAAGTCTTGGCAACAGCAACCCCCGAAGAGCAATCCCCAACCGACAGTTCGTTCGTTTGGTTGCTATAGTCGCCCAGATATTCTCTTGAAGGAAAAGCCCTTCTAAACTTCTTGATCACAAACACCAACCGGCAGGAACTTCCCCAACTCTTCTCTCCCAACGAACTTCCCCAACTCTTCTCTCCCAAAGAAACCTAAGAAAATCGCCGCAGCCGCAATCGCCAATCGCCAATCCTCAGTATACGCGTATTAAGAGCAAAACCCAAAACCTAATTTTCTTAAAGTATAAATACCTTCCGTAAATAAAGTTGCCGCTCGACGAACTTTGAAATCTTTGATCTGGTGTGTGCTCGACCACCGAAACTCCTACATCCACACACCTAATTAGTTTAATTTATTATGATTATTATTTATTTTTCCCATAAAATCATGAAAAATTATCGGGGTTTTACAAGCATGCTTCTTTTTGGGTCTGGGGGGGTCCTCTGATGGTGTGGGCCCCCTTTTTATTTCATTTAATATCTTTTTAATTAGATCATGTGGGTCGGATACAAGCCCTGTTGGAAGGCCTGTAGGGAGTTAAGGTTGGGCTTGGGGCCCAGCAGGGTTATTGGGTAACCATTTTTGGTTATTTATTTAATTAAATTATTTACACATGTCAAGGGCTTAGTGGGCTTGGATTTGACCCATTAGTCGGGGATCAGGTGGCCTTGGGCCCGTTTGTTGAAACGGGCCCGGTTTGAGCCGGTCTAAGGTGGGCCACTTAAGTGGGCCCAGGGGGTCTTGGTGGGCCCATCTAGGCCCACAGTCCACAAAGGGCTAATAATAGCCCAATTAACTCTTTGGGTCGGGTCAGGCCGGTTCAGGTCGGGGTGGATCCAACCGGGCCGGAAAAATTAATTTTTTGATTTATTTTAACATTGCCCGCATTCTCTTTACGGGCTGGCACTACCTGCAAATTCAATACGAGTCAGGCCTGCCTGTATTGACTCTACGGGCACACCCAGCCTGCAATACAAATACGAGCACACTTGATTTTGCAGTTTTGCCTTGAATTCGATTGGGATCAGTTTGGTTGCCTTCTTGGAGGTTCTGACGACTTCTGTTGATGGTTCTAGCACAATTCTTGTTATGCAAATGCCTTTGTTTGCCTTCAAGTCTTCTTCTTTGTCTTCTGGTGTTTTGGAACTAAATCCCACTTTTCTTCACTTTGCTAAGTCACCTTCTGATTGCTTAAAAGGAGAAAGAAAGGAGGGAATGGGATGGGGTTACATTAGATAATTTAAAGAGGACAAACCCCTCTTGCACTTTGTAAACGAAATCAAATAACAAAGATATGTTAGTTTGCAAGTTTTCTTGTTTTATTTTATGAATCCACTCTCTTCCCTTTCCGTATAGAGACATTCGTCTTCGTGGGGTCTCTCATGGCGTGCCAAACACAGCAAACAAGTTAGAGATAATATAAAATATTGAATAATAAGTAAAGAAATGAAGAGACTTGAAGGGATGTTAAAATCAGTTTATTTAAAATGATTAGAATACTTACAGTATCACTACCTGTTAGATTTTGTGTGTTGTGGACCTCCGAGAATTCTGGCAGCGCTTCTGCACTCCTGTTGGTTTTCTGAATTGGTTTTGCAGAGAGGGTTCCCTTGCTTTGGGTTGAGAGAGATAAAAGGTGGGGACAGTGGGTAGATTTTGGCAGCGCTTCCACACCCTTGTTGATTCTCCGAAAAGGAGTTCACTTGGTTTTTATGCTCAAAGGGTGAAGAGGAAAGGTTTAGGCAGGGTTTAGGGGCAAAATAGTAATAAAATGGGGTCTGAAAATGACAGGAAGGTTTTGAGCAGAGTTTGGACGTGGCAAAACTCAAGGGAGGAGAGGGGGAAAGCCTTAGGGGGCTGGCTTACACAAATGGGGGGGGGGGGGGGGGGGGGGGGGGGGGGGCTGGCCCCCTATTTATAGGCATTTTTTCCATGCCCGTATTTGAAGTGCAGGCATGCCTTGCCCGTACTTCAAATGCGGGCATGCCTTGCCCGTAATTCAAATGCGAGCGAAAAATGCACATTTTCAAATCTCGCCAAATCGGCCGTACGGGACGCGTGTCCCTTCCAGAAGGTGTGCCTGTATTTGAAGTACCGGCATGCCCTGCCCGTATTTCAAAAACGGGCGAGCACGTTTTATATTTGCTAGATTTCAAATGCTTTATTAAATTTGATTTATTTAAAGATTTTTATCCGATTTTTTGATTATTTTATTATAAAAACGAGATAATATTATTATTAAAAAATAAAGATATTTTTGTTAAATGATTATCTTATTTATTTTATTAATTTATTATTTTTTTTGCTGCTATTTTGCCACATGGGCAGTTTTCTTGAAACTTCAACTGCCCATAACTTCTTCATCTGGAATCTGATTTCAGCAAACTTAGTGTCGTTGGAATCAGCTCGGAGTCACCTGTTTAATGGGATCAATTTGGGCAGCTAAATTGGGGTCGAGCAAAAAGTCAACTTTTCGCTCCCCAAAAGTTTGACCGGCTCCTAACTTCTTCATCCGGACTCCGATTCCAGCAAATTTAGTTGCGTTAGAACCGTGTCGAAGTGCTCTTTTCAATGAGATGAAGTTTGATGGCCAATTTTTCTTGGATTAAAAAAGTCAAATTTTGACCCCCTCAGGGTTTGACTTTTAGTTTGACTTTTCATTTTTCTTCATTTTAGGGGTGCAAAAATCAGGTGTCTACAGTAGGCACGCTCCACCTCGGTTGTAGGTAACTCTTCTTTAGTTAATCTGAAATAACTAGCAAAATGACTGTTTACTGGCTTCGCATTTTGCATATTAAATTTGCTTAAGACGTTTCTAGCATAGTCAGCCTATGTCAGCTTCAAGGTACCAGTCACTTCGTTTCTTATAATCTGCTGTAAGACCCTGATTATTTTGTGGGGTTATCCATGGTTTATTCATTCTGTTGATATACATAAACTGTGTTTATCAGGTGTTTAGTGTGGTTTGAGGGCTTAGCCCATGCTCGTATGTACAGGCGTTATATAGCCAATTTTTCGGAAAAATATTTATATTTATCGTATGATTTTTATTGTATGGTGTCTACGTATTTATTTATTTAATTAAGATGTCGATGCCGCGAGCATGTGAGGTTTTGGTGGGCGAGCGCGCATCGGATAAGAGAAAAGAAGGATATGCATCCAACGGCGTATTTCTCGTAGGGTAAAAATGGGTAAAAATTTCCGAAGGGGGAAAGTAGGGTTTGGGTTGTAGGGATACGCGTAAGTTACGGAGGAAATCTTCATTGGAGTTAGAGCTGTGGCGACTGCGGCGGAAATGGCGATTGGGGTTATTCTCAGGAAGAGAAAGAGTCTGAGGAACTACTAGAAGCTCATTCGAGTGGGATAAAGGCGGGTTTTCTCTCTCCAGAACAGCGAACAGTTCGACTAACATTTAGGCTACCATTTCGTCTTCGCGCATTCGGGATCGCGATCGGCCGACTTCGAGGACGACTACCATTCTGGGATTATCGCGCACACGAGTGAGTGGCATTGTTTTACCACCGAGGTTTTCGGATTTATTCGTATATGCATTGAATGAATATCATGGTATTGAATTGCATGAATGTTGGGTTTTCTGGGAAACACAGTTACGAAGGGTTTTAGTTACGGAGGGTTTTCGTTTTGCACAGTGAAATTGGGGATAACTGGGAAGCCATTTAGATTAAATTCAAAATTGGTTTGGATGTATCCTGGGAATATTAGGAGGCCATATAAGTGGTCACAGAGTGAAAAATTACAGCCAGAGTTGGATTTCCGGCATTAACAGAGACCTGGAAATTGAACTGGGTTACCGCCTACCTAGCGCCCACCTAGGAGGTGAGCGCTAAGAAAAACAGACCTGGCGCCTAGCCAGCGCCCACCTCGCGCCTAGCTGGCGCCTACCTCCAATTCTCGCGCTTATCTCGCGCTTTTCTCCCGCCCGTCTGGCGCTTAGCTAGCGCCTACTCATCCACGGGTGAGCGCAAGCTAAGATTTATCAAGGGGACCTACCGCCCACCTGGCGCCCACCTCGGGAAGTGAGCGCCCAGTGGTTTTTCATACAGAATCCTAAATTTCGGAAGAGCCAAGGGTGCTCTGGACAATAGGGGTTCTTCAACCATTCGACCAACAAATAGAATTCGCCATTAGAGGAAATAAAATATTACCGGGAAGAACAATGTAGATAGGTACTAGTTTTAGTACAAGCTTATGAAGTAGGTGTGGAGAAATATTTCGAGGATGTTCGGGATGTTCACATATTAGTGCTTTATTCTAGTCCTCTTGAAACATGCATTGCTTGGTACCTTATTTGGTTTATCGAACCCTGTTTGATGGAAAGTTTGAATGAGGTTGTCATTATTGTTTATTTGATTACTCGTGTGAGTTTGTGTTCTGGTTGGAACACTTGTGTGAATTTCTGTTCTGGTTGGAACACTTGTGTGAGTTTCTGTTCTGGTTGGAACACTTGTGTGAGTTGATGTTCTGGTTGGAACACTTGTGTGAGTTGATGTTCTAATGCAGAGTTTTAAACAGTTAATTATCGGTTTGGGTTTAGCTTCCCATGGATCCTTGTTAAGCTTAGTAATGTGATGGTATGTGTTGGTTGGTGTAATTGCATGGCCACGTGTGTTGCCACGACCAGTGTAGAGCAGCCAGATACCCTGAGTAGGCCTGGTTGTCAGTGCCGATACCCGGAGTAGGCCGGCATTGGATGACGATACCCTGAGTAGGCCGTCATTTCAGAGTTTCCGATACCCTGAGTAGGCCGGGAACTGTGTACATGGAGGTGTGGAGTGTCTACTTGGCATGTAAATTAATCAATGTAACCATATGCATGGCATTGACCTGGTTTGAGTTGTTATCGAAATTTACGCTGTTATTGTCATTGGTTATTTGTCGAAGCATGTCTTATAACTGTGTTAACTATTTTATGCATGCATGTGTCACTCGCTGGGATATTCGTATCTCATTCCCTCGTTGTTACTTGTTTTTTTCAGATACTCGTGGTGAGGTGCCTACAGGGGTAGATCCGGCTGATACATATAGGGAGGAGGATTATTACTACCGACCTTAGTCCAGCAGGTTACTCGGTCTTAAACTGTTAAGTTGAATGTTGAGGATTGTAATAAGATAGTAAACTTGGGACCATTTGATGATTTCATAACTTGCCTGGATAGAAATGTTGAATTGTGCACTCTGATATGATATAAAGGCGGGTGATTATCCAGCGATCACCATCATTGAGATCCTTAACTAACCCCTGGGAGACGTGTTATATCTTTAATGAAGAACACGGATCCGGGGCGTTACATCTGCATTACAAGAATCCGATTTGCAGCTCCCAAATCCTTCATTGCAAATTGCTCAGACAACAGTTTCTTCACATTATTTACCCTTGAATGCAAGACCCTACAATCAACATATCATCCACATACAGAAGTAAAATAATGAAACTATTGTCAGACCTTTTTACATAACAGCAATGATCTGCTTGACATCGTAAGAAACCAATCTTGTGTATGAATCCATTAAATTTCTTGTACCACTATCTTGGGGCCTGTTTCAAACCATATAAGCTCTTTCGCAGCTTACACACAAGCTCATTTTTGCTTTCAACTACGAAACCCTGTGGTTGCTTCATGTAAATTTCTTCCTCTAGATCACCATGGAGGAATGCCATCTTTACATTCATCTGCTCTAGATACAAATTCTTAGCAACCACAATTCCCAGAACCAATCTGATAGTAGTTAACTTTACCACATGTGAGAAGATTTTTGTGTAATCAACACCTTCATTTTGTTGAAAACCTTTCACAACTAACCTGGCCTTAAACCATTTGCTGCCATCAGTTTCTTCTTTTATCCTGTAACCCCACTTGTTATGTAAGGCCTTTTTGCCTTTAGGAAGCTCTGTTAATTCCCATGTCCTGTTTGAAATTAGAGAATCCATTTCATCTTGCATCGCCAACTCCCACTTGCTTGCATCCTCTGTCTGCAAAGCTTCATCATAACTTTCAGGTTCACCACCATCTATTAACAGCAGATAATGAAGTGACGGTGAATATCTTTGTGGAATTCTGTGTTGTCTGGTTGATCTTCTAGGCTTAGTAACTAGTGTGCTGGATTCTGCTTGTGGACTTGCTACCTCCTGATTGTTATGAGTACTCCCCTTTGTATCAAAGTCAGTAATATCTTCTAACTCTACATACTTAGAGTATTTAACCTGGGGACTTGCATTGTCAGAATCTACTGTTTGTACATAACCTTTTCATTGAATATAACATCTTTACTTTGAATTATCCTTTGATTTTGATCATCCCAAAATCAATATCTGAATTCATAACCACTAGGGGTGCAACTCGGTTCGGGTTGGTCCGGTTTGAACTCAAACCAAGACCGAACCAAAGCTATTGAACATTGGCCCAAAACTGAACCGAACCGAAATATAAACCGATCTTATTAAACCGAAAACCGAACCAATTATAAATAAGAAACCCGAAATCCGAACCGAACCAAACCGAATCATATATTCGGTTCGGTTCTAAATCAAAACCGAACAAATAATAAACCTTTTTATTATTTATTATTAAAAAGTTTAATCTGGCCTTTAGTTGAATCGGTTCATGAGCTTGAACCGTTTCATGAATTTGAATCGTTTAAAGGGTTCAACAGAAGAAGACTTAGTTTAAGGCATGAGAGAGGAGGGGTTGGCTTTATAGTAGTTGGCCAGGGAAGAAAACTTTTCTTGGCCGTAGTGGGATTCAAGGGAATGACCACGTGTAGGACTCAGGGGAACTTTTCCCTTGAGTCCCACATTGGCCAAGGAAAAGCTTCCTTCCCTGGCCGACTACTATAAATTAAGGGTTTAGAGTCTTTAGACTGCCATCATGAAAGACCTTTTTTTCACAAAAGTAACGACCACGTGTGTGGTCAAAGCTTTTATTAAATGAAAATCTTTCTCATGACTTTTTAATATATATAATATAATATATAATAATATAATTATATATATGTTTGTGTATATATATATATATATATATATATATATATATTTATATTTATATATTTGTAAGTATATATATACTTTATAATATACATGTTTACAGTGTCGGGTTTCGGTTCGGTTTAGTTAAATTAGGCTTTAACCCAAAACCGAACCGAACTAATTCGGTTTTAGTATATTTCAAACCAAAACCGAACCAAATGTTATAAAAACCAAACCAAACCGAACCGAAATCGGTTTGGGTCGATTCGGGTTTGGTTTTAACCGGACCAAGTTGCACCCCTAACACCACCATACCCAATGAAGGTGCACTTTATAGACCTAGCATCAAGCTTATTTCTAGCAGTAGAATCTATATGCACATGAGAAACACAACCAAAGACTTTCAGAAAAGAAAGATTTAACTCCTTTCCACTCCAAACCTCCTCTGGTATACATTCATCCAAAGGTACAGAAGGTCCTTAGTTAATTAGAAAGGTAGCAGTGTTAACTGCATCAGCCCAAAACATCTATCGTAACCCGACATGAATCCTCAAACATCTAGCCCTCTCATTAAGAGTTCTTTTCATACGTTCTACAACTCCATTCTACTGAGACGTTCCCTTGATGGTTTTCTCTATCCTAATTCCATTGACAGCACAGTATTCCTTGAATTCTGTAAGGTTGTACTCTCCTCTATTATTAGATCGCAAGCACTTCAGCTACAAACCTGGTTCATTTTCTACCAAGGATTTCCATTTCTTGAAAGCATCAAAAGCATTAGATTTATTTTTCAAAAAATAAACCCATACCTTCTTTGTCGATTCATCAATGAAGATAATATAATAAGATGAGCTACCAAGGGATGAAACTGGAGCAGGCATAAATCAGTGTGAACCAGCTCTAACTTTTCTATTTTCAATGTTCTACCACTCTTTGACAATTCTACTTTTTTCTGTTTACCATAAATAAAGTCTTCACAGAGACCGATATCGACTAATTTAAGTCCCAGCAGTTTTCCTTTTGAATAGAGTACCTTCATTCTTTTCTCGTTCATGTGGCCAAGTCTGCAATGCCACAGATCTGAATCTGCTTCTTTGTTTGCAACTGCAACAGTATCTTGGATACTGGTAGTCATATAGAGTGTGCCCGTCTTTCCCCCACGAGCCACTACCATGGCACCTTTGGTGATTTTCCACAATCCACCCATGAAGGATACTGCATACCCTTCAACATCAAGTTGCCCAACAGAAATTAGATTTCTTTTCAAACACGGAATGTGTCTCACATTCTGTAGTAGCCATACACCTCCGCTAGGGGTTTTGATCCGAACATCTCCCTTTCCCACAACACTCAAAGGTTCATCATCAGCCAAGTAAACCTTTCTGAAATCACCACTAACATAGTTTTCCATGATTTCCTAATGTGGGCAAGAATGAAATGATGCTCCTAAATCCGATACCCATGATTCAAAAAGACTGTCCACACTGACAATAAAAGCATCACTGATCTCTTCGGTAACATTCACAAATTGCTTGTCTTCACTTTTGCAATCTTCTTCTTGGGTGCCCGACACTCATGTTTGAAATGTACTTGTTTTCCACAGTTCCAACACCCTGATGAACTCCTGGATTTTGACTTGCTTCTGTGTTTGGAACTTGATCTAGCATGACCATTTTTTTTAGATGTCATCCTGCCTCTGGTCTTTGTGTTCAAAGCTGATCCTAATGTTTGACTCAGTTCTCTTCTGCGAACATCCTCACTTAGAATTAGATCTCGCACATCATTAAAACTTAATTTCGTTTTTCCTGTAGAATTGCTCATTGTTGTCACAGTGCCATTCCAGCTTTCTGGCAGAGATGAAAGGAGAATCAAAGCCCTGATTCCATCTTGAAATCAATATCCACATAACTTAACTGAGTTGTGATAGTGTTGAACTTGTTTAAATGTTCTGTAACAAAGGCACCTTATTCCATTCTTAGATTGAATAGATGTCGCATCAGATATACCTTATTACAGGCAGATGGTTTCTCATACATATCTGATAGAGTTTTCATGAGAGATGTTGTATTTGTCTCTTTTCGCAATGTTGAAGGCAACTTTGCGAGTTAGCGATAGACAAATAACCCCTAGGGCTTTTCTGTCCAGAATCGCCCAATCTGTATCACTCATCTATTTCGGTTTCTTTCCTGTGAGAGGTAGATACAAATCATTTCAATACAAGTAGGGGTGCGCGGCGGGCCGGCCCGGCACGGCCCGGCACGCCTCAGGCGTGCTCGGGCGGGCCGCGGGCCTGGCGGGCCGCGGCACGCCAGGCCCATTTGCCCCAAACCCAAGCCCGGCACGGCACGCCCCAGCAGGCGTGCCGTGCCGGGCCTAGCCCGCCGGGCCGGCGGGCCAATTAATTTTTTTTATTTTTAAAAATCCCAAAAAATCCCAAAAAATTTCTGTAAAATACTTTTATTATTCACAAAATTGTTTTACACATATTGAGATAAATTTTGCTCAAAAAAATATAAATTCATTAATTAGCATAAGTACACTTACAACTTTGCAAAAATTACATAATTACTTGAACAAATAATACTGCATCACTATAGTATAAGCACATCCCAACTAGGTTGGCACCCACTCATCTATCTATCATTTGCAGTTTAAAAGAAACAAAAAAAAGAGAAAGTACAATTCCTATACTTTGATTACAAAAATTATAACAAAACTTAGACTACTCTAGTTGACTAAAATCAATATTCAAATCATCAAAGTCTCCAGCAAGTTGATCATCTTCATATTCTTGTTCTCTCAGTTCTGCCCTTAACCAATCTGTAAGACTAACACATGCTTGCACCATCTCCGGCGTTAATCTGCTCCTGTAATCATCCACGGTTCGTCCACCTGCACTAAAAGCTGATTCCGATGCAACTGTGGACACCGGAACCGTTAGTAGATCACGTGCCATGGCGGAAAGCACAGGATAATTAACCTGATTTTGCTTCCACCATGTCAAAATGTTAAAAGCATTATGCTCTTCTATAGTATTAAAACTCATTGGGGGGCTTTCTAAAAAAATCATTAATTCAGATGATCCCCCACTACTAGAAGCTGGTTGTTTTCCCTTTCTTCTCCCACTTAAAAAATTCCAAGCGGAATTATTTGGTAGTGTTTGTTGGGTTCGTGTATGACTTTGTATGCTACTACTAGTATCGTATTCACAAAAAAGTCTTTCTAATAGATTTCTTATTTTACGTATATCTATTTGAAAAGTAGAATTCATATTTTCATTTATTCCATCTATTAAGTCTTCAACTCCTAATTTAATCCTAGGGTCCATTGTAGTAGCTAAACAATATAAATTAGGCATCTCTTGCCAATATTTTAAAAATTTAATTTCCATTGCAGGGATAATTTCCTTAGCAATGGGTACATCTCTATATTGTTTAAAACAAATACTTATTTGATATAAACAAGTTATAATACTTGAAGATGTTGGGTAATAAACTACTGATAAATATCTTGTTGCATCATAAAAAACTTTTAAAAAATCTCTTAAAATTTCGGCTATTTGCCAATCAAGATCCTCTAAGTCACTTTCAGGCATTTTACTTTTATAAAATATTGTAATTTCTTGTTTTAATCCTAATGCAGCTTCTAGCATTATATATGTTGAATTCCACCTATGTTCAACATCTAGGGTAATTTTTTTATATTGTTTTCCTAAAGTTTCACAATAATATTTAAATTCTCTAGCGGTTGTGCTAGATTGTTTTATAAATCTTACTGCATCTCTAATATTTATTAAATGATGTTGAACAATTTTTAATCCATCTTGCACAACTAAATTAAGAATATGACAAGCACACCTAACATGAAATAAACTTCCATCTATATTTAAGTTTAATTGTTGTCTTAATATTCCTATTGCAACATTATTAGCACTTGCATTATCAAGTGCTAGAGCCATTATTTTATTGTGTATTTTATAATTTCTTAGATTTCTACTTATAGCATTTGATATATTTATTCCAGTATGGCTAGCATCTAGTGGTTCAAAAGTTATTATTCTTTTTTCCATATTCCAATTTTCATCAATATAATGTGCGGTTATAGCTAAATAGCTTATTTGTTGTCTACTTGTCCAAATATCTGAAGTTAAAGCTATTTTAAAAGTACTGTTTGACAAAGTTTCTATTAATGCAGTTTTCATTTTTCCATATAATTTTATGGCATCCTTTCTTAAAGTGTGGCGTGAAAAAGGTTTAAATTGTGGTGCTAAATATTTAGTTAGTAAACGGTGAAATCTTTTAGAATCTATTAATCTAAAGAGTAATTCTTCTTGAATTACCCACTTTACTATTTCAAGCCTAGTTTCTTCTTGATTAAAAATAAAATTACTTATAGCAACACTACTAGTAGAAATTTGGGTTTGCCTAGGGTCAATTTGGCCATGTTTTGGAAGGCATTTCTGCAAATGCCGGTTCAAGTGGCCTGTACCACCTTTGCCTTTACAACTAAACTGTTTTTTGCAATGGTTACACACTGCCTTCTCTTCACTCCCTACACTTTCAATTGTAAAATTAAGCCAAACACTAGAGGTTCTACTCCTCTTAGTGCTCCTAGGTGGTAGGGAAGACGATCCCATATCCTGTGAAGGGAATTCTGTTTCAAGACCTTGGATGGGAGGGTCATTATATTGGGGTTGGGTTATATCATCAGAAAATACTGGGTCAGAAAGGGGTCTAAGATATTCCCTTTCTTCAGTGTCAAAAAACATAGGATACCTAGGGTCCATTATCAAATTTTTTGAAAAAAAAAATTCTTAATAAATAATATTATAATAACTATTTGGTGATATTAATTTATAAGAAAGGTAGAAGGAGAGACTTACTTATAATAATAATATTTATACTAATTTTAAAATCAGAAAATTAAATAGAAGAATACCTCTTTAGAATGAATCTTGAACTTTGCAATTGAAGCCTTCAACCTCCAGAGTCCAATTTCCCACTTTTGATGCTTGAACAATTAGAAGAGATTGAGTATCACCAATTTCCAATTACAACAATTAGAGCAAAGAACTATTTGATAATCAATTAGAAGAGAGTAGGAGATTGTAGAAGTGGTGTGGTTTGGAGTGGGAAAGGGAGTGGCTATTTATAGAAATTAAAAGTGGCTTTTTACTACCTCTACCCTTCAATATGACTGTTATTTTGCAGTTGGAAGGGTAGAAAAGGTCTTTTTATCATCAATTACAACTATATCCCCCCAATATAGTTGTTATATGGCTGTTGGGGGGGTAAAATAGGCATAAAATGGCTAAAAGCCACTTGTATGGAGGGAAAAGAGAGCTAGCCAACGGCTAGCTCTCTGGCGGGCCAGGCGGGCCGCCGGGCGGGCCGGCCCGCGTGCCCAACGGCAGGCACGCGTGCCTGCCGTTGGGGCATGCCAAGCGGGCCGGCCCGCCGTGCCCCAACGGCAGGCACGCGTGCCTGCCGTTGGGCGCGTGCCCAGCGGGCTCGCGCGCGGGCCGGCGCGCGGGCCAGCCCGCTTGGGCCCGCGCGCGCCCGCGCCGAGCGCGGGCCCGGGCTGGCACGCGGGCCCGCGTGCCGCGTGCCCTGGCGGGCCGTGCCCCCAGGGCCCTAGGCCCGGCACTGCACGCCCCAGTGGGCGTGCCGTGCCGGGCCAGGCCCGTGGCGTGCCCGGGCCAGCCCAGGCACGCCACAGGCGAGCCCAGCACGGCCCGTTGCTCATGCCTAAATACAAGTAATCTTCAATCTGCATCTTCTAGAACCCGAAGTCTATACCATCAAACTTCTCGATCTTGATCTTTCCATCTTCTACCGCCATTGCTCCCACTCAAACCAAAGCTGTGATACCGGTTGTTAGGAATCCAACCTGATTCCTAAAGATCGTGAGAAGCAAAGAAAAAGACAGAAAGAATCAAACAAGAAGAAGACACAAAGATTTTACGTGGTTCATCCCATAATAGGGCTATGTCCACGGCCGCTGATTCTGTTTCACTACTATATTTTCTGATAGTATAAGCTTACAAGGATAAAACAACATAAGGGAAATATAACCCTAATACAATGGAAATGCCTGAAATACCCTCTTGCGACGGCTGTGGCTGGGTGTCCAGTATGACCAGGCTCCACACAACTCAACATCCTGGTGTGAGACATGGGGAAAAAAATCAATTCAATGAATTTCCTTTATCATCACACGGGCTCAAATAAAAATCATGGAGTCGCCACCATTCAATTTTTAAGATGTGAATGGACACCAAAACAATCAAATAAAATAAATATTAAAAAAAGAAAATTAGAGTAAAAATAACTCTAATGAAAAATAAACCAGAGATGGGTAAGGAGATTAGGTTATGAATAGGGGAAGGTGTTAGGCACCCCTGTTCATTCACACAAAGTGGTTGCCAAGTATTGTTCATATTTTAAAAAGGCTTGCTAATAAAAATCAAATCAAAAATAAAAGAAAAAGCATAAAAATGTATGGTTTTTTCCATATCAATGATCCAATTAATTCTGGATCCTTCTTATGAATATACTATTCCTTGGGCTTCATGATTGACTAAAATCAGGATAAAGAAAACAAATCCAAAGTAAAAACTTCAAAAATATAGCTCTAAGTCAAATCCTTGAAATCTAAGAATTACATAATAATAAAAAATTTTTTTTACAAAATATTGAAAAATTAAACCTAAACAATCTAGGGTACAAATCTAGCCCAGATATCTCATTAATTAAGACATCTAAGCCAAATACACCCACGTTAATGAAAAAACTCAAAAGAGGAGAGTTTAGACCATAGGGTCTTCTCTCAAAATTGAAAATAAGTCAAAAATCACTTTGTAAAGTTGAAGAACAAATCAAAACCATCTAGGGTGCAGATCTAGTCCAGGTTTCTCATTAATTAAGAGATTTGAACCAAATTTACCTATATTGATGAAAAATATCCAAAATGGAGAGTTTAGACCATAGGATCTTCTCTCAAAAATAAAAAATAACTCAAAAATCACCTCATAAAACCCTGGAGGTTATTTTAAGGCTTTTGATCCCAGATCTACCATATTGACAATAGAAGACCCAAGATCTTAACCTAAATGATTAAAAACATCAAAAAACATAAAAAGGGAGAAAACAATGTGAAAAATCAAAATCTAGGAGGAAAATGAGATCTAATGCTATGAACAGCATAGATCTATAGTATTCCTCCATATTACATTAATAAATCATCACACAATCTAAACAAGACATTAAAACTACACAGTTCTAAGATCACAGCATATGGGGGTCTACCCTACGGTTCTATTCCTGTCATCTTTTCCCCTAGAACTCTCTTCACGTTTTACGGCTAGAGAAGATACTCGAGGTACTTGGATTTAGGTTTGAGGTTACATTCAGACACATGCCTTATACTACAGAAAGGGAGAAAATTAGAATAATCCTTAAAATTAAATCTAGAAAATAAAAGGGGAGAAAAGCTTACCTGGACTTGAGAAAGCAAAGAGACAAGGGTTCTCTTCTTCACTTGGAGCTCTTCCAATTCTCAGAACAATTCTTAAACACAATTCTCTCTCTTAATTCTCAGCTCTAACTTTCAGCCACAATTTCTAGCCATTTTCTTGAGGAGAAGCCTCCTATTTATAAGCAAGAGTAGGGGCAAGGGTGGTCCTAAGAGGTTCTAGAATGTTCCAATTCAGTTTTAAAAACATGAATTAGAGCAAAAACGGCCGAATGAAACCCTAGAGAGAAGAACAAAATAGTAACAAGGCTCAAAAATCGAGATTTTACGAAAACGCCCAAAATACGCATGTCCGCATACCAAATACGGACAAAATAGATTTGACTAATTTTTCATCTTTTTTGACCTGTTTCAAATCTCAATTAAATATTTTCTCCTCTTGTAGTGCAATACTTATTTACATGTAATATCATTTAAGTAAATGTCCTCGTATTTTTTAATCTCCATTTACTTAAGATATTACATATAAATAAGCAAACACCCCCCCCCCCCCCCAAAATTTGAATCCATTAAAAATAGTTCCAAACCCAAATTCCAAGTGAATAAAAAGTCAACTTTCCAGTTCAAGGCTAAATTCCGGTTTTTCAGGTTCGGTAAAAAGATTCAACATGTCAATACCAAGGTATTTGTCAAGATTTAAAGGCTCAAAAATTCATTTATGCAATAACATTGCTAAAAACCTGATTACCGGGAAAAATTATCTTAAAATCTTGCCTTAAAAAATATTTCATTTTTGGGCTCAAAAGTCAACAAAATTCAACTGGAAAAAGTTTGACTTTGAACAAAAAATTGAATTTGGGCCTTTTCCCTTGTGGCTTTGGATTCAAATGGGTTAAGGATCCCGAACCCAATGCTAAGAATTGAAAATTCCAATAAGATATTTCTCTCCTTCAAGATTTATCAAAAATTGTGCAATTTTGGGGTGTCTACACCTGGATCTCAAGGCTTTATCATAAGTGACCAACAATCAAACTTGCTTTGCATCTTTTGATTTGATCTATATTGCTGAGTTGGTACTTTGTTTGCTATCTTTCAAACCGAGTCATACCTATTACAGTCAAACCCCGACAAGACTGCATCTACGTAATTTATTACATATGCATAGACCAAATATGGTGTTTCTTTCAGAAATGCTAATGAATGATATGAAATCTGCAAGGATGATAAGCAAGATGGGGTTACTGCCCAAGACAGAACAGAAGGGTTTTGGGTCTGGGACCAATCCTGCCAGATTGAAATTGTAGAAGTGTTGCCATGGTGTATCCACATGAACATGAGTATAAAAGTTAGCGAAAACTTGGAGGTGTCCTTTGCTCATGCCAGTTCACTGATCCAAGTCCAAGAAAAGCAGTGGAATGAACTTTGACGCATTACGAATAGATTGTATCATCCTTGGTGCATTTTGGGAGATTTTAATGTTGTCATGTATAGCCATGAAAAGAGTGGAGGCTCTCACCTACTGGTACGTAAGGTTGAGTTATTCCAAAATTTTATTAATGACTGTGAATTTATTGAGATACCTTGTAAAGGTATGAGATTCACATGGAACAATAGTAGGGAGGGGAATGGAAAAATTCGTGAAAAAATTGATAGTCTTATGCTGTGTCAACTGGCATAACATGTTCCCCCATGCCATGCTTTGGCAAGACCCAATTGTTGGGTCTGATCATGCCCCTTTATGTTTGACTTTAAAATGTAAGAACTTTAAAAGGCATAAAGTGTTTAGATTCAAGAAGTTCTGGGTGAAGGAGCCAAATTGTGCTAACATTATTGCTGATAGTTGGGGGACTAGTAGAGGGAGTTTGACGGGGAAGATGAGACATTTGAAGGCTACTCTCTGTGAATTGAATAAGGAGGTGGTTGGGGATATTAACAAGAGGGTTTCTGAAAAGCATGACAAGATGAAAAATTGCTAGAAAGCTCGAGTCTTCGAATAATCAGAGACTTGTTGTTGCGCAACAACAAACTAGAATGGACTATATTGCCGCTCTCAAAGCGCAAGAAACAATTTGGTATTAGAAATCCAGAGTCAAGTGGCTTAAATATGGAGATATGAACACCGAATTCTTCCACACCTCCACCATACATAGAGGTAATATCAATAGAATTGTTTCTATGAAAGATGATAACAATGAAGACATTAATGATCCTAAGGTAATTGAAGAGATTATTATTGATTATTTTACTGATGTTTACACTGCTAATAATTGTCACAAGTATTTCTCTTCATTAGATCAAATTTTCCCTTCTGTCTCTGAGCTTGAAAATAACCAGCTTCTAAGGCCTATCACTGATAAGGAAATATGGGGTACTATTAAAAAAATGGGTCCTCTCAAAAGCTCTGGCCCTTATGGGTTTCAAGGGGTTTTTTACTGTAATTGTTGGGATATTGTGAAACATGATTTGAGCAAAATGGTTAAAGACTTTTTTCAGTTTGGTTGGATTGACCAAAAAATTAATTATACTTTCATTGCTTTGATTCCCAAAATTGAGAACCCTAGGGAACTCTCTGAGTATAGGCCTATTAGTCTTTGCAACTTTAGTTACAAAATCATATCTAGAATATTAGTTGATAGACTTAGGCTTCTTATGCCCAAATTAACATACCCTCACCAAAGTGCTTTTGTCCCGGGTAGAAACATCCATGAGAATATAATTACAGCCAAAGAGTTATACCACTGCATCAAAAGGAAAAAAAAAGAAGTCTAAGCAAGGCTTGTTTGCTGCTAAACTTGACCTTGCTAAGGCTTATGACATATTAGACTAGGGTTTAATTGAGAAAACTTTGCATGTGTTTGGTTTTAATCAGAAATTTATTGAACTTGTCATGCATTGCATATCTTTTGTTAGTTATAGTGTGTTGGTCAATGGCAGACCTTGTGGAATGATTTCTCCCTCGAGAGGCATTAGGCAAGGAGACCCTCTGTCTCCTTACATTCTTATATTGACTTAGCAATTATTATCTTATGCCTTAGTGAAGTCTGAATAGGAGCATTACATTCATGGTATCAAGGCCTGTAGAATTGGGGAACCTATAAGTCATCTGATGTACGCAGATGACTTGATTATTTTTGGTAGAGCCTCTGTTAGAAATGCTAAAAACTTTAATTTGGTTCTAGATAAGTTTTGTGAGATGGTTGGGCATAAAATCAATAGAGAAAAGTTTGAGATATTCTTGAGTCCTTGTGTTAAGGGTGGAAGAAAGGAAATCTTACCAGGGCTTTTGGTATTAAACCCACCAAAATACCAAGCAAGTATTTGGGCATCCCCACCTTTCGCAATGCTCCAAAAGTTAAGAACTTTCAAAATCTGATTGAGAGAATCAACAAAAATCTAAGAAGTTGGAAAGCAAAGCTTTTGACTCAAGCTGGTAGATTAACTCTGATAAACTCCACCTTATGAGCACCTCTCAATTCTTCATGGGTTGCATGAAAATTCCTTACACTGTCACTAAAAAAATTGATAAGGAAGCCCGCAGGTTCTTTTGGTTTCACCCGGACAAAGAGAGACCCATACATACCCTTAGTTGGGACAAGCTTTGTCTTCCCAGGAGGTTAGGTGGGTTAAATATCAGAAATAGCAGAAAATTCAATCTTGCCATGTTGGGTAAAGTGGCTTCGAGCCTGGCTGTGGGGGAAAGGAAGATGTGGTCAAATTGGTTGAAACAGAAGTACTTCCCAGATGTGAGTTTCATCCAAGCCTAGTGCAAAAGGAGCTCCTCTTGGGTTTGGAAGAAGCGATGTAATGCAAGGGAGGTGATTGAGCTTGGTAGGAAATGGTGTCTTGCAACTGGCAATGACATTGAAAGCAGTGATAAAGTTTGGAAATCTCAACTGGAAAATATGGAGGACAACAATGGGCATAAAGAGTACTACACCAAGGTAGCTAATTTGATCGACTAGAATGAAAAAGTGTGGAATGCAGAAATAGTAAAGAGCATTTGGCCATGTCAGGTGGCTAAACAGATTTGTGGAATCCCAATAAGCAGATATGCTATCAATGATAAGATGATCTGGAGTGTACCATCATCAGGTATGTACATTTTCTCCTCTGCTCAGATTATTAACCATAGTAGAGGAAAACTTAACTGAGGAGAAAAAATGGCTGGGCCTATGGAAAATTCCATGCCCACAGAAAGTTAAATTTTTTCTATGGAAAATTTTGCAAGGAGGTAATACAACAAATGATCTGCTCCACAACGGGATTGGTGCCCTGATAGAAATGTGTACTTTTTGTGATCAATCCCATGAAACTAACCTCCATCTATTTCTTAGGTGTGAATTCATCAGGGCCTTGTGGTTTGGTTGTATGGGGGGTGGGGTGGGGGCAAACTCTCTCCCATGGACAACCAAGTAATGTCTTGCAAAGAATGGGTGTTCGAACAACATGTGGAGGATGGGAGGAGAAGATCAAAAGAGCAAGGAAAAGATGTTGGCAGCCTGGGCCAACATCTGTTGGATAATCTGGAATGCTAGAAATAAAGCCATATTTGAGAATTGTAAACCAGATTTAAACTTATGTAGGTTTAAATTTGTGTCTATGCAGGCTGATACTGATACCATCATGAGGAAGGAAGTGGATTACAAGCAGCGAAACAGAGAGGAGATCTTCATCAGCTGGGAAAAACCAAGAGGAATTGTGCACACGTGGGGGCGCACGATGCCGATGCCCGGCTTTCCGTGGGTTTTTCGTTGTTTTTGGGGAGTCGCCACTGTTCATTGTTGAGGGTGTGAACAATCACCCAAATTTTGATTTAAATTGATGTAAGTGCATGGTTTACCCAGAGACTTTGGATAAGTGGTTCGATTGTAACCCAGGGAAGTCCGTGGACACCTTGAGTTACCCCGCTAGATAGCGGGTTCCCATGAGTTGAAATTTGGGTGAGTTGACTCAACTAATTTGTATGCAGGCTTTTCCTAAAATTAGGCTTGTTTAGGCCCCGCGACAACAATACAAAAGTCTAGGTTATTAACTTGAGGTCAAAACAATGGACCTTTGTCCTTTTTTTTTATTTTTTATTTTTTATTTCTTTTTCTTTTGGGTGGGCTCAACAGAAAGCCCATGAGGTTTTTTTTTCTTTTTTTCTTTTTTTGTCTTTTATATGCTATTCAGGGGCAAAATGGTCATTTTCATATGCTATTCTTCAAAAAACCATCAATTAACAGTGTAGAGCCCATAAAGTAAGAAACAGAATATTAGAAAGTCCCCATTAAGTTCTAGTTTAATCGGGCCCATCAAAAGACCCGATTTTCTTCCAAGAGTCAAATGATCATTTTACAGGTGAATTTCCTAGAAATTAATGATTCCAACTGTAGAGCACTCAATAATAGGAACAATATAAAAAAAATTGCATTCAAAAAGCATTTAACTCAATAATAGGAACAATATGAAAGATTGCATTCAAAAGGCATTTAAAGAGAGAGGGTTTTGAAATGAAACCTTAAAAAGAAATGAAAGTGAAATTCAGTTGTACACTAAACTTTTGAAAATATCTAAAACATAATAAGGCTTTTCCTATTTACAAAACTTCACCCCCAAACTTCAATGACCCATTCCTTTAAGCATGTGTTAGTGGGTTCTTCATAGATGATTAGAAAATACTTAAAATATATGGAAGTTAATCCTCATGAGGTTCTAGTAACCATACCATCTGAACAAGGAGAATTTTTTGTTTGAGAGATGAAAGGATCACCTCATCTTGTTCAACCGAACATGAAATTCAAACCATTCATTCGGCTGGTTATAGGTTACAAATCAAACTTAGAATTCAAACCACTCAATCAAACTTGAAATTTCACTTTCTATGCAATGAAGAATAATATGCTAACACACTGTAAAACGTATTGAATCATGGTTGCAGGTTACTATAATCCTTCATTGTTGGATTCGGTTATGGCAACCAAACCCGACAGTTTTAACAATTCTTGCTTGTTTTGTTTTTCTTTTCTTTGTGAATATATGAGTCTATTCTTGGGATCAGATTACAAAGGCTATACTAAAGTAAGCTCTCACAGTAACACATAAATTAAATTTCAGAAAGAACAAAGAGATTGTTTCTTAAATTCTCTCCATGTTCAAGCCCAACATTCTGGGTACACGCATGCCTTTTTTGTTTCATGAACCCGTAAAAAACGAAACCAGATCAATAGAAAAGAACTCAGTTACAGTATTTGCAAAAGGAATTCAGAATGTCATTTGATTGTGAGTGACGAAATCTAAATCATCCTCTTTCACATTTGTGAGTCTCGACAAAACATTCCATTTCACGACAAAGTTTTTAGTCTACTTGTGCAGAAGAAATGGATGAATCGGTACCTGACCTGTCTTGAAAAATGGATCTTCCGAGAGTTGCCGCTTCCCTTCTCTTTCTCCTCTAATGGTCATTCAAGTTCTCTTTCTCTCCATTTTTTTTCTTTTTTTTTTTTTATCTTTCTTCCCTGTTTTTATCCCCCGGTAAATCGTCCCTTTCTCCTTCTTTTTTTTTTTTCTGTAACTTGTCCTCTCTTTTTAACTCGTCCCCCTCTGTAACTCGTCTCCCTTCTCTTTTAATAGAGAAGGGAGAAGGTGATGAGGGAGGGGAGGCAGGCCCACGTGGGCCACCTCCCCTCCCACCGCCACCTCCCCTCCCACCAATTACATTAGATAGGGAGGGGCGAACCGATGAGGGAGGGGAGGCAGGCCCACGTGGGCCACCTCCCCTCCCACCAATTACATTAGATAGGGAGGGGCGAACCGCCCCTCCCTCATTATCTAACAATTTTTTTTTTGGTTTGTTTCTTTTTTTTATTTTAAAAAAGGTATTCTCCCTTCAAAGAAGGGAGAAGGAAATGGGGAGGGGAGGTAGGCCCACGTGGGCCACCTCCCTTCCCACCAATCATGTTAGATAAGGAGGGGCGGTTTGCCCCTCCTTTATCTAAATTATTATTTTTCTTTTTTTTTTATTTTCTTTTCCTTCTTTTTTTTTCTTTTTTTACTTAAAATTTTATTTTTGCACATTGCTGCGCAATGACCAGCTTGAGACACATAGGTTTGCCACATGGCAAACCAAATCTTATAAATTTACGAAAACGCCCTTCAAACTGTTTTGGCCATAACTTCATTGTTCGAACTCCGATTCACGCAAATTTAATTGTGTTGGAATCGTATCGAAGCGTACTTTTCAACGGTGCAAGAGTTACTAGCCAAATCAGCTTCTAACAAAATGACAAATTTTTAGCTCTTTGTTTTAGCTTGCTTAGGGTTTTGCTGTGTTTAGCACTTTTGGTTCGAAAAAACTTGTGTGCTTACAGGAATATGGAGGAAATTGAATTTTGATGGCAGTGGCTGGGGGCTACCCAGGAGTTGCAGGGATAGGTGCTGCTATTTGAGACTCTGATGCAAGGTTTCTAGGAGTAGTGGCACAAAATATTGGGATTGAGAATGGGATCTTTGCGGAAGCTCGGGCATTGGTTGAAGGCATCAAGCTTGCACTTGCACTGAACATCTCCAATGTCATCATAGAGAGCGACTCCAATGTGCTAGTAAATTGCATGAGAACAGGAAGTTCAGCTCCATGAAAGATAGCTCACGGAGGCTAAGCATCTATGTGGGTTGTTTGTTAATGTGAAGATTGTTCATACTTACAGACAAGCTAACTCCGTTGCCGACAGACTTGCAAACTTTGCTGTGGACTGCTACTCTTGCTTCTGGATCGCTAATTTCCCGAATGAAATCAAGAAACGTGTAATGGACGACCTTGTTGGTAGAACCTTTTCTAGATGTGTACATTAAGCTGTTGTGACTATTCTATTTAATAAAATTGATGTTTGATTATCAAAAAAAAAAAAAAAGGAGTCATACCTATTACATCAGTAGCGTCTCTTTATACCCCATAAATGTCTTCTCCCACTTCTAAAAAGTTTTCTTCACTCCAACCTAGTTCTCCAAGTGAAAATCATCAAATAAGCATGACTAAGCACCTTACCACCTATCCATGGTATAGATCTCTCCCACTTGTAGATGGAATGGAGCTCACCTAGAATAAGAACTCAAAGTCATTTTCCTCTTACTTCCTCTATCTCTCACTCTAAAAAGCTATTCATAGTGCAGAGGATGGGCAATCAAGGAGACTACTTATTAATACATTAATTTTATGTTGAGCATATTGAAGCCTTTTAAGCTTCTAAACTAAAACCTTTTGAATTATGTTATTAACCTTTAATTGTAGTTACAATTATAGACCTAATAAACCTTTTTATTTTTCTTTATTAAACTTAATTATAAAAAGTAGAAAGATAGTAGTTACTGAATTTTCTTTCATAATTAAAATTTAATTATGAGTTAGAGAAAAAAAAAATGAGGATGGGTGTGTAACTCAAGAGTGTGGGAGATGAATAGTTAGAAAAATTTTCATTGTCACATTCATATTTGAGATCACTTAGAATTGAATGGCAATTATTGACATGATGGAAAAACTTTATATTTTTAATTTATGTATCCCAATATGTCAAAATTACTTTCTTAACCTTAAAAATTGAGAATTTCTAACATATTATATAGTATATATAATAGATTAATGTTCTTCTCAATGGTACTTATGTAATTGAAACTAAAATGCTAGGGAAAAAGAAGATAACGACCAAAAAGGCTGTTTTTGCTTTTAGGAGTAGTAGAATTACGTTTTTTTGGGGGTCAAAAGTAGAATTACTTTTGTTTTACCTTTTTTGACTTTTATAATTTATTTACACTTTTTTTATTGATTTTCTAATTTTTAATTAGATTTCATTGATTTATTAATATTTTATCTAGATTTTTTTAATTTTTTATTAACTTATTGTCTAACTTTTTTTTTTGTTGGTCTTTTGCAATTTTTGCTTTAGTTTGCCATATGGCAAATCCATTTATTACTTGGCAAATAAAATTGCAATCATTTACAAAAATGGTATTGGGACTCTTTTGAACCATGTATTTACTGTTTGGACTTCACTTCACGCATAATTAGTGACATTATAATTGTCTCGGAGTTTGATTTCTCGATTTCTAATGATATTAAAATTTATAATCAAATGAGCTCCTACAAAAATTTAACTTTTTATCACTTGAGCCTGCCTTACTCAAATCAAACAATTCAAAATGTCTCAGCGTGAGAAGGCAACCCACGCATTAACTTTGCGACCGTCCTAAGTGGCACCCGTAGCCTGAGGTTTTGTTTCTGCCCGTTGGAGCACTGGAAGTTTAGAACTGCAGAAGGGACTGGACCCGATAGCCCTAGCCATTCATAACGTACATTTTGAAAGTGCTTCTGGCCTTTGGTAGGGTTCTACAGAACGAATCAGGCCTCTGCTTCTGCAAAACAAATTTTCAGGTTGAAGCAAGAGACTCCTTCATGCCGGTTGAACAACGGTCAAAAACGATAGAAACGCGAGAACAGAGGACGTTTTAATCTGAATTTTCGCTCTGATAAGCCTCACAGTTTTTATTTATTTAATTTTCATCCCATGAAAATCGAACTGCAGAAAGTGGTGATTGAGATCATTTCCTGATTTCGTTTCTCGTACCTGCCACGTGGTCGATTAAACTTTAAGCCGTCGCAATGCGCGAGAAGATTCTACAATGTATTCCGGATTAGGGCTTATTCTGAGATTAGGCAGGTCGGTTTCGACTCTGTCGAGTCGCAGATTTACTGGTGGAGACGATGCTTTGTCTTCTTTAGTGCGAGTTTGGATCTCTCATGGCGGAGATTTTGGAAAAAGGAGCGAAATTTTGTGGAATGGCTTGGTTGCAGGACGTAGGAGCTTCTGTGGATATGCAATGGAGCAGTTTTCGGATGACGAGTACGAGTGCGATTTCGAGAATCAAAAGGTTTATATTATATCACTGCCATACTCCAGTTTTCGAATTTAGATGATGTTACTGTTAGTGGAAGAGTCAAATTTGCTTGCTGAGTTGTTGGATTGTTCATGAAGAGAGTTTTTGTTGTTTTGGTTTGACTAGAGCGACTCTTTAGTACTACTCTTTGATTGTATGTAAATGCTTGGTAGGGCAGCTGTGATGACGGATGCCTTTAACCTTGTTAAATTTGTTCCTGTGAATTTGCGGTTCAAGTTACAAATTTTCCACAATTTAGTGTTTGCAATAAGCAAGGGTGTGCAAATAGGGAAAACTATCAGTATTGGATTTTAATTTGTGACTTTCTGTTATGAGAATCTTACCCAGTTTCTCTTGAATTATTGGATATCAATAGCGAACCAACTTATGATTTATACAATTGTTTTGATTTGTAAAACGGTATTTTTTTCATTGGTTAATGAACTTGAAATGTATTCTGAAAGCCATCAGCTTGGTCTTTTGTTATATGATTTTTCTTAACCCTTTACTTTTGTTTGCAAAATATATTAGAAGGTAGCTATGTCAAAAAATAAATGAAAAGTAAAATAGTTTAAGGGAATGTCAAAGGTGGAGTTCATAGGTCTAAACTGAAGTTTACATGGTAGGCATCTTCCTCAGTGGCCAACATTGATGAGTGGAGATGGAAACTTAGCTTGCTTTTACGCAACGAACAAGACCAGGAGATTGTTTCCAGGGATAAAAGAGACAGGAGAGATTATGAGCAGATATCTAACCTTACGAAAAGGATGGGGCTTTACAGGTAGAGGAAGAACCACATGCATTGTTTTTCCTGTATGCCCTGAAGATCAGTTGTGACAATATGGTTGTCCTGATATAATCTTTCTGACAAATGTAGTGAAATATATGGAAAAGTGGTGGTTGCAAGCAAGGTTCCTCTTCCCAATTACAGACCGGATTTGGATGACAAGCGACCGCAAAGAGAGGTAACAACTTTTGGGCGTTAAGGAAAAAAAAGTATGTGCTTAATGTAGAACTCCCGCTGCTGTTTATGAAACAATACATTGGTGCTCATGTGAACAGGTGGTTATTCCTCTTAGCTTGCAAAGGAGAGTTGAAGGTCTGCTTCAGGAACACCTTGACAGAATGCAGATAAGCTCTGGAAAGGTAGACAACAGTTTAGTTGATGGTAATCCCATTCATCAGGTTGAACATGTTAACCAGGATGAGACTCCAGATTATTTGCTGGATGGGTCCGTGATGGAAAAGGTTCTCCAGAAGAGGAGCTCACGCATGCGTAATTTGCAGAGAGCTTGGCAGGTTAGATCAAATCTAATTTTTCTCTCTTTTTTTTTTTTCTTTTTTGGTTGCTGTGAAAGTTTTATCTGTTTTTGTTGGCTCCTTCCATGCACAAATGATTTGGAAATATTGTCAGCTGAGAGTTATGCATTTCTTTGCTCTTCTGAATAATTGGCTGTCTGATTCCTGATTATTCCCTCAAAAACTAGGCTCCAGTTTGGAAATAGGAAACAACATCCATTCAAAATTTTATTTTATTTTAAATAAAGATATTTTCTTTCTTCTCCTTCTTGAAGCATATGCTGAATTTCAGCATTCTTGCTAATAAGAAGAAAATTGCTCTTGCAGGCAGGACCATGCATTTTGACGGTATGATAATAGCATGTCATAATTTGATATATATTGTCAACTGAAATTTGCAGCATGTTTTTGAATCTTTCTGAATGGCATGGAATTTTGGAATATTTGGTCTGTGGTAGCTCTAATGGAAATCATGAAGCTATATTTATGTAGTTCTAATAAAAATTCCTTCGTTAGCTCATTGAACTTGATCATTTTATCCGACTGCTGTATAGGGTTTGTTTCTAGATTTTATATTTCCTCATTCATTAGTTTTATCTCTATAAACACTAGTTTTTCTCCTCTTAGGTTCCATCATTTAAATTCTCAATTATTTTGAATATTTTTTCTTTTCTTCTGGAGCTATTCAAAACATATTTTACCATACACCTGTGTTGTGACTTGTGAAGCATTCCTTTTATTGAAATGACACTGCAATCTTTGAAAATTCTTAATTAGTTTCTTCTGAGGACAGAAAGGTCAATTGATTCTAGTTTGTTCCAATCCCAAGGTTTACGATTACAATCTTCAGGTGAACTACCATACTTTGAGGCTATAATTTGTCTCCACATTCTATCCTGCACCTACCTTAATCTCCATAGCCATTTCTCCTGGGAAATTTGATTGACCAATGTTAACAAGGGGCCTTTGACATGACCAATGTTACTAGAGGCCTTAAGACATGAACAATGTTAGGGTGACATTGGTTATTAATTGACTAATGTTAGGTTAAAAGGACTGCTTTGTGCAGTGCCTGATACTGAGTGTGATATTGTTTTCTATTTTTGAAATATTCAGGATGGTTCTTCCTATTAGTTATTAATTTGAATAATGTTAGGTTAAAAGTGACTGCCTTGTGCAGTGCCTAATACTGAGCATGATATTGTTTTATAACTTTGAAAAGTATAAGCTTAGAAAGACAGTTTGCTATTAACTATTTGAGACTTCGAGCTCTGTAGTAATATCATTGAATCAGCTGGACGTGAGTAGGTTACACAGTTCCTTATCCTTATTTTACCTGTTTAACGATTTTCTTTTGGTGTTCTGCTCATACTAAAATGGATGCTGAGAGGACAAGATCTTTGACATCACCAGTTTATTATCAGTGCTATATTGCTATTTGTAATGATCATTTGATCTATTTTATCTTTGAACATGATATCTCTCTTAGGTATAGACTGTTTATAAAATTGGGTCAAATCATCCTTGCATATGCAATACAACTGGCGTACTGAGTTAGATGGATGATTCTCATTATTTTCCATGTCTGATACAGATTTTTCTGAAGTTAGTAAATAACAGGTTGGATATGCTTGTGATTCTGATTCAGTCTAAAGCAATTCTCTCACGATTTACAGGATTCTCCTGAAGGAATGAAGATGTTGGATTTTAGAAAATCTCTTCCAGCATACAAGGAGAGGGAGAAGCTGCTTTCTGCAATTGCAAGGAATCAGGTTTTGCTCTTGAGTTGATATCCTCCTATTGATAAATTTTCATCTGAATTTGTTGGATGCCATTTGATATTTACAATGGGTGGTTATACAGGAAACCTGGAAATCGTGTCGAATATGATTTCAATTCTTCTCAATTTGCAATTTGTCAAATATGCTCTCTTGAATGAAAACCTAGAATATTTCCTTGTGAAGAATTTTGACCATTGTGATTTAATCTTTTGGTAACGTTTTAGTGTTTCAGGATATTGCACTTTGCTGTTCCTAAGCACTTAGATGGATACCGTTGGTTTTTGAGGTGTTATTTATTTATTAAAAATGAGTAGAGATAGGAGTCTGCAAAGTTGAATGCATTAGATGAAAGATATGGATGGAAAAATGATGTGCAATATGTCGTAAGATACCTGTCTGTTTTAGTGCTCCTTAAAAACATAATAAGAATGGAATAACAGTTGGAAGGCCTTGTAACAATACTCCTCAAGTTTGTGCCTGTATATCAATTATGCCCTGCCCAGAATCTCATATAAGGGAACATTGCCAATCCTTTTCGTTCAGGCATCTGCCTATTGCGCCTTCAAACCTTAAGTAAGTTATATTTATATTCCAAGATTTCACTTTCTCCAGCATAGAGTGATGCCAACCTTTATGTTTAGTTCCATGCTATTTTTGTGGATGGATTTAGAATTTTAAGGATACAGTCTTTGTTGTCAAAATGTACGATCATTGACTCTCTGCAAGAAGCTGTTATGGTAAGATCTTTAACAAAAGTTCACATATGACATCTTGCATAGACCTGTTTGTGACTCTTGCATCATGCCTAGTTGTTTGAAGTTGCTTCTCGCTTGTGTCACAATGTTATTGTAATCAAAGAATATAGCAACCCAAAGTGGTTTAC
Organism: Buxus sempervirens; assembly: GCA_947561395.2. Taxonomy (NCBI): domain Eukaryota; kingdom Viridiplantae; phylum Streptophyta; class Magnoliopsida; order Buxales; family Buxaceae; genus Buxus; species Buxus sempervirens. The sequence continues at coordinate 14,896,058 of OX387182.1, forward strand.
AAATCATATTGTTCAAAATGTTGTATTAAGGTTGACTTTTTGTCCTTCAAAGAATTGGAATATTTCAAGAACTAAATTGATTTATTTAGAACATTATAGAAGTCGTGAAAACATTGGAAGCCCATGGAAACTATCGAAACTAAATATGAGACTCATTTAAATACGAATATATACTCCAAAAATGATGATTACCTTGAGTTTCACATTATGTATACACCCCCATTGTATATAATTCATAAACAAACAGGTATGTGTTTGCGTGCATGGAAACTTTAGCTAGAACTTGACCAAATTTAATATCAAGCTATACTATGATATGACTCAGTCTTTTACGTCATAAAGGAAACTACTAATTTCTCGCAGAATGCATATATCAACTTTGAAGAACAAGCCATGATTAAGTATAATAGTGATAATAGTGTTCTTATGTTATGGCACACTGGAATAATAGTGATAATAGTGTTTATTTTCCTCAGTCCTTAACGTAAAATGCACCATGTCCGTTTTTTAAATATTCTGTTCTCCCATGATCTCAAAATTTATTTCTTGGTATTCCTCGGTCCCTAATGTAAATATGATGATATATGTTCATTTTTAATATTTTTGATTCTTCAATGATCTCAAAACATTTTGTTATTTTATGGCTTTTGATTTAGCATCGTACTATTAGTTGGTTGAATTGTTCAAGCTCAAAGCTTATGTATTCCATGAAGGTCGTGAACCATAGGGTTGCTGCTGCTAGGCTAACAGCTAGACTTACCTATCTATAAAAAATTATGGCAAGGCAGCTAACTGATTTAATACAAAGGAAGGAAAAACAAATCTGCAATTGTTATGCATTATAATTTTATTGGTTCTTATGATGATAGGTCATAGTGATTTCTGGAGAGACTGGATGTGGCAAGACTACTCAACTTCCTCAGTATATCTTGGAGTCAGAAATAGAATCTGGCCGTGGAGCATTCTGTAACATCATCTGTACACAACCTCGAAGAATATCTGCTATGGCTGTTTCAGAAAGAGTTTCTACAGAAAGAGGAGAGCCTCTTGGTGAATCAGTAAGTTCTGTCTTTTTCATTCTCTTGCCAATTATATCTATTTGCATTATGGGTTACTTCTTTACAAGAGAAACGATTCTAGTTGAGAACTTCTTTGTTCTTGCTGCCATACATCAAAGCTTTTGTGGTAGGTTGGTTACAAAGTTCGATTAGAGGGAATGAAAGGAAAAAATACCCATCTGCTTTTTTGTACCAGTGGTATTTTGCTCCGAAGGTTGCTGTCAGATCGAAATCTGAATGGTGTAACTCATGTTTTTGTTGATGAAATCCATGAGCGAGGCATGAATGAAGGTACAGTTTCTAAAATTTATATTTGTTGAATCTTGTCAGTTTAAGCTTCCTTGTAAATCGTAGATTATTAGGTCTTAACTATTTATATCGTGTGATTTTTATTTTTATTTGCATGGTTACACAGACTTCCTATTGATTGTGTTGAAGGATCTTCTTCCTCGACGTCGGGATTTGAGATTGATTTTAATGAGTGCCACTCTGAATGCTGAACTATTTTCCAACTATTTTGGTGGAGCACCAAAAATTCACATTCCAGTAAGCTAATGCATTTTTTTCTTATATTATTATGCTCCTATACTCTGACCTGTAATCTACAATTTTTTCTCATTAAACAAGTTCCACAAAGTAAGTAAGTTGCAATTATCGGATATTGGTATTTGCAGGTTACATCTTCTACTTTGTTGGGTAATGGTTATGACATTTAGCATATAGACTGGGTTTTCTTTTCATTGAATTAAAAGTAGAAACTAGTTGAACTCCAGTGTCAAGGTGATTTCTACTTGTTATTTCTAGATTTATTTGTGTTTCATCTTCCTTTCTAAGTTTTATTTACTATTTTAAAATCATTCAGGAACCAATTATTGCCCAACTTCTGCAATTTTTGTGCTTAATAGGACACAAGTGGATACATTTCTATTTTGATTATCTGATTAAATTCTTAGGACTTAATGAATTTTTGAGGCAGTTTGTGTCTAGGAAGTATGGTGAATTTGATTCGGATACATTTCTATTTTGATTATCTGATTAAATTCTTAGGACTTAATGAATTTTTGAGGCAGTTTGTGTCTAGGAAGTATGGTGAATTTGATTCTCAATCAACAGAAACACATTGCTTATGTTATTCATCTCATCTGTTTACATTAGGATGGCCTAATATGAAGATCATATTTCAGAGTATCTTTATCTAACTATTGTTTTAATAAATGAATTTGGTAGACCATTGGATTCAATAATTAAAATACAAATTCCAATTAATTAAAGAATAGAGTAAGAATAATGGAGAGAGGGTTAAAAAATAAATAAATAGGTGATCACCAGATTCAACAAACATTATCACTATCTATTGGCATATCCATGTCAAGAAACCTCTAAAAAATGTAGTACATATCTAAAGACCTGTTTGATGGAGGTTTGCCTCTTTGAATAGAAGAAAATAAAAAATTAACTACCATCAAAACAAATAAAAAGGTTACATGTACCCTTCAAAGCTAGAAATAATACTTTGGCATAACAAATATGCCTTTCTATGGGGTGAAAGACCCCAATCATAAGTCATGATAATTGAAGTCGAAGGCTGGAAAATCAAATTTGATCATATATTTTCATTAAAATTCCAGGAGTCATACTTTTGAAACCTGAAATTCAACCTTTTTTTTTTTTAATTCAAACTTCAACTTCGGAAGCAGAAAATTAGAAAATATTATTCTGTAAAAAAGATGCATGAACTGATAGCTAGGGCAAACATAATATGAACTTCTAAATATAATGATAGACTAAGACTTTAAAATGTAAAACAAGCAAATTTTTTCAAATGTAGGCACATGTGCTTTGTTTCTTGGGTTTGAAAATATAGCAGAACTTAGAAACATGTTAATGGAATAAAATATAGTAAAAAGGAAGAAGAAAGGAAAAAAAATGATAATAAACAGAATTTTGTAACAGGACATTGAATATCATTCATGTATTTTGATTAAGATTCGTGTGATTTGTTCCTTGTTTATGCACATACACATACACATAGACACTCTTTTGCGTTTATAATTAGGAAAATTATTCATGCAGAGACATTGTGTCTAGTGAGTTTTGTGAGACGAATTCAGTAAACCATACTAATATAGATTTTAATTCTTAGTCAATGATTTGCACCACTGCAGAAAAATTTCAATTCAGAGTGTTTGCTTAAGAGGACAGTAGAAGTTGGATTAGAATATTCATACTCTGTATTACCAATTTCCCATCCTTGAAGCTGCTTATTAACTTTTTTATTTTTATTTTTTTCATTCCCTTATTTCAAGTTGGATAGCTGTACACAGATTGAAAATAATTTGCTTTCTTAGAACCAAGGGTCAAAATGTCATGCCATATTGGTTGGAGACATAGCGTGTATTGGTCATATTGCTGTGTGATATTTAAGATACGAAATATAATTTTTCACATCATATTGGTCAATATTTTATAAATATTGTTGAATTTCGTTTTGCTACTGTCTTAATAAATTGGGATACTGCTGGGGTGAGTTCTTGGCTGGGGTAAATATTCTTGAATCACTAACATAAGTTCACAATAATAATAATAATAATAACACAAATAACAAGAGGTAAAGAAAACTTAAGGAAAAAGTTCTTGGCTGGGGTAAATATTCTTCTTTTTCTCCTTTCTTTTGCCATTTTTGTTTATTGAAGGATGCTGAATGAAAGATTTTTTGTTTGCGAGTACATATTTGTTATGTAATAGGACTTATTATTATTATTTTTTCCAAAACTTTTACCTATAATTTTGAGTTTTTTTCTTGATGTTTGAAAATGTGCTTATATATTTTGAAGCAGACTACATCTTGTTCTTTGTAAGTAACTAATATACACGGAGGCATGAATGATTTTCTTTGTATTTCAATTGCTTGTGTGATATGTTTTTAGCTTTTCTTTACCTTTAATGAAGTTTTTCTCAAAATTTCCATATTCTTGCTCATGTTCTGGTCTATTTCCAAAGTAATATCTATTATGAGTGCGGGTGTTTGATATGAAATTCATTTTGATAATTGATATATCATAATAGTTTTGGCATATCTTTGCATCTAAATGAGTCTTCTTTTAAGTATATCCAAATTCTCATGTGTGTCTGCGATGATCATGATTTTTATGAGGTTTTGACACGAATCTTTTTGTATTTTGGTAAACATATGTTTTTGGGTAGATCAATATCCTATCTCAATATGATTTATCAAGAAATCATTAAAACAAGAGAACTCTGTTATCTTGTATAAATTACTATGTCAAGGGTAATCTTTTTATTGAAAAGAAACAGAGGCTTGAAGGAAAATATAATGATGAATTCCTTAAGCAAATCTTTTTTCGAAAAATGAAATAAAATAATATAGAAGACTAAAATTTAAAATAACTAACAAAGGACATCATAGCTTAGCTAGACTTGGTTGCTGAAATGAGAAAATTTAGTAAAATATTTAATGAAGTAAAAATGTTCAGCTTTGATTTGGTGTCATCTTCTGTTAACATGTTTGTATTTCATCCTTGGTTTTAGGATCCATCTTCCCAACTAACTTCTTCTCTATTACTTAATCCACTTCAACATATTCTACATGTAATATTCTTATTCGCTTGGGTTTTCATTGTATTTGACACCAATTTGTATGTTTACGTTGAATTTAGGGCTTTACGTACCCAGTAAGAGCACATTTTTTGGAAGATGTGTTGGAAATGACTGGATACAAGTTAACCACATTCAACCAAATTGATGATTATGGTCAAGAAAAGACATGGAAAACACAGAGGCAGCTACAACCGCGAAAAAGGAAGAATCAGATTTCTGCACTTGTTGAGGTATGGACTATTTTAAAGAACGTAGTCATGAATGTAGCTAATGTCTATCATGTATTGAGATACTCTAGGTTCTTCATGAAATTATAGAAAACATATATTGCTACAAATTACTTTTATATTCCAGAAGAATCTCATTATGCATCATGAGTTCCTTTTTGTGCTTATACTTATGCACAATTTTGTAAGTGTTTTCATGCTTTGAGTATTTTCAATTTTTTAATTACACTGTTTTTAATAATTTTAAGATAGGGAGTATGGGATTCCTTGTATTGATGGAAAACAATTAAGCGTTGATTGTGATTCACAAGCTTTGTACAATAAGAACATTTTTTGTGAATGTGCGTCTGTGTATTTTTGTCTTGTGTTTCTATGCATCCTTTCTTGTTGGCATGTGGCAAATATTGGATCCCCAAAGGAATTCCATTGGGTTTTTTCTATTGTTGGACTGACCTTGATTAGAGAATAGAGACTAGTGGCCATACGATCAAGCCCTTGACAGGTTGATCTTGCACTCTCCTACAATGCCATTATAGCATGCAGAAGACAAGTGATTTTAATGAGATCAGATATTTGAGGTATTAATTGGATAGTTGCAAGCATCCAATTAAGATATTCTTTCACAGAGGACCCCACATATAGAAACATTAGCTGGGTTTCCTTGGTGGTGCCAAAAAAAATGTCAAATGTTAACAAATGAGTGTGCATATGGATGGTTTTCTAGGTTGATCAAGCCCTCAACAGGCTGATCTTGCACTATGCTACAATGCCATTCTGGCAGGCAAAAGACAAGTATTTTTTTTTTTTGATAAGTAATGATATTTGATTAAGAAAGGAGAAGTACATAGTACATAGTACCTATGAGAATGAAAATACAAGTAAGTATGGGGATCCCTTTTCAGAAACAAAAAACATCGAAAAAGGGGTATGAACTATAACCTATCCATGTGAGCTAACCACCACCCAAATATACACCAAAGGCCAAGAATCTGAAAAAAACATCCCATGTACAATAATAACAACAAAAAGGACCAGCTTTCTAGGCTGAACACATCCCAGAAAACTCATCTATAATTGGCCCGGAATAGAAGTTTGATCTCCGTGCTCCATGCTTTGCTAGTCTATCCGCTATTCCATTTGCTTCTCTAGGTATGTGGCTGAACGAGGCATTTAGTTCACGTGCCAAGAATCTTGCGCAACTAATGATGTGTGATAACCTCCATGACCCTAGGTCCTCCTGACGCATCCATCTCATGATCTGGCCGAATCTCCTTCAATAATGCAATGTGAAAATCCCCTTTTATTAGCCTCTGAAAGACCAAACAAAAGGGCCATCATCTCCACACGAGTAGAGTTACCATCTCCCTACGAACCACTGAAAATGAAAATAATCATCCCCGTACTATCCCTCCCAACTCCGCCAATGCCTGAAGGTCTAGGATTGCCAAAGGAGCTTCCATCAACGTTTATCTTCATAATGCCAGTCGTAGGTGCTTTCCAAGAAACCCCATTCTTTGCCTTTGTCCTAAGGGAAGAGAAGCAACACACCATCCAATCTCTCAAAATTTGGGTGCAACTCCAATCTCGAAATTCCGAAGTGATAGACGCCCAGAAAGCTACATCCATTAGTATCTTATCAGTCACTTGTTCCCTACTAAGAAGGGAATCTCGGAAAATCCTCCGGTTACGCTCCAACCATATATGCCATGTCACTGCATGGAAAATCCACCTATATAAAATGCGGCCCCTGCTCCCCAGACCCGGAATCCTCCACTGCTGGAAAAAGTCTCCAAATGATGCGGGTAAGACCCACGGAATATCAATCATCTGAAATAGGCGACTCCATACTCCTCTAGTGAAATGGCAATGAAGAAAGATATGGTCAATATCTTCACCTGCTTCCCTGCACAGAAAGCACATGTTGGGTAATAAAACATACCTTTTCCACCTTCTCTGTAACATATCTGCCGTGTTTATCCTGTACGAAAGAGCAGTCCAGAGAAACGCCTTTATTTTTGGGGGCACTCTAAGTTTCCATAGTTTTGAGGCTGAAAAATATGCAAGTGGGGCATTGAAGTTTGGACGATGAGAGGCAAAAAAGGATTTACATGAAAAAACCCCGGAGGGAGACAAGGTCCAAATAACCCTATCCCTGGATTCTGGGTTTATAAAGCAATCTTTGAGAGAATCAACAAGAGAGGCCAGATCATCAACTTTATGGGATTGTAAGTCCCTTCTAAATGATAAGTTCCAAGTGAGACCCTCGTTATACCAAGCCAAGATGTCAAAAACCACAGCATTAGGAAGATTGTCAACAAGAAATAAAGATGGGAAAGAGGTGGCTAAGGGAGAATCCCCCCACCATAGATCATGCCAAAAGAGAATAGAGGAACCGGAACCAATGCAAAGACGGATGTGAGGATAGAAAGTGTTTCCCAATCTGACCACAGCCTTCCATGGGCATCTACCCGTAGGCCGAGCCCGCATATTAATGGTCCACCAATTAACCCCTCTTCCGTATTTTTTAGCTATCACTTGATGCCATAGGCTTTCCTGCTCAAAGCTATACCGCCGCAACCACTTAGCCAAGAGAGATGAATTGCGAGAGGCTAGGTTCCCAACGTCCACTCCACCCCTTGCCTTGTCCTTGCAAACCATTTTCCACTCAATCAAGTTAGACTTCCTTTATCCTCCACCTTCCCAGAGGAAGTCTCTTTGGATTTTCTCAAGAATGTTCACTACCCTTTTAGGCATCCTAAAAAGAGACATGTAGTACACTGGAAGGTTGGCTAATACCGCTTTAATTAATGTAATTCTACCCCCCAAAGATAGATAATTACTCTTCCACGTAGCCAATCTCTTTTCCACCCTTTCAATGACCAAATCCCAAAAGCTCACCGATCTAGGAGATGCGCCAAGAGGCAAACCAAGATAAGATATAGGGAGGACACCTATGCGACAGCCGAGCACTCCGCTAAGGTTTAGAGCAATTGAATCCTGAATGTTAAGGCCAACCAGCATACTTTTTGCCCAATTGACTTTCAAGCCCGATATCATATGGAAAGTATGCAGTATAATCTTTAACCATAGAATCTGATCCCTAGATGCCTCTAGAAAAACCATAGTATCATCTGCAAACTGGAGATGAGACACTTGGAGAGCATCTCTTCAAATCGTGAAACCATGAAACAAGCCCCTAGCCACTGCGCTATCCAAGAAGCAATGTAGCACCTCCGCCAATAATGAAAACAGAAAAGGGGACAAAGGGTCCCCTTGCCGCAAACCCTTAGAGGACTCAAATAAACCCACCACTGATCCATTTAGCAAGAAAGAGAATTGAACTTTACTCGGACATCCCATGATCCACTTTCTCCATCGAAGCCCGAAACCTTTCCACTCCATTATAGCATCCAAGAATTTCCATTCCACTTTATCAAAGGCTTTCTCTAGATCCAATTTGCATAATACTCCCGGACGGCCTGAACGACGTTGAGCATCTACACACTCATTAGCAATAAGAGCATTGTCCATAATTTGCCGCCCCTCAATGAAAGCACTTTGGGATGATCCTATGATACTAGGTATCACCTTTCTCAACCTACAGGATAGGACCTTGGCAATGATTTTGTATAGACTCATTATAAGACTAATGGGCCTAAAGTCCTTGATACCAACTGCTCCAGGTTTTTTGGGAATTAGCACTAAGATTTTAGTGAGATTGGATATTTGAGGTATTAATTGGACAGTTGAAAGCATCCGATTAAGATATTCTTTAACAGAGGACCCAATATAAAAACCTTAGCTGAGTTTCCTTGGTGGTGCCTAGGAAGTGTCAAATTTTAAACAAAAGAATGCGCATATGGATGGTTTTCTATTTGCTATGCTTAGCAAACTTATCCATATTTGTTTGCATTTGTATTCACATATATGAGGTGTAGTTTTCTGAGCATCCTGACATAATTTTTAGTTGTATAAGTAGCTGTCATATGGATGCATATTTGGACAGCCTCACTTCTCCACATGTACTGTAGGTTAATCTTAGGTCATATACAAAGTTTGATTTTTCTATGTGGCCTGAAATGGTTTTCGATTTGTCTATGTGGCATGAAATGGTGGTCTTGAACTAAACGTTCTTCTTTGTACAAACCTAAGAAACATTAAGAAATTGAATGGCTACTATACATGTGACAAAACTTAGTGTAAATGTTTTATGGGGCTTATTTAGGATAAGATACTGTTTACATGCCTGATATAAAGTGTTCCTGTGGAATGGACAATATATATACTGGTATGCATAAAATTTTTGATATGTCTTGTTAACGTTTTACAGGATGCTCTAAAAACGTCCAGCTTTGAGAGTTATAGCTCCAGAGCACGAGATTCTCTGTCATCTTGGACCCCTGATTGCATAGGATTTAATCTTATCGAGGCTGTCTTATGCCATATATGTCGTAAGGAGCGACCAGGTGCTGTATTAGTATTCATGACTGGCTGGGATGATATTAGTTGTTTGAGGGATCAGCTAAAGGCGCATCCACTCTTAGGTGATCCAAACAGGGTTCTGCTGCTTACATGCCACGGCTCAATGGCCACATCTGAACAGGTAATATGATTTCCATTTCCACTTTTATATTCTTCTGACAGTGAAGTATGGCTAGCTCAATTGTTTGGATGGCAGCGAACACGGCTTATTCGTCATTAGAGGCTTGTTTCCGTATGCTCCACTGCTATTTGGCTTCATGGATTGCCATGGCGAAGTGAAATTATTCATTATTTTTTCCTTTTGATCAGAATAATGAATTGAAACTTAAAAGTCATTTTCCTTTTGATTTTCTTTTTCTAAATTTTTGAAATTAAGAACATTTCTGCTTCCACTTTTTTATTCTTCTGGGAGGAGCAAATGGCGATCTCAATTCTTATGGCAGCGAACATGGCTTATTCAACATTATCCTGACTTCACAGTTTGCCATAATGAAGTTAGACTTTTCATTTTTTATTTTACTTTTCCCTTTTGATCAGCAAAATGAAATCTAAACTTAAAAGCCTTTTTCCTTTTTCTTTTACTTTTCTAAAATTTTGAAATTTCATGTTCTTAATTGGTTTGCTGCAGTCCTCAACTTTTATCCCTCATTAAAATTTATTAACTCATCTTGGTTTGGAACCTTTGGGAAGGAAGCGTTATATATTTCTTGTTTGGATATGAAAACAGACTCAAAACCCTCTTCCTCAGTCTTTAAGTCGCTGCACTAATACACAACTAACTTCTTGCATTTGAAGTTTGAGGCTTTGACTCAGCACTTTGTGGCTCATTTGAACTAAAATGCATGAGATTTTCTAGATTTTGGATGAGTCATACCTCTGTTATTTATGGACACTCCCTGATTTTAGAATTGATTATAAGTAGAAACTGTTGAGTGATTCTGTTCTTTAGAAATCAATCCCTATTGTCTCCAATAAACACTTAATACTCGATTTATGTGAAATCTCCATATTTTCTTCTAAATCTTTTTAACTTCAAAAATATAAAATTATATTTTCATGGTTATCTTGTGTTATCTTTGAGGTTTATCCCCCATCTCATTAGCTATTATCCATAAGTATCTTCAGCCTTTCTAAACGTTGGATATGATTGCTGATGAAATGTGATTCTTATCTTTTTTGGCATTATCCCTTGGAATAGGTATTCAGACTGGGACTTAAAGACCCTTATATTGAGCTGCATTTTAGCCACCATTGCCTGTCATTTATCTTCAACTTTATTTATTCATTGGTTGTTTTTGTTCATAAGCCAGCATGCTCCCGATTGGCTCTTCCTCATAACCATAATTCAAGTTCCAAGCCTCAGTTTAAGGATTCTTTTTCTTCTTCTTGTTTTTTTTTTTTGGGTGGGGGATAAAGTGAAGAAGATTTCATTTATAAAAGATAGGATAAAAAATGATTACAAGGATACCCCTGAGGAATGGTTCGAAACAGCAGTACAACAAAGACAATTAAAAGCAGTAAAAAGAAGTTAAAAGAACATTATAAACTGTACTGCCCCAATCAAATTACAACTGACAGCCAATCCCATGTTATTTCAATATCCAATACCAATTGAAAATCATGTACTACCCAGGAATATTGTCAAATCTGTCGTGGATTTTGTTGGGGTAGCTTTTTTGTGTATACACTCTGTGTTATCACTCTCCCGCCCAAAATCCTTCTATTTTATTTTGATGAATAACAAACTATTATTAATTAATGCATTGAGGGAAATTGTGATTGTAAGTATAATCTTATCAAAATGATTGAGGGGATGCTGTAGTTGTCACTACCTGCCATTGAACCTCTAAGAATGGAGGGTCAATTAACAAATGACCAATCCACTTGCATGGTCAAAAATGGGGAAAAAGGTATATCATCAAAGGTTCTTCAGTAGCTCAATTCTTTCCTTAAGTATGCTTCATCAAACTGCAACCAGTATCATACTCCTCAAAATAGTTCCCTCTTAATGGAAACACATAGTAGCATTATGAATTTAACGACTAAGGAGTTCTTAAGAATGTCTGTGTATATATTGAATAAGGAACAGAAGGAGCTGCATATTAACCACCCTTTGATGTATAAAATGTTGACCAACATATTCCTTGGAATAATTGCACATCACATGTATTTTTGGAGCCATCACCCATGTTAGATCAGACAGTCCCTTGTCAAAAATTTTTTCCTAGAAAAGGGTCCTAATATAGCTTTATCCCTTAGTGGAAATAAGCGAGGCCAAATGTTAAAATCTACAACTTTTGTACTTGAAGCCAAGGTTTTGAGTTTCAGTGCCACTGGGTCTACTGGTAATTGAAAAAAAGGGCATGCCGGTGATTTTTCGTGGAAAAGCTGTAAAAACAACATTTGTTTCATTTCGGTTGAAATTTTGACAGAAATGAAATTTTTTTGTTTTTGTTGCTTAAAATCAAATATTATTGATAAATAAGATGATTAGAAGTGTATAATACATGAATAACATAAGCACATGTGCAAATAATCAGTAAATAAATTGAAATACTTAATAGTATACTAATATCATGCATACTCATTAGTAATATAATAAAACTAAAGGGCAAGTGGCAACTGACAAGTTGACAACTAATAATGATGCAAACAATAACAACCATAGCATTCAATTCATACATGGTAAAATACAATAATCATACCATCAAGAATGGAAGGAGTGACGTCCCGACTGGAACATGGGAGGCTCAAACCTTGCTTGCTCCCGGATGTAGTGGCAAAAGCGCTTCCATGACATCCGATACATGTACTCTTTCTTGAATAACCTAACATGGTATTAATACTGCTCTTGAGACGTGTCCAATAATACCAACAGGAGGGAAGTCAGGATAATAACTGCACAAGCTATCTGGCTCTGTATCTGACTGTGGCTCGGGATGAAGCGGTGCCAGTGGTGGTGAAGGATAAGCAACAACGCCGTATCCAACGGGCATCATTCCACCTGGTGCGGCATAGTATCCATATGGATATGGGTTCATTGGAATATCCCATGCTGTAAGTCAGGATATCCATAGGACCCATAGCTACTGGTATCTAACGACTCTGTTGGGCCAGGCTGTTGAGGATAATAATATGAGTTGTAATGTCCATGGCCCTGATGTGGATAGTGGTCCTCATAAGATGAACTGGATCCAACGTCCAGTGATCCAAAACTTTTGAGCTATAGAGGACTCGTCGTCATGCACACCGGTATGCTGCTGCTGCTTTCCTTTGTCCCTCCTCTGAAATGTTTGTGTTGGTGTTGCACTCGTACCGGTGCCCCTCCTAACCCCATGGTCTTGGTCCTGCGTGGCACGATCGTATCCTGCCTCTTCAGTGAACGGACTCAAACCTGGGGCACTATCGCTAGCAACACCGCCCTGGGAGTCATCATCTCCTCCATCATTGTCGTCATCATCTGACTCATCGTCATCATCAGATGACTCATCATCATGTGCCCGTGAGGATGATGCAGGGGCTGCTCATGAGGATGAGGCTAAAACTAAGGGGGGAACAATCACAAGAAATCGATCCAATGAGTCTCCACTGTCCTCCCCCTCTCCTCCTCCATGATAGCATCGACATATATGCCCATATCTATAGTTATATGGGCGATAACTGGGCTAGGTCCACCATCTGGCTGGTCCATCTCAGCAGTACATCTAACCCACTTTGAAAATGGATCCTTCTTGTCAATCTCATTGCTGAATAATACCTTAAGAGGATCCCTGATGGGCGTAGTACGATGCTTAATCTTTAGTTGCTTTGTCCGTAGCTTCATATTATAGTGACAAAATACGAGCTTCTGCAATCTCGCGTTCGCCAATCTGTTCCTTTGCTTCGTATGAATAAGAGCAAATGTGCTCCAATTTCGCTCACACGCAGAAGAAGACGCCGTCTAAGCTAGGACCCTAGCAGCTAACTTGCGCAAAGTAGGCGCATCGTACCCGTACATCGCCCACCATTCACCTGTGATCCGCAAAAAGAATAATAGTTTATCAGAAAATATCAAAATAGAAGTATATAAAGTTAAAGGCTAATGAAATGAAGTTACATATACGGCATCATCGTGTCCCTCGATGAAATTGCCGTGATCGATTCAAATGACCCCAACGCATCTTTAAACATTATCAACTGGGAAAACCAAACTTAAATGCTAGTATTTATTATTTAATAAAATGTCATTACAGTGAGGACTTATATTTAACAAGTATCCTATTCTTACTCCTACCTCATTTCCGAACCAGTTAGCCGCATCCGAATTAGGGTCTAACTTCATAAATACCTGATGCACCATGTTACATAACTCAGGATGCGTGCCAAGCTGGTGCTTGTAGTGATACTTGGGGTTCAGATAGTGTGCTGTATCAAAGGAAAATTTTAGTATAATGACAATTGACAAACTATAATATAAATGTAAACAAATATAAATTTATTCATACTTACCAACTAAATATAAGGGATGCAACAAAGTCTTGGTCCATCTTGTGTTAATAATCTTGTGCACCCATTTGTACGACCGAGGTGCTGCATCCTTAATCTGGGCCTTCATGACTTTCATGCACTCATATATGGATCCTATCATGGGATAGGCATCCGTATCAACAATCTTGAATACAAGGTATATAGGCTCCAAATATCCCACGATGTCTCGGACATCATCCCAAAATTTACTAGACAATACAATGTCCTCGACTCTCCTGCCCGCTGTTGTGCTGCTATGAGAGCAACTAGACCAATCCTTACTAGTAAAAAGTGTCCTCAATCCTGCCCGATGCTTCAAAAGACTTTCTAGGGCAATGTAGTTCGTGCCGAATCTGGTAATATTCGGCCGAACTATGTCTCCACCACATATCTCTCTCATCTTTGCCAGTACGAAGTTGTAGTTGTAGACAAATGTCGTCAGGGCTCAGGCATCTCGTAAAACACTGATTACAGTGCTTCTCTTTGCAATCGCCTCCAACATCATGTCAATGCAATGCGCTTCACACAGCGTCCAATATATACTATATTTCTGCTGTGTGATCTGCCCAGCCTTCTTGTAGTTACTTCCATTATCTGTGATAATATATACCACATACTGTGCACCGACATCAGCTATGATCATCTCAAGTTGCTCTGTTATATAGTCCGCATCCTTGATTTTATCTGATGCGTCCACTAACTTCAAGAACACTGCCTTCCCTCTACAGTATACCATGAAGTTGATTATGGACAGTCTAGTAGGACCTGTTTAACCATCACATATAATAGTCATCTCGAACTGCCCCTAATGAGGTCGTAGGGATGTAATAAAATCTCTCATCTTCCTCTCCTCCTTATTCAGATATTTGCCCATAATGTCACGGGGTGTAGGCGGCCGCACTCTTGGACCCGCCTCCTGAATAGTGTCAACAATGTTCTTGAAGTGAGGAAATGCCGTTGCATTTGCTGGGATGTGATTAAAGATGAAGAACTTCGATATTTACTTTCCCATTCTCTCATTTAGTGATCCCTTGCTCCAAACGTCCCTAAGTCTCTTCTGTCTCGATCCAAAAGAACGATATAACGATAGCTCTGTAGGGTAGTTCGGCATTCTCGTAGTCCGTTCTAACTCAGGCTCGACCCTATGCCCTGAACCTCCAACACGAGTACCATGGTCACCTCCAAAATAACCACCCCTCTCAAAGCCCAATATGTGGCTCTCCCTCCTCTCGTACTCATCCCGTAAAGAATCTCGAATACTGGCTTGAAATGCGGCTCTCTCTGCCTCAGTCACCATATCAGCGGGGTAGACAATGTCATCGTCTGAATCCTCAGCCCTAGCAGGTGGTCGTATAGGCTCCCCTAGCCTGCGTCTGATTTCATGCTCTATGGCCCTCTTCTCCTAGCGGCCAGTCGTTCCTACATGTAGATGTTCTTGCATTTGCTTTTTCACTGCTGGAGGTACTCTTGGATAGTTTACTATGTTCCTGTAGCCATATGTTAGGTGTTGCTTCAGGCGTGAAATCCCAACACCCTTAAATTGCTAGCCACAATAATTGCATTCCGTTTTATTTCTTTCCCCATCTACTTTCTTACAGTGCTTCCAGCCAATATCTACCTGCCTACGACCCTGCTGGTCACCTCTACTGCCAGTGCCAGTGCCAGAACCAGAAGCCATACTAGATCAATACAGTAAGTAACAATCACAACAATCAACAATCACCTGCACAACGAACAAATAAAATGCCAACAACAGCTAAGCTACAAAACAAACTTATAATGTTAGATATAGTACATAATAAATTAATAAGGCATTATAAACAGAATTTCTTATTGTTATTCTTATATATTTTTCAGATTTTTAAATAAATTTAGATTAGTTTATAAGATTATTTGTTGTATTTTTATATATTTTCCCTATTTTTAATTAATATTCGTGACAAATAATTATAAACAATTGATTTTCATACAAATAATTATAGGTGGCATTTATAATTTTGTAGTAATTTTTACTAACTTATAACATTATTTGTTGTATTTTTTAATATTTTCCCAATTTTTAATTAATTTTTGTGACAAACAATTTAAAAAATTAATTTTCATACAAATAAGTATAGGTGGCATTGATAGTAATTTTTACTAATTTATAACATTATTTGTTGTATTTTGTAGTAATTTTCCCTATTTTTAATTAATTTCCGTGACATAATTAAAAAAATAATTTTCATATAAATAATTATAGGTAATTATAGGTGGCATTCATAGTAATTTTTACTAATTTATAACATTATTTGTTGTATTTTGTAGTAATTTTCCCTATTTTAATTAATTTTCGTGACAAATAATTAAAAAAATAATTTTCATATAAATAATTATAGATAATTATAGGTGGCATTCATACTAATTTATAACATAATTTGTTGTATTTTTTAAAATTTTTCCGTATTTTTAATTAATTTTCGTGATGAATAATTAAAAAAATTTAATTTTCAAAAAAAAATTATAGGTAACACCACCCATCGATAAATCGGGTGCTGATGCATAATATATCCAAAAATCAACTCAATCTAATACCTTTAAGCCTATAAAGTAGAAGAAAAACATGTTTACTTTTTTTAGGATCGAACACAAACATCGTAGAACTTCCAATCTAACTCCAAATCGTGTCTAGCCTGCTTCTACAATGAAGATGTTGAGATTTTATGAAGTTTGGGACAGATTTCACAAGAAATGGAGAAGATTTGAGGATGAAATCTTCAAAACCAAGTCTCCCCTTCGTTTCTGTAGGCAAGTCGCCCAAATCGACAACTTAAGAGTTATGTTTGACAAAAATTTTTAAAAAAAAAGTGTTTCGATGAAACGCATCAGCACCTTAGCTTCGAAACAGGCTAGCAGCATTTTAGCTTTGAAACGTGCCACTAGCCTGTTAAAAATGATTTTTCGGCGTGCTGCCGAAACTGAAAACACTGCTTGAAGCCTTACAAATGTTTATAGTAGCACCTCTCAATAAGTTGACCATTGAGCCTGTGAATTGATCTTCTTTAGTTGCCCCTTCCTTTACCAAAGAGATCACTACATGACCGGAAAGAGTAATCCAGCTCCCAATCTCTGATTCCTCAAATTCTCTCGGCAGAAGACACCATTTAAAAAGAAAAAAAGGAGAGAAGAGAAGGATACCATATTATCTTGTTATTCCTTCAGTACTTGTGTGACTATTTTGAAGAATTAGACGGTATAAAATATGAAATGGGCCTAAAATCTAACTACATGGCACCAATGTCCTTCCTAATGAATCTGATATTTTTTTTCCCTTGTTCTTCTTCTCCTATTATTGTTGTTGTTTCTGCTGCCATTATTGTGACTAGCAGGTTGGACGTGCATTCCTGCAAGTATGCAGATAAAAAAGTTTAGGACATCCAAGGGCTTAAAAATTGTTAGAGGGTATCTTTTGGAAAGTGAAAAATAAAAAAGACAAAGTTACCCCTATAATATAGAAGATAATATGACATTATAAGTTTTTTTTTGGAAAAATTATATATTTGGCACGCTTTCCAAGGGGGCTGTTCCCTTTATAGATAGTATAGATATAAATTGAATAAATGTTTTCCTTGTTTTCAATGGAAAATTTGACCTCTTTTCAAAATCTACCGTGCACCTTCAAAATGCTTTCACATGCACCATATCAATCCCATCCTTATTTGATATTTATGTGTGTGTTCAGTCAATTAATCCAATGCTCTTCCATGACTAAAAGGGGTTTACTTGATTGTTGCGTACATGCACTACTAGTTCATAATTCCATGTAATATTTATGAACTTCATGTCAGTGTTGTGTCTGATTGCTGCTCCATTATACTCGAATGTCTGAAACAAAATCTCAATGTCCCATGCAAAAAAGTACTTTAAAAAGTTGTTACACATGTAAATTTCTGCTTTTCAATTCATGCTCATTCATAGCATGATTTTTTGTCTCCTAGGCGAGAAACGCACCATCTCTGATTTGTAATTTCAGTTGATGGCATATAGTATTTATACACAGTGTTTCTCAAGGAATGCAATTTCAAATTTATAGCACCATGACTTAATTACTGATCATTGTGTTACCATCTTTTGATGTTTATTGTCTGCAGAAACTTATATTTGAGAAACCACCGCCTAATATACGTAAAATAGTTCTTGCTACAAATATGGCAGAAGCAAGCATTACAATCAATGATATAGTTTTTGTGGTTGATTGTGGAAAAGCAAAAGAGACCACATATGATGCTTTGAATAATACACCTTGTCTACTACCTTCTTGGATTTCTCAGGCTTCTGCGCGCCAAGTAAGTTTGCTTGTGTTTTTGTTTATTATACTTGCAATTTGAATATTTTCCCACTATTTTGCATGTTGTCGTATGGAAGTCCATAACTGGAACAAGCTACCTGTTCAAGCATTGTGAACGAATTGGGGGCAAATGGGCATATTGCATTTCCCATTACAATATCTAGAATTGTGCAATTCTTTATCCCTTCTGTGAGCGCATGCATGTGCATGTGTGGATGTGTGTGTGTGCCTGTGTGTGCATTTGAGTATCTATGTTTATGTGGGACAGTGTCTCTGTGTATGTGTGCATGTGTTTCTGTTTTGGGTGGGTGAGTGTATTGTGTGTTTGTGAGCAAGTGAATGTGCTACTGCCTCCTGAGATTAATTGCAGAGTGATGAATTGCAGAGAAGGGGTCGAGCTGGTCGGGTGCAGTCAGGAGAGTGTTATCACTTATACCCTCAATGCGTCTATGAAGCATTTGCTGAATATCAGCTTCCAGAACTTTTGAGGACTCCATTGAACTCTCTCTGCTTGCAGATAAAAAGTTTGCAGCTTGGAACCATTGGGGAGTTCTTATCAGCTGCTTTGCAGCCTCCAGAGCCATTGGCTGTGAGTAAACACTCATGG
Source organism: Buxus sempervirens (assembly GCA_947561395.2). Taxonomy (NCBI): domain Eukaryota; kingdom Viridiplantae; phylum Streptophyta; class Magnoliopsida; order Buxales; family Buxaceae; genus Buxus; species Buxus sempervirens. The sequence goes on from OX387182.1 coordinate 14,914,883, forward strand.
GATTGTTTAATTGTTATTGCTCTTTCGCTTCAAGATTTTGCTTTCAGTATATTGAACATTTTGTGATGCATATTACATACGGACTTATCATATGTTTTAACTTCCAAGTCATGTTTGATGCAATTGGTATCCATTCCTGTTCTGTCATTCAGTTCTATTTATCTGATTCAAATTGAAAAATTTTCATAAAACAAATGTTCTACAGGTCCAAAATGCAGTTGATTTTTTAAAGATGATTGGAGCACTAGACGAGAAGGAAAATTTGACAAATCTTGGTGAGTTTAAAGTTCTTTTCTTGAAAGAAAAACTTGTCTGCAACTCTATATGCATGGTTTAAGATATCATTCTTTATCATGCAATACACAAAATATGTATCATGTGATACACATGATCACATGATGCATATTGTGTATTGTGTGTATTGACACGATACACTACTTTGCTTCATTAAACTAGCATTATTGCTCGATAAGGCTAGCATATTGACTGTATTGATCAATACAGTTGATGCTTTAAAAAAAAAAAACCAGACAAGTAACAGAGACGAGAGGGAGGATAGAAGCAAGAGAGAGAGAGAGAGAGAGAGAGAGAGAGAGAGAGAGAGAGAGAGAGAGAGGTGATAAAGGAAGGGGTATGTGTAGGAGAAAGAAGAGGAGGAGAGAGGCTGGATACAAAGAGAAAGGGGAAGGAGAAGGTGGGGGAGAGCAAGGAAGGAGGGGGAGAGGGAGGGAGGGGGAGGGGGAGGGGGAAGGGGAGGGAGAGGGAGAGGGAGGGGGATAGGGGAGGGGCGTACCTTGTTCAATTGCCATTGCCGTCGCCCATTGCCCTTCACCCTTCTCTTCTCTAGTTATATGTCGAGTTGTATTGGAGAGAAAGGCCTCTTTAGTATAAAGAGAGAGGTCTCCTTTGTATAAAAGAGAAAGGGCCCTTTTATTTTATATAATTAATATATATATATATAATTGAAAAAAATTTATTTGAATGGTTAAAAATTATTATTATGTACATGCAGAAATACATACATTCATACATACATATATATATATATACATACATACATATATATATATATATATATATATATTATAATATTGGATAATTATATTTGATCTGCATAAATAATTGAAAAAATATTTGAATTGTAAAAATATTGTAAAAAGTTTTCTTATGCACAGAGAGAGAGAGAGAGAGAGAGAGAGAGATACATATTTTATTAATTATTCCTCTAATATTAGTCTTTTAACTTGTTGGCTCAATGAATTTTCTTACTCTTTTTGTTAGTTTATTTAGCATATTATGGATTCTGTTTACCAGTAATTAAAATTTTCTAGAACTCTTAATTCGTTTCCACATATGCATGTTGTTTCCGTTTCAATATATATTATTTTTGTAAGCCTATAATATGAGATATTTGTTTATTTATTATATTTGTAGCTTATCTTTCTATTCAAATAGGTTTTGTTTTATGTATCTAACATTTTTCATGCATATCCCCCATTTTATAACGGATTTATGCATATCTGATACATATGTCGATATGTATCTGTTTTTGGATTAGTCAATATGGCAGATTTGGCGCGATATTTTGAACCATGGATCTATGAGGTTTTAAACTTCATTTAAGAGAAAGTTCTGAGCAAAAATTTTATATTTGGTTTAAGATTCATCAATTGTGCACAATTAGTACTGTTCTTTTCTTTTCTTCTTCTTCTTATTATTATTATTTTTGTGAAACTTTAGGAAAGATTAAAATAAACTCAAATTGTTACAAAATCCAATTTTATTCGTTGAAGCTTAACTTGTTTTGACATAAAAGGTTCTACATTAAGTTTGATTTTTTGAATGATAGCAAAGGGCTTGAAACATGACAATGGTTCTACATTGAGTTTGATTTTCAATTGTTTCATTAGAAACTTGATAAAAGGCTTGACTTGCATGTTTTGATGGAAGCAAATATAAGCTGCAAAATAGGCTGGATCTGATGCATGGTGATAGTGTGGCATTGATTTGGTGTTGTATAGTCAGAGGTGATGGTCATATTGGTGGCAGAGGTGTTGCCACCTCATGAAGTTGTAGTGGTAGCGTCCTCATTGCTAGAAGCAATAGTAGTGATGGTGATTCCGTCTTTATTAGAGGTAAGTTCATCATTTTAGTGGTGATGGTGGTGGCAAAGATGTGATAGTTGTACCAATATCAAAGATGATAATTATATCATAGATAGTGATAGTAGTGGTGTGATTAGGTGAGATGGTTTTAAATTTATCTGATATTTCATGAAATTTCAATTCAATACAGTGAACAAAACATAAATCATGTTATTTTAATCTGAAAATTTCATGAAAGGTTCAGACAACACACACACACACACACACACACACACACACACACACACACACACACACTCTTTATTTATATCTTTATTTATTTGGTTATATTAGTACAGAATTGGTTTATAAGCCCACATAAATTGTAGAAAACCAAGAGACAGTTTATATTGGTTTATAACCATATACAATAGGCTCTAGTGGTTGTTTGTTTAATAAAGACTTCTCCACTGGTGGTGGCAGTCATGCCACCATTAGATGTGGTGATAGTAGTGGTAATAACATTTCACATTGAAAGAGAAAAAATTGAATAAAGTTTCAGGATCATGTCTGTGCTTAGGGATGCTAACTGGGCCGTGCCATGCTGGGCCCTCCTAAACGGGCATGTGGCCCGTTTAGGCACAACCCGCCAGGGCACACGGCTTGGCAGGCCATGGCACGCCCGGCACGCGGGCGGCACGGGCCTGCGTCTAAGCGAGCAGCACGGTCACGCCAAGGGTTAGCCAACAGCTATATAACAGTCATATTAGGGGGGTAGGGTTGTAATTGACTGTAAATTACCTTTTCCACCCTTCCAACTGCCAAATAATAGTCATATTGGAGGGTAAAGGTGGTAAAAAGCCACTTTTGGTTTTCTATAAATAGGCGTACCCCTTCCCACTTCAAACCACACCTCTTTTACGATCTCTTACTCTTCTTTTCTTACTTTATTAGAGTCTTGTTCAAAGTTTTGGCCAATGGCCGGTAGACTCGGCAGAGTGCTCACATGGAAGGAGGGGGGGGGGGGGGGGGGGGGGGTTCCCTAGGCCGACCATTGGCCAAAATTTTAACAAGACTCTAAGAAAGTTATAAATCAGGTTACTATTGTTGTATTTGTAAAGTTGTACTTGTAATAATTAATTAATTTATATTTTTTTGAGCAAAATATATCCCAATATGTGTAAGACAATTTTGTGAATAATAAACATATTTTTCAGAATTTTTTTGTGATTTTTTACTATTTTTTCTAATTATCCTTTGTTTAAAAAAAAATCAATTTTTATACCCAAGCCCGGCGGCGGCCCGCCGTGCCTAGGTTTTATAGAAAATGGGCCGGGCATGCCGTGGCCCACGGCCCACCGGGCACGCCAGCCCGTGCTAAATGGGCCTGGGCCATGCCGGGCCGGCCTGTTTAGCAAGCCTTTCTGTGCTCACTGATGCTCATTATGAAGTTTCTGACTTGTTGAATAGTAGCGAAAAGCCTTTGCGTTGTAGAGTTCTCACGATTGATTCCAGCTTGTACCCTGCCTTCGGGCCACTACTGACTTGGAACTGAAACCTTGTTGATTTTCTCGTTCCTCACATTTTATAGACCTTATGACTTCTTTGTTTGGAGTTTCTGAATGCTATGTTCCCTCTCTCTCTCTTAATGACCTCTCTGGTTCTGCTTCGGTCGTATTTGTAGACATCCAAGATCTTTCCTGCTCACAAATTTCATCCTTTTCGTGACTTTAAAAATCAAACTTTTGATCTCTGCATGTGTTGGTTTTAAAAATCAAAATTCATATTTTATTGTTTCACACATGAAATGGAATCAAATTTAAATTTTGGATATTTAAAAATACTTGAAATTCTTGACTTATCTAAAGATTAGGATTTATCCAAATATATCGTAAGAAACAAATTTAAACATAAAAAGTAATTCTGGATAATTATGGATCAGCCTGAATTGGCCATTTCATGCTGGATAATTATGGATCAGCCCTATGAAGTTTTGTAGAGCACAACTCAGCCCAAATGGCAAATGGGGGTGTCCACACTTACTAGAAGTGATGGTAATGTCACAAGTAATAATAGTGCTAACATCATCAAATATGGTGATAGTTGTGCAGTTAACGAAGGTTGTGAGATAACAATGAACAATGGCTTTGGTCATCACTTCTAACTTGTGAGATGACAGTAAATCCTCTTGCAACTCATCAACTATAAGAAAGATATAATTTTAGTTGGGAATTATGATAAACATCCCCCAGGTATGAATTATAATTCTCATGAATTAATGGAATTAGCTCTTTCTTTACCATGTATGTTATTCTCTTGAATTAACGGAATTAGTTCCTTTTTTTTTGCACATATTTTATGAATCTTGTGGGAATTAGTCATACAAATGCAAGACTTAAAAGTTCACACCCACTGGTTCCAATTCTTATTTCTAAATTCCTGCAATCCAAATGTGCCATAGGTAATGAAAATCAACAAGTTTACCAAAATTGCACCATTTACCTGAATTCGGAACTTGTATTATATAAATCATTATATGGTGTCTAGCTATAGCTTTGGGCGAGGCAGTGACTATCCTTTGCTTAAGCTTCATGGATAGTGGATTTACCAATTTTGCTAATGCATTTACTTCATTTATAATGTAATGATCTCAAAACCCCCTTAATTTTTTTTCCAGGAAGGTTTTTGTCAATGCTTCCAGTGGATCCCAAGCTAGGCAAGATGCTTATTATGGGTGCTATCTTTCGTTGCTTTGACCCTATACTTACAGTAGTTTCTGGATTGAGTGTTAGGGATCCCTTTCTTTTGCCTCAAGATAAAAGGGATGTGAGTTCATTTCTAGACTGATTTGTGCCTGAATTTTCCTTTTCTTGTCTTTTCTTCATATATATGATTTGGGGTGAACCCTGAATCTTTTGTCCTGCTGTCATTAATCATAACATGGAGACTGACCAAGGCACCTGTGAGAATGTGAGAGAGGATGTTCTTAAAGGATCTAAAGGACTAAGAAAGACTACAAGGACCTAGGTGGAGTAGATCACGCATGCTTTTCATACACATGATATGACTGAGGATAAGAGCAAAATAGGATCCATTTTTCTGACTGCAGCTATCTGGGAGGAGTCATTTTGTTGATGTTGATTAACTCAAATGATAGACAAGATGTTTTGTTTCCTTTCGCTATTCATGGCTAGTCCTTTTCATTACTGATAAGAAAAACAAAAATCAAATCATGGCTAGCCTTATATATATTTTCTGTGCACATGGGGCTTGCTCCTTTCTGTTATTGAAATTCTTCTATGACTTGTTCAACTAGAAATAAAACTTAGAAATAACAGAACAATGAAACAAAGCATTCCTAAATTGCATGGAGTTCTGTAGCAGCTTCATATCATTGTTCTTATGTTGAATGGGATGACACCAATGTAGCTAGCTACTTTAGGAAGCATAAATAATTAAGAAAGGACCATAACCTGGTGCAGGTCCTGCTGAACTGGCAACAGACCTAACCTTTGATACTTTTGTAAAAGGTGGCTAGGCTTGAACTTAAGAGGGTGAACTGGCAACAGGCCTAACCTTTGATATTTTTGTAAAAGGAGGCTGCACTTGGACTTAAACCGCGTTCTCACACTGGCAGCCCAAGTCATTGAACATCACACCAAGTAAGCAGAATTAATTACAAATATAAATTGCCTGTATACAAAGTTCTCAAGTAAATATTTTTAATTGAAGTTATAGCTTGTCTCACTTGTATTATGATTTTAAGGTTGAGAATATGGAAAAATAGGCTTTGTCCAACTATTTCAGTGCAAAAACTGAGACGAAATAAATGCCGATGAGTGAAGTTGTTGCATTGACATGCATTCCATTTGATTCTATGCTAACTTTTCAGAAAAATGATAAATAAATAAAAATTCGAAGAAAACTATCCTGAACTTTTAAGATCTTTGGAAAGGCAGACTAATATGGGCTCAGTTGCATAATATTAGAAATAAAAAATGATTGCAATGGAACTTTATAGTCTCTTTATACATTATATAGAGTTTACCTTAAAAATTTTTGGGATTCAAGAGGGTTTTATTTATTTCTACAATGATAGAAGTTAATTTAAAATTTTCAGTTTGAAAATTTGTACTCTTGATGCACATTTCCATATTTCTCATCATATTTTGAAATTTTCCATGGGTTAAATATTGAAGCTTGTTATTCTTATTCACAGTTCCAAATATGGCAATTTTCCTGTGAAATTTAGTAACTAAAAGAATAAATGTTACAACCAAACAAAACAAAATGCCTTGTTCTGTGTAGTTGGCATCGGAAACATGATCCTCTTCCTCAACCTGAGTCTTTCAAAAACCATATGTTCATTCAGATTATGAATATCTAGGTTTTTTGTGATGGACTCCATCCAGGTTAACAAAAAGATAGGAAAAAAAAAAGGAAAAAAGGGCTAGCCTAATGCATGAGGCTCCCGCCATTGCGCAGAGTCTGGGGAGGATCTGATCTATGCACTCTTAACCCCTCAAGCGGAGAGGCTGTTTGTGAAAAACCGTGAGGACAATCTATGACTGGCTTGTAGTACAAATGATTCACATTTGATGGGTTTGCTTGATTGGGGACCTCCAACCAGCTAGCTTCATTTTTTGGATTGGTTGACTGTGACCTTTCATTTCTGTACTCCATTAAGAATCAGATTTTCATATATTTCAGAACTTACATATTCATTGATCACATTGTAATGACAGCTTCATGACCCTAAATTTATGCCATGTCCTTGTATATTGGATCCAGTGACGTGCTCTTATATTCTTAATACAAAGAAAAGAAGCATAAGTGAGTAATAGTAATTCTTCTATTATTTTTCATTCAGTTAGCAGGCATAGCAAAATCAAGATTCTCTGCAAAGGATTATAGTGATCATATGGCTCTTGTCCGTGCATATGAAGGATGGAAAGATGCCGAAAGAGAAGGATCAGCTTATGAATATTGCTGGAGGAATTTTCTTTCTGCCCAAACTCTTCAAGCCATCCATGCTCTCAGGAAACAATTCAACTATATCCTAAAAGATGCTGGTTTGTTAGATACAGATGCAAGGACAAATAACAGTTTAAGCCACAATCAATCTTTGGTTCGTGCTGTTATTTGTTCTGGTCTCTTTCCTGGTATAGCATCTGTTGTGGTGAGGATTCATTTTGAGCCTCTTCTCATTGTTCATTCCTAAAATTTTTAAATTGGTTGACAGAAATGTTAAAAATCCTCATTTTTCGTGCAGCACAGAGAGACCACTATGTCTTTTAAAACAATGGATGATGGCCAGGTTTTATTGTATGCAGTAAGTGTGAAGGTTCCAATTCCTAACTAAGATTTGGTAGTCACAAGGAAATGACTATGGCATGAAATGGATCATATTTAGGTCAAATATATTTGTACTCGCATTAAACTGAATTTCCATTCGTACCATACTCCATCTTTATCCATGCCTCACTCTAAATTTATACTTAATATTGCTTTGGAATGTTTTACTGATCTCTTTCTCTCCCTCGCAAAGATTAGAAAGTATTGATGCAGGTGGGAGAACTTTTATAAGGCTGTATGCCTTTTCTGGTTAGACTTTAAGTATTAGACTTGTACTCTGTGACCTAGTTTGTTCAGGAATAAAATCGTCTATATTAAGTAATGAACACACACACACACTAGTCCCTCTCTTTACAAAGTATTGATGCCAGTGCTAGGCAGGGAGAACTTATCTAATGCTACATCCCTTTTCTGGTTAGACATAGGGTAACAAAATTTTATTCTGTGTATCCTAATATATACAGGAATGAAAACATCTATGCTATGATAAGAAATGAACAATGCATCATATTTTTACCCAAAAACCATGAGAAAATTATGGCAGAATATCTAGGTTCTAATAATTAAATATGGAAGTTTAAAATTACTCATCCTTTATTTTATCTATGCTGTCAGCAGGTGTAGCGCATAAATGCGTGTAACTATTTTCATTTTCATGCTGAATACGATAATAAATACATGAAAGTGATGTTTTGCATGCTTAAGAATTCACAGTTAGTGGTGATATGCACATAATGGCATGCTTTTGGATGGCAGAATCTTATGATAAATGCATTCGTGACTTGTCAAGTATGCACTAGTTGCTAAAATTTTTACTTGTAATAACCAAGCATACATCAGTCACACATTCAATATTTAACTGAAGATATGGGCTTCAACAGACTGGGATGGCAATGGCACAAAACTTCATTTTGTCAATTCTATTTGGTTTGTTAAGGCATACTGTTGTCATATGTCTAATTACATGTGGTTGTTATTGCAATATTCCAACTCATGCAGTGTATAAGCTCTTGTGGTAAAATAGTATTGCTAGCTTACTTTTTTTTTTTATAATTTTGCAACTAATCATGAAAACACCATGATTTTCTTGTCGATTTGTTGATCTATTAATTTTATTTTTTTATTTTATTTTATTTTTTATCTTGGCTACTGCAACATCTGCTTGGTTGGATAGTACTAGAAATGGTTCTGGAAAATAGCATTCTTTCAGATAGGAAAAGTGAATTCCAATGACCCATGAGTTTTTCATGTACTTTTTCCTCTGAATCCTCTCTTAATCATTTTTTCTTGTTAAAATTACCATGGTAGTATGATACAGAAAGCTGAAATTGATTATTGACTGTTTCAGAATTCCGTGAATGCACGTTATCAGACCATCCCATACCCTTGGCTGGTGTTTGGAGAGAAAGTTAAGGTTAACACTGTCTTTGTACGTGATTCTACTGGTGTATCTGATTCAATTCTGATCCTTTTTGGTGGTACTCTTAGTCACGGTGATATGGTAATTTCTTTTATGGAAGTTATTCCAAATGGTTTAGGTTTTATTCGAGGTAATAAAAATAGTATAATAGTATATAATTCATGGCACCAATTGGGCTTATATTTTTCAGGTCGGACATTTGAAAATGTTGGGAGGCTATATTGAATTCTTCATGGATCCTAGTTTGGCAGAGTGCTATTGGAACCTAAAGGAGGAACTTGATAAGATTCTCCAAAGGAAGGTGAGACTGAAATTTGATTGATTAAAAATGTATTTGGGTGCTACATCTAACCCCATAGTGAGAACTTGCAGGACTTATATGTCGTATCCATTTAATGTAGCAGTTATGTCGTATCCATTTAATGTAGTTATGCTGTGTCATTTTTTCCCCTTTGTTGGGGTCCTACATTATGCCAAATGTAGAGAAACTAATGATACGTTAAATTATTTTGAAATTGTTTTAAAATATGCTATTTATGTATTGGAGTTGAGTAAAATCAACTGGACTATTACCTAATCATTGGATAGTTGAAGTACCCTTCCTGTATATTGTATCGTGTCAATATGCATATGGTGAGCATGGCTAAGTAACCCAGTTACATTTCCAGAGAAAGAACCTGATATTAGCTAGTTCTAGGTGTTTTGCATACATATAATCAAATCATAGAGACCTCCAGCAGTGAAAAGGATGACTGAATTTAAAAGGAAAGACCTGCTGGTTGAGGCTACTGGAATAGAAGGCAAAAAAGATCTGAACGTATTGCTGTAAAATATTTATTAAACCTATGCCAGAATCAACAACAAATCTTAAGGTACCTAGCTAGCATGCATCTGAGCTACATTAAAATTATGCCCACTTTCTGCCCAAATTTACTTGTCTTGACTGCACTTCGTTTCTATTGCCAAATTGAAATTTGGTTTCTTCCTGAAATTGATTTGAATAACCATTTTTCTAATATCAAAACTGATTATTTAAAGTAATAAAGGACCAGATCAACCATTTAACCAAGCCTCAAGTTTGTTATGTTATTAGTTTCATCAAGACAACAGGTTATCGTTAGATGCAGCTTCAAGTCTAGCTTTACCCTTGAATACAAGGAAATGAAATTTTGGAAGAACACTGCTGAAGAAACTATTTTTGTTATTGGCCTTGTGAATATGCAGCTCAAAGATCCAAGCCTTGACATCCACAAGGAATGCAAGTACCTTATGCATGCTGTGCAAGAACTGGTATCGGCAGATCAGTGCGAAGGAAGGTTTGTGTTTGGCCGCCAAGGTAAGAGGACTAGGGATACTACAGACATCAGTGAGAACAACAATTTTTCAAAGGATGGAACAAACCCCAAGAGCTTGCTTCAAACTTTGTTGATGAGGGCGGGACACAGCCCTCCGAAGTACAAAACAAAGCACCTCAAGACTAATGAATTCAGGGGCCTATTGGAGTTCAAAGGTATGCAGTTTGTGGGAAAACCCAAGAGAAACAAACAACTTGCGGAAAGGGACGCTGCGGTAGAGGCATTGGCTTGGTTAACTCACACCTCCAACAATGATCGGGATGAAGCTGATGGCTCGCCACCAGATGTTACTGATAATATGCTTAAGCTGCTTGGAAAGCGCAGAAGATCAAAGCGCCGCTCTGGTTGATGATTGATGCTCTTATATGCCTCGATATGTGCTAGTTGGCAATACATTGAAGCTAATGCTCAGTTGTGTATGTTTGTTCATGCCTGGAATCTTTCTGGCCCCATCCCCACCCTCCACCCCCTCTTCAGTAAGTAGCATTATCATATGGTCATCATCAGCTTTTAATGGAATGCAATATACATGGTGAAGGTGGATGCATTCTTAGATTGTTATTTGTTACTTTCTGTAAATAACATCTGATCTCTAAATGAGATCTATCCTTTCATCAGCCTTGGGTTTCACTCAGAAAATGAGGGAATGTGGGAGATATTGCAATTCCGTGATTGTAAAATTAATGTTTTAAGTTATAATTTCAAATATTTGAGTCACAAGTTGGGAACAGGTCAGTTCTTTGGTCCTTTTTCTTTCACCCATTTATGTGAAACTCGAGTACTGAGTGTAAAGTTGATACTGAAATTTATAATTTCAAAGACTTGAATCACAAGAGCAGGGAAATTCTTTGGTCACATCTTCCCTTCCCTATGCACCTTGGTTTTCTTTTTGCCCTTTTTCCCCCTCAGGAGTTATGAGACTTTGGGACATAATTTATATTTTCAGTGACTCAGATCTGCCTAGTGAGACTGCATTTTTGAATCCGCACACTCAAAGGGTCTGCATAATCCCATGGGGAATTAACCCATTTTTGGAGAAATCACTACTTGATAGAGTTGTCCGAATTTTCCTGTCCTTTCTTTGTCTTCTCCTCATGTAATGACAATACGGTGCCAAAATTTGATGCGAATAAAAGTACTTAACATTCCTTTGAGGAGATCAATCTTGATTTAGTAACAGAGAGGACAAATCAAGATTGATTCCTTTAAGGAGATCAATCTTGATTTTGTCCTCTCTGTTACTAAATGCTCTCCTTTGTCTTTTCCAATGCCCACAGGTTTTTCCCAGGAATCATTCCAAGGATCCTTTCCAAATCTTTGGGATAAGTGTGGTTGTAAAATCCTCCGCAACCATTCGTTGTCCTGAAGTACAGTTGTATAATATATTTATATTTCCAAGAAACAGATGACTACTAGACAACGAATTTATCCTCTTCAAGGTGATTCGAATAACAAGCAATCATATATTTACATGATCTGAAAGTACTGTACCTTCATCTATGAGGTATACAACTTTGATTAAATTTTGTAAGCAACTCCTGCCATGTAAAAGGCCTTAAAGCATCTATTACCATTCTCAAGAGCTTCCGCTTTGTAATGTCATTTGTGAGATGGGCCTTCACAGGCATCCAAACCAGTGTAATCTTCTCATTCATCTTTCAATAGATCTGCCGATCTCTTTCATTACCTTTTAATGTCTTATCTAAACTAGGATCATCCTGCTCATTTATTTTTGTCAGCTTAGAATGTTGGCTTTGAAGCTTTCACCATCACAGTAAACCATGGTTTTGCTTTAATGCAATGCAAATCAAGATGTAAAATCATAGTGTAGGCAACTCATCCATAATGCCAAAAATTCCATAAGAAGGCCTCCATAATTCTCGAGGTTAAACACAGAACATCCTTTGTAGTCCCCTAAATTGAGGAAAGCTTGTGACCCTGCAGGAAAATAAAATTGTGATTGAACGGAAAAAAAAAACCATTTATAGAGAATACTCAAATTTTCCTGCAAAATGCAAGACTTGTTACCAGGATGTTAGTATAGACTGTAACAAAGCAACTGATAGAAACAACCAAAGGTCATAAGAGTGAGATTTATCATACTTTTTCTTCCATAAATACTTATTACCTAATTTATGGTAACAATTTAATACATTCAATTAATTAACATTTGGTAATTATAGTGTTTTCATCAATAATTCTCAACAGAAAAAAGAATACCCTGAAATTTCTGGACTGTAAGAAACAAAAACTCATGGAACATTATAGCTACAGCACAGCCACCGGGAAAGACCGATCAAGGCTACTCCGCCGCCCTCTGGCTTGACTACTCTTCTTCTTCATCCCTCCGGCATCACTGTCTATAGCTACCATTCCTGTACCAAACGGAAGCTTCGGGAGTGTTGCAGGCTGACCCACTCCATCTTTGGTTGCACCTCCATTTTCCAGTATCCTTGTGATTCCTGAGTAGTGCAATGACTCTGCAATCTGCAGTGCAGTCACTCCCTTGTTTGTCCTTGCCTCTACTTCTGCTCCCCTCTTCACAAGCAATTCAACTACCTCAGCCTGTCCTGATTCAGCAGCACAATGCAACGCCGTATACCCATCTTCATCTTTAGCATCCATATCAATACCCTTCTCAAGTAGTGCCCGGACTGCTTCAATCCGTCCCTTGAAGGCGGCGCGGTGCAGTGCAGTCCATCCATGCTGGTCTTTCCCATTAATGGATGCTCCCTTCTCAAGAAGTCGCTGAATTGTGCGCACTTCGCCCTTGCGAGCTGCAACACATAGGTTATCTCCGAGTCGAAGGGCGTCAAACAGCCGGTTGCATCCATACTCAGCTGCAACATCGAAAGCAGTCTTTCCAGACCGATTACGGATGTCCTTGTTTGCTCCCTTCTGTAGTAAGAGCCTCACCATGTTCTCATCACCTAAACCTGCAGCTGTGTGTAATGGAGTATCACCATCACCTTTATCGCGAACATCTGCTCTTGCACCACTAGCCAACAAGAGACGCACACAGTCCCTTCTTCGTTCCTCTACTGCAACATGCAAGGCAGTTCGACCATCGCCGGTGAGCGCATCAACATCGGCTCCTTTGAGCAACAGAAGCCTCATCACTTCCATGTGACCTCCTCCTGCAGCAAGGTGTAAGGGTCCCCATGTTGACAATTCAGATCTTTCTGTGTTGGCTCGATGAGCCAGCAAGAGCTCAACGATAAGTGCCTCTCCTGCCGCAGCTGCGGCCTCAAGCAGGCTACGTCCTGATCGGCTCCGCGCCTCCACATTCGGTTCAAACTCAAGCAGTAGCTGAACAATGTCAGCTCTACTCTGAGCTATGGCCAAGTGCAGTAGTGTTTGGCCATGTACATCAACTGAGTCAGCCGCTCCCCATGCCGAGTCACTTCTCTCCAGTACTTCCCGAATCTCATCCATGGCACCGTCAGTAACAAGCCGAGCCAACACTGGCGAGCCAACAAACATAATCTTGATACAACTATCAGTAAAGATTTGCTTCCTTTTGGTAGTAAACCAGTCACTAGGCACTGCATCATGGGTGCTTGAAGAATCCTTAACTGCAGCACCAGGAGCCACAACACTATCAAGAAGAAATGAATCATCACAGTAAGGTAATGAATCAGAAAGATTTGAACTTGTTGGCAGCGCATAGGTGATCTCCACAGTGAGCGTCGCGAGAGGCGATATGATGCCTGAATGTGGGCGGATACTGTAACGCGCCTTGTTCATCGGCTGAAGTCGGAACGCCACCGGCATCGTGTACATGACGTTGCGCAAGGTTAGCTTGCCGTAACATCTCTGACCTGGTTCAATCCTTATGGTTACAACGTTTGATGGTTCTAAGCTTATAAGCCTATCCATCTATGTTGAGTTCCCTTCTGCTCCTCTTTCTTCTTTACTTCAGTCCTTTTGTTATCTCTTCTATGGTACTAGGGGGTTGTTGATATGTTTAACTGCATCTGCATCTGTTTTTTGGTGCCTTCCTTTCCTTCTTCGATTGAATTGGCTGATCCTTAATGGGTTTGAAGGGAAAGCAGAAACTATGAAAGGAAGCTAATAGAGGAATTGAGGAAGAAGGTAGGTAAAGTGTATTTTAAGAAAGGATAAGATGGCCGGCTTTAGTGAGAGACTGCCACATGTTGGTGTTAAAAACTATGCTGACTTGTTCTATCCGGCGTCCTTACCACATTGCTCCCTAGATACAATTACAAAGCTGTTTTATGAATTGTTTTAGAAGTCACTTTCACTGCTATGTTGAATTATACAAACAAAGACAATGACTGCTTATTTTAATCTTTTGCTTATGGGTTTGGGTGGAAATCCAGAGAAAGTGACCTAGATGATCCTATTAAAATTGAAAAAAAAAATTCACAAAATCAACTTTCTTTACAGTTTTCCATCTCTATCATTCCATATGCTATATATTTTATATGCACACTCTGTTAGGCACAAAGAAAAACCATAAGAAAATCCTGTAAAATCAATGAGGATTGTACTTTCCCCACAATAAATCAATAAATGAATAGCAATATTATATCTATTTTTAAGAGATCTTCTGCAGAATACAGGCAAAGAGCATGATTGTTGAAAACTAAGCTTGTGTGAACAAGGCAACCTCCAAAACATTTTCTTGTCAATGGGTATGCTCAATGGCATCATCGTTGGCCACCTGCAGTGACAATACAAATTCATTATTAGAATAGGCCTTGTTGATGTCCTCAATGTGGGTGTAGTGTTCTGTTCATTAGTTTTTAATGGATTCTTTTATTTGCCTGACTAATATGATTGGGAAGAAGAACATAAAAATACATGCCATGTGGATCCCTTTGGCTGTAAATTCTCTATTTGGGGGACCCTCTATTGATTTGTTCTGGTCAAATTCTCCCATCACCAATGAACTTGGAGATACCATTGATGAAAGCCATTTCTTCTAATTTAAAACAACCAAACCCCTGATCTCTGTACTCTCTTGAACCATCAAGAGTGAGAAAAACCAAAAATAGGACAAACTCATCTGAAATCCGTAGTATCAAAGGAGAAAGAGCATCTTTCCATTCACTTCATGCAGATATAAAATTGAGTTAGTTGTGAATATATCTTGTTTTGGGTCTTGCTTTCCCGTTGAATATATTAGGGACAATTAGGCCACCTTAATAGTAATTAATATACAAGGATTGAGATTCACTAGTTTGGTTTGAGCCTTGGATGTCAAAAATTTCCAGATCATGCCTCACAACCATGAATTTCAGGGGTTGAATAGCCCTCTTTTCTTTTGTTATTATATTTTTCAGAAATTTACTGTTGTAAAACAAAATTGGATTGGGCCAGATGTATAGAACAGAATGTCCAACTTTTCTTTCATTTAGGCATTGAAAATGCCAGATATAGACTTTATACTTCTGGCTCAATAATCCATTGTCTTTGAAGCAATCAAACTGAGTATAAGTGCTTATGGGGTAACATATATACTCAAATTTGAGTACCAAAAATGTGAATTTAAGAACCCTTGACAAGCTGTGCTTACACAAAATAACAAATTGAATTGTAAAGTAGGTTTTTTTTGCCCAAGTTTTTGGTCTTATACAAAAGAACAAATTCATGTCCTGCCTCAAGCAGGCTCAAGATTGCTTCTTAAATGATGGTAACAGGAAGCCTAGTGAAGAAGGAAAACAAACAGTTAAGGAAACAGTCGAACTTGTCTGTATGGTTATTTGGCTCTTGAAAGAAGCCAAATGGAAACCAAGTCTAAGATACACAATTACATTTTAAATACAAAGCTGGAATTTAAATGGCACCAGGCTTATGCCAGTTTCGATCATCCCAACAGCTATGTATATCTCTTTGTTTAGGTCTTTCACTTGACTTAGCCCCTGCTGTTCTTTTAAATGAAAATAAGAAAAGGTTGTAGTTTCAAAGCTCGCCTGATGTATATGAAACAAGAAGATGATCGACAATGTCATTCAAATGCAGCCTTACAGTACTTCTAAACTATATTATTTCTTTATGTATTAAATTTAAGCAAAACTGTTCTTATAATTATGCTTTACGTAGGAATACAACAAGAGGGAGATCTTAGTTGTTTTATTACAGAAAATGAAACTGAATCAAGTGGGAGAATAACAAAGGGGATTTATGATTATTGATTAATGGAGGGGCCCAAAGAGAAGCAAAGATGTATTAGAATTAGCTGTTCACAACATTATAGACATGGCATGTAGAGACTATTTCCCTCTGATTGCTCTTCTTTCTTGGTTGCAGCTATCAATCTGAAGATTTTACACAGGAGCTTTGCTATACTTGGTCCTTAATTTGCCATTTGTCGTGCTATATGACAAATTTCAGACTTTGGAATTACAGGCACTTTGTGCCAACCAATTTGTTAGTGTTAGGCGCCAACTCAGGCACCATGACAACTCTGTGAACCAAAACTTGATGTGATTAATTTTGCACCATGCCAGTTGGAATCATTTCATAGACAATGACTTGAGGAGCTTCATGGCCAGCAGCCCAGTTCTCAAACAGTTATGCCTTAATTTTTGCATCTTTTTCTGTATAAAATCATCTGATTTACTATTTCAATTGTATGATCAGTTGAGGAAACAGCTAAACTAATCCTGAAATGCGTACTGTATTAGTAACTAATGGTATACTAGATTTAACTTCAAAGAAAAATACTGCTTTCCCTTTGAAGGACTAGACTATGGACGGGGATTGACAATGATACATCCTAATATCTATGATTCTAAGCCTTCAGACACAAGCATCCTCAAGAAGTTTTTATATCTATTTCACGGTTTCTTGAGAGGCTTCTCACAGTCTAATACCTATCTTCACTTTTGCTATTTTTCTCTTTTGTCCAAGGTTCATAGATGCATAGTTCTGTAAATTGAAAAACAAAATTTATTCAAGGAAGTGTTTTGCAGTTAACTGTAGCTAGTCTTTTAAAGCATATAAAAATAAATTCATTTTCATGTAACAACAGCTTTTTGTATTACCCAGATATTTCTGGAATTTATATGGGAATAAAGAGAACATGACCTGATTGAATTGAAAAAGTTCACTCAAGATCTTCAATTTTTGTAGTTTCCTTTGTTCATTTCTCCTTTTTTTTTTTTTTTTCCATTTTACTTATTCGAACATGCTTGTCATGGTCCCTACTTGGGAATGAGCATTGAAAATGAATTCTTGTTTGTTCCAACAGAAAATCTAGTAACGATGAATAATATATCTGCTTTCAAGAAATCTAATTCAGGTTGAAGCCAACAAAAGAAAAAAAAAATTTTTTGGTAACTATCATTGTGTGAACAAGGCAACCTCCAGAATCTTTCCTTGTCATTGGTTATAATGGCAACATCTGTTTGAGAACCTTTGGATATGCTAGTGACAGTACCAAATAGAATTTGTTGTTAGAATAGGTCATATTGCTTCCTTTTGTGTGGCTTCTTTCATGCTTTAAATATTGATTTGTGTAGATATTTTTCATTTGCATCTCTATGCCAATTGGAGCTTAGTAATGTACTGAAAAGTGCTCATTTGTCTTTGGCATGCCATGTGAACAATTTTGTTACAAAAAATTGTTGAATAATTTTTGTATTTTGGGTAAACAAAAGATAGCATTAGCATACCAGACTACTATAAAATAGGAAGTAATTTCCAAGGTTTTCATAGTTATTAATTGCTTCTAATTATAATTTCCATAAAGATGCTATACAACATTTATTGGTTAACAATCTCTTTTAATACTCTAAAAAATCAATCTCAAGAAAATACATATTATTCATATTAAAATTCGACAAATACAGGTCATTTTTGTTCAATAATTAAAAATAACCATATAAGGACTAATGATAGTTTAACCCTGTTAAGATAGGAATTAAGTACAATTCAATTAATCCTATAAAAAATAAGAAAAAGATAAGACTTGCTAAAATGAAAATTAAGTATAACGGTTTTCAAAATATTAACATCTGTTAAATTTTGTTGAATTCTCGTAAATTATATTAGAATTTAGCCAATATTTTAAATATTTTTTGCATGGCCATTTGCATAGCATAAAGGCATAAATTGTTGGGGGTGCCACTTGGGACAATGGTAAAACCTTGTGATGTTCATTAAGGCCTAAGTTCAAAATCTGCTCTCATTAGATTAAAAGGAGTGTGCTCGACAGATTGCCTCTAGTTGAGACTGCAAGTCACTCGAATTGCTGCTATATGCCAAGCCACAGGTCCCTATGATACTGCATTCCAAAGGAGGCAGTATTAATAATAATGGCATAAATGGTTTATGCATTTTTGGTGGTTTGCATATTTTGAACCAAATGAAAAAGTTTTTTTAAACAAGAAACATGAAAGAAGTTTTTGATTCTTAAATCTACAATTCAGATGGGTGAACATTATCCTTTTTCCCTTCGTTGTCAGTCCCATTGCAAGGTGAGGATTCTACTTGATTGTGGTTCCTCTTGTTTGAAATTTCCTATCTTGGTCTGGTAATCTTCAAATTCCAAAGGGGGTTTTTTGGATCTTTGAAGGATATCATTCGTGATCGATCCATCTGTTTCAGATGTTCGTCATTCCTTGACAATAAACGCAAGAAATGTCAACTTTTACGGCCTTATATTGTCAAGGGTCATAATGGCAACACCATCTGTTTGACAACCTTCGGGTATGCTAGTGATAGTACCTGATGTACTTTTTCGCAAGTGCACGAATTCGTAACAAGTAATAAAGTGATGAAATAGAGTGTCGAACCCACAGGGAATGGTAGCTACTAAATACTGAAATTACTATCCTAAATTCTATTTGGATAATCAAATAGTGAGATGGGTTTTTAACTAGCAATTAAAATTATTAACTAAGAAAATATAAGATTGAGGTTCAATAAGAGATTTAAAATACTAAGGCATTTGATTTCATCATAAACAAATCTGAATTAACTCTTGAATACACATGCTACTGAATGTTATAATTCAATTTGAAAGCGAAAATCCCTATTCTATCCAATGGTCTCTCTCGAGCACTAACGAACTTACCTTCCTACGATAACCCACGGTATTTCTATGTGAATTTAAAAGTAACAAGGTACATTAAGATCTGTGGAGTTTCATGTCCAAAAACACAAAGCTACATAGACCATGCCAATATCTCTATCAACATGTAGAATATGGTATTTTATCACAGGAACTAAAATTGTATATCTCCTCTCGGTCTCAATACAACTACCATATACAATTGAATGGTGATCAAATACTCAATTGGGTTAAGCACAATAATAAAATACTCAAATAGTGAATCATAAATCCTTTAGCAATAATATTCCGAATTAAAACATCATGTTCAGATTACATCAAAGCCTTAGAAATAGAAATTAGTTCATGACTGAACTAAGAATAACCATTAAAAACAGAGTATAATGAAAAAGAGAAGAAATAAACTAATGATGATCAAGCTCTGATCTCTTGATGTTCCAGCTTCCTTCTCACGTTCCCAGCATCCAAAAAATCTCTTTTCACGTTCCTTTTCTCCTTTATATCAATCACCAAAGCTTGCCCAAAAATCCCTTGAAGAGAAAAATAGAAACTTTCCTTCCAAGACTCCTAAGGAAGAGAGAACTTCATTTCCTTGTATATCCACAACTTCCAAGTCCAAAAACGACCTAATCTTCTTAATTAGAAACCCCTCTAAGTCTTCCTAAAAACTAGAAGAAGATCCCCAAGAAAAAGGAAACAAATCCACAAAGTTCGGAATTTTATAACAGGTTTTTCTACTTGATCGTTCGAACGTTCATCGAACGCGGGTCGAACGTTCAGGTCAAAAAGTTGTTTCCTCTTCTCTTGTTCGAACGTTCATCGAATGGTCAGCGAACGCTGCTCACAATTTCTCTATTTTTCACCAACGTTCGAACGACAGGCGAACGTTCAGTGAACGCTGCTCTCGGGTTTCTCTGCAGAACACCAACTTTCGAACGACAGGCGAACGTTCATCGAACGTTGGTCATATCTTCTACAATTTGATTCCGATTGTTACGCCGTTTGAACCGTGACTTCTATAATCACCGAGAGTATCTCTACATCAACAAATTAGGCAAAATTTAGACAATGAAAATAAAATGCAAAGATGAAAGACTTTGACAATTTCTAAGTAAAATTGGGAATTAAATATGAAATAAAACCAGATAAGTCATGAATTTAATGTGCTATAATGTGATATTTTCATGACTTATCAGTACCAAATAGAATTTATTGTTAGAATTGGTCATGTTGCTTCCTTGTGTGTGGCTTCTTTCATGCTTTAAATATCTATATGTGTAGATATTTTACATATGGATCTCTAGGGTTGTTTAACAGGCTGGGCTGACCCGTGCCTGGCCCGTCAAGGAAAACCAAGGCATAGCCTAGCCTGTGGTACGGCTAGGGCTGGGCCGTGCCGGGCCCAGTAGGTCGCCCGCGGTAGTTTTCTGCAAAAAGAAAAAAAAAAGGAGAAAATAGTAAAAAAAAAGTTAATTACCTTTTGAACCGTGCTGAGATGAGGAGTTGCAAAAGTATTACTTGCATATATTACCACTTAACTATCAAAACTATCAAAGCAGTAATTGACACAAGTAACACTTTTGCAATTCCTATATAGACGTGAAGAGGCTTGTTCAGTGATTTGCTAACGGTTGAGCTCAAGGAGCACTGTGACTTTGCCAGCCATTAGCAAAATCACTAAACATGACTTTACGAAGAAAATGAAGGAAACAAAAAAAAAATTTATAACTTTCTTAGAGTCTTGTTAAAAGATTTGCCACTGGTCGGTCTATGGACGACCCCCCCCCCCCCCCCCCCCCCCCCCCCCCCCCCCCCCCCATGTGAGCACTCCACCGAGTCTACCGGCCATTAGCCAAATCTTTAAACAAGATGCTAAGAAAGTAAGAAGAGAAGAGAAGAGATGAGAAGATGTGTGGTTTGGAGTGGGAAGGGTTAGGCCTATTTATAAAAAACCAAAAGTGGCTTTTTACT
Source organism: Buxus sempervirens (assembly GCA_947561395.2). Classification (NCBI taxonomy): domain Eukaryota; kingdom Viridiplantae; phylum Streptophyta; class Magnoliopsida; order Buxales; family Buxaceae; genus Buxus; species Buxus sempervirens. Next base: position 14,936,111 of record OX387182.1, read on the forward strand.
ACCTTTACCCTCAAATATGACTATTATTTGGTTGTTGGAAGGGTAGAAATGGTCATTTACAGTCAATTACAAGTATACCCCCTAATATGGCTGTTGGGGGGTAAAATTGTAAAAAAATTACTTTTAGCACTTTTTTGCGTGTAAAAATGGCTAGCCGTTTTCGTGCTTGGTGGGTTGGCACGACGAGCCAACCCAGTCGGGCTTAACGGGCTAGCACATGGCACGACCCAGCGTGAGGTGTTGTGCCTCAACAAGCCCCAAAAGCAAGGCCCAGCACGGCCAGGGGCCACGAGTCGTGCCATGTTGTCTCACTAGAATTTGGAGCTTAGAAATGTATTGAAAGTACTCATTTCTCTTTGGCATGCCATGTGAACAATTTTGTTATGTAGAACACCGTTCCTACTAAAAGCTCAAGCTGATAGTAGGGGCGAACTTTATATGTTTAATATATTCCTTAATACTCCCCCTCACGCGTGGGTAGGACTCAAACCCATTTTAGGGAGGCCCTACACATGGAATATTTTTTCTCAACGGGTGGAGTGGAAGTTTGAACCTAGGACCTGGCGTTTGCCTAAGGCTTTGATACCATGCAGAACACTGTTCCTACTAAAAGCTCAAGCTGATAGTAGGGGCGAACTTTATATGTTTAATATATTCCCTTAATATGTTACAGCAAATTGTTGAATGATTTTTGTATTTTGGGTAAACAAAAGATAACATTATCATACCATACTAGTATAATATAGGAAGTAATTTCCAAGGTTTTCATAGTTATTTATTGCTTCTAATTATAATTCCCATAAAGATGCTGTAAAACATTTATTGTTTAACAATCTCTTTTAAAACTCTAAAAAAATCAGTCTCAAGAAAATACATATTATTCATATTAAAATTCTACAAATACTGGTCATTTTTCTTCAATAATTAAAAATAACAATATAAGGACTAATGATGGTTTAACCCTGTTAAGATAGGTATTAAGTACAATTCAATTAATCCTATAAAAATAAAGAAAAAGATAGGACTTGCTAAAATGAAAATTAAGTATAGCGGTTTTCAAATTATTAACATCTATTAAATTTTGTTGAATTCTCGTAAATTATATTAGAATTTAGCCAATATTTCAAATATTTTTTGCATGGCCATTTGCATAGAATAAAGGCATAAATTTTTGGGGGTGCCACTTGGGACAGTGGTTAAACCTTGTGACATTTATATTTAAGGCCTAAGTTGAAAATCTGCCTTCATTAGATCCAGTGGCGGAACCAGACTGTCTAGGGGGGGCAATTGGCCCCACCTAAATTTTTATTTTTTTAATTAAAAGTATATATTTTTCTATATTTTTTAATTGAAATTTATGTTTTGCCCCCCCCTAAAATTTCTATTTTGCCCCTCTATCTCCATGAAATTTTTATATTTCATGTATAAGTGTTAATTGAAATTTTTTTTTGCACCTTTAGATTTGGAGTCCTAGTTCCGCCACTTATTAGATCAAAGAGAGTGTGCTCGACAGCTTGCCTCTAGCTGAGACTCCAAATCACTCGAATTGCTGCTGTATACCAAGCCACAGGTCCCCTATGATACCGCATTCCCAAGGAGGTAGTATTAATAATAATTGTTAGGAATCCGACATGATTCCTAGAGATAGTGAGAAACAAAGAAACGATAGAAAAAGTCAAACATGAAAAAGACAAAGATTTTACATGGTTCACCCCAGAATAGGGCTACGTCCATGGCTGCTGGTGTTGTTTCACTATGATTTATGAATAGTCGAAGCTTACAAGGATAGAACAATAAAAAGGGAAATATAACCCTAATACAATGGAAATACCGGAAATATAACCCCGCCAGCTGTGGCTGGGTGTCCAGTATGATTAGGCTCCACACAACTTAACAATAATGGCATAAATGGTTTATGCATTTTTGGTGGTTTGCATCTTTTGAACAAAATGAAAAAGGTTTTTTTAAACAAGAAACATGAAAGAAGTTTGTGACTCTTAAATCTACAATTCAAATGGGTGAACATTATCCTTTTTCCCTTTGTAGTCAGTCCCATTGTGAGGTGAGGATTCTACTTGATTGTGGTTCCTCTTGTTTGAAATTTGCGATCTTGGTCTGGTAATCTTCAATTACAAAGGGGGCTTTTGAATGTTTGAAGGATATCATTTTGTTTACACCCTTCACAGACCGACAAATAAGAAAAGGCCATGTGGCATCTACATGGCCTGATTCAATTAGAAAGGCCATGTCAATATATACGTAGGCCAGATACCTAGTTAAAGCCACATAAGCATATACAATAGCCATTCGTATATTTCCAAGGAATCATGTTACCATTAACATGAAGTCGACCGTTAAAGAATGGACGACTACGAGAAAGGGAGTTAGCCATTTGTGATCGTGGCCGAGAAGTTATTTATCACAAACAGAAAACTACAGAGGAATAACCTCTATGAAGATTGTGCAAGAGTGGGACGTTGAGCAATCATCAGTGAATGGCTATAAAAGGCACAAATTTGAAGAGCTCGAGGACAACTTCCATAAAAAAACCGCAACTAGTTATCGTAATTCTAATTTGATCATCTGTGATCTTTATCCCATCTTCTACGCCCAAATTGTAGCAAGAAGGATAATTTAGGACTTTTCTTATTGCTTCCAGTCGCAGTGACACTCTAGGCCATTGTTTACTCCGATTGACGTCAGAACCCTGTTGTCAGCACCCCATTTTTGCACCATAGAATTGCCTAAGAAACATATCTTAAACCGGCATATATGTGGGCACATAAATTGAGGTTTTTATAGTGAACTTATCTTTTTGAAATAACAAGCCCATAATAAAGAGAATTCTGAGCCGATTCCGATGCACCAAACTGTGCTCAAATCGGATCTCGAACGGCTAAATTATGAATAAAAGAAATAAAGGGTAGTGTGGGGATTTTTATAAAATTGAAATTGGATGCCACATGGGAGCCACGTGTACGCCATGGTGGCTGCCATGTAATCAATGATAAATTAAAAATTTTGGGATTCTTTTAGTAATTAAGTAAGTTTCCTAATGGGGTTTGTTATGCAAATAAATAAAAAATTTAATAACAAAGTTAATAAAAGTTTTAAGATTAAAAGAAAATAAAAAAAAATATAAACAAAGAGAAATGAGTTGGACGAATTGGTCCAATTCATATTCTCTTGAGATATTGAGACTAAGCTTAAAAAATATAAGCCTAAAAAATATGGACAAAATAGACTTTAACCAAACCTAAATGAATGATGGTGTTTAAGAGAGGAAGAGGAAGAGTTAGGGGTTTAAGAGAGGAAGAGGAGGAGTTAGGGGTTTAGGTGTTTAAGAGAGGAAGAGGGGAGGTTAAGGAAAGAAGAGATTTAGAAGAAGAAGAGGAAAAGTTAGGGGTTAAGAAGTTGAAGGGGTGGGAATTCTCTATAAAAAGGCTTGAAGTTGGGAGCAAAAGGAGAGGGGAACAAGTAAGAGAGTTCTTTGCAAAAAAAAAAAAACAGCAAGTAGGAAGAAGTGGAGAAAAGAAGAAGGGTGTCCACTAGCAATGAGGGAGAAAGAAAAACTGCTATTCATGACACACTAAGGTTCCAAGACCTGATTTAAAGTGTCAATCCATGATAGGTGAGTCATTTGTTTAATACATTGTATGAGACATCTCTTTCATTACAATTTTTGAGATGAGATTACATGATTGGTGAGAGACATGTATATATGTTTGATGGCTTTAGGTAATTTTATCATGTAAGAAAAAAGAAAGACAAAGATGTAAAGTTTTGAGTTTTTTTGTATTAGACTTGCACCTGTTTTCCAGATAAACCAATTTTATTTTACCTAGTTCTAGTTTGATTCAAGTCTGGAGTCCTTCATAAGATTTGTGGTATTTTTATTTTAGTTTAATGTAAAAATATGCTTGAGACCTTACACTATGAGTAGGTATTTTATTTTTAATTTTCTTTGGTTCAGATTTTCACAGGGAGATGTCTAACAGTAAATTTTGCAGTTTCATATCTCTTAAATGAAAATGAATTTTTAAAAACTGCTATAGTTTATTTTAGTGCTTAAAGTTATTATTCTAGGGAATCAGATTTCTCACAATTTGGTTAAGAATTGAGGGAGATATGAATCTTTGAATGTGGATAGCGCAGTAGTTCAGATTGTTTCACTTTTTTTTTCCTTTGTTTATTGTGATTTTCTTACTTACATTTGTTTTGTTTTACTACATGAGATGTAACATAGTGGACCTTCATTCTCCCAATGTAGATATGTTATTATATAATAGAGTCTAAAACATTTTATTGGAAGTGGTTGAATCAGCCCCCATTTCTTATTCTTTTTAATTTGGGTTTCTTTGCTTTAGAATTTTTATGTGCATGTTAGATGCAGTATAGCAATCCCCCACTCCTCTAATCCCTTGTATATATGAGAAAGATAAAATTAAAAAAAACGGAAAAGAAAAGAATAATAAAAAATAATAAATAAATAAATATTTTTTTTGAAATAACCAAGTACATTGCTCCATGTTGAAATATTTGATTTGGATTTCTTTATTTTGGATTTTTTATATGTATCATATGTATTATAATTTGTATAGGATGTAGCAAAGCAACCCCCATTCCTCCAATATTTGTACACATGTGATCATTAAAATATATATATAAGATAAAAGATAAAAAAAATTAAATAATAGTAAATCAACCCAAATATGATCCAACTGATTTAGGGAACCCATTTCAGTGGGGCAACTCAGGATGTTCAAGGACTTCCCTGAGTTGTAATCGGGTCACTTATCCGGAATCACTGGTGTAGACCAAAAAATTAAATAAGGTGTCTACCTGCACCATTTCAGGTAGTGGCGACTCCATAAAACATGTAACACGCTTTTTCAGCGTGCCCGAGGTGCGTACAGCTTGGTGACTCCGCTGGGGATCGAACCCAGAATCTCTGGTTTGATCGAACTCAGAATCGCTGGGGGCTGACCCAACCCGGTTTGATTAGTTGGATTATAACGAGCTTATTCTTTGCACATGTGCACACACTTGCACATGCACGTACACTCTCTTTGTACATATGCACACACTTGCACAAATTGGTCAAGGAAGATTTGCTGCCTTACTTAGTAAGTATTGAATATACGCAAAAACATCTTCTGTGGAGTTCTGTCATAAAGGATGAAATAATTGCCTAAGGAAATTAGATTTTAAGCGGGACCACTGTGACCTCTCCAATTACCTGGGAACTCTCCCGGAACAGTGAAAATTCTTTCCCATACACACATGTGCACTCATGCACACTGTGGTTTGTTTACATGCTTTGATATAAATTGCGTAGGGTGACACGTGCGAGGGAGCCCGCATGGGTGATCCGATTGAATGATATGGCATTTCTTCTTTACCAAAACCTAGATCTCTCTAGCAGCCACCCTTCTTTATCGTATAAACAAATTTTGGGATGGTATTAGCCTCATGCTCTCGTGGTTTGCCAGGGAAAGCAGGGTAAACCCATCTCCTTAGGTTTCTGGATTCCTATAGCGCCACTGGTTTCTTGCTGTGGCACGCGAGGGTCTAGTACTTGGCTCAGACCCTTGTAGGCAAATGTCTCGGGTTGGGTATCCTTCCCCACCCATTACTTCTGGATAAACCACGATTTTGTGAATGTGCTTGAATGGTAGAAATAAGAAGAATAAAATCAATTTAAAACCCAAGAGTCCATCAGGGGCAATAACCCCTGTTTTTTGCATCAAACTGAATAAACCCTAGATCATGGGCTACCTTAGCCCTAATTTAGGAAGCCAACCAAACTTTGATCAGGGGGCCCCCCAGATCCATGCATAGAGTCCTGTGAGCCATGGGCCTCGACCCATTGAGTCCGCTGGAAGCACCCTGAGTCCAAATCGGCCTTTTTGAGCAGATGAAAGTCGGCCAGATCAGAACAGGGGCACAAAAACCTAGATCTAGGAATTCAGCTCACCTACCTTTGAAGCAATTTTTACCTTTCTTTTGGGCTCCCAACAGCCCTAAAGATGAATTCTTTGCAGATTTTTGTAAATAACATGTAAATTTCGCCCTCGATGGCAAGTTGTAAATTTTCGCTAAGGTTCAATGCCAAGAGCAGACGAAAGAACAGATGAAAAACAAAGGCTGATTAGGATTTGGACGTGCTTCCTTACACAAGTATGTCTAGGAGTTGTGCCTTGATAGGCACTAACCTTTTTTAGGATTGTGCACACACTTTTGGGTGTGTTTTTGATATTTGTCTGTTAACATAGACTTTAAGGATGGTAATAGTACTTAACCTTCACTTTACTTGTGTATGCTTATTCACACGTTAAGTGCACGCACTTTGGGATCATTTACACAAGCTTGTTTGGTCAAACCGTTTTAAAAAATGCACAAAAGAATTTCCAAAACCAAAATCGCCTCCGGGCGTACATTAAATTGCCTGCGGGCATGCATTAAGTCGGCTTCGGGCGTACATCGAGCCACCTTCCGAGGTGCACATCAAAGTTGCTTTTCAAAGTACACAATAAAGTGGCCTTCGGGCCTACATTGAATCGTCTTCCACAACGTACATTCACGCCGTCTCTTGCGATGCACAATAAACCGTCATTTGTGGTTATATTGAGCTAGCCATATAGACGTAAATCAAATTGCCCATCTTGTGGCGTACATTCTCCATGCCATTCATGGCACGATATGAGTTGTCTAGGACGCGTTTTCTATAATTCGCTTACTACTGCATGATTTCAAAGGAATTTACCATCGCTGCCAATCAAGGCGTTGGATTTCGAGATTTAATCCTCGCAACATGTTTTCAAGGATTTCCACTCATAAAACATGTGTTGCACAATTTTTGAAAACCATCAAACACGGCACGGTCTCTCGAGCTTCAGACCTCTGAAAGTTCAAATTGTAAAGTTCTAAACTGCACAATTCTCAAAAGGAATTTCTGATTGGCTGGGGCACCTTCACATACTCTTCACAATGTTGTTTTGTCAACTCATGACTTTCATGCATGAACCTTGTTGTATTTGTTTTGCAACCACAGCACAAGAGCATCACTCATGGTGTAATGATCTCGTCACACATGACACCTTATTCATAGTTAGAGAACGAACTAATCAAGATTCCTGGATAACATGTACAATTCGTATATTTCACATTGAGAGTACCACTTAGAACGCTGCACTCACAGTGAGAGAGGACTGCAATGAATTCTTCTGAGGCTCCAACTCCATCACAGCAAAGGGCCGAAGAGCAGCCAGTCATAATAGATATAAACCAACAAGTGGCCATGATGCATGCCACGGGGATTCGAATGCCGAAAATCCAGCAGGGGCAACCACCTCAGCTAGCACCCATGGCAACACATCCACCACCACAGGACACTCCATTCCCACACCCGACAGCAGTTCCCATCCATCCTCCACAACAAGAACCATTTATGCTTGTTCGACTGGGGCAGGAAGAGCAAAACCGAAATAGGGCACGGGAGGCCCAGTTTGAGGAAATTTTGGCAGCAATAAAGGAAGACAATGAGGGCCGAATGACAGCAATGAAAAAAGACTTCTTGAAGCAACTCCAGCCCAACCCGGTGCAGGATGAAACCACTCTAGAGAGCCTGTGTTTCTTCCAAAGATCTCTAACTGGGGCAACATACTCTTGGTTTCTAAGTCTGGACAAGCAGAGCGTTAAGATGTGGAATGACCTCGCCACCGTGTTCACCCAACAATACCATTTAAATAGCCAAATGGTTCAAACCAGAACAGAATTGCAGAGGTTGTCAAATAGAAATAGCAAGTCTGTGAGAGACTATGCCAAAAAGTGGATGGAGCTAGCCAACGTGGTACAACCCCCTCTTTTTGAACAAGAGCGGACTTTTTGTTCATATCATCACTGGGGCAACCCTACTTCACAATGCTGTTGGGACAGTGTACTGTAAGCTTCACTGACCTAATCATGGCTGCAAATAGAATTGAGGATGCCATTAAAATGGAGAAGCACGAAGGCTCCATAACGAGCTTGTTGCATGTAACAATCTCAAGTGGCAAGGAGCAAGAGAATGACGACGGCATAAGTACAGTTAACCATGTACAACCTTCCACGCCATTTCACATCCTTTCCTCAAGAAGCACGAGCTTTCCCCCCACAAGCAATATTGCATTTCAACTCAAGAGGTGTCTCACCAAGGAGGAAAGAAAGAACCGGGAGTTCACTCCGCTTCCATATACGCTGGTTGAATTGTTACCAATGCTCTTGAGAGAGGGACACCTGCAACTGCAATGCCAAATCCCAAGGCGTAAAAAATGAAGGGTTATGATCCAAACAAAAGCTGTGAGTACTACATGGGTGCACAAAGGTCATGATACTGATGGATGTTGGGGCTTTCGGCATGCAGTCCAAGACCTTCTTGAAGCTGGGGAACTCAAAATCGATCCTCCACCAAATTGAAAAAAACAAAAGAAGAGGAAAGGAAAAAAGAGAAGAAAAAAAAATGGAGAAAAGAACCACTATCATCATCATCATCTTGCATCTTGGTATTTCACATCATGAACTCTGCTTTCTAACATTTGGTTCTCCTGGCAGGAACCCCGTCAACAATCAGACATGGACCGCACCTTAGGAACAAGTCTTGATGCAGCCCAGCAAATAACCAGCATAGTGGCTTCTCTACAAAGCCTACTGTGGGCAATAACAATCAAGGAAGAAACATGGAACAAGTGCTGGAAAGCATTAGGAGAAGAAAATTTCGAGTTGCGATCCCAAGTAAGGGTTCTCGAAGAAATGATTAAAAGCATGAAGGGAGAGACACCCCGGAGCAACCAAGAAGTGAGCCTTCCACCTGCCTTAACAGATGGTTGAATGCAAAGAGAGAAAGGAAAAGCTGTAGCAGCAGAGGCTCCCCAGCTCATGCAAAAGTTGAATCATTCGAGGGATCTTCCAAGGAGTACCCCAGAATAAATGAAGGCCATGCTTAAAAGGCAGTTCACCCCTTTGAATATCCAACCAGTCTAGATCCTAACTGGTTTACTAAAGAAGGACCTCTTGCAGCCTAAGCAGCCTAGCCCGTGAGCATCAGCTAGTCGCAAATACAATCCAAATGTATTTTGTGCTTACCACATAGGATCCCCAGGACACAGCACAGAGCAATGTTGGGATCTGCGACACGACATACAAGATTTGATTGATCAAGGGTTTCTGAAGGAACTTGTCAAGCAACCAAGATTTTTTGAAGGCCAAGACATCGCTGACAAGTTAGCCCGGATCCCGATATCTGAACTGACTATCTCCCTACTGAAGGAAGGAGATAATGAGGAAGAAAGTGGCAAGAAGAGCACTTAAAGGTTTCCTCCCATGGCACGCAGCTGAATTCTAAGAACGCCGATTTGCATGGGCCACTCCTTGCATAGTCTACTGCTTTTTATTTTTTTATTTTTTATCTTTTCTTTTTATTTCAATTCTGAACTTGACAGTATGTTTCTTTTTGCCAACTTTTGAAATCTTTTGGGAAATCACTAGAGTGTTGGACCACACCAAGGCATGACAGTGATCTCGGGATAAACCTGGCCAATCAAATTTGACAGATGGAATGTGCCAAACAGCACGAACTGTGTGGGTTTCGACATAGCCAAGGGATCCCCTGCACATTTGAAACCTACCTTGCCGAACACTGGGGCAATCTGTGATTGGAGACAAAAAGGAAAAGGGCAAGGTGCCCATGCCAGTCGGGGGTCATTGACATGATCCAGGATCAATGATCCCGATGAAATGATGAGAGACCATTTTTGGTTAAGATATTTCAAATAAATTCTGCTAGTCAAACATGTTGAGCTTGATCGTCTTATTTCTAACCCACGTTATGTCTAGCCACCCCAAATTGGGGCAAAGTCAAAAAGCAAAGAAGAAAAAACAAAATGAATAAAGATGAGAATGGTTATTAAGCCAATTAATCGTGCAAAGACAAGTAAGTGTTACATTCTCTGTGAAGGGATGAAAGGCCATCCTTGGTTTTCTCCAAAAATCATCTAACAAAAGATGAAACCCTAGCAAGACACTTTGGGCCTAACAATTTATTCCTCAACCCTACCATGTTCTATCCTCGAACTGGGGCATGAAGCTTCATGAAATTGGAGACACAAGAAAGACAAAGATGAAGATAGGGCGAAGTGAAAAGCACCCTAAAAACAAAGGGGCAAAAAGGGGGGAAACAAGGTGAACCCCAGGAAATGAGAATGAGAAAAAGGAATTAGGACAATCCCTTGAAAAAAGGCAAAAACAAGAATTGGGGCAAACCCCCAAAAGAAAAGTCAAAGATTGGGATAAAGAACCCAAGGAAGGAAGAAGAAGAGAAAAGAACAAAGATGGAAAAGAAGAAAAAACTACCAAGCAAAGTTGGGCACAAAATTGAGGAGACAAAAGATGAAGCAAGACCTAACAAGAAAAATGGACAGAACATGGCCCTTACCCCACTCATCAATTTTGAGCCTCTATACCATTTCTTCTGGACCCTTGAACCCAGCCTACGTTTCATCCTATTATGAAATACTTTCTGATTACAGAGAATGTAACACTGAATCTTAGACGAACTGGCAATGACGGAACCAAAAGGACAAAAGAACTTTAGCTAGACATAATGGTTATCCATAGAATGAAGCTATATAGGGTTTGAGCTCGTTTATCCTTCATTTCTGAACACTGGAACTAAAGCCTACATTTTGTCCTACTGATAAGTCCTCTTTGATCGTTGGATCATGATCTGTGGAAATTGACAGGACCCTCAGACTGGGGCAAGACACCGAACCTGAGAGAAGGAACCAATTGAGAGAAAAACCATTTCATAACCCTCAGACAAGGGTGGGGAAAGAAAAAACAAGAGAGGAAGGCAAAAGAGCTGGGGAAAGGGCAGTGTCAAAGAAACCCCCTGGACCTAAACAATTCCCCTCATTTCAACCCAAGGCATGCTATTGAAGGCGAAAAATGTTGAGACCCTTGCAGGGAGTGCCGGGAGGCATCACTTCATAAGTCTAAATGAGATTGTTGGGTGACTTACCCAAATGTTACTGGTCTTGTCGTGGACCCACTTCAAAGAGGAAACTCCAAACTCTTAATGAATTCCCAAGAGATTTTAATCAAAGAGAAATTGCTTGAATTTACATGTAATTTTGATAATAAACAGATGAAGTCCAATTGACTGAACTCCACATGAACTTTTGCAGGTACTGACAAAACTTGAAACAAATAGACAAAGCCACCACAGCGCATCTCACATGTTGGGTGCGAGACAAAATCATCACAATGTAGTCACACATTGGACGCAGAAGAAATCCATCACGGCGTACCCACACATTGGATGCAAGACAAAGATATCCCCAGCACATCTCACGTGTCGGACAGAGATTGAATGAGCAAGGTGTCTCACAATCCTAAAGAGCAAGATGTCTTCCAAAATTGAAGAATTAAGGAGCAAGGCGTCTCCCAACCACAGAGAGTAAGGCATCTCTTAAGACTGAAAGGGCAAGGCATCCCTGGAGCAAGGCGACTCCGAAATTAAGGAGCAAGGCGTCTCCCAACCACATAGAGCAAGGCGTCTCTCAAGACTAAAAGGGCAAGGCATCATTGGAGTAAGGCGACTCCGAAATTAAGGAGCAAGGAGTTTCCCAACCACAGAGAGCAAGACATCTCTCAAGACTAAAAGGGCAAGGCGTCCTTGGAGCAAGGCGACTCCAAAATTAAGAAGCAAGGCGTCTCTCAAGACTAAAAGGGCAAGGCGTCCCTGGAGCAAGGCAACTCCGAAACTAATGGAGCAAGGCATCTCCCAACCCTAGAGAGCAAGGTGTCTCTCAAGACTGAAAGTGCAAGGCGTCTCTGGAGCAAGGCGACTCCTAAACTAATAGAGCAAGGTGTCTCTCAAGATTGAAGACCTTCGGAGCAAGGCGTCTTCCACATCTGAATGGACACGAAAATGTGTCTCTAAGGAGCAAGGCGTCTTTCACATCTGAATGACACGGAAATGTGTCCCTAAGGAGCAAGGCGTCTCCCACAGCTGAATGACACGAAAATGTGTCCTTAAGGAGCAAAGCGTCTCCCAAGACTGAAGGACATGGCGTCCTTGGAGCAAAGAATCTTCAAACTGCAAAAAAGTTGAGGCTAAAGCCTTCCGATTGAAGAACAATGAGCAAAGATCTGAAAAGGAGCAGAACGTCTCTGCAAAGTTGAACAAGATGTTCCCATTCCTGAAAATGACGGAGAATCAGGACATGAAGAAGAAGACAAAATGAAGAACTTCTAGGCAAATGGCCCCTTTTGTAATTTTCATTTTCCCACTTTTGTATCATAGGATTTGAACCAGGATTCGGAGCTCGTTAGTGTGCTGGACAGCAGTGACTCTTAAACCCTTTAGAAGCCAAATAGAGTTAAGGGGTAGTGTATCTACATGGGGGATAAAGAACTTCAAACTTAAAAAACAAAAAAACGAAAAAAAAAAGAAATAGTGAAAAGATAAAAGAAGAAGTCAAAAGTCAATGGAAAAAACAAGTGGAAAATAACACTATTGAAGCACTTTTGCATCAACGCGGAAACAAGTCGGTGAGTCTAAGTCCAACCCATCTTTTTCAATTCAAACTAAAAAAGGGGAACAATTTCAAACGCCCAATGGCAAGGAGAATCCCCAGAACTTGGAAGTGAGCCAAAGCAACACAGAGCTTGCACCAGCGCTTCCGCATCTTTGAAAACATTAAAGGACCTGACTCGTCGGTTATGTCGACAGAAATGCAAAGTGCAAAAATAGGGTTTTTTTTTATTCTTTGTCATTTATCATCACGGTGACTCTGACAAAGAGGGGCAGCTGTCAGCACCCCATTTTTGCACCATAGAATTGCCTAAGAATCATATCTTAAACCGGCATATATGTGGGCACGTAAATCGAGGTTTTTATAGTGGACCTATCTTTTTGAAATAGCAAGCCCATAATAAAGAGAATTCTGAGCTGATTCCGATGCACCAAACCGTGCTCAAATCGGATCTGAAATGACTAAGTTATGAATAAAAGAAATAAATGGTAGTTTGGGGATTTTTATAAAACTGAAATTGGATGCCACATGGGAGCCACGTGTACGCCATGGTGGCTGCCACGTAACCAATGATAAATTAAAAATATTGGGGTTCTTTTAGTAAATAAGTAAGTTTCCTAATAGGGTTTGTTATGCAAATAAATAAAAAATTTAATAACAAAGTTAATAAAAGTTTTAAGATTAAAAGAAAATAAAAAAAAATATAAACAAAGAGAAATGAGTTGGACGAATTGGTCCAATTCATATTCTCTTGAGATATTGAAACTAAGCTTAAAAAAATATAAGCCTAAAAATTATGGGACAAAATAGACTTTGACCAAACCTAAATGAATGATGGTGTTTAAGAGAGGAAGAGGAAGAGGAAGAGTTAGGGGTTTAAGAGAGGAAGAGGAGGAGTTAGGGGTTTAGATGTTTAAAAGAGGAAGATGAAAAGTTAAGGAAAAGAGAGGTTTAAGAGAGGAAGAGAAAATGTTAGGGGTTAAGAAATTGAAGGGGTGAGAATTCTCTATAAGAAGGCTTGAAGTTGGGAGCAAAAGGAGAGGGGAGGAAGTAAGAAAGTTCTTTGAAAAAAAAACAGCAAGTAGGAAGAAGTGGATAAAAGAAGAGGGACATCCACTAGCAAGGATGGAGAAAGAAAAACTGCTGTTCACGACACACCAAGGTTCTAAGACCTGATTTAAAGTCAATCCATAACAGGTGAGTCATTTGTTTAATACATTGTATGAGACCTCTTTTTCATTATAATTTTTGAGATGATATTACATGATTGGTGAGAGACATGTATATATGTTTGATGGCTTTGGGTAATTTTATCATGTAAAAAAAAAAGACAAAGATGTAAAGTTCTGAGTTTTTTCTGCATTAGACTTGCACCTGTTTTCTAGATAAACCAATTTTTTTTACCCAGTTCTAGTTTGATTCAAGTCTGGAGTCCATGAGATTTGTGCTATTTTCATTTTCGTTTAATGTAAAAATATGCTTGAGACCATACATTATGAGTAGGTATTTTATTTTTAATTTTCTTTGGTTCAGATTTTCACAGGGAGATGTCTAATAGTAAATTTTGCAGCTTTATATCTCTTAAATGAAAATGAATTTTTAAAAACTGCTATAGGTTATTTTAGTGCTTAAAGTTATGATTCTAGGGAATCAGATTTCCCATAATTTGGTTAAGGATTGAGGGAGATATGAATCTTTAAATGCAGATAGCGCAGTAATTCAGATTGTTTCAATTTTTTTTTCCTTTGTTTATTGTGATTTTCTTATTTACATTTGTTTTGTTTTATTTTTATTTTACTACATGAGATGTAACATAGTGGACCTCCATTCTCTCAATGTAGATATGTTATTATGTAATTGAGTTTAAAACATTTTATTGGAAGTGATCGAATCAGCCCCCATTTCTTATTCTTTTTAATTTTGGTTTCTTTGCTTTAGAATTTTTATGTGCATGTAAGATGTATTATAGCAATCCCCCACTCCTCTAATCCCTTGTATATATGAGAAATATAAAATTAAAAAAAAAGGAAAAGAAAAGAAAAATAAAAAATAATAAATGAATAAATATTTTTTTGAAATAACCAAGTACATTGCTCTATGTTGAAATATTTGATTTGGATTTCTTTATTTTAGATTTTTTTTATATGTATCATATGTATTATAATTTGTATAGGATGTAGCAAAGCAACCCCCATTCCTCCAATATTTGTACACATGTGATCATTAATATATATATATATATTTATAAAAGATTAAAAAAAATTAAATAATAGTAAATCAGCTCAAATATGATCCAACTGATTTAAAGGAACCCATTTCTGTGGGGCAACCCAAGGTGTTCAAGAACTTCCCTGAGTTGTAATTTGGTCACTTATCCGGAATCACTGGTGTAGACCAAAAAATTAAACAAGGTGTCTACCTGTACCATTTCAGGTAGTGGCGACTTCATAAAATATGTAACATGCTTTTTCAGCGCGCCCAAGGTGCACACACCTGCCACTGGCAAGTAGGTTGAGGCCGCCGCTGACTCGCGATTCTGTACTCCGATTACGGCTACAGGATTCCGAGCAGCCGGTTCCGAGACCGATTTCGATCAAGCCAGGTGACTCACGGACTTTTGGTTAAATAGCAATCCTAGGTGAACCCCCGAGTTTATCGTGGTTAACAGCCGCTCCTTGAATCCTTCCCTTATACTCCGATCATGGCTATAAGGACAGGAAATGCCGGTCTTGTTAATTTTGATGACTTTCTTTTTCAATTACTTTTGAGGATTATCTGTTGTAATCTACGGTTGTGTGTCATCTGCCGATTTTATAATAAAGTGTTACGCCATTGACTGCTTTGACTTTCAAACACGTATAAGAACTCAAACGAAGACAGAACCCCTAGTCTTCATTCTATTACCTAACCGGTTTTATTACAAGTGACTTGCAGTACGGCTAAACCGACTCCGGTCTAGATTCGAAACAGGTGTCCGGGGTTAGGATCCGACCCTAAACCTTTGTATCAACTGATATTGGCATGCCTGCGCAAAGACACATCATCAACATCGCCACGTGTTGTTCAACCCGGCCCAATTTTGGAAGAACACATTCTTGATTAATCCATCTGTTTCAGATGTTTGTCATTGCTTGACAATAAACGCAAGAAATGTCAACTTTTATGGCCTTACAAAGAGGAAGTGAGGATAATCCTGGAGTCTTCCTTGACGACGAATATTTCACATTTCAAAAGATAAATGTGAAAAATGTTCAGTGGCCCGTTAAGTTCATGTCTTTTAAGTCATTATTTGAAAGAAAAATAAACACGTAATAAAATACATTTGATGATGATTTACTCCCACCACCATTTTTTATTCCCATCTAAATACACCACCACGTACTTTACCAAGATTGGTTGATTTACCAAGCATAACATCTAAAGGGAAGTCTTCCCTTTTAGTCCTAAAACCCGAAGTGATCAAAAGATCCATACTCCAAGCTCATAGACACATGACAGTTTTATCCGTATAACCTGCCACACTCTTACACATGACACACTTCTATATTATACCACTTAATTAAAAGCATGTGCCCATTATTACAGTACTATATGATGAGTGCTTAACTAATAAAGTCTCCATAAATCTTGGGGCTTTTGGAACAACTGTTAGGCATGTAACAAATGGTAGAAGTGGCAATGGGTTGGGTTCGAATCAGGTTGATGTAGGGGGTTAATAAGCCAAAGCTCAACCCGAACCTGTCCGTTTAATAAACGGGTTGGAATAGCCCAACCCGCTCTAATCCACCAACCCGTTTAAATAATTTAAATTACTACTAATTAAAAATTTTAATTCATTCTAATATCAAAGTCTATGCAAATAATATTTTTTATTTTATTATAATATCAAAGCACACCTAACAAGCATAATAACACAACAATCATTAATATAGAACTAAAATAACATAAAGAAAAGAACTAAAACACAATAATAAAGTCTTAAAAGACTTTACTTGTCATCAAAGCCTCAATTTATATTAGTAGAGGCTAAGAAATTTGAAATATTTATATGTAGAAACTCTTTCTTCACTTTATCATTTGTCATTATTTATATTAAAAGAGGAAATGTTAAGTAGCCACAACTATTGTTAGTATAATGTTCCAAACTTCTATTTCACAAAAAAATAATCGGGTCATTTCGGGTTGAAGGGTCAAACCCTAACCTAACTCGTTTATGATCGGGTTGAGAATTTATGACCCGAACCCACCCACAAGTTGAAACAATCAACCCAAACCCGCCTAAAACCGGCAGGTTGGCGGGTCACGGGTCACAATTGCCACCTCTAACAAATGGCATTAACGCCAACCACAATGTCCTCAGAATGAGTCACGGAAGGAGCAACTTATAGGCTAGATTAAAATGCCTTGGTATTATGTGTGGGCATGATGCTAAGTCATTGTATGTTCATAAATGAGTGAATCTACCAAGATGGAAAAGGCTACCACTGGATCAGTGGGCCACCATAGACATCGGCGATGGAAACATGGTAGAATGTTATGGTCCTACCTGTTAAGTGCTTAACTAGTGAAGTCGCTACAAGTCTAAGGGTTTTTTTAGCAACAGTTAGGCCCGTAACATCCATCTACTAAGAAACATGATAACAAGGTGATCAATATTTGTTTATTCTTTTTTTTTTGGTGAGATACTAAGGCTGCGTTTAGTAACGCTTTTGCCTTTTTGCTTCTAAAAGCAAGAAAGCAAAAAAGCAATTTTATGCTTTTCGAAAGATCTTTTCTTGAAGCAAATGCCTTTGATAAACTTTTGCTTTGCTTCTAAGAAGCAAAAAAGCATGTTTGGTAATTGCAGGATTGCTTTTTGCTTTCATAAAAGTATTGTACACAATTTATGTATTGTACTTAGAAATATACTCAAAAATATAAGTCCAATATTATAAAAGATTCATAAAATAGTCATTTAATTACATTCAAATAATCGGGTTGGGGTTAATCGGGACTAAATTAAGGCGGGTTAGAAAACCCCCAACCCAAACCCAACCCGCCAATAAACAGGTTCAACCTGCCAACCCATTTATTATTATTATTATTTTTTATTTTTCAAAAAATATTATTAAAATAGGGTTGGGGGTTAATTGGATTCGGTTGTACCGGGTTGGGGTCGGGTTTTTGGGGTTAATCGGGGTCGAAACATGATACTTTTGCCATCTTTTTTTTTTAATCGGGTTACCTATCGGACGGGTCATAATCGGGTTGACCCGATTACTGTTATTTTTCAAAAAATATTATTAAAATAGGGTTGGGGGGTTAATTGGATCCGGTTGTACCGAGTTCGGGTCGGGTTTTGGGGTTAATCGGGTCAAACACATGATACTTTTGCCATCTTTTTTTTTTAATTGGGTTACCTGTCGGGTTGACGGATCATAATCGGGTTGACCCGATTACTGGCACCCAACCCAATTAATAAACGAGTCAACCCAACCCGTTTATAATCGGGTTGACCCGTCGGGTCTGGTGGCATTTTGCCGGCTCTAGCAATAACAATATGTTATTGCTTTGTAAGTGAGTATGGAGGCATCATCTTTAATATAGGAATAAAGCAATAGGGTCTCAAAGGGTTTTGAAAGCAATAAAGCAATTTTGTAAAAAAATTGAGAAGCAACATTTTGTTGCTTCCGGTGAAAAGTAATAAAATTGCTTTTTTGCTTTTAGTAAATTGCTTCTCGTGTGCGTTACCAAACGGTATTTTTGCTTTTAAAAACAATTTTTTGCTTTCAAAAACAAAAAAGTACTTCCGAAAAACGTTACCAAATGCAGCCTAAATAATCACTCGTAGAAAATGGGTTGTTCATAAAATAGAATTTGGTTGTACATTTACAGCATAGGGCCCATGTTCGTCTTTGTTCACTAAAACCCCACAAAGCCTTTTCTTTGATATCGGTCTTGTTAAGCGAACAGGATCTCTACGGTTAAACCCGTAAAACAGTCCAACCCGTAGCCACTCCCTTAACGCCTCGTCAGAAAATAAGTCTATCCCTACCACGTCATCAAACGGGAAGACGTTAGGATTTTAGAGACTCAAACACAAAATTAATTACTTATGATAATCAGCCCTTGAGTGTCGAGCCATCATTTCTGTTTGTTCAGAGAGCTCTTCGTTCTCTACCTTGACGTCTTAGCAAGTAAGCAATGGCATTCCATTTCATCTTCCTCCAACCAATTGCTTGCTTGCAGAGAGTGGGACTTTGCAGTGAAGCTAGGGAACGAAGCCACAATACAGCAGAAGGTGAAGGTGGACTAAGGGCATGTGCTACTCGATAATGTTGAGTCCGTCTGTTCTCACAAAAGGAGCAGTTGAACGTCTCGTTCGCCCCGGATGCCGGCGTTCACTCCATTCAGACTGTTTACATTAGCAATGTTTGGGACTCGTATGCATGGGCCTTCCAAGCAGATTACGCCGAGGTGGAGATTATTCTTCATAACCCAGGTGTAGAAGAGGACCGTGCTTGCGGTTCTCTCATTGACTTAGTCGCCGTTAAGACCATCAAGGTCCCCTATGAGTCCAAGGGCAATGGAGGATTCAACCATAAGAATGTTCATTAGTTGCTGCTGTAGTATTGCGCTTACACATTTAAGAAGTAGAAAATTTTTGGTAGTCCAATGAAGCACTTGCAGAGAGGTTAGTGGGAGAAAGATGAAGGCATTGAAGAGCTCTGACAAATGATGGCTCGACAGTCAAGGTGCAACTTTGATTATCAACCTTTTGTTTTTTTTTGGTAGTGAGACTCCTACTTTGATTATCCACCTAATAAAATAAAATATTAACTTCCCGTTTAACTCTGTATAAAATCTCGACGTGGTTCCCGTTTGATGATGTGGCACTCGACAGCGATAGAATTATTTTCTGATGAGGCGTCAAGGGTGTGGCTACAGGTTAGATTGTTTTACGGGTTTAACCGTGGAGGATCCCGTTCGCTTATCAAGGCCCTTGTCAGGAGGTTGCTTCTTGTGCTGCGTCAATTCAAAAATTCAAAATCAATGCCTACGAAGAATAAGGACGAAACACGTAGGCTGCGTTTTCATCCATCTGTTACTGTTATAAAGCCAAGGCTGACATTTGTACCCAATATATATGCCCTCCAACCTTTTTTCCTTATTTTCTTGGATTTAAATCCCCTGCTGGGTGCCCAGCACTGCTGGGCATCCAGCAGCCAATGGAAATCCCCCAGACAGGGCCACATCACCGCAGCCCTGGCTTGTGTCAGGGCTGCCGGTGATGTGGCCCTGTCCCATTGGCTGCTGGATGCCCAGCACTGCTGGGCACCCAGCAGAGGATTTGAATCCTTTTACAAGGGCTTTTTTCAGCAGCATCATAATTAACCAAATGAAACTTGTGATTTGGGCTCTTACTTTTTCAAGTGGGGTGCTTTCATCTCACTATTAATATTTTTCAAAACAAACTCGAAAAACAATTTTCCCTAATTTTCCAAGTTTGTTTTCAGCAGCATCATAATTAACTAAATGAAACTTGTGATTTTCGCTCTTACATTTTAGATGTTTTCATCTCACTATTAATATCTTTTAAAGCAAACTTGAAAAACAATTTTTCCTTATTTTACAAGTTTGTTTTCAGCAGCATTATAATTAACCAAATGAAACTTGTGATTTGGGCTCTTACTTTGAAACTTGTGATTTGGGCTCTTACTTTTAAAGTGAAATGCTTTCATCCCCTATTAATTCAAAGCGAACTCGAAAAAACCACTCACCTTGAAATGCTTTATACGAAATATCCCACATCAAAGAAATCTGTGGGGACATCGTTATGTGGCATAATGTTACCGGCTAATCCGATATGCAGAATTTTTGTATAGTTATTAGTTTATAGTTGTAGTTATCTACTATGGTTTAGTATTTTAACTGAAACTTTAATGCAAAATTTTTGTTTCAAATCAATACAAATTACACTTTCAAAAAAGAAAAAAATCCCAATTCAAAAACAGAAGCTTTTCAATTTGCTATCACATTCCCCTCGTAAAAGGAAATTGCATCGTGGAGAAATCGGTACTGTTTTTTCAACTTTAGACCACCAGAGCCAGATATTTTTCATTGAGCATTTTTTCAAATGCTAGTAGGTCCCATGTGATTGATAATTCTGACTGTGGAATCGAGATTGGAATGCGTTAACGGTCCACAACAAACCCCACCCTGGTTTCATTATTAGATCACCATGAATCAAATTAAAAACCAGCATAAACCGATGAACCCCGTAGATACCAGCAAAAACTTTATAGAACCAGATTGAACTTCAGGTAAAGTTAAGCTTCTAATTGTTTTGATTTAAGCGCCTGATGAACCTGATTGAACCAGAATGGTCTCTTCACCGGTTGGATGCACATTCAGGTGTCAAAACATTAGGTATTGGCTTCAATTTTTCTCACTTTGAAGTGAATCTTTCAGAACAGTAATCGTAAATGGGAATGGGACACGCCTATTTTGCTCCGGATCTCTCCAAAAGTTTTCCATTTTTGGATCAAGAACTGATCTCACCGCAACAATTCATAAGGAACACATCTTGTAATAAGGACAATCTCGGGATCTTATTATCATTACATGGGAGCATCTACAAACACTGACAAAAAACACCAGAACATACTGGTAGTTCATAACAAAAACAAGATAGCAGACAGTAGGTGATTTACTAAAATAGAGAATTAGATTGGCTACTCCAAATTCCAATTCCTTCCTTGATCCTTCTCCACAAGCCTGCAAGACAAAATTAACTGATAAATATGATGAATTCACAGATTCAAACTGTTATGACAAATCAGTATCAAAGCAATTAATAAAAAACATATTTAAGGACATCAGATTCAAAACATCCTAGAAGTACGCTGATCTGATCTTCAAAAACCACGGATGATAGTCATGGCTAAGAACATTAGGTTCAGATGACATTCAAAACTAAAACAGATCTGACTAAAAAGGGAAAATGTAGAAAGAAATGCAAACAGATCACAAAGGAATCACAGATCCGGAAGATATTTATAACAAATGAAGCAGATCTAACAAGATAACTCGACAAAATGCACAGATGGAAGATAACGTCGATACCTAATCACGCGACGATACAGCGAAGAGATCTAATCGCTGTCGCTGCTGCTGCTATGGCCGTGCTCGTGTCCGTCCTCGTGTTTCTTCTTCTCCTTCTTCTTCTTCTTCCCCTCCTTGTCGTGATCTCCTCCGCCATGGGTCTTGTCGTGATCTCCTCCGCCAACGATCTTGTCCTTGATCTTGTCCACGAAGCCCGCTTTGGGCTCCTCGTGGTGCTGAGGCTTGTGCTCGTCGTGCTTGTTATGAGCTCCTCCGCCCATGATCTTGTCCATGAAGCCCGCTTTGGGCTCCTCGTGGTGCTGAGGCTTGTGCTCGTCGTGCTTGTACTCATCGTGGCGTTTGGGCTCCTCGTGATGCTTGTTTTTGTCCTCCTCCTTTTGACCGCCCATGTGGAGAGCGTCTCCGATCTTGTTAATAATTCCTGCCATTTTCACTCACTCGCCTTCTCTGTTTCCGATCGATCTCTCTTCGTTTCTTAGGAACTCTGTGTTAACGCTGTGAAGAAGAATGACTCCCCTAGGCCCCTATTTATAGGCTTCGAACGATAAAGAAGAGGATATTTTATTTTATTTTTTTCTATTTTTAATTTATTTCTTAATTAATGTCTATCATCTTTACTTTATACGAGCAAAGCGCCTCCTACGGTTGAGACTAAAATTTGATCTTTTCAACCGTTCGATTCTGTCCACGTATCGCCGACATGTTATTTAATAAGATGCAACCGAACAGTTTTGACCTTAGTCAACAATCAAATCTAACGGTTTGATCAGACGGTTAAAAGTGTTTAATCAAGGGAATAATCCCTCGACCCACATGACCCTAACAAATCTAGATAGCTTTACAATCCATCTGGTAAGTCTCAATAGCCCTTCAAATCATTTACCGTTGAGTTTGTAAATTGGTTTAATTGTAATCAATTATTGTTCGCCCACTAAAATAGTGAAATTCATTTTTAATTACGATTGAACCAATTTACAGACTCAACTGTAGATGATCTGAATATGCAGGAACACGCCCCAAGGCTTGATCATCGCCAACAGTTTGGAGTTTAGCAAAATTTAACAGTTAGATTTTACACCTGAAGATTTTTCACTAAAAAAGCCATTTTCATATTTTGATTTTTAAAGTTAAAAAAATTTTCAATGCTGATAAGGACACCAAGATCTTTCATTACGCA
The DNA here is from genome assembly GCA_947561395.2 of Buxus sempervirens. Classification (NCBI taxonomy): domain Eukaryota; kingdom Viridiplantae; phylum Streptophyta; class Magnoliopsida; order Buxales; family Buxaceae; genus Buxus; species Buxus sempervirens. Next base: position 14,958,968 of record OX387182.1, read on the forward strand.
AAAACAACGAATCACTTTAAGAAAATATTATCCTCATTTTTGGTTGGGTTGCGAAGATATCGTCTGCCGACCTGAACGCTCTATGGACGCGGATAAGATTCGTGTATGTACGTAAGGGAGCATTCATTATAACGGGATCAATTCCTTTATTATTTTGGACTGGTACAACTGCCGCGACAAGTGGAGGACGCAACTTTCCACCAAAAGAAAAAAAAAGTGTAGGACACAACGATTATGACGCGTGAAAAGCAAAAAAAGGGCCCACGGGCTTCTTTTAAATTCCGATGTTTGAAAATTCGGTCGTATAGACTTGGCACTTAGCCTGTATGCACGGTTCACGGGATGGAAAAGGAGCCAAGGTGGGAACAATTTTGCAATTGTTAGCATTTTAAATAAATTGAGTCTTGTATGACTATTATATCCTTTTTACTAATGAATTTAAGGAAAATTACACTTACACCTCCTGAAATTTGGAAAAAGCTAATAACATCCCTTGACATTTGTACAAATAGACAAAGACATCTCTTATGTTAACCTATCACGATAAACACCATTAAAAGCTATGATGAATAGACAAAACTGCCCCAAACAAGTTAAAGCCTTAAATTAAAAATAAAATAAAATAAAAAAATCTGGCACATCTCACTCAAAACAAATGAAGTATTCTTCCAAGTTCTCCGATTTGTACTCTTTCAAGCTCTCACTTCTCTCAAATCTATTGAAGCAAGAAGCTTATTTCAAGCTTTCATTTGTTACTAAATAGGTAAATTGATTGTATATTTTTTCTCTCTTTTTCTTTTCCCTTTTTTAGGTTTTTTGAATGCTATTCAAGCTAAAGTGATTAAGCTCTCTCTTAGGGTTCTTCACAAAGAGTTTCCCATATGAATTGCAAGGAGAGCCAGTGAGCTTGAGATCTTGCATTATAGGTTATCTGAGAAGCCCACTCTTATGATGGTTGGGAAATTTCTTGGCCCTAGGTTTTGGGTTTTCTTGGTGCTTTTGTTGTAGTGCTGCGAATCGGTTTTTGACATTTGAGCATTTTGTGAGATTTTTTTATGTTCATTTCTATTTTAATCGGGTAAAGGAATTGGAAACATTAATCAACAGAATCCCTTGGCCTCAAAATATTTAGAATTCTTTGAAGGATTAGATTTTTTTTTTGTCATGACTAACATAAAAAAAAAAAAAACAAATATTAACAAAAGGAATACGTTTTTAATTTTTTGGTTTATCGATTAAGATTAAATATCCGGGGTGGGCAATTCTTTTTTATGGTTTATCGATTAGAATAAAACATGGTTCTTCATTTTTCTTTCAGGTTTATCAACTAGCCTAAAATATGTTGATGGTTTTTCTTTTCTTTTCTACCAGTTTCTTTTAGGATTATCGATTTGGGTAAAATATAGGTTTTTTTTTAGGGGTTTATCAATTAGCACAAAATTTAGTTTTTTAATGGTTTATCTATTAGTAATAATAAGTCAGGAAGCACCAAAATCGTGACACCTATCCATGTCTTGGTTTGTCTTGTTCTCATTGGATAAAGAGACGCTATTGCCTTAAAGTAGCTCTTCAAAATTTTTTGTATAGGCTTAAGGGCATTTTGGGTATAAAATCAATTTTTGGGCCAGCATCAACAACTTCTATCTATTTTTCTAACGAGTAACTAACAGAAGGGAGGCCTCCAACCATTTGTACAAATGTCAAGGGAGGTTACTAGCTTTTTCCAAATGTCAGGGGGTCTAACTACTTAAGTGACAAACCTCAAGGAGTGTAAGTGTAATTTTCCTATGAATTCTAACAATTGACATGAAAGGGCTTTCTAGGGAAAGTCTCACATTATGTTTGGCGCGATTTCCAAGGGACCTATTCTCAATTTGTATACTAGTAGAGTGCACATACAATATTGCACATAAGAAAGGATGTAGAGGGAACAATTACAAAACTGCTTAGCTTTTAAATGAAAGGAATTGAGTTATTATGACAATTACACCCATTTTATTAATGGATCTTGATAATGTGAGGAAGCGTGTTTTTAGGAAGTTACACATTGCATTTGGAATGCTTCCTAAGAGATCTTATCATGATATATATAGTATAGATATATATAAAGAAAAATGCATGTTAGCTTTTACTTTAATATGACTAGCAGGGTATATGTAAAGTACTTCATGTATGAAAAAAAAAAGTAAATGAGAGAGATAACAATTTTTCAATTGAATATTAAGTTTTTAAAAAATTGAGTCAATTTTGACTATTGTACCCTTTTATTAATAAATCTTCACAATGATGTGTAAGGGTAGTTTTGGAAAGTCTCACATTGTGCTTGACGCGATTCCCAAGGAGGCGCCTCGTGTTATATATAGTATAGATAGATATATTATGTTAAGGGAAATAAGCTATAAAAAATGCTTAATAGGAGTAGAGGTAATGAATATAAGTTTGAAACGTTTGCTTACTTTTATTGCAGTGTACCATGTAGCTTGATTGAGATACTGTCACGTGAAGCATCCAACGGTTACAAAGTTTTTGCTTTTTAAAATGTTTAACAGTTTTTTTTTTTTTGAAAACAATCCTCATTGTGAGATGCTCCACATGACAGTATCTCACTTAAGCTACAAGGTCTACTATAATAAATGGCAGCAGACTATATCATTGCATGAATATATAGTTTGTGCAATGTTTAAAAGCTACAAAAAAAAAACATTTCTACGAAATTATACTATGGTTTAGTATTTTGACTGAAACTTTCATGCAAAATTTTTGTTTCAAATCAACTAGTCTTATGACACATGCTTCGCATGGGGCCACGTTTTCTCGTTAGCCTTAGGTCAGAAGGCTGCTTACAAATTTCAAAATTTTAAAATAAATATAACTTTATCCAAAATTTCTAATGAAATTTTCATAATTGAATGACAAAAGAAATGAAGAGTTAGAATTTGTATAATTTAAAACCAAGTTCCATGGATTGGATGAGCTTATAACGCTCAACAATAATTCATTTGGATTGCATTAGCTTATAATTCAACTATATTCATTAAAATTTTTAATAAGAAAATTTAGTAAGTATTGTATTTTTTTGTTTAGTTGTGATACTTATCTTTATATTAATCCCATATTAATAACATCCCTATTGAATAACTCCATAGCTCTATCGCAGTTGGTAGGAATTATCTCTAGAGGAAAGCCCATATTGTGTAGATTGAATAATAGGAATTGTCTCATCGATCCAGGGAAGATGTTAGCAAATGCCCTCGTTAAAGTGGATAAATTGATTTTTTAGTGTTAGGTTTTAAAACAATGTAGATTCAATCACTAATTAGAAAATAGTAATACATTTTTAAAATAATTGGGAAAAAGTTTCAAATAACTGTTCTTGACCTATTTCAAAATATGCTCTCAAACACTTAAAAAAACTTTTTTAAAAAAAATAGATAAAGATGTCTTTTAATAGTATTTTTGGAATAAATCTTTCGTGAATAATGGCACTTATTCTCAATTATTTAAAAAACTTGCAAAAGCTATATTCATTTTAATATGAAATTTATAATTTGTGTATATGTAGAGAAATTTGATTAAAATGTTAATAATTAAAAAAGATACATTATACTTAACATTTAGTTAAAACATATAACTTATAATTCATTTAAGTCATGACTATATGTATAATTTTTTAAATAAGGTTTATTATCCATAATATAGAATTATAATTCATTTACTTTTTAAAAATTGTACTTTTTAAATGCATTTGTATTTTACAGTTATTTGAAATATACTTTTAAATGTTTTTTAAAACACAAATGCATTTGTATTTTATAGTTATTTAAAATACATTTTAAAAATTAAGAGAAACTCTGAAATAATACCCTTAAAATAATATTATCATGCTGAGATAATTCCCTTTAAAAGCAATTATTTTTTGTAAAATACCATTTAAAAGGCTTATAAACCACATTTCATTTGTTTTTAAAAAAATATTACTATTTTAAAGGGCTATAGGGAAGGAAGCAGCTGATTGCTTTCTGCTGACGAAATCTGTTTTTAGCCTGTATTTTTTTTAAATAATTCTTATTTAGTCACTAAATTCTTGGTAATTAGAAATTAGTGATACTTCTTACAAATAGTTTAAAATTAATGCTTTTTTTTACGGTTAACATAAAACATATTCCAAAAATACCCTCAAAACACTTGATAACCTCATTAAAATATTATAACAAACAGATTATTTTACAAGTATATTGAGGACATTTTAGAAAAAACTCTTCATAAACATTAAAACGACACTGATTCATAATTATTTTATAAAATATCATTAATTTTCAATTACCAATAATTTTATGACTGAACAATGATTTTTTTGAGAGAAATCAGTAAAAACTAAATTTTACTTTTTTTTTTCTTTTGTTACGAGCGGTTAGGCGGTGGTGGGACCGGAGAAAGAAGCGGTGAAACAGGACTATAGAAGTGTAGCTTGAAAGATCAAACTTTCTTTTTATATAGGTATAGGATACGACCTGTTAGGCGATGGTAGGACCGGAGAAAGAAGCGGTGAAGCAGGACTATAGAAGTGTAGCTTAAAGGATCAAACTTTCTTTTTATATAGGTATAGGATATAGGATACGAGCGGTTAGGCGGTGGTGGGACTGGAGAAAGAAGCGGTGAAGCAGGACTATACAAGTGCAGCTTGAAGGATCAAAGTTTCTTTTTATATTGGTATAGGATACAAATTACACTTTCAAAAAGGGAACAAATCCCAATTCAAAAGCAGAAGGTTTTCAATTTGCTATCACATTCCCCAAGTAAAAGGAAATTGCATCGCGGAGAAACCGTTACTGTTTTTTCAACCTTGACCTCCAGAGCCAGATATTTTTCTGAGTTTTTTTTTTCAAATGCTAGTAGGTCCCATGTGATGGATAATTCCGACAGTGGACTCCTGACTGGAATGCATTAACGGTCCACATTAAACCTCACCTTGGTTTCATTATTAGATCACTATGAATCAAATCAAACCAGCATGAACCCCGTAGATACCAGAAAAACTTTATAGAACAAGATTGAACGTCAGGTAAAGTTAAGCTTCTAATTGTTTTGATTTAACAGCCTGGTGAACCTAATTGAACCAGAACGGTCTCTTCACCGGTGGCATGCACAGTCAGGTGTCAAGACATTGGGTATTGGCTTCAATTTTTCTTATTTTGAAGTAAATCTTTCAGAAGAGAGCATAAGGGACACGCCTATTTTGCTTCGGATTCCTCCAAATGTTTTCTATTTTTGGATCATGAACTGATCTCACTGCAAAAATTAATAAGGAACACATCTTGTAATGAGGACAATCTCAGGATCTTATTAACATTACATGGGAGTATTTACAAACACTGACAAAAAACACCAGAACATACTGGTAGTTCATAACAAAAACAAGATAGCAGACAGTAGGTGATTTACTAAAATAGAGAATTAGAACGGCTACCCCAAATTCTAATTCCTTCCCTGATCCTTCTCTACACGCCTGCAAGACCAAATTAACTGATAAATATGATGAAATCAAAGATTCAAAATGTTATGACAAATCAGTATCAAAGCAATTAACAAAAAACATATTTAAGGACATCAGATTCATAACATCCTGTACGCTGATCTGATCTTCAAAAACCACGGTTGATAGTCATGGTTAAGAACATCAGGTTCAGATGACATCCAAAAACTAACACAGATCTGACTAAAAAGGGAAAAAGTAGAAGGAAATGCAAACAGATCACAAAGGAATCACTGATCCGGAAGATATTTATAACAAATGAAGCAGATCTAACAAGATAACTCGACAAAATCAAAATCGATGATGCACAGATGGAAGATAACGTCGATACCTAATCACGCGACGATACAGCGAAGAGATCTAATCGCTGTCGCTGCTGCTGCTATGGCCGTGCTCGTGTCCGTCCTCGTGTTTCTTCTTCTCCTTCTTCTTCTTCTTCTTCCCCTCCTTGTCATGATCTCCTCCGCCATGGGTCTTGTCATGATCTCCGCCATGCATCTTGTCATGAACTCCTCCGCCATGCGTCTTGTCATGATCTCCTCCGCCGATAATCTTGTCCTTGATCTTGTCCACGAAGCCCTCTTTGGGCTCCTCGTGGTGCTGAGGCCTGTGCTCGTCGTGCTTGTACTCATCGTGGCGTTTGTAATCCTCCTGCCTGTGCTCGTCGTGGTACTTGTTCTTGTCCTCCTCCTTGTGACCGCCCATGATCTTGTTAATAATTCCTGCCATTCTCACTCACTCGCCTTCTCAGTTTCCGATCGATCTCTCTTCGTTTCTTTGGAACTTTGTGTTAACGTTGTGAAGAAGAATGACTCACCCATGCCCCTATTTATAGGCTTCGAACGATAAAGAAGAGGATATTTTATTTCTATTTTAAATTTATTTCTTGATATTTATCATCTTTTGCTTTATATGAGTAAGCGTCTCCCACGGTTGAGACTAAAACTTTGATCTTTACAACCGTTCGATTGTGCCCACGTATCGCCGACATGTTATTTAATATGATATAACCGAATACCTTTGACCTTGGTCAATATTCAAATCTAACGGTTTGATCAGACGGTTAAAAGTGTTTAATCAAGGGACTAATCCCTCAACCCACCTGGCCCGAATAAGTTTAAACCTGTAAATTGGTAACCTGTAATTGCTTGTCTACTGAAAAAGTGAAATTTATTTTCTCATTTTTCTACTTGACAAATAAATTTGAACTTTTTTTCTCTGGTTCAACCGCAGATGATCTGAATTTGCAGGAACACACCCTGGGCCCCAAGGCTCGATCATCGCCAACCGTTTGGCGTTTAGCAAAATTTAACAGTTAGATTTTACACCTGAAGATTTTTCACTAAAAAAAAACCATTTTCATATTTTGCTTTTTAAAAGTAAAAAAAATTTCAATGCTGATAACTTGATAAGGACACCAAGATCTTCATTACGCAAAAGCAGCGAATCACTTTAAGAAAATATCATCCTTATATTCTTGGTTGCCATTGGCTTATTTATGTGGCTTTGTGAAGATATTTTCTACCGACTCTGAACGCGGCAGAGCGACGTATAAGATACGTGTGATGTACGTAACGGAAAGGGACCATGCATTATAATGGAATCAGTTCCTTATGGACTTTGTACAACTGCTGCGACAGGTGGGAGGACAGGCTACGACGCGTAAAAAGCCAAAAAAAAAAGGCCCACGGCTTCTTTGCGTTCCGATGTTTGAAAATTCAGTCGTACAGACATGACAGTTAGCAGGGTCCACGGGAAGGAAAAAGAGCCAAGGTGGGAACAATTTTGTAATGGTTGGGATTTTAAATAAATTATGACTATTACACCTTTTTTATTAATGAACCTAGAAAAAATTACACTCAGATCTCCTTAAATTTGTCATTTATGCGTTTAGACCCTGACATTTGGAAAAAGCCAATGACCTTCCTTGACATTTGTACAAATAGGCAAAGACCTCTCTTCTCTTATCTATCACGATAAACATCATTAAAAGCTACCAAAAGAATACACGTGCAGTATTGCACACACGTAAAAAAGATAAGGGACGGAAGGAAAAGGAAACATAGGAGGGAGCGGCTGCTAAACGGATTGTTAGTTTTAGGAGATTTTGAGATTCTGTTGGCCACTATACCTTTTTATTAATAAGTCTTGAGAATGGGTGTGTAAAAGCTTTTGCAAAGAGATTGATATTTTGCTTGCAAAACAAAAGACTACTTTTTCTAATTCATCATTTTCTATTTTTTATTTTTTTCCGAAAAGGGAGGAAGCTAGGGTTACCAGCGTGGCCAACACCTGGGCGTTACCATGCTGACAACTTGATTATCAACCTACAACTCATGTAGAACTACTACTGTAAGCCTAAGTTCTATCAACATTCATAGCAAAACAAAGTCTCTGGTTCTGATCATTTAGTCGGAAGCTCCAGAAATGCAGTTTGTGTCCTTTCTCGAATGCATTCTTGCCTGCCAGTTGAATCCATTTATTTACTAGAACCGGTTGCATTCTCTCCCAAACCTTCACTTTCAGCTCCGTCCAGACTTCTAATCTTGGGTCGATCACTGTTACCTCCACTAATCCTCGATCCTCCTTCTTCATCACTAGTTGCTTCTCTTCTTCTGTTAACACACTTATCACATTCATGGGCAGGAGCAGACGGGAGAGATGCTTCTTTAAATCCGATTCTGTGAGCTCCTTGTAACCAACCCAGATGGGGTTGGTCCCCTCATCACCTGCAACTTCTGTAACCTTTCTTTGCATCTGCACTGGCATCAATGGCGCCGGCAATAATGGAGCCCTCCGAGGTCTCCTCACGTTGTTCTCTCTGGTCGGCACCTTCCTTTTCTTTTTCTTGGAGTTCTTGCTCACAGAACCCACTTTATAACTTGAACTCTCACCTTCCCGGAAACTGCGATGATCATCTCTCGGTTTCTCATCCTTGCCATAATCACGTTCGTAGGAAACATCCACAGCAAGTAGCAGACCACAAAACTTCTTCTGACCGGCCGTAGAGTACTCCCGCCACTTCGGTTTCTTAAGCTCTAATTCTTCCATAAGTTCTGTAGTTCTGCTCACGATCACCTGGGCTCGATTGCTATAAAAGAATCAAAACAAATCAAGAACAGAGCTTAAGATTGCAACAATCCGGGGAAAAAAAATTGCTCAAGGTGAAACAGCTAGCTTAAAAGACTCGAAACCGAAACAAAAACTGCAAAAGCATATAAATGTACCTCTCCTCTTCAATGGCTGATCCGCTGTTCTGGGCTCGAGTGTCTGCTATCGTCTTCTCCATTCCTCTAAATTAACCGCCGTGGTTTGCACTCTCTCTCTTTCTCACCCAGAAACTGGCAAGCTTCGTTCGCTGCTCTGAATACGGAGACGAGATTTTCATCCGCGCGCGTCAGCTTTATATGGAAGAGGATTAGGGAACCGGACGACTTCTGGTGGATCCTTTACGTAGGTACCATCGCAGATTGCAACACGTGGACAGGTTGGATCGAAGTTACGCCCACAGCCAAACACTCTCGAATTGACCAAACGACCATCAAAAAGCCTTCCGCCAAACATTTTGAATATGGCGCCAAATCCAAATCGTCCTCTCCAAATCGTCTTCCATCTTCTGCCGCTAATCATCTTCGTCTTCCCCAAAGATCAAAGTTCAGAGAGGAGTGTGACGAAGATTTTCCCCATCTCCTGCCGTTATCTCCTGGTCGCAAAGCCCCTGTCGCCGTTCTCTCCATCTTCTGCCGCTGTCTCGTGGTCGCAAATCTACTGGTCGCAAATCCTCTGTCTCCTCTGAAGACTCTTACTTGTTTATCAGGTAATGCAAAATCAAATAGGACTTCAACCTATTTCGTCTTCCCCAAACCAATTCCGAGGTACACCGTTCTCTCCCAACGAACCTTTCATTCTCTTTGTGGTAAATGCTTCTTCTCACATTATCTACTGGGTTACTTCTGTTAACCAGAAGATTCAAACCAACCCAGAATCTCTATCCTATCCACCAGATCAGCAACATTTGAATTCTACAGATAAACCTCTATCTGTTGATAGTACCACAAGTTTAGGAGATAAATCTTGACTGTACTTTGAACTCTCCTTTTCCTGATTTCTTGGTGTAATCCTCTACTATTTCTCCTTATATTTCTCTCTGTAATCTGGATTCAAATTCTTTATGTAATTGTATATAAATGAGAATTACATCACAGTTTTGGTATTGAACCCAAAACTGATTTCAGTAATTTACATGGTATCAGAGCAATTGGCATACGCCTAGTTACAATCGATCCTTCTCACATAACGTATGGCTTCCTCTACTTCCGCTTCTTCCAATGTTACCTTTGTTCCACCAAACATTGGACATCTTGTGTCAGTCAAGCTGAGTGAGTCAAACTATCTCATATGGTCATCTCAGATTGTTCCAGTACTGAAAAGCCATGACTTGATGGGCTTCGTGGATGGTTCTGAACCGTGTCCATCAAAGTTCCTTGTTGATGATCAAGGGAAATCAACAAGTGTTCCTAATCCAGATTATATTATCTGGAATAAAAAGGATCAATGTGTGCTGAGTTGGATTAATGCAACTTTATCTGAGAAGGTGCTAGCCTCTGTCTATGGGATCACATCTGCTCGAGTAGTGTGGAACTCTCTAACAAACAAGTTTGCCCCTCATTCCAGATCTCGAATACACCATCTCACACGAAAGTTGCAGAATCTTCATCAAGGATCGATGAAGTGCACTGATTTTCTTGAAACTGCAAAACAACTGTCAGATGAATTAGCTGCAGTTGGTAAGCCAGTTCAGGATGATGACTTAATGTCTTACATAGTGAGTGGCCTCAACCCATCTTTTAACCCATTTATAACCTCTTTGTCCTTTGCTACCCGTGACAAGGGTGTGTCTTTTGAAGATTTTCAAGCTGAACTTTTATCTTATGAGTTATTATTGGAAAATCAAATTCAATCTGTACCACCTGAGACCAATAATTTTGCCTTCTTCACTCCTAAATCCAACCAACCACAATATAACCGCAGATCCAAAAACCAAGGCAAACCAACTTCACGTCCTCAATATTCTTCAAAAGCCTTTGGTTCACCTTCCTCACCAAAGCCAAATAAGTTGCAGCAGTCATCTTTCACTCCCAAGTCACCTTGTCAAATTTGTGGAAAATCAAATCACAAGGCACTAGATTGCTTTCATAGAATGGATTATGCATATCAAGGCCGTCATCCACCCAGTCAATTAGCTGCCATGGTGGCACAAGCTAATGCTGAACATGAGGAAGAGACATGGTTTGCTGACAGTGGAGCCAATCAGCACATCACTGCCAATCTGGAGCATCTCAATCTACAGCAACCATACACAGGAAATGAAAATGTAGCAGTTGGTAATGGCCAAGGTTTGAGTATTGCACATACTGGTAATGCTATTTTTCATACTCCTGAAGCTAAATTAAAACTCAAACGTGTCCTTCACTGTCCTCAAGCTTCATCCAATTTACTTTCCATAAATCAATTTTGTCTTGATAACAGTTGCTATTTCATTCTAACCAGTACTCATTACTTTGTTAAGGACATTCACACGGGGGCGACACTACTGGAAGGCAGGAGTGAAGGTGGTCTCTATCCTATCCATTTGCAATCAATGTCTATCAATAAACCACATGCTTTGGCAGCTGTTGTGGGAGTTAAAGCACCTATTTCTATTTGGCATTCCAGACTAGGTCATGCATCTATTTCCGTTGTAACTCAATTGTTGAACAAACACTCTTTGCCTATTGAAGGATCAGCAAATAAAATGGAGTTTTGTGAACCTTGCCAACTTGGCAAGGGTAAACAACTTCCTTTCCAAACTTCTGTTCGTGTTTCTTCTTTTCCTCTAGAATTAATTCACACCGATGTTTGGTCTTGTTCCACTAAATCTCTCAGTGGCTGCAAGTATTATGTTATATTCATTGATGACTTTTCTCGGTTCTCATGGCTTTATCCTCTCCAAAATAAATCTGATGTATATGCCTGTTTTGTTAAATTCAAAACATTGGTGGAAAACCAATTTTCCAGCAAAATTAAGCAATTACAATCTGATGGAGGTGGAGAGTATATGTCAAAGCAATTTCAATCATTCCTTACTTCCACTGGAATCCAACATCGGGTCACATGTCCTCATACCCCCCCCCCCCCCCCCCCCCAACAAAATGGTCTTGCTGAGCGAAAACGCCGACATGTGATGGAAATGGGTCTATCATTGTTAGCTCAATCACATTTGCCCACAAAATTCTGGGTTGATGCATTCTTAACATCCATCTTTGTCATCAATAGACTGCCAACACCTGTTCTTGATAACCAAACACCATTCTTTAAATTATTTGGAAAGCATCCTGATTATACCTCTTTAAGAACCTTTGGTTGTGCTTGTTTTCCACTATTGCAACCATATGCAACTCACAAATTAATGTTCAAATCCAAACGTTGCATATTTCTAGGCTATAGTTCCAATCAACGTGGATATAGATGCTTGGATCCCGTCACTCATAAGGTGTTAATCTCACGGCATGTTGTTTTTAATGAGAAAGCATTTCCTGCTAAGGATGGATTGCAGTCACCTGAACTTCTTCCAGTGGTTTCTTCTCAAGGTACAGTTTTACCTTCTCCATCTTTTTCAATATCTACTTCTGATGTATTAGAATCTTCTCCCACTATTTTAGATTCCCCTGATGTAGATTCAGAATTGATCTCTTCTTCCTCCATACCAACATCCTCTCTTACTCCACCTCTTGCTTCTTCACAGTCCTTACCTGAACCATCCACCTCTTCTACCAATCCACCTCATCATTCAATGACAACCCGCTCCCAAACTGGCAGTTTAAAACCCCACCAATTTTCTGAGTTTAAACTTTATTCCACCAAATATCCCCTTCAAGCATTATCCAGTAATGTGACTACACTTGAACCAACCTCTTATCGACAAGCTGCTTTATTACCTCAATGGTGTGCTGCTATGAAAGAGGAATATGATGCTTTACTGGCTAATGAGACTTGGACATTATGTCCACGACCTGGTGATCATAATGTGGTGGGAAATAAGTGGGTGTATAAAGTCAAACAAACACCAACAGGTGAGGTTGATCGACTCAAAGCCAGATTGGTGGCCCTGGGATTTGGTCAAGAGGAGGGTGTTGACTTCACTGAAACATTCAGTCCAGTGATTAAGCCTTCTACTGGACGCGTTATTCTTACACTTGCTGTCCATTTTGATTGGGAAATTAGGCAGCTTGATGTCTCTAATGCATTCCTTCATGGGATTTTACTAGAAGATGTTTATATGGAGCAACCTAAGGGGTTTGTCAATCCGGATTTTCCAGATTATGTTTGCAAGTTGAACAAATCACTTTATGGCCTCAAACAAGCACCTCGTGCTTGGTTTATGCGTCTATCTCAAACTCTACTTGACTTTGGCTTTATCTCCTCACCAGTGGATACCTCTTTATTCATCTATCATGAAGGAAATATACATTTATTTTTTCTCATCTATGTGGATGATATTCTTGTTACAGGGACTGATTCTTCTCTCATTCACTCTCTGGTTAAGAAGCTGCAAACCATATTCAAGATGAAGGACCTTGGTCCTTTAGGCTATTTTCTCGGCATTCAAGCAAGTTGTGATTCATTTGGACTACATCTTCGACAGTCCAAGTACATTGGAGATCTTCTTCATCGCACAAAGATGGCCGGAGCTAAACCCGCTTCCTCTCCATGTACCATAGGTCTTAAGCTATCCACTCATGTTGGTGAGCCCCTCACTGCTTCTCAGATTACAGAATATCGTCAAACTGTGGGAGCTCTTCAATATTGCACACTGACCAGACCAGATATTGCATTTTCTGTTAACCAACTATGCCAACATATGCATTGTCCTAATTCTATTCACTGGTCAGCAGCAAAGCGGGTCTTACGCTACTTAAAAGGCACTATTGACTTAGGATTGTGGTACACTAAGGGTGATCAAACTCTTCAAGCTTTTTGTGATTCGGATTGGGCTGGTAATCCAGACGATAGACGATCTACTACGGGGTATGGTGTTTTTCTTGGTTCTTGCTTAATCTCGTGGACTGCCAAGAAACAATCTGTAGTTGCTCGTTCAAGTACCGAAGCAGAATATAGGGCGTTGGCTCTTACTACAGCTGAGCTTTATTGGGTTCGTATGCTCCTCAAAGAACTTCATATTTCCCTATTTTCAACTCCTACTATATGGTGTGACAACAGTGGTGCTCTCGCGCTTGCTTCTAATCCTGTGTTCCATGCTCGCACTAAACATATTGAAGTTGATTTTCACTTCATTCGTGAGAAAGTTGCTAATCAGGATATTTGCCTTCAGTTTATCAGTTCCTATGATCAAGTGGCTGATATCTTTACAAAGGGACTCAGTTCTGTACGTTTCTGTCAACTTCGAGACAAGCTAATGGTGGTTTCCCTCCCCATTAGCTTGCAGGGGGATGTTAACCAGAAGATTCAAACCAACCCAGAATCTCTATCCTATCCACCAGATCAGCAACATTTGAATTCTACAGATAAACCTCTATCTGTTGATAGTACCACAAGTTTAGGAGATAAATCTTGACTGTACTTTGAACTCTCCTTTTCCTGATTTCTTGGTGTAATCCTCTACTATTTCTCCTTATATTTCTCTCTGTAATCTGGATTCAAATTCTTTATGTAATTGTATATAAATGAGAATTACATCACAGTTTTGGTATTGAACACAAAACTGATTTCAGTAATTTACAACTTCGACAGCTTCGTGTTCCAAATCTGGGTTACTTCGACAGCTTCGATAGATTTGGGGAAGACGAAGTTCAAGCCCAGATTTGGGTAAACCCTTCTCTTTCCTCTCCATCCCTTGCGTGATTCCAGTGAACCCTAGAAACTGAACCGCTGTCTCCACTTTCCTCTTTCCCTCTTCAAAGCTTATGCTTTGCCGGCCTTTGATGGTGGGTAAGATGACGGGTTCATCAAGCGTACTCAGAGGCACATGCTCGTTTCTGCCCCAATAGCGAAAGAACTCGTCCAGAAATTTAAGGTTTTGTTTTGATTTTTTTTTCTGTTCTTTTTCCATTTTCCATTTTATCTCCTTCACTTGTTTTATTCGTTGTGAATGATAATGTTCTGTTTGATTAGGAATATGTGCCCATTCACAATGGACGCATCGCAAAGATTAACAGTTGGGAGTTTCGCTGAGAAAATGCCCTTGTTTCATATCTAAGTGGTATTTTAATACTAGCTTTACCCACACATGAAATACTGTTGTCCACTTTTTGCCACCCCACCCAAAAAACCCAGAAAAAGGAAATGGGAAAGAGCAAAAGAGTTAAAAGGTTGTGGGACAAAACGGAAAATAGTAAAAAAACAAAAGTTCATAGGGTTTTCCTTCTGTTTATGCTTTCAGCGAAAATTGCTAGGCTGAAATAGGCCAAAGAAGAAGCTGAGAATGAGACTGCTGAATATCGTGCCCAAACAGAAGCTGATTTTCAGAAAAAAGTTGCACACGTAAATATCAAATCCATTAATGAGCTATGTGATATGTATTTAATTTTGCTCCAATTGATGTTTTTTCCAAAATATGCGAACTCAAAAACTCTGAGCCATAGTACTGCCATGAGACTCGGTGTGGACCCATGGCAGTGGCCTATTGATATGCAAATTAAGATTTGTTCCCTTAGGCATGTTAAGAAGTTGTAGATATATGCTTTATGTTATTATTCATGTGCTAACAAATGCTTATCACCTTTGGTGATCAAACAGAGCAGCGGGTATTCAGGTGCTAATGTGAAGCGTCTTGAACATGAAACCGGGGCAAAGATAAATAACCTGAAAACAGAGGCCACAACCATATCTCATGATGTCGTCCAAATGCTTCTGAAGCATGTGACAATTGTGAAGAATTAAACCCTGATTTGTGGTGTAAAGTGGAATGGTGGAATTTGGATAAAGGATCAATATTCTTTTTAACTTTCATGGTTTTATTTTAGAACTTTTGTGATTCATTATTAATGGGGATAGGACTCTTGTTTGATCCTCTTTTTCCATGCATGTCCTGTGCTTGGGCAAATGAATCTCTCATCAATGTTGAACTGTAATGATAAAGGTAGCCCATTTGAATTTCTGAGTTTATTTCATCTAATAATTGTATTAGTGGCTATCACAGCTGTTCACATCACTTGGATTCATTTAGTTTTGTGGGTAGCAGCAACATCATTCAGTAATTAGAAAGTAACAGAAGGGCCTAATTATATTTCCTCTCAGGCCTTTACTTCAGTGACTGAAGGAAGACTTCAAAAACTTGACCATACAAGGCTGTGTGGCAGACTCTTTTGAGATGATTTTCAAAGTCTCCTCAAATCAATTAACTTGAAATGGAACCAAACTAACCTGAAAGTAGTTGATTTTCTTTTCAGTGTAGATTCATTATAGATTGTTATGCTTGATATTATGAGAACATTTTTTGGTGTGTTGAAAATGGAGAAAAAGAAGCTTTGTCAAGGTCCTGTGTGAAAATAATAAAAGCTCGAGCTTGACTGTTTGTAAAATTTTGTGTTTTCAAAAATTTTAACAAACTTAAAATTTTATATTGGTGTATTCTAAAAATTTTTCTTACCTATTTATCAACAACTCAAGAAAGTCACATAAAAAAAAGATTACATAATGAATTAGAAATGTGATAAAATAATATTAAACATGTATAGAACCAAAGATGATTGTATAAAAAAAATACATCGATTGTATGCCAAAGGCGATTTATAAATTAATCATCAATGTTTAATACAAGAAATAAAATTTACAGCATAATTAGATCTTTCGATTTCAATTTAGCCTGGCACCGACTACTGTAGCCAACCCTAACTTCAGCCAACATAAAAAAAATTCACCCCAGCTCAGCACAAAATCTTGAAGTAGTTAGAACAGTATAGGATGGACAAATTACACCAAAGATAACTTCTCTGATGCTGATGCGGAACAGGTAAAACAAAATTTTCTGTTATCTGGGACCTTTATTTAGCTTGTTGCTTCTTCTACCAGAGAATGTCTCTCGAGGATGGCTACAGTATTGTCCATGGCACTGCAGAAAAGCAAAATCCATTATTACTGCAATTTCAGGCATCAATAGAGCAGCGAACTTGCAATGCATCCGAAGAGCATGAACGTACAGCCCAAGTTCGATGCGATGAAAGAGTGTGTACATGTGGGCATGAGGCTTTTTATTTATCTCCGTCATGTTAAAAGGCATAGTGAAGAATGGTAAGTGTGATTGTGTTGGAATGAAAGACTGGAAGACTTAAATTCTCCATAGCAATACCCTTTTGGTAATGCACCTTAAACCCTTCAGATATGCAATGTGCATGCAAGCATATATTATGGATGGCACAAGTCTACATTTTGCTGTAATTCATCCAAAAAAAAAAAAGGGTCTACATTCTGCTGTATTTTAATATCAAAGTGTTCTGCCATGATAATTATACAGCTAATTACAAGGCATACATTATAATTTATTTTGTAATAGAAGCAATGGAATTCCTTTCATACATATAAACTAATCACTTTCAGCAAGCAATGTGAATGTCTCGCAGTAATGGAATTCCTTTCATACATATAAATTAGTATATTTGATGAAATGATGTCAATATTGACTACAACAGACCTAAAATTCATGACATCGATGGAGTAATCCCAATGTCAAGTGCAATAATACTTACAGTTTCTGAAACTTAAAGATAAAATGATAAAAAAATTAAAATCAAAATAGAAGAAGAGGAACAGAAGCTTGGCAAGTCATACTCAGAAACCTCCACGACAAGGTTGAGATTTGTGTATCCGGTTTTAACAAATTCCTTAATCAAATAAACCTGCTATATATGAGTTTTTGAGGTTTTAACACTAGATATAGTAAAAATGATGAATCTCAAAGAAAAATCACAACTAAAATCAAGAATTACTAAATTGCATGAATAATCCTGGTTCAGTTCAACTGGAGTGAGTTCAAAACATGGCAATCACACAATTATGAAGTTCCTAACAAATACTTAAATGGTTCAATCAACTTGGACTCAAGTCCTTGTTGAAAAATCAAATTCATGCTTGAGTTTTCAGCCTTTGGTTGCCATGAATGACAAATGCAATGTCAAGTAGCAATTATGAATAGATTTTAAACAGAAGCACACTTGCATTCATACCTTCCAGGTCTAAGGATCTTATACTTCCCTTGCTTGGTGAGCTCCACAACTCTTGATCCAGCACGACCTGAAGTAAGCACGCCACCATCATAAACATACGAACAATGTTGCCATAACCTCTCAAAATCACCAATGCAGACACTATCATTCACAACGAATAAAACAAGTGAAGGAGATAAAATGGAAAATGGAAAAAGAACAGAAAAAAAAAATCAAAACAAAACCTTAAATTTCTGGACGAGTTCTTTCGCTATTGGGGCAGAAACGAGCATGTGCCTCTGAGTACGCTTGATGAACCCGTCATCTTACCCACCATCAAAGGCCGGCAAAGCATAAGCTTTGAAGAGGGAAAGAGGAAAGTGGAGACAGAGGTTCAGTTTCTAGGGTTCACTGGAATCACGCAAGGGATGGAGAGGAAAGAGAAGGGTTTACCCAAATCTGGGCTTGAACTTCATCTTCCCCAAATCTGTCGAAGCTGTCGAAGTAACCCAGTAGATAATGTGAGAAGAAGCATTTACCACAAAGAGAATGAAAGGTTCGTTGGGAGAGAACGGTGTACCTCGGAATTGGTTTGGGGAAGACGAAATAGGTTGAAGTCCTATTTGATTTTGCATTACCTGATAAACAAGTAAGAGTCTTCAGAGGAGACAGAGGATTTGTGACCAGTAGATTTGCGACCACGAGACAGCGGCAGAAGATGGAGAGAACAGCGACAGGGGCTTTGCGACCAGGAGATAACCGCAGGAGATGGGGAAAATCTTCGTCACACTCTTCTCTCTGAACTTTGATCTTTGGGGAAGACGAAGATGATTAGCGGCAGAAGATGGAAGACGATTTGGAGAGGACGATTTGGATTTGGCGCCATATTCAAAATGTTTGGCGGAAGGCTTTTTTATGGTCATTTGGTCGATTCGAGAGTGTTTGGTTGTGGGCGTAACTTCGATCCAACCTGTCCACATGTTGCAATCTGCGATGGTACCTACGTAAAGGATCCAAATAAAGGATCCACCAGAAGTCGTCCGTTAGGGAACTGGGCCGAGCTGAAATCTTCTGTGACGCAAAAGAGTTGCGATCGCTCTGACGCACGCCCACATCATGCTCCACGTGTCCCTCCAGTTGATCAGCCCTTTATTCCAACTAAACGTCGTCATCCCATTCAACGAAAAAGTTACATTCATTAAATTAATAATTTTTTTTCAAATGCAGAAGAATACAATCGTGTGGATTCCCGAAGATTTTTTTTGCAGAAAGCAAACAGAGAAAGTGTTTCTTTCTCTAGAAAGGGGAGGCTTACGGCGGTGCTGGTTCAGGCGGTGGCGTCTTCGCAGGAAGGGATTTCTTCGATGGTTGTTCTGGTTGCGGTCTTCTTCGCAGGAGAAAAGAACGTGTTTTTGCAGCAACGGCGATGCTCATTCCAACGTGGTGTTCTTCGCTTAGATCTAGAGGGTTTCTCTGTAGTCTGCTGCCTTTTATAAAGTAAGAACCCCACATAACGTCAAGCAAAATTCCGGCGAGCAACCTACCGGCAAGCAAGCTTGGCTCTTCCAAGCTTCTACGTTTCAATATACAGGAGGACCTTTTCTTTCTATCTTTTGGTGCATCTAGGGAACTTTCCAATGTCAAGTACGCAGTAGATCTTGACCCTGATTTTGCAAAGTTTTTTGTATGCATTTGTTTCTATGCTTGGATTGGTGTTTATAAAGAACTTAAATTCCATTCTCTTTCTTATCAATTTTTGCAAACAATAGTCATAGAGATTAAGGACTCTGTTTGGAACTTCTTGATTGAGCTGAAAATTGAAGCATCTTTTCTATTCAGGCTGAATGTTCATATGACCTATCTGAGGTCTTGCCATAAAGATCATGTTTAACGCTTTTTAAAGATATCAGACTACGGAATATAATTCCCCGTCCATGGTGAAACAATGGGATCGTCCTCTGTGCTGCTTGGAAAAGCCAAGCTTGCTTGCCAGAAGGTTGCTCGCCGGAAGCTTGATTGATTCATTGAAGTTACGTGGGGTTCTTTCGTTGCGTTACAAAAGGCAATAGACTGCAAGGGAAGGTGGGAAGGAAAAGGGGAAGAAATGAAAAAAATATATTAGTTTAATGATTGTAAAAGCAGATAATGTTGTCAACGCCGTTTAGTTGGCTCCAACAGCCGATCAACGCATGGGATACGTGGCAAACGATAGGCGTGCGTAAGAGGGATTGCAAGTCTTTTGCGTCACAGAAGATTTCAACTCGATTATTCCGACTGTAGAATCGAGATTGGAATGCATTAACGGCCCACATCAAACCTCACCCTGGTTTCATTACTAGATCACTAAGAATCAAATCAAACCAGCATAAACCAATGAACCCCGCAGATACCAGCAAAAACTTTAAAACCAGATTGAACTTCAGGTAAAGTTAAGCTTCTAATTGTTTTGATTTAACCGCCTGGTGAACCTAATTGAACCAGAATGGTCTCTTCACCGGTTGGATGCACAGTCAGGTGTCAAAACATTGGGTATTGGCTTCAATTTTTCTTATTTTGAAAGAGTAATAGCATAAGGGACACGCCTATTTTGCTTCGGATCTCTCCAGAGGTTTTCCATTTTTGGATCAAGAACTGATCTCACTGCATAAATTAATAAGGAACACATCTTGTAATAAGGATAATCTCAGGATCTTACTATCATTTACATGGGAGTATTTACAAACACTGACAAAAAACACCAGAACATACTGGTAGTTCATAACAAAAACAAAATAGCAGACAGTAAGTGATTTACTAAAATAGAGAATTAGAACGGCTACTCCAAATTCCAATTCCTTCCCTAATCCTTCTCCTCACGCCTGCAAGACCAAATTAACTGATAAATATGATGAAATCACAGACTCAAAATGTTATGACAAATCAGTATCAAATCAATTAACAAAAAACATATTTAAGGACATCAGATTCATAACATCCTGTACGCTGATCTGATCTTCAAAAACCACGGTTGATAGTCATGGTTAAGAACATCAGGTTCAGATGACATCCAAAACTAACACAGATCTGACTAAAAAGGGAAAAAGTAGAAAGAAATGCAAACAGATCACAAAGGAATCACTGATCCGGAAGATATTTATAACAAATGAAGCAGATCTAACAAGATAACTCGACAAAATGCACAGATGGAAGATAACGTCGATACCTAATCACGCGACGATACAGCGAAGAGATCTAATCGCTGTCGCTGCTGCTGCTATGGCCGTGCTCGTGTCCGTGCTCGTGTTTCTTCTTCTCCTTCTTCTTCTTCTTCCCCTCCTTGTCATGATCTCCTCCGCCATGGGTCTTGTCATGATCTCCGCCATGGATCTTGTCATGAACTCCTCCGCCATGGGTCTTGTCATGATCTCCTCCGCCAATGATCTTTTCCTTGATCTTGTCCACGAAGCCCTCTTTGGGCTGAGGCCTGTGCTCGTCGTGCTTGTACTCATCGTGGCGTTTGTAATCCTCCTGCCTGTGCTCGTCGTGGTGCTTGTTCTTGTCCTCCTCCTTTTGACCGCCCATGATCTTGTTAATAATTCCTGCCATTCTCACTCACTCGTCTTCTCTGTTTCCGATCGATCTCTCTTCGTTTCTTAGGAACTCTGTTGCTGTGTTAACGTTGTGAAGAAGAATGACTCCCCTTGGCCCCTATTTATAGGCTTCGAACGATAAAGAAGAGGATATTTTATTTCTATTTTTAATTTATTTCTCAATATTTATCATCTTTGCTTTATATGAGTAAGCGTCTCCTACGGTTGAGACTAAAATTTTGACCTCTACAACCGCTCGATTGTGCCCACGTACCGCCGACATGTTATTTAATAAGATGCAACCGGACAGTTTTGACCTTGGTCAACAATAAAATCTAACGGTTTGATCACGGTTAAAAGTGTTTAATCAAGGGACTAATCCCTCAACCCACATAGCCCAGATAAGTTTAGATACCTCAAGAACCCACGTGGCTTGAGTAAGTCTCCATATCACTTAAGAAGTTCTGAACTTCAGATCTGCAAATCATCTACAATTGAGCTTGTAAATTGGTTTAACCGTAGAATGAAAGAGTGAAATTCACTTTTTCGTTTTCCCGTGCAAAAGAGAGAAAGGAAAGGAAGTGTTGCTTGCCAAAGAGAAAGGAGAGGGAGTGTTGCTTGCCTACTTGGCAAGCAACAATTAATTATGATTGAGCTAATTTACGGACTCAACCGCAGATGATCCGAATTTGCAAGAATACACCCTGGGCCCCAAGGCTTGATCATCGCCAACCGTTTGGGTTTAGCAAAATTTAACAGTTAGATTTTACACTTGAAGATTTTTCACTAAAAAAAACCATTTTCATATTTTGTTTTTAAAAAGTAAAAAAATTTTCAATGCTGATAACTTGATAAGGACACCAAGATCTTCATTACGCAAAAGCAGCGAATCACTTTAAGAAAATATCATCCTTATATTCTTGTTGGGTGGGAGGAGGTGGGCCATTAGCTTATTTATGTGGCTTTGTGAAGATATTTTCTACCGACTCTGAACGCGGCATAGAGACGTATAAGATACGTGTGATGTACGTAACGGAAAGGGACCATGCATTATAATGGAATCAGTTCCTTTTGTACTTTGTACAGCTGCTGCGACAGGTGGGAGGACAGGCTACGACGCGTAAAAAGCCAAATAAAAGCCCACGGCTTCTTTTGCGTTCCGATGTTTGAAAATTCGGTCGTACAGACATGACAGTTAGCAGGGTCCACGGGAAGGAAAAAGAGCCAAGCTGGGAACAATTTTGTAATGGTTGGGATTTTAAATAAATTAAGTATGACTATTATACCTTTTTTATTAATGAATCTAGAAAATATTACACTTAGATCTCCTGAAATTTGTCACTTATGCTCTTAGACCCCTGACATATGGAGAAAACCAATAACCTTCCTTGACATTTGTACAAATAGACAAAGACATCTCTTCTGTTACCTATCACGATAAACACCATTAAAAGCTACTAGCAGAGTACACGTACAGTACTGCACACACGTAAAAAAGAGAAGGGACGGAAGGAGATGTAGGAGGGAGCGGTTGCTAAACGGATTGGTAGTTTTAGGAGATTTTGAGATGCTGTTGACCACTATACCTTTTTATTAATAAGTCTTGACAATGGGTGCGTAAAGGCTTTTGCGGAAAGATTGATATTTTGCTTGGTACGATTCCCAAGGGGGTGCCTATATATAGTATAGATGATGAAAAAACAAAACTGCCCCAAACAAGTTAAAGTCTTAAATAAAAAATAAAATAAAATAAAAATTCTAGTACATCTCTCTCAAAACGAATGAAGTACTCTTCCAAGTTCTCCGATATGTACTCTTTCAAGCTCTCATTTTTCTCAAATCCATTGAAGTAAGAAGCCTATTTCAAGCTCTCATTTGTTACTAAATAGGTAAATTGATTGTATATTTTTTTCTCTCTTTTTCTTTTCCTTTTTTTAGGTTTTTCGAATGCTATTCAAGCTAAAGTGATTAAGCTCTCTATTAGGGTTATTCGCAAAAAGTTTCCCATATGAATTGCAAGGAGAGCCAGTGAGCTTGAGATCTTGCATTATAGGTTATTTGAGAAGCCCACTGTTCTAATGGTTGGGAAATTTCTTGGCCCTAGGTTTTGGGTTTTCCTGGTGCTTTTGTTGTGGTGTTGTGAATCGGTTTTTGACATTTGAGCATTTTGTGAGATTTTTTTTATGTTCATTTCTATTTTAATCGGGTAAAGGAATTGGAAACATTAATCAAAAGAAGCCCCTGGTCTCAATATATTTAGAATTCTCTGAAGGATTAGATTTTTTGTTGTTGTGAATAACATTAAAAAAACGAATATTATCAATGTATCACGTTAATTTTCTAAAGGAATACGTTTTTAATTTTTGGGTTTATCAATTAAGATTAAATATCGGGGGTGGGCGATTCTTTTTTATGGTTTATCAATTAGAGTAAAACATGGTTCTTCATTTTTCTTTTTGGGTTTATCAACTCGCCTAAAATATGTTGATGGTTTTTCTTTTCTTTTTTTCATTTTTTTTAGGATTATCGATTTGGGTAAAATATAGGTTTTTTTAGGGGTTTATCAATTAGCACAAAATTTAGTTTTTAATGGTTTATCTATTAGTGATAATAAATCATGATAAGTGAGGAAGCACCAAAATCGTGACACCTATCCATGTCTGTAGTAGACACCCCAAAATTGCACGATTTTTGATAAATCTTGAAGGAGAGAAATATCTTATTAAAATTTTCAATTCTTAGAATTGGGTTTGAAATCCTTAATTCATTTGAATCCAAAACCATAAAGGAAAATGCCCAAATTCAATCTTTTGTGCAAAGTCAAACTTTTCCGGTTGAATTTTGTTGACTTTTGACCCCAAAAAATGAAATATTTTTTAAGGCGAGATTTCAAGATAATTTTTCTCAGTAATCAGGTTTTTTGCAATGTTATTGAATAAATGAATTTTTTGAGCCTTTAAATCTTAACAAATACCTTAGTATTAAGATGTTGAATCTTTTTACCGGACATGAAAAACCAA
Source organism: Buxus sempervirens (assembly GCA_947561395.2). Lineage (NCBI taxonomy): Eukaryota > Viridiplantae > Streptophyta > Magnoliopsida > Buxales > Buxaceae > Buxus > Buxus sempervirens. The sequence continues at coordinate 14,983,290 of OX387182.1, forward strand.
AATTTAGCCTTGAACTAAAAAGTTGACTTTTTATTCATTTGGAATTTGGGTCTGGAACTATTTTTAATGGATTCAAATGGGGGTTGTTTGCTTATTTACATGTAATATCTTAAGTAAATGGAGATTAAAAAATACGAAGACATTTACTTAAATGATATTACATGTAAATAAGTATTACCACGTGCTGATTTTATTAATTTTGCCCTGCCCATATACATTATGCGGATTTGCTTCTGTCCGCAGACAGTATGCGGTTTTAACTATGCCTGCAAATATAATGCGGTTTGGATAAAACCGCATGATATATGCGGATATGCACAAATTTTACCAATTCGCAAAAACTCGGGATCTAAGCCTTATTTACCATTCATACCTCTCTCTAGGAGGCTTGATCTCCCCTATTTACCCTTCGAAACTTATAGATTTACCCAACTCATGCCTTAAAATTGAGTTAGAAGAATCTAGAAAGAAACTTTTGCCTACCCTTGTGACATTCTATACCCTTGACTTTGCCTATAAATAGAGGGTCTCTCCTCAAGCAAAGGGCTGGAAATTGAAGCTTGAAGTGCTCCTAGAGAAGAAGGGAACCTCTACCTCTTAACTCTCTCAAGCAACCAAGGTAAGTCTCTATTCTGCTATTTTCTTTTTTAATCTTAGAATAGTCTCTTTTTCTACCTTTCTGTAGAATAGAAACCTGGATGTGGTTATAGCCCCAGACTTCTCTCTAAGTACCTTAAGCATCCTCTCTAGCCGTAAAACGTAAAGAGAGAGCTAGGGGAAACGAGAATAAGAATAGATCCTTTGGTTAAAACCCTTTCTGTGATGATACTTTTGTATGCCTTTTTGATATTCTGTATGTGGTTGTATTTTTGTGATCTTGTTTCAAATCTGGAGAAATCATATGGATCTATGCTATCCATAGCATTAGATCCCCATTTTTCTCCCAAAGTTCTGATTTTTCACATAACTACACATACTGTAAGACCCTGATTTTTGGTGAGTTTTTTTTTTGTTTTTATTATTATTATGATTATTAAAAATATAGCTTGGGCGCTTGTTAACCTAAGTGGCCGGAACATGTAGGGTTTCCAGTGGGCGAGCGCGCATAGGATCAAGGAGTTAAAGAGTGATCGGGCGGCGTATGTATCGCAAGGGAATATACCAAAAGGGGAAAGTTGAGTTTGGGTTTAAACGAATACTCGTATCATACTTATGGAAATACTTTCGTTAGTCTCGTTATCTGGAGAACTGGGCGACTTGGCGATTGCGGTTGGTAATGGCGATTAGGGTTATGCCTGTGAAGAACAAGGATCGCAAGAACTACTAGGGGGTTATTGGAGTCGGAGTTCTGCAGGTTATTTCTCTCGCGAGCAGAGGATCCATTCGGCTATAGTTGCATCCTCGCGCGCAGCCGGAAGTCGTGCTCGGCCGGTTGTGGAATAAGCTTCTGTTCTGGGATTATGCATATACTTGTGAGTAGCACTGATTTAAAACCGAGGTTTTAGTTTTCTTCGTGACATATTTCGAATGCCATGGTTGTATTGTGAGTTCTGGGTTTTCTGGAATACCGTGTGTGCGCACCTAAGAATCCTGGATTCTAGATCGCACACCGGGCGCACCTTCCGTGCGTGCCTCGGGACTTTTCGGAGTCGCCACTGCCTGAGAGGTGCAGGCAGACACGGTTTTGCCCTATCCGGGTCTAAGTCTGGTCTGCGGCTTTTCAGAGTTCTAGCTAAGTCCTCGGTTACGTCCGGGGAAGCCCTAAAGCACCCCGGTCCGCCCCATCGGTTTGACGGGTCCCTCAGGTCTCCCTGGTTTTTTGAGTCAAGTTCACCCTTCCTAGACCAGCATACTGCTCTGTTTGGTCTGGTGGGACCCTCTGAAGGTATGGTCCTTTTTATTTGATTTTATCTTTTTATTTATTTAAATGAAGTGGGTCGGACCCGGGTCCCATTGGAAGACCCATGGGCTGCCATGGTTGGGCTTTAGGCCCAGTTGGGTTATTGGGTAACCCATTTGGTTATTTACTTAAACTATTTACAGATGCAATGCGCTTAGTGGGCTTGGATTTGGCCCATTAGCCAAGGGTCAAAGGGCCTGGGCCTGTTTATTGAAAACAGGCCTGGTATAGGCCAGTCTAAGGTGGACCACTCATGTGGGCCAAAAGGAGGTCTTGGTGGGCCCATGGTCCAAAAATGGGATTAAGATAGCCCAAGTTGTTAAAGGGGCCGGTTCAGGTTGGAATAGATCCAACCAGGCCGAAAAATTACATTTTTTATATTACTTTTACATTAGCCCGTATTTTCTATACAGTCCCCCGTCGCCCGTAGATGAAATCTGGTTTGCCTTGCCCGTGAAGCAAACACGGTCCAGACTGGACCGTTCTGAGTTTACGAGCGCCTCCAGCTTTGCATATTTGGTGCCGACTCTTCCTGGGATCAGTTCCGTGGCCTTCTCAGGTGTTCCAGAGACCTCTGCTAGACTTCTGGGTTCCTTCAAGATGCCGCATTAGGCTTTTAAAGCCACTTTTCTTTTCTTTCCATATTCTTTGGGTCTTGTGCTTCTTTCCCCTTTTTTATTTGTTCAACCAACCACAATCCTCATTCAAGAAAGGGGAGGGGATATTACAAAGATTCATGCATCTTCAAGTCATGTTAAAGAACAAAATGGATCATTAAGTTTGTTGATTAAAGTATCCTTTAGACACTTTCTTCCTCTCTTTTCTATAATGACCTACTCTTTATTATCATCTTCTCATGATACTCAAAAAAAGCAAGTGAGTTAGTAGCACAGTAAAAAAAATTGGTCAAGAGAGGCAATTCACATGTATATATATTGAAAAAGAAGATGTTAAAAGGTTTACCACAATGTTATTTCAATAATTTGACGATGTAGTGGTTCTCGGAAGATTCCGACAGCGCTTCTGCGTTCTCCAAATTTTGTTAGGATGAAATGGGAAGAGCTTGGTTAAGGTGGATGGGTTTAAGACCAAATTGAAGAGGATTTGGGCATGGTTTTGGGGTAGTTTAGGAGTATAGGGGTAATTTGGGGATTAAAAAAGGTTTAGGTTTTGGGATGGTGGAATTCGGGCAGGGTTTTGGGTATGGAGAGCTCCTGGAAGAAGAGAGTTTCGGCCAAGAAGAAGGCTTGTTCCAAATGAGGGGGAGGCCTCTCTATTTATAGGTAAAAAGGGGCGTGTCCGTCTTTGAATTATGGGCGTGCCTTGCCCGTACTTCAAGTACGGGTGTGTCTTGCCCGTAATTCAAATACGGGCGAAAAACGCACATTTGCAAATCTCGCGAATCAGCCGTACGGGACGCGTGTCCCGCCGTACAGCGACGCGTGTCTTCTTCCAGAAGCTTACCCGTATTTCAAATACGGGCATGCCCTGCCCGTAATTGAAATACGGTCCAGCACGTTTTTAAAATGTTTGGATTTCAAACATTTATTCAATTTGGTTTTTTGCAAGATTTTTATTCGATTTTTCCGATTATTTTATTAAAAAGCGAGATTCTCTTTATTAAAATATTATTAAACACCCTTATCTTATTTATTTTATTGGTTTAATCCATTTTTGCTGCCTTTTTGCCACATGGGCAGTTTTTCTGAAACTTCAACTGCTCATAACTTCTTCATCCGGTGTCCGATTTCAGCAAACTTAGTGTCGTTGGAACCGGCTCGGAACCACCTATCCATTGGGATCAAGTTTCAGCAAAAAGTCAACTTTTTGCTCCCCAAAAGTTTGACTAGCTCATATCTTTCTCATCTGGACTCCGATTCCAGCAAATTCAGTTGCGTTGGAACCGTGTCGAAATACTCTTTTCAATGAAATGAAGTTTGATGGCCAAATTTACTTGAATCAAAAAGTCAATTTTTTGACCCCCTCAGGGTTTGACTTTTCATTTTAAGGGTGCAAAAATCAGGTGCTAACAGCTGCCCCTCTTTGCCGGGGTCACCTTGGGGATGAACGGCAAAGAAGAAAAAGAACCATATTTTTGCACCTTGCATTTCTTTCGACATGGTCGACAAGCTCAATTATTGAATTTTTTAATGAAAGGGAAGTGTCAAATGTCTGGTATCACTTCCTGACTTTGGAATCCCTATACCCTCTTTCGGGTTTGAATAGGGCTGTTCCTTAGTTCTTTGTTTTGGAAAGAAGAATAAGATTAAATCTAAGCTCATCAGCCTGTTTCGGCGTTGATGCAAGGCACTTAACAATGTTGTTTTCTTCTTGTTTGTTCCATTAATGCTTTTAGTGACTTCAGTTTTGATTTCTTCTTGATTCTTTGAGAGTTTTTTTTTTTTTTTTGGAAATAGGCCAAGGTATGGGTTTGGGAGTGCAGGTGGGAGGACGGGAGGAAGCTTTCGCGCTACTGTCCATCATCTCGGAGACCACACACACCTATTCTAGCCTATGCTATTTACAAAAGTGAGAATCAAAATTTACAAGAAGGGGCGAATTGGCCCATTATTGCTCTTCTTTGTTGCTTCTCCTTGCCAGGTTTTTTGTCTTGTCAAGGCATTAGAGCTTCTTTTCCATTCAAGAGTTACTCCACTGGGGATCTGGTGGGAGTATGATCTGTCTAGATGACTCTCTGGGGATTATTGTGATGTCTCTCTTTGCTCTTGACGATCTTCTTTCTTTTGAGCTCCGCTGGGGATGAAAGGGAAGAAGCCTTTGCTAGGGAATGAAGGATCAAAGTATCCTTCTCATGTTCATCTTGCATCTTTCTTCCTTCTTTGAACCTGTACAAGGAACAAAATGTCAGTGCTTGTTCTGCTCCATTAGGGATATGCAGGGTTGGTTTATTCTAAGCCTTTGATTTATCATAATCAAAAATGGCTATTGATTAAGGCAATGAACCCTTCTTCACGGGTTAGCAGCACAGCTGGGGAAATTCCAAGAGTAGTTAAGCAGAATAATTGCTGAAAAACACAGACGTGTTAGTGTGTGCTTGTGCCTGTAATTATCATAAAAGTCAATCCTTAAGTCAGACATTGATTAGAGTGTTTGGTATTTTAAGCCTTGTCATCATAGGCCTTTGAGCGTTGACTCAAACACAGTCTGCCAATCTGGGCCCTTCAGGTCACTTGGTTGTCCCCACTCAGTGCACTGTCCAACCTGTTTCTGTTTTTGCTGCATTTCCCTTTCTAACCAAGGCATGACCAGCTTTTTTTTTTTTGACCATGACTGACCCTTTTTGCACGTAGCGCCCTTTTTGGGTTTTCACTATGTCTGGTCCTTTCAGGGAGAATTCAATTCCGTCATTAACCGAAAACGCAGATTTGACTGTCTTGCTCAAGATCATTCTCTTTGGGATCCGAAAGGTCTTCAAGGTAGGACGAAATGTAGGCTAGGTTGGGATTTTGGAAGAAAGACAAGTGGCTCAAGAAGGCTGTAACTTTATGGGTTTGTACAGTGCTCCTTTTATTGTTGGGGCTTACATCCTGGCTTATTTCTTTGGTGTGGAACTCATATTGATCTTTGTTTTCCACAACTCTTTTCTTTCCTTCTTTTTCTTGATTTTCTTCGCAATTGCTTCTCTCCTTTTTTTTTTTTTGGGCGCCAGGAATGCCCTTTTGATGTGAAGGGACACCTGCACTAGGTTAGAAAAGAAATTGTCAGGCCCAAAAGTATCTAACTAGGGGAAACCTTTTAGGGTGCTTGGGAGGATTTACAGGCTTGGGGGAGAGTCAAGGATGGCCTTTCTTCATTTCCCAATTGGATTGATCTCAAGGGTAATACAGTTTGACTGCATCTGCATTTATTGGTTCAGGAAAGATAGTTCCGTCCATCTCTTGTAGGATTAATGCTCCTCTGGACAGAACTTTGTGTACTATGAATGGTCCTTCATAGTTTGGCTTGAATTTCCCTTTATTGTCTTCTTGGTGGGGGAATATCTTTTTCATAACAATGTTGCCCACCTTGAAGTGTCGTGGTATTACTTTCTTGTTATAAGTCCGAGCTGCTCTCTGTTGATAGAGTTGCCCGTGGCACAAAGCCTTAATTCTTTTCTCATCAAGCAACTGCAACTGGTCAAACCTTGATTCTTCCCATTCAACATCATCAATTTCTGCCTCCTTCAGGATTCTGAGCGAAGGGATCTGCACTTCCACGGGAAGGACTGCCTCCATTCCATATACAAGAGAGAAAGGAGTCGCTCCGGTTGAGACCCTGATTGAGGTTCGGTATGCATGCAAAGCATATGGTAGCTTTTCATGCCAGTCTCTGTAGGTGACTACCATCTTCTCCAATATCTTCTTCAGATTTTTGTTGGCAGCTTCTACTGCTCCATTCATCTTGGGCCGATATGCTGTAGAATTTAGATGTCTGATCTTCAAATCACCACACATCTTGTCCATGTCCTTGTTATTCAAATTCTTGGCATTATCTGTGATAAGCGCTTCAGGTACACCGTAGCGACAGACAATATTGTTTCTGATGAATTTCAGTACATGTGACCCTTGACATCTGCAAAGGACACGGCCTCTACCCACTTGGTAAAATAGTCTATTGCAACCAAGATGAATCGATGCCCATTTGATACCTTCGGATGGATTTCTCCAATCATATCAATTCCCCAGATAGCGAAGGGCCAAGGCGAAGTCATTGAGTACAAAGTGTTGGGCGGTGCATGAATGTTGTCAGCATAAACTTGGCATAACCGGCACTTCCTTACGTGGATGTGACAATCATGTTCCATAGCTAACCAGTAATAACCCATTCTCAAGATTTTCCTTGCTAGCATATGCCCGTTCATATGTGCGCCACATTGTCCCCCGTGGACTTCATCAACCAGCTGTTGTGCCTCTTTTTCTGTTACACATAGCAGCAGTGAATCATTATAGGACTTCTTGTATAGCTTGTCTCCACTGAGGAAGAACTGTCCTGCCAGTTTCTGAATCGTGCGCCTTTCAGATGCTGTGGCATTCTCTGGCAAAGTCCTGTCTCTCAGGTACCTCATTATGTTTGTATACCAGGGTTCCCCTTTTGGTGTGCTCTTCCCAACATTAAAACAGTAGACAGGAGAACGCCGCACTTCTATCTCCAATGGTTGTACCCAAGTATCACCAGTGATGGTTGACAAAGATGCCAGTGTTGCCAGGGCATCTGCAAACTGATTCCTATCTCGTGGCATATAATCAAATGTCACGCTTTTGAATTGTCCTTCCAATTCCTTAATCAGTTCCTGATATGGCACTAACTTTGGATCCTTAGTCCGCCAATCCCCCATTACTTGGTAGATGATTAGACAGGAATCACCATAAACTTTCAACTCTTGTATATTCATTTCGATTGTGGCTCACAAGCCCAACACACATGCTTTGTATTCTGCCATGTTGTTAGTGCAATCAAACAAGAGTTTTGCTGCTATTGGATGATGGATTCCTTCTGGGGAAATGATTACTGCTCCAATCCCTTTCCCATTGATGTTGACGGCCCCATCAAAGAACATTTGCCATCCGGTTCCCTTTTCTACTGACTCGGTACACATTATTTCATCATCTGGCAATCCGGTGAGAAGTGGTTGATAATCGGGCACAGGTGTTCTGCCAGGTGATCTGCCACTGCCTGTCCCTTTATTCCCTTTCTTGTGGTGTAGACAATTTCATACTGAGATAAGATAACCTGCCACTTGGCTATCCTTCCAATGGAGATTGGATTTTCAAAAATGTACTTCAGGGGATCCGTATCTGAGATCAAAAGGACAGTATGACTGAGAAGATAATGCCGAAGCTTCTGAGCTGCCCATACCAATGCGCCACAGGTCTTTTCAAGCAATGTGTATCTTACTTCATAATTGGTAAATTTCTTGCTCAGATAATAAATTGCTTGCTCCTTTCTTCCTGTTTCATCATGTTGCCCCAGCACACATCCGGCTGCCATTTCTGTGACTGACAAGTACATGATTAGGGGTCGTCCAGGTACAGGGGAACCAAGGTTGGTGGATTCATCAAATATGCCTTGATTTTGTCAAATGCTTCTTGGCAATCCTCATTCCAGACCACTGGGTTATCTTTCTTTAGCAGTTTGAATATTGGTTCGCACACGGGAGTCATCTGTGCTATGAACCGACTGATGTACTGTAATCTGCCAAGGAAACCTCTTACTTCTTTTTCTGTGGATGGGGGAGGCATCTCCAGAATTGCCTTCACTTTGACTGGGTCCACTTCAATTCCTCGTTTCCCAACGATGAATCCAAGTAGCTTTCCTGAAGTAACTCCGAACACACACTTATTCGAGTTTAATCTGAGATTGCATTCCCTGAGCCTGTCAAACACCTTTCCAAGGTTCACCAAATGACTTTCCTCTTCTTTTGACTTTGTAATCATGTCATCCACGTATACTTCCATTTCTTTGTGCATCAGGTCGTGGAATAGCAAAGTCATTGCCCGCTGGTATGTGGCGTCTGCATTCTTCAACCCAAATGGCATTACTTTGTAGCAATATGTGCCCCAGTGTATGATAAAGGATGTATTTTCCATGTCTTCAGGTGCCATCCTTATCTGATTGTACCCGGAGAATCCATCCATAAAGGAGAACATGGAATGAGTTGCAGTATTGTCAACCAGTATATCAATGTGTGGCAATGGGAAGTCATCCTTTGGGCTTGCCTTGTTCAGATCCCTATAATCAACACACATCCTGACCCTTCCATCTTTCTTGGGGACTTGCACAATGTTTGCTAACCACTCTGGGTAATCTGTAACTTTCAAGAACCCAGCTTTTAACTGCTTGGCAACTTCTTCCTTGATCTTTAGGGCCCATTCTGGTTTCATGCGTCTGAGTTTTTGCTTCACTGGTGTGGCCTCAGACTTTATAGGTAACCGGTGCACAACTAAATCCGTGTCTAACCCAGGTATATCCTCATATGACCATGCAAACATATCATTGTAGGTTTTTAGAAAATCAGTTATCTGTGTTTTCTGTAATAATGTCAGCTTTTTACCAACTTGAAGAATCCTTGGATGTGTTGCGTCACCTATGTTGATAGGTTCAGTTTCCTCAATGTTAGCCTGGAGACCCTTTTCATGCCTGTCCAAGGCAAATTGGATTTCAGGTGGGGTCTCCCATGGTTCATCATTATCCTCAAGTTCAAAAGAATCACTAGGGATAATTTCTGAATCATTGGATTGTGATGAGCAAGTGTCGTTACCTAATTCCTGTTCGACACTATGGATTTCTTTTTGTTCTTTTTGACCTTTTTGTTTGATTTTGGCAGCCTGATTATCTATCTCGTGCTCCGAATTTTTCAGGTGTGCGTCGAGATTGATATTAAGGTTGCGATTTTGGGTTTGCTTACTTGCAGAATTATTCACAGAAGAAGAAAAATAATCAAAAGACTTCACGCATTTATTAAAAAGTGCAGCAATATCTACAGGGGGAATTTCAGAAGTGGAAGAAACTCCCTGTAGTAGTTCGGCTTTGCGAGTGGCAAGTGGCGTCGAACTCTAGTTCTGCAATGCGTGCTTGTCCTTGGTTACAGCAGTCACTGCATTCACCTTCCCAGTTTGTATCATGCTGATGCTGCTGTCAGAGGAGATGCAGATGGGGTCATCAGCTGTGTCCTTCTTTGGTTGATTTTGACTTGAATCTTCTGATGATACACTGATCCATACCCTACGGCGGATGACAGTCCCTGGTACCCGAACAGTGACTTCGTTGGGTGGTTTCACCTTAGGCAATGCCTTGGTTATAGATTTTACTGATGATTCCTCCCTTCTGCTGGAAGAATGTTCGTCAGGAGCCCAGTTACCATAAGTTTCATGATAAGCCATCTCAGTAGGCAGTCCCAGTACTTGGGGCATATTCTGGAACATCTGACCCAGACCATCCCTTGTACTTGGGTGTATAATACAGATAGGAGGTGGGGGAGACCTTTGCCTTGGAGTGGGTTCTCCTGAACTATCCTGGCTTTCCATCATGTAGATGTACTGAGCTGGCTCTTCTTCTTCAGCCTCAGTTGGCGGTGCCTCGAATTCATCTGATGGGTAAGCAAACGCCTCTTCGGGGATAGCTGGTTTTTCGGTGTCAACTGACTGCCAAGAGGATAGAGCAGACAGTTCTTCCATCAACCCACTGAGAGCCTCTGAGTTCTCTTCTGTAACTGTCTCCTGGGGCAAGGGAGGTTCATCCCATAACCTTTGTAGATAATTAGCTTCCGCTTGCTCAACTGGATCATTGAACTCATCGCCCCATCCCTGGGGGACTATGTTCTGAATGGCCTGTGCGGCTTCCCTTTCCATATTGGTAAAGTGATGGTATAACTGGCCATGTACACAGATGGGCCAGTGTGGGTCCCTTCCTTCTGCTCGTGCTCTCTTTCGTTCAGCTTTCCTGCCAAATAGCCTGGCATAGTCTTCAGGTTCAGGAACAAACCCAAATCCAAAGCCCACAGACTTGTCACACGGCTGGATTGTAGACTTGATACCTTGCTTGTATTTACCCAAACCATCTCCTACTCGGAGGTCCCAGTCGGCGCATTCAACAGCACCGAACATGCTTTTCCTTTTCCTTCTGCGGGACAAGTCTGATTGTAGAGGAGTAGGAATGCTGTTTACTTGCACCATTTCAATGGCTTGAAAGTTTAAGGAGGTAGGCAGCTCATAATCAATCACAGGTACCCCTCTTTGTTCAAATTCTCTGTGATTTTCTGCATGCACCGTGATCAATTGATTTCCCGAGATGAATCAAATCATTCGATGTAAGGTGGACGGGACGGCCCCTGCTTGATGTAGCCAAGGTCTTCCAATCAGCAAATTAAAGGAGGCATTGATGTCCATCAACTCAAAGGTAATGAAGAAGGCCCTCTCAGCAATTGTAACTTCCAAAGTAACTTCCCCAAGGGAATCCTTCTTAGCATTGTCAAATCCGCGGACATTATTGGAGCTAGGCTTGATCAAATCAGCGTTCAGCTGTAGACTGTGGAAGGTCCTGACTGGGCAGATATTCAGAGCTGACCCGTTATCGATCATGACTCGTCTCACTATTAAGTCGGAGCACCTTACAGTGATAAATAGAGGCTCCGTGTGATTATGACCTTCAGGGGGCAAGTCTGCTGAGGAAAAAGAGATTGCTTCTGGCATAGCAATTATAGAAATTATTGTCTCCAGTTGCTCAGGGCTGATGTCGTCAGGCACATGAGTATCACCCAGTATTTTCATGAGTACGTCTTTATGTTTGTCTGAGTCCAATAAGAGATGCATAATGGATATCTGAGCTGGTGTCTTATTCAACTGCTGCACTAGATCATATTCCGGAGTGAAGGCACTATAGTGGAGTCTTTCAATCTCTTCTTCTGGGGCCTTCCCTTTCTTCTTATGGGTCTGTGGCACTTCAGCGGCCACATCCTTCCCTTTTTCTTTCCTTGTTCTTTCTTCACTAGTCTCTACCTCTGGTGCAGGTGGAGGGTTAGGGTTTATGTATCGACCAGAACGGGTAATCCGATCGACTTCTCTTTCAGTGGAAGTGATGGTAGAATCATGGTACATGGGTAGGAATTGGTAAGGTGGAGGCACAGCGGAGTAGGTTGGGTCAAGGTGAAGTTGGTGTAAATTGAGGGTGGGTGGTTCCAGTAGGAAGTCCACAAGTTCATTGAATGGGTTCATCATGTCGAAGATGTTCAATGGGGGTGAGTTTGGGACAGGTGGAGAATAGAAAGGTTTTGGTTCGGGCAAGTTGAAATGCACCAGAGGGAACCCCATGAAGGTTTCTTCATTCTCCTCTTCATTAATGACATGTATCTGTTGACAAATTGCCCCTTCTTGGAGATGAATCCTGACAACTTGCCCCGGTCATCCAATCAGTAAGGACGGGTTAACTTGTAGTTCACTGCCTTGATTACTGGTGATCTGATGCACTGTTCCGCTGCCAGAAGCCTTATTATGGTATGGGAGGGGGTTAGTGGTTGTACCAGTAGGAGGAGTAGGTTCTGCTGGTGCTGGGGGATCTACAGAGATCTTCTTACTGTCTATCAGATCCTGTATGTCATGCCTCAAATCCCAGCATCGATTTGTTGAATGCCCGGGAGCTCCAGAATGATACTCGCATCTCTCTGCTGTATTATAACTTCGTGAGTTGATCATTCTGGGGTTGGGAGGCTTGATTTGAAGATACCCCTTCTTCAGCAGTGTAGACAATAGTTCTGCAGGTGCATAAGGCAGTGGGATGAACACCCTCTTCATCCTTGCCTCTGTTTCTTCTCTCGTCCTTCTCAAAGGCTGCCCCTGACTTTCATTCCTCTGGGCAATGTGATATGGCTGTGTTGGCTGTACATAATTAACCGCCTGAGCCTCTTGCCTTCTAGGCTCTTGCCCCTGGTTTCTACTACTCTGTCCCACCGCTGCCCTTCTCTGTGTAGGGCCCTGGCCACTGCCATCTATCTTTCTAGCTCTTACAGTATCTTCAATCCTGTCTGCCGTCAGAATCAGGTCATTGAAATTGGAAGTACTTTGCCCCAGTAGCAGGGAAAAGAATGGCTGTCCAAGTGATGCAATGAACAAGGAGGTCATCTCCTGTTCAAGTAGTGGGGGTTGGACTAGGGTTGCCAATTCTTTCTACCTCTTGGCATATTCTCGTACTGACTCTTGATTCTTCTTGGAGAGCCTTTGTAATTCTGCCCTGGTCTGAACTATCTAACTGTTCAATCGGTATTGCTGGATGAATTTGGCAGCTAAATCATTCCAACTCTTGATCTTAGTCTTATCCAAACTCAAAAACCAGTTGTATGCTGCTCCTGTCAGCGACCTCTGAAAGAACTGTATCATAATTTTTTCATCTTTGGCATATTGACACATATCTCCAGAGTATGACCTGAGGTGGTTTAACGGGCACCCGGTGCCATCAAATTGATGCAAGTCAGGGCATTTGAATTTCGGTGGAAGTTGGACATCTGAGAAGAAGCAGAGGCTGTCTAAAGTAGCCTCCATGGGGATCGCACTGGGTCGTAGGCTTTTCAGTTCTTCACGCAAAGCATCCACCTCTGCCTTGGTTGCTGCCATCTTTTCATCAAACTGGGCCTGCTGTGTTCTATACCAATCTTCCTCTTCTTGCCCCAGTTGGGCAGGTGCAATAATCTGTGGAAGAGGCACGGCTTGGGGAGGTGGAGGTGGTACCAACGGAGCTGGGTACGCAGGGTATGGTGGTGGAGCATCCATCTGCGGCGGAGCAATTGGTTGCTGTAGGGTCACTGGTGCAGCTGGGGGAGCCATCCTGAGTTCTCTTAATTCTGCCATTAGCTCTTGGATAATAGTCCCCATACTGTCAATTCTCTGTTGCAGGTCAGTGACTGTCTGTGCCTAGCTGGACTCTGCCTGGTCCTGTCCTGGCGAGGTATGTTCTCTTGGCTGCTCCATCTCAAGTCTTTTTCTGGATCTTAACAGGTAAGGGCTTCGAGAAGCAATTTTGGTACCTGGGAAGGGCAACCAGCCGATATTAGTGCAACTTATATTAAAGGCATAATACATGATCCAAGATTAATTCATTTGGATTGTTTTGAAAATGATAGGGACTCTTAAGCTTGATCTATTTTAGCCGAATGGCTGGGAAAGAGAACCCTGGTTTAGACTGGTCTATTTTAGCCAAACGGCTGGGAAAGAGAACCCTGGTTTAGACTGGTCTGTTTTAGCCAAGCGACTGGGGAAGATAACCCGGTTTAGACTGGTCTGTTTTAGCCAAGCGGCTGGGGGAGAGAACCCGGTTTAGACTTGTCTATTTTAGCCAAACGGCTGAGGAAGAGAACCCGGTTTAGACTGATCTGTTTTAGCCAAGCAACTGGGGAAGAGAACCCGGTTTAGACTGGTCTGTTTTAGCCAAACGGCTGGGGAGAGAACCCAGTTTAAAAGGTTGGTTTGAGCTCAGTATCACGAGGTTGGACTATGTTAAGTCTCCGCAGGGGATGAGCTAAACAGCAACATTCGGGTGTACCTTAACCAATTTCAGTTTAATCTCTGATGGTTTTAGCACCTAACTTCGGCTAGTAGTTCCCGGGCATGTCTTAGCTAGTCGTTGGTTTAATCACCATTAACTTTAACGCCTCACAACGGGGAAGGCTATGCTAGGACGATCTTCCACCAATTTTCTGGTTTAATCACCAGTGGCTTCAGTGCCCTAAGAGTTCGGCTAGGGATACTCGAACGTACCTTAGTCGTTAGCTTAGTTGCTTGACCTTGGTGCCACACAACGGGGTATGCTATGCCAGGACGATCTTCCACCAATTTTCTGGTTTAATCACCAGTGGCTTCAGTGCCCTAAGAGTTCGGCTAGGGATACCCGAGCGTACCTTAGTCGTTAGCTTAGTTGCTTGACCTTGGTGCCACACAACGGGGTATGCTATGCCAGGACGATCTTCCACCAATTTTTTGGTTTAATCACCAGTGGCTTTAGTGCCTTAAGAGTTCGGCTAGGGATACCCGAGCGTACCTTAGTCGTTAGCTTAGTTGCTTGACCTTGGTGCCACACAACGGGGTATGCTATGCCAGGACGATCCTTTGCCAATTTTCTGGTTTAAACACCAGTGGCATCAGTGCCCTCATAGACTGACCGTATGATCTTTTTAAATCAGATGGGTGTGATCTGAGCTCAAGGGATTGGGTGTTCTTTATTCAGAACCCTGGGGTCTTAAGACTTAAACTTGAAACTTGAAAGTTTGAGAATTGATAAGGATAGGGTGTTCATTACTCAGAACCCCTTGGGCAAGTTTTTTATTCAGATTGCCTGAAAGTTTTAGAGTTGATAAGGATGGGGTGTTCTTTACTCAGAACCCCTTGGGTTTAAGAAATTCCTTTGGCAAGTTCTTTATTCAGATTGCCTGAAAGTTTGATTGCAAAAATGGGGTGTTCTTTATTTAGAACCCTTTAAAGACTTAAAAGAATTTGGCGAGTTCTTTATTCAGATCGCCTGAAAATTTCAAATTGGGTGTTCTTTATTTTGAACCCTTTAAGACTTAAATTTGAAATTGAAGATTTGAAAGTTGGGTAGGAATTGGGTGTTCTTTATTCAGAACCCATGGATTCAAAGATAAAAAAAAAAAAATTTGGCGAGTTCTTTATTCAGATCGCCTGAAAGTTTTGAAGTTGAAGGATTGGGACCAGATTGTTTGAAAAAGGAATTTGAGTATGTCTTAATTGACTTTATTAAATTTAGCACAAAATTCTTCATGGAAAAAAAAGTACAATGCCAAAATTCAGAACAAGCAATTACATGATTAAAAAACAAACAAACCCAGAGTCTAGCTAGGTTGGTCATCATCAAAATGAGAGGACACGTCTCGTCTTTTCAAGGAGCGCAGAAGTTTATTCCGCAAACGTCGGTCCTCTTTTGCGCGTCTGCGCATGGTGTCAAGCTGCTGTTGAAGGGCCTCATTGGCCTGCTTGTTTTTACGCTCGGAATCCACGTATGCACGGTGGATTCAAGAATGAGATTCCCGCAGTTCGGCCACCCTATCCCTGTATGTGTCAGGGGGCGGAACTGGGATATCGTCAGAGGTGACGATATGGAAAGGAGGTGGGCTGTCTAGGCCAATTTCTCGAGCAATCCATTGTTCGTAATTACGAACGTCGGATGCAGTGAAAATGTCCTCTTGGAGTATGTGCACGTGTTGCCATTCCTTCACCAATTTTTTCTTCAATTCCCATGTAAGTGGGCCAGTTAATCCTTCCGCCTCATCCTTGATTGGTATTCCCTGAGACTTCCCAAACTGTCTCAGAATTCGAACCGGATAGTATGGCATGGCATGAGTCAAGCCTATCAAGGCTAGGCAATGTCTTTTTCTGAAAGCTATGACGGGAGTATATGTTTGGTCAAATGTGCCTCCCCATCTTATATCAGTGTCTCCTTTTAGTTGGAGAAAGTGGTCAAACCAGTCCTCTTTGGAGGGTAAGTCTGGTCTAATCTCTCTTCGGGCCATCAATGTGACATTGTCACGGACGTACCCATAACGTGGGCTGACAGGTTCAGCTACCATCAGGTGATCTTGGAGCCAAATGTTTAGGAGAGGAGCGCATCCCTGAAACCTCCTAGTTCCATTCTTGGTCATGGTCAAGGCATGATATAGCTGAGCAAGGATTAATGGTGCAATTCGGAATTTCACCTGGAGTTGGTCTACAATTTCCATGAGGGCCAAATTAATGGTGTCTCCCCCAGTAGGAAAGAAGAGTTGTGACAGAACCACGAGGGTGAAGGTGTCCCACCAAACACGAGGTCTTTCTTGCTTTTTGTCCCTTATCTTTTCAGCAAGGAAGGTTTTAGAGATCCACGTGAATGCTTGGTCACCTCCTAAAGTCTGGAATTCTCCTCTGGGTAGGCCAAAGAAAGTACAAGCTTCATTCTTGTAACTATCTTTGAGGTTTGGCCTGGCTGGTTCTCCATGGTCGCGGAATCGGAGGAATAGTTCGAATTCCTCAATTGTGGGAGTCAACTCATTAGTTCCAAACCTAAGAAGTGAAAGTTGGGGATCCCAGAAAGGTAGGGCCGCCTGAATCATGTCCCAATTAATGGGCACATTTAACAGGGACAGAGTTTGTCCCATATGGTATTTCTGTTCCCATTGAATTTGTTCATCTCCTTGCAATTGCCTTGTCTAAGAACGGATCCAAGGGGTATCAAAGGCACACTTCTCTATCCTGGGGAAGCGAACTCTCTCAGTCGAGGATAAAGATGCCATGCCGACTATCCGATTGAAATTCCAAGTCAATTTAGGGTTTTCCACCAAAAACTCTAAATTAGTCTAAGGCATGCAACAAGATATGCAAAAATTAAATTAATGCCTAAGCAGTTTATGCAATCATCAATCACAGGAATCAAATCCAAGCACTCAAGTTATGGGGTCTTAAGAGTTATGTCCTTTAAATGTTTGGAAAATGCATTCAGGTCTTAGCCGGCCTTTTCTTTCATCTGTTCTTTCATCTGCTCTTTCATCTGCTCTTTCATCTGCCCCTAGTGTCGGACTAAAAGCAATATTTACAACTTGCCTTGAAGGGCAAAATTTACAAGAATAAATCTGCAAAAAGAATCACCTTTAGGGTTGTTGGGAACCCAAAAGGAGGGTACAAGTTTGCCATTCGGCAGGTGGGCTGAAATCCTATCTCTAGGGTTTTTCTGCCTCTGTTCTGACCCATTTCTGTCTGATCTGGCTGGCTTTCGACTGAACCAGGACCGACTTGGATGCATGGATTAAATTGAGTTAATTTAGGGTTAAGACCAACAAAGGCGGGGGTTAATGCCCCAAATTGATTTTACCCCTATTTGTTCATTCATATTCATGCTCACATCAGGGTTTGTCATAAGTAATAGGTGGGGAAGGATACCCAGCCCAAGGCGCCGGCCTTCAAGGGTCTGAGCCAAGTACTAGACCCTTCGCGTACCATGGCAAGAAACCAATGGCGCTTGAAGAATCTAGAAACCTGGAGAGATGGGTTTACCCTGCTTTCCCCGGCAAGCCATGGGAGCGTAGGGCTAATACCATCCCAAAAGTAAGTTTCTCGATTGAAGAAGGGTGGCTGCTAGAAAGATCTAGGTTTTGGTTAAGAAGAGCATTCACATGGTGCAGATAGCATTCAGTTTGGATCATCCATGCAAACTCCCTCGTGTATGTTACCCCACACAGTTAAAAAATTCATTTACGGTGTAGTGAGGTGCTTGTATGTGCAGTGGAGCCAAGTGCTGTGTCTGCTCGGGTGATTCTCGGATAATGGGCTGATTAAGGGTTCCTTAATGTCGCTTTTATAGTGAGAATATAGAACAGTATGCAAAACAAAGTTTGGGTGGATCCCCAGGTAAGTGGAAGGTCACAGGGAACCGCTTAAATTCCACTTTCCTTAAGCAATTATCTCGTCCTTATGACAGGATCCCCCAATACCATGTAATTGCATAAGTTCCATAAACCACTAAGGTTAGACAAGAAGTACTTCCTAAATCTGCTTATATCCGCCTAAGTTGACTCATTTGATAACCAGGGTCCGACTGGGTTGAGGGGTCCCCAGTGGAGTCGCCAAGCTGTGCGCACCTAAGAATCCTGGATTCTAGATCGCACACCGGGCGCACCTTCCGTGCGTGCCTCGAGACTTTTCGGAGTCGCCACTGCCTGAGAGGTGCAGGCAGACACGGTTTTGCCCTATCCGGGTCTAAGTCTGGTCTGTGGCTTTTCAGAGTTCTAGCTAAGTCCTCGGTTACGTCCGGGGAAGCCCTAAAGCACCCCGGTCCGCCCCATCGGTTTGACGGGTCCCTCGGGTCTCCCTGGTTTTTTGAGTCAAGTTCACCCTTCCTAGACCAGCATGCTGTTCTGTTTGGTCTGGTGGGACCCTCTGAAGGTATGGGTCATTTTTATTTGATTTTATCTTTTTATTTATTTAAATGAAGTGGGTCGGACTCGGGTCCCGTTGGAAGACCCGTGGGCTGCCATGGTTGGGCTTTAGGCCCAGTTGGGTTATTGGGTAACCCATTTGGTTATTTACTTAAACTATTTACAGATGCAATGGGCTTAGTGGGCTTGGATTTGGCCCATTAGCCAAGGGTCAAAGGGCCTGGGCCTGTTTATTGAAAACAGGCCTAGTATAGGCCAGTCTAAGGTGGACCACTCATCTGGGCCAAAAGGAGGTCTTGGTGGGCCCATTTGGGCCCATGGTCCAAAAATGGGCTTAAGATAGCCCAAGTTGTTAAAGGGGCCGGTTCAGGTTGGAATAGATCCAACCAGGCCGAAAAATTACATTTTTTATATTACTTTTACATTAGCTCGTATTTTCTATACGGTCCCCCGTCGCCCGTAGATGAAATCCGGTTTGCCTTGCCCGTGAAGCAAACACGGTCCAGACTGGACCGTTCTGAGTTTACAGGCGCCTCCAGCTTTGCATATTTGGTGTCGGCTCTTCCTGGGATCAGTTCCGTGGCCTTCTCAAGTGTTCCAGAGACCTTTGCTAGACTTCTGGGTTCCTTCAAGATGCTGCATTAGGCTTTTAAAGCCACTTTTCTTTTCTTTTCATATTCTTTGGGTCTTGTGCTTCTTTCCCCTTTTTTATTTGTTCAACCAACCACAATCCTCATTCAAGAAAGGGGAGGGGATATTACAAAGATTCATGCATCTTCAAGTCATGTTAAAGAACAAAATGGATCATTAAGTTTGTTGATTAAAGTATCCTTTAGACACTTTCTTCCTCTCTTTTCTGTAATGACCCACTCTTTATTATCATCTTCTCATGATACTCAAAAAATAGCAAGTGAGTTAGTAGCACAGTAAAAAAAATTGGTCAAGAGAGACAATTCACATGTATATATATTCAAAAAGAAGATGTTAAAAGGGTTACCACAATGTTATTTCTTTAATTTGACGATGTAGTGGTTCTCGGAAGATTCCGGCAGCGCTTCCACGTTCTCCAAATTTTGTTAGGATGAAATGGGAAGAGCTTGGTTAAGGTGGATGGGTTTAAGACCAAATTGAAGAGGATTTGGGCATGGTTTTGGGGTAGTTTAGGAGTATAGGGGTAATTTGGGGATTAAAAAAGGTTTAGGTTTTGGGATGGTGGAATTCGGGCAGGGTTTTGGGTATGGAGAGCTCCTGGAAGAAGAGAGTTTCGGCTACGAAGAAGGCTTGTTCCAAATGAGGGGGAGGCCTCTCTATTTATAGGTGAAAAGGGGCGTGTCCGTATTTGAAGTACGGGCGTGCCTTGCCCGTACTTCAAGTACGGGCGTGCCTTGCCCGTAATTCAAATACGGGCGAAAAACGTACATTTGCAAATCTCGCGAATCAGCCGTACGGGACGCGTGTCCCGCCGTACAGCGATGCGTGTCTTCTTCCAGAAGCTTGCCCGTATTTCAAATACGGGCATGCCCTGCCCGTAATTGAAATACGATCCAGCACGTTTTTAAAATGTTTGGATTTCAAACATTTATTCAATTTGGTTTTTTGCAAGATTTTTATTCGATTTTTCCGATTATTTTATTAAAAAGCGAGATTCTCTTTATTAAAATATTATTAAACACCCTTATCTTATTTATTTTATTGTTTTAGTCCATTTTTGCTGCCTTTTTGCCACATGGGCAGTTTTTCTGAAACTTCAACTGCTCATAACTTCTTCATCCGGCGTCCGATTTCAACAAACTTAGTGTCGTTGGAACCGGCTCGGAACCACCTATCCATTGGGATCAAGTTTGGCAGATGAATTGGGGTCGAGCAAAAAGTCAACTTTTTGCTCCCCAAAAGTTTGACCAGCTCATATCTTTCTCATCTGGACTCCGATTCCAGCAAATTCAGTTGCGTTGGAACCGTGTCGAAATACTCTTTTCAATGAGATGAAGTTTGATGGCCAAATTTACTTGAATCAAAAAGTCAATTTTTTTACCCCCTCAGGGTTTGACTTTTAGTTTGACTTTTCATTTTTCTTCATTTTAGGGGTGCAAAAATCAGTTGCTAACACCATGAGTCCGAACGTCAAATTGAAAATTAATTTGAAATTAAAGATGTTTAGATTAAATCCAAAATTGGTTGGGAAGTCTTCTGGGAGCATTGGGAGTGTATTGGAGCAATTACAGACCTAAACAAACCAGCCAGAATTGGAGATCTCGAAATAACAGACTTGAAAATCGCAGTGGGTATCCGCCCACTTGCGCCCACTTCGGGAAGTAGGCGCATAGAAATATTGATCTGGCACCGAGCTCGCGCCCACTTGGCGCTCAGCTCACGCCCACTTAAAATCGATGCGCCTATCTCGCGCCTATCCCGCGCTCTTGTCGCGCCTTTCTCTCGCTCAGCTCGCGCTCACTTAGCGTCGAGTGAGCGCATAGTTAATTTTCGCCTGTTTTCTATCCGCCGACTGGCGCTCACCTGGCGCATACCCAATTATACTTGCCGAATTTGATTTCCGACTGAACCAAGGGGGATTTTGATTTCTTGGGGTTTATATCACTTCACCAATCACTTGTTTGGTAACCTTGGAACCTGCATTTCTTATTTAATTCCTAGGAGAATTCTAGTGGTAAATTCTTAAAGGCTTCTAAGGATGAGTTTAGGTTATTTTATACATGTTGTGCTGGATACCAAAACTCTAGGAGTTCTTAGTTGTTTTCTCCTCGAATTTATACACTGTTCTAATTGAGAAATTATTGACTTCTGGTTTCATTTTTTTGGAAAATGCTGAATGTATTGTCTTGTTATAAATAACTGTGTTTTGTATTCAAATGGCATGGTTTGTGGAAATGAGAAATACTGAAAGTATGGAGATACTGTTTGGTCCAAAGGGACAGGTGATGAACTGTGATGAGATATACATGATGTGGAATGAATGGTTTTACTTTAATGTTGGAATTGAGATTATACGATGTTTTACTGTTTTGGTTTAGCTTGTCCTGGATCCAGAGTCTAAGCTTAGTAATGTAATGTTATTTGTTGGTTGTTGGAATTGCATGGCCTTGTGTGTTGCCACGACCGGTGTAGAGCAGCCAGAAACCCTGAGTAGGCCTGGTTGTCAATGCAGAAACCCGGGGAGTAGGCCTGCATTGGATGACGAAACCCTGAGTAGGCCGTCATTTCAGAGTTTCCGAAACCCTGAGTACGCCGGAACTGTGTACATGGAGGTGTGGAGTGTCTACTTGGCATGTTTAATTTATCAACTAAACGATAGTCATGACATTGACCAATCGATGTGTTGCCGTACTTAACTGAGATGTGATTTGACTGATGAAATGGGTTTTGGTTTGAACTTGAAATTGATATTAGTTGTTTAATCGTACGGAATGTTTATCGATGCATAGCTTTGAACTGTGAATAACTATTTCTGCATGCATGTGCTACTCGCTGAGATATTCGTATCTCACTCTGTTGTTTTGTTGTGATTTTCAGATACTCGTGGTGAGGCGACTACTGGGGTAGATCCTGCTGAGGCTTATAGAGAGGAAGATTACTATTACCTTCCTTAGACTTGTAGGTTATCTTGTTCCGAATTTGAGTACTTTGAATATTTTAGGTGTATTAAAGTCTAATTGGGGGTTGAACCATATGATTCTAGTTAAGTTCTAAATGTTACTTTTCTTGGATGAATCAAATTGTGCACTCTGACAGGTTATAGTTAGATGATTATCCAGGGATCATATTTGATTATCGATCCTTGCCTAACCTCCGTGAGACGTATTATATCTTTATTGAACAACACGGATCCGGGGCGTTACACATACATCACTAGATTTCTGATTAAAATAGGCATAAATCTTAGATTTACCATGTTCAATATGGTAGATCTGAGATCAAAAGCCTAAAAATAATATCTCAGGGTTTTATGAGTTGGCTTCCAATGGTTTTAATCTTCTAGAGAGGACCTTATGGTCCAATCTCATTTGTTTGAATGTTTTCCATCAACTTGGGTAGAATTGGCTCTCCCTCTCCAATTAATGAGAGATTTAAGCCAGATCTGTACCCTAAATAATTCTGAGTTTATTTATCAACATATTTCGAGTGATCTCAATGCATATTGCATGGTCACTCTCTGTTTTGATAGTTTTATAATAGTAGATTTAAGCAAATGTAATTTCTTCAATTTTTATCAGATTTGAGTGAAATTTCTACTGCGTTTTCTACTTCATGTAAACCCTCAAATGGTTTTGATGTTAGTTGACTTGAGTTTGGTTTTGGGGGACTTATGAGTGGCTGAGTTTTCAAAGCATTAATGATTTGATCTTAAACTAATTTTCCCATATTGACTTTAAGCTTATTTTTCTTTGAGTTTTATTTTGATTTTTATTTGGTCATGAAATCCTAGAAGTGGTACATCTATATGGAGAGTCCAGAATCAATTGGACCACTCATATAGAAAAACCATACATATGTTTGTCCTTTTTTATAAGTACTTTTGATGGATTTTTGCTTGCAAGTAATTCTTTGCTTGCAAGTAATTCTTTAAAGCATGAATGGCATTTGGCAACCACCTCGTGTGGATGAGTAGGGGTGCCTAACACCTTCCCCTATTCATAAATTAATCCCCTTATACAATCTCTGGACAAGACCATGAATTAGAGCTACTTTAGTTCTATTTTGTTTTTTTATGATCAATTTGGTGTCCATTCACACCTTAAATAGAATGGTGGCGACTCCAACCTTTTGTAAATCTCGTGTGACGATTAAGAAGTCACTTAGGTGATTTTCCATGTCTCACAATGTCTTGGTTTGTCTTGTTCTCATTGGATAAAGAGATGCTATTGCCTCAAAAGTAGCTCCACAAAATTTTTTGTATAGGCTTAAGGGCATTTTGGGTATAAAATCAATTTTTGGGCCAACATCAACAACTTCTATCTATTTTTCTAACGGCTAATTAACAGAAGGGAGGCCTCTAACCATTTGTACAAATGTCAAGGGAGGTTACCCGCTTTTTCCAAATGTCAGGGGGGCTAACTACTTAAGTGACAAACCTCAAGGAGTGTAAGTGTAATTTTCCCATGAATTCTAATAATTGACATGACATGAAAGGGCTTTCTATGGAAAGTCGCGCATTATGTTTGGCGCGATTTCCAAGGGACCTATTCTCATTTTGTATACTAGTAGAATGCACATACAATATTACATGTAAGAAGGGATGTAGAGGGAACAATTACAAAACTACTGTAGGTGCCTTTTTTTGAATCCACGTTCACGTGTCAAATGTTATCTCCATAGTGTCGAAATATCGATGGCGTGTCTTCAGATCTCGATTTTGAGTAGGAGAGGTATGTCCGATGTTGGCCTAAACTGCCGATTCAGCAGTTGTTCCCGCACCATTACTGAACATAAGAGGGGTTGAAGTCGATAAAGCGTGAGAGGTAGGCAATGGCTAGAATGAGAGATGGGAGATACTCAAGTGTTTTTCACGTATACCAAGCTAGAGAGCTCCTTTCATGGTTCCAGAAAGTGTAGAAGACAGAAATCCAAAGATGGACTTAGAGAATTCCTGGTAGACTTAGAGAAGGTCTAGAGGAAAAGAAGTACTGCTCTCAGCAGCCAAAGATCCAGGGGGCCTCAAATGAAAGAGGGTTCTTATATTTATAGAAAGAATGGATCTCTAGGATTGTAACACTTGTCATAATCTGAGGCTTTAGAGTGTTCTCATGTTTATCATGAATCTGGTCTCATAAAGGTCTAGGTTCAAGATAAGAATAAAATAAGAGATAATGAAGATAAAAGATAGAGCTCTCTGATCGGTACACTGGGGCCCACATGTCAAGATGTGAAATTATAAATCACTTGACGTCTTCGTCATTCTAGGTCGACATGCCGTGATTCATCACTAGCTGCCGATGATTCCCACGCCTGTGTCCACCACACCTTAAAGACCCCCAAAAACCCCCCTAAGTGGGCTTTCGCCCAAGATGGAGATCTCCACTCCAATATGCCAGATTAATATAATATAAATAAATCATGTCATATTTTATTATTATTGTTTTTGTCGGGTAACAACTAACCCATGACAGGCTACTCTGTCCGGTAATAGATGACCCATGACGGGTTGCTTCTCTCGGGTGACAGATAACCATGACAAATCATCCATGTCGAATCATTATATATGTGACGTGTCAAGTTACAAAAACAGTCATCTACAACTACTTAGCTTTTAAATGAAAAGAATTTAGTAATTATGACAATTACACCCCTTTTATTAATGGATCTTGATAATGTGAGAAAGGGTGTTTTTAGGAAATTACACATTGCGTTTGGAATGCTTCCTAAGGGATCTTATCATGCTATATATATATATATGACTAGCAAGGTATACGTAGATTACTTCATGTATGAAAAAAGAGAGTAAATGAGAGAGAGAACGGTTTTTCAACTGAATATTAAGTTTTTAAAAAAATTGAGTCAATTTTGACTATTGTACCCTTTTATTAATAAATCTTCACAATGATGTGTAAGGGTAGTTTTGGAAAGTCTCACATTGTGCTTGACGCAATTCCCAAGGAGGCACCTTTTGTTATATATAGTATAGATAGATATATTATGTTAGGGGAAATAAGCTAAAAAAAATGCTTAATAGCAGTAGAGGTAATGAATATAAGTTTGAAATGTTTGCTGACTTTTATTGCAGTGTACCATGTAGCTTGATTGAGATGTTGTCACGTAGAGCATCCAACAGTTATAAAGTTTTTGCTTTTTAAAATGTGTAACAGTTTTTATTTTTTTGAAAACAATCCTCATTGTGAGATGCTATACATGACAGTATCTCAATTAAACTACAAGGTCTATTACAATAAATGGCAGCAGACGATATCATTGCATGAATATATAGTTTGTGCAATGTTTAAAAGCTACAAAAATATCATTTCTACGAAATTATACTATGGTTTAGTATTTTGACAGAAACTTTGATGCAAAATTTTTGTTTCAAATCAATACAAATTACACTTTCAAAAAAGGGAAAAAATCCCAATTCAAAAGTAGAAGCTTTTCAATTTGCTATCACATTCCCCTACCCTGAAATTGCATCGCGGAGAAACCGGTACTGTTTTTTCAACTTTAGACCTCCAGAGCCAGATATTTTTCATTGAGCATTTTTTCAAATGCTAGTAGGTCCCATGTGATTGATAATTCCGACCGTGGAATCGGGATTGGAATGCATTAGCGGCCCACATCAAACCTCACCCTGCTTTCATTACTAGATCGCTAAGAATCAAATCAAACCAGCATAAACCAATGAACCCCGTAGATACCAGCAAAAACTTTAAAACCAGATTGAACTTCAGGTAAAGTTAAGCTTCTAATTGTTTTGATTTAAGCGCCTGTTGAACCTGATTGAACCAGAATGGTCTCTTCACCGGTTGGATGCACATTCAGGTGTCAAAACATTAGGTATTGGCGTCAATTTTTCTCACTTCGAAGTGAATCTTTCAGAACAGTAATCGTAAATGGGAATGGGACACGCCTATTTTGCTTCGGATCCCTCCAAAAGTTTTCCATTTTTGGATCAAGAACTGATCTCACCGCAACAATTAATAAGGAACACATCTTGTAATAAGGACAATCTCAGGGTCTTATTAACATTACATGGGAGTATTTACAAACACTGACAAAAAACACCAGAACAAGATAGCAGACAGTAGGTGATTTACTAAAATAGAGAATTAGAACGGCTACTCCAAATTCCAATTCCTTCCCCGATCCTGTACGCTGATCCGATCTTCAAAAACCACGGATGATAGTCATGGTTAAGAACATCAGGTTCAGATGACTTTCAAAACTAAAACAGATCTGACTAAAAAGGGAAAAAGTAGAAAGAAATGCAAACAGATCACAAAGGAATCACTGATCCGGAAGATATTTATAACAAATGAAGCAGATCTAACAAGATAACTCGACAAAATCAAAATCGATGATGCACAGATGGAAGATAACGTCGAAACCTAATCACGCGACGATACAGCGAAGAGATCTAATCGCTGTCGCTGCTGCTTCTATGGCCGTCCTCCGCCATGGGTCTTGTTATGAACTACTCCGCCAATGATCTTGCGCTTGATCTTGTCCACGAAGCCCGTTTTGGGCCCCTGGTGGTGCTGAGGATGAAGTCCTCCGCCATGGGTGTTGTCATGAACTCCTCCACCAATGACCTTGTGCTTTATGTTGTCCACGAAGCCCGCTTTGGGCCCCTGGTGGTGCTGAGGATGAACTCCTCCGCCATGGGTATTGTCATAAACTCCTCCGCCATGGGTGTTGCCATGACCTCCTCCGCCAATGACCTTGTCCTTGATATTGTCCACTAAGCCCGCTTTGGGGCCCTGGTGGTGCTGAGGATGAACTCCTCCGCCATGGGTCTTGCCATGATCTCCTCCGCCAATGATCTTGTGAATAATTCCTGCCATTCTCACTCACTCGCCTTCTCTGTTTCCGATCGATCTCTCTTCGTTTCTTAGGAACTCTGTGTTAACGCTGTGAATAAGAAATAAGAATGACTCCCCAGCCCCTATTTATAGGCTTCGAAGGATAAAAAAGAGGATATTTTATTTCTATTTTTAATTTATTTCTTGATATTTATCATCTTTACAACCGTTCGATTGTTCCCACGTAGCGCCGACATGTTATTTAATATGATGCAACCGAACAGTTTTGAGCTTGGTCAACAGTCAAATCTAAAGGTTTGATCAGACGGTTAAAAGTGTTTAATCAAGGGATAATCCCTCAATCCGTCCGAATAACCTTAGGTACCTACACAACCCACGTGGCCTGAGTAAGTCTCGATAGCAAATCATATACTGCTGAGCCGATAAATTGGTTTAACCGTAACCAATTAAAGAGTGAAATTCATTTTTTTGTTTTCTCACCCAAGAAAAAGAAAAGAGAGGGAGTGTTGCTACCTACTTGGCAAACAACAATTGGTTATAATTGAAGATTCAATCGTAGATGATCTGAATTTGCAGGAATACACTCTAAGCGCTTGATTATCGCCAACCGTTTGGGGTTTACACCTGAAGATTTTTCACTAAAAAAACCACTTTCATATTTTGTTTTTAAAAAGTAAAAAAATTTCAATACTGATAACTTGATGAGGACACCAAGATCTTCATTACGCAAAAGCAGCGAATCACTTTAAGAAAATATCATCCTTATGTTCTTGGTTGGGTGGGGGGGGAGGTGGGCCATTAGTTTATTTATGTGGCTCTGTGAAGATATTTTCGGATATTTTCTACCGACTCTGAACGCGTGGAAGCGGATAAGAGGGAGCATTCATTATAACGGGATCAGTTACGTTATTGTTTTGGTCTCGTACAACTGCTGCGACAAGTGGGAGGACACAGTACGACGCGTAAAAAGCCAAAAATGCCCACGGCTTCTTTTGCATTCCGATGTTTGAAAAGTCGGCCGTACAGACATAGGAGTTAGCGGGGTCGACGGGGATGGAAGAGACCGTATCACATGGACCCATGCCCATAAAAAAAAAATCACTTAGACCCTCTTGCTGGAAGAAGATCTATTGGTCCAACGATAATGCATGTGTTCGCGTTAGCTTCACATATCTATGTGGACACATGCATTGCCATTGGACCAGCAGATCTTCCAACCTACAATTCCAACAGATTTCAAATCGGGAAGGAAAAGTAGCCAAGGTGGGAACAATTTTACAATTGTTGGAATTTTAAAAAAATTGAGTCACGTATGACTATTATACCCTTTTTATTAATGAATCTAGGGAAAATTAGACCTACACCCTCTGAAATTTGTCACTTACGCACTTATATCCCTTACATTTGGAAAAAGCCAATAACCTCCCTAGATATTTGTACAAATAGACTTTTGTTACCTATCACGATAAACACCATTAAAAGCTACTAGCAGAGTACACGTGCAGTACTGCACGCACGTAAAAAAAAGAAGGGACAGAAGGAGATGTAGGAGGGGGCAGTTGCTAAACAGATTGGTAGTTTTAGGAGATTTTAAGACTCTGTTAACCACTATACCTTTTTATTAATAAGTCTTGACAATAGCTGTGTAAGGGCTTTTGCAAAAGGATGGATATTTTGCTTGGCACGATTCCCAAGGGGGTGCCTATACATAGTATAGATGATGAAAAAACAAAACTACCCCAAACAAGTTAAAGTCTTAAATAAAAAATAAATAAAATATAAATTCTAGTATGTCTCTCTCAAAAAGAATGAAGTACTCTTCCAAGTTCTCCGATATGTACTCTTTCAAGCTCTCATTTCTCTCAAATCCATTGAAGCAAGAAGCCTATTTCAAGCTCTCATTTGTTACTAAGTAGGTAAATTGATTGTATATTTTTTCTCTCTTTTTCTTTTCCCTCTTTTAGCGTTTTTGAATGCTATTCAAGCTAAAGTGATTAAGCTCTCTGTTAGGGTTCTTCACAAAGAGTTTCCCATATGAATTGCATGGAGAGCCAGTGAGCTTGATATCTTGCATTATAGGTTATCTGAGAAGCCCACTGTTTTGATGGTTGGGAACTTTCTTGGCCCTAGGTTTTGGGTTTTCCTGGTGCTTTTGTTGTGGTGCTGCGAATCGGTTTTTGACATTTGAGCATTTTGTGAGGTTTCTTGATGTTCATTTCTATTTTAATCGGGTAATGGATTTGGAAACATTAATCAACAGAATCCCCTGGCCTCAAAATATTTAAAATTCTTGAAGGTTTAGATTTTTGTTGTTGTGAATAACATAAAAAAACGAATATTAACAGTGGATCACATTAATTTTCTAAAGGAATACGTTTTTAATTTTTGGGTTTATCAATTAAGATTTAGGCTCCGTTTGGTAACGCTTTTGCTTTCTTGCTTTTGAAAGCAATTGGGGGTGGGCGATTCTTTTTTATGGTTTATTGATTACAGTAAAACATGGTTCTTCATTTTTCTTTTTGGGTTTATCAACTAGCCTAAAATATGTTGATGGTTTTTCTTTTTTCATATTTTCCTCTTTTTTTTAGGATTATTGATTTGGGTATTATATAGGTTTTTTTCTTAGGGGTTTATCAATTAGCACAAAATTTAGTTTTTTAATGGTTTATCTATTAGTGATAATAAATCATGAGAAGTGAGGAAGCACCAAAATTGTGACACCTATCCATGTCTTGGTTTGTCTTGTTCTCATTGGATAAAGAGACGCTATTGCCTTAAAAGTAGCTCCTCAAAAATTTTTGTATAGGCTTAAGGGCATTTTGGGTATAAAATCAATTATTGGGCCAGCATCAACAACTTCTATCTATTTTTCTAATGGCTAACTAACAGAAGGGAGGCCTCTGACCATTTGTACAAATGTCAAGGGAGGTCACCAGCTTTTTCCAAATGTCAGGGGGTTTGACTACTTAAGTGACATACCTCAAGGAGTGTAAGTGTAATTTTCCCATGAATTCTAACAATTGACATGAAAAGGCTTTCTAGGGAAAGTCGCACATTATGTTTGGCGCAATTTCCAAGGGAACTATTCTCATTTTGTATACTAGTCGAGTGCAAATACAATATTGCACGTAAGAAGGGATGTAGAGGGAACAATTACAAAATTGCTTGGCTTTTAAATGAAAGGAATTGAGTTATTATGACAATTACACCCCTTTTATTAATGGATCTTGATAATGTGAGGAAGGGTATTTTTAGGAAGTTACACATTGCGTTTGGAATGCTTCCTAAGGGATCTTATCGTGCTATATGTAGTTGTAAAACCCCAAATTTTTTATTGGCAAATTTTGAAGTTTATTAAAGATTATTAATTTTTGGTGGAATATTTCAGGAAAAAAGAATTGAGTGATAATTATGTAATTTCAGAAAGTTAAAAGAGAAATTATTTAAGTGAAGTAAATAATTATTATAATTTCCTAAGGATATTTAGTATTGTTTATTAAGTGTTTGTTTATATTTGAGTTTGGATGTGTAGAGGAAATGCTGGAGTAGCAGTACAGCAAATCAATTAGTGTTTAAAGAGGGATGTTGGCGGCAAAGAGCAAAACCTATATATAGCGGCTGTTTTGTGTTGAAGAGGTTTGGTCATTGGTGATTCTAGAGGGTTCTTAAACATTGAGAGAGGAGGATCCATACTTTGAGATCCAGAGAGGTAAGAGCTGATGATCGATTACAATTGAAGAGGAAGGAAGGCTGCATTCAGATCTGGAAAAGAAGAAGAGGAGAGTTGAATTCGAAGCTGGTTTTCTGAGTTTACAATCTGATCTCCATATCTGTGTGAAGTAAACTGAAATTCAGGTATGAATAGAAGTAAATTTCGTGAGTCCTTATTTAGATTAGTAATTTATAGAAGATATGATCAGGTTGTTCAGATCTAAGCAATGTCTGGGGAATTCTTATCAAATTCTGGTTTCTCTCAGTGGAATTCTGTAGTGATCAGTTGGTTTGGAGCTTCTAAGATCTGAGGATTGGAATTGAGGTTGATTCGAGCTTCCTAGAGGTAAGTAGCACCTTTTCAAAAACATTTCGTGTTGATTTTCGTGGTTTAAATTCACTGAAATCGAGTTTAGAGGTGAAATTCCATATTTTAGCATTATTGAAGTATTGGAAGAGTGATTATAGATCTAGCATGATTTGTTAGTTAAATGTTGTTTGAATCATTTAGAAATTGTCTCTTGATAATTTAGGAGGTGTTTCCCTAATTTCAGAGTGATCAAACTAGGTTTCAGTAGTCAAATTTCATGGAAAATTCTGAGATTTCGCGTTGCTGCATGTCGTAACGTAAGTTTTGCCTGAAAATAAGCCTAGCTACCGAAAGATGGCTTGAGCGCCCCTTTGGGCACCCAACCAAATCTGAACCTAAAGTTACAACCTATTAAATAAGCTCAGCTACCTGAAAGATGGCTCGAGCGCCCAGCATGTGTTTTCTTAACCCTAGAGTTCAAATCTCAGACAAAGCGAGCGCCTGAAAGGTGGCTCGAGCGCCCTTTCAAGCGCCCAACTCAGAAAACTACATATTTTCCAATTTGAGTTGATTTCAACTATAGAATTGTTTTTAATCAAATCTAACCTATGTACAAATAAGATTTAGGTATTTAGAAAGTGTTTGCACATGAATTAAATTAAAATTCAACAAAATGAAGAGTTTGTGCACATTCTTCTAAACTAGACTCTTGAGAGACTTCTAGTCCCAAATCATTATAGAACAAGTTTATTTTGATTCCACCACTTGTAACATCTCTCTAAGATCATTATTAAGGTATTTCTAAAGGCCAATTATAATAAAGGGCTCATATTAAATATTTGTCCACCTTGTCCTTTGAATTAGTACAATTTGGGGTTTAAAGAGGATCTTAAGTTTCCAATTTCACTTGTAATGATCCCAAGGATTTCTATATAGGTAACCCTCATTTCAAATCAGTGGTAAGAGATTAATTCTTTGAGAATATGTTTCTGATCAGATTTGAGTATTAGAGTTGTGAATTATAACTTTTAAATCATTTGGTTTTACATCGGATTTGGTTGGTACTTGCATGGGTTTTGGTTTACAGTGAGTCATTTTATTCAGAAATGGAATGTTAGTTTATTTAACATGAATGATTTGTTATACAAGCTGTTTTGAGAATGTTATTTGCCTTCAAAGATGTGAATTTGTGATCCTCCGTGATGGAGTGGATTTGGTCATGATTGACCTATGGTTTTGGATTAAACTCATTTGAATACTTGCTGATTTGGTTACCAGCTATTGGTCTAGCTTGCCTTGGATCCATGTCTTAAGCTTAGTAATATAATGTGTTGGCTTTATTGACGTAATTTCATGGCCATGAGTATTGCCATGACCAGTGTAGAGCAGCCTGTATCCTTGTATAGGCCGAGTTGTCAATGTCGAAACCCGGAGTAGGCTGACATTGGATGACGAACCCTAAGTAGGCTGTCTCAGAATCTGAAATCATGAGTAGAACAGATTGTGTACAAGGAGGCTTGGATGTCGCTCCGACATACGAATTACACAATTAAAGTGAACTACATGACATTGACCATGATATGAATTGTTTCTTATTGCTGTTTGGACACCTGTTTAATCTTATCACTGGGATTACGCTGATTTTGGATTTCATGGTATTTCCTACTGGTTACTCGTGATCGTCTATTATTCGTGTCATGTTTTAGAACTGATGTAAATTGTTTTCTGCATGTATGTGCTACTTGCTGGGATATTTGAATCTCATCACGTTTTGTTTTGTTTTGTTTTGTTTTTAGATACTCTCGGTAAGGATCCGACTATCGGGGTAGAGCCGACAGATCTATATAGGGAGGAGGATTACTACCTTCCATAGACTTAGTAGCTAGGTTATATTGTTGGATTGGAACTATTAAACTTTGTAATTGATTAGGAATTTGTGGGTATCAGATTTTGAATTGAATGATTACTTTCATATGTGACTAAGTCCCACGCTTAAATAGAAGTTCAATGTTTTCCACACTCTAATGATTGTTCCATGTTAATAATTGGAAGTGATATATGAAATGCAGGCCCATACATAACACTCCGTGAGACGTGTTATATCTTTAATTAACAACACGGATCCGGGGTGTTACAACAGTATAGATATATATATACATATATAAAGAAAAATGCATGTTAGCTTTTACTTTAATATGACTAGGAGGGTATACGTAGAGTACTTCATGTATGAAAAAAGAGAGTAAATGAGAGAGATAACGGTTTTTCAACTGAATATTAAGTTTTTAAAAAATTGAGTCAATTTTGACTATTGTACCTTTTAATTAATAAATCTTCACAATGATGTGTAAGGGTAGTTTTCGAAAGTCTCACATTGAGCTTGGCGCGATTCCCAAGGAGGCGCCTCGTGTTATATATAATATAGATAGATATATTATGTTAGGGGAAATAAGCTACAAAAATGCTTAATAGGAGTAGAGGTAATGAATATAAGTTTGAAACGTTTGCTGACTTTTATTGCAGTGTACCATGTAGCTTGATTGAGATGCTATCACGTGGAGCATCCAACGGTTACAAAGTTTTTGCTTTTTAAAATGTGTGTGAGCGCGTCGGAAACGCCGCACGGGAAAATTTCGGAGTCGCCGCCGCCTGACGGGATGCAGGCGGACACCTGGGTGCCTAATCTTGTCTATTTTGGGCTTTGGTCTGCGGTTTGAGATTTTGAGACAGGTCTCGGTTGTGGTTTGGGGAAGTTCGTAGACACCTCAGACCACCCCGTCGGATGACGGGTCCCGTGGGTTCCCTGGTTTGAGTCAACTTGCCTTAGTTCTCACCCGATTCCTAATCCGATATGCAACTTGGTTAAGTCTGGCGGGACCACCTGAATGGTGTGGGTCCCTTCAATTGATTTTATCTTGCTTACTTTAGGTGATCTGAGTCTGACTGGGTGGGCCTCGTCGGAAGGCCCACGGTGTCCCTGGTGGGTTTGGTTAAGCCCACAAATCCCTTGGTGGGCCTCAGTCTAACCTGAAAGGTCCTTTGGGTTCAGGTTTAGTGAATTGATTTTATCTTAGGTTTTAATTTAAAGATTTAAGCGGCTTTCATGCAAAGATGGGTCGGCATTGGTTTGCGGGCCCCTGGGTGGGCCCCTCATGGCGATTGCCAAAAACATTTTTAGATTATCTTGATTTAATTTGCCAAATTAATCTCGACATTGATGTGAGTGGGGATGCTGCTGCTGTTGCGGTGAGGGGGAGTGGTGGGAGCATGCTTTCATACGTATACAAAGAAGACAGAAAATAATAAAAGCAAGGTTAGAACACCTAATCCGTAGCATGCATGGTTTAGCAAAAGCAATAAGGAGGTGGCTGCCAAAGCCATAGAGTCATACATATGCAAGAAATAAAATCAGTAAACACATAGGCATGTGAGAAGAAGATAAGAAGAACCATGGCTTAGCATGCATTTCCTATACATCATACCAATATCTGAACCCAAGACTCATGCTTAAACCTAACGAAAATCAAAGAAGGGGAAGAGAAGGGGGTTTACATGGGGGTACACTGGATGAAATTATGGAGGAACATGCTCCTCTCTACTGAATCACCAAGGATCTCACAACAGCAACCTTGTTGGCCTCAAATGGAGTGTCCAAGTTTCCCATCTTTTCGTGGGTCGTGCATGGGGCCTCCCTTACCTTGGGAGACCTCCATGTCACCAAGTAAATGGGAGAGAGCATGCAATACCAATCACTAGAACAAGCTTACAACAAGGGGAAAACCCAACTCATTATCATGCTCCAAAGACTCTCATTTTCATATATGTGAGGTAGAAATCACCAAGAAGTAATACCTGAGGTTTCTCGGGTGCTTGTGCAAAGTGGAGACACTTCCTGGAGGTAGGACAGCTGCTGGAAGCTCTCCCTCTTGGCAGTAGCAGCAGTGGTTCCTCTTCTTGTTGGGGTTCAAGTCAAGAAGAAGAAGAAAAAGGGAGGGTTAGAAGCAACCAAGGTGGTGTGGGGTGGTAGTGGAGGCAAAGAAGGCTGAGAAGAGGGTGGTTCGGATACACAAGCGAGGGGGAAAAAGCTCCAAGGCTAGCAACCCTCGACCATGGGGGTTGCTGGCCTATTTATAGGCAAACTTAATGTATCCGGCATTACTAACTCATATTTGTAGCCGGCCTCCATGGCCGGCTACACATAATTCCCTTTGTATCCGGCATTAAATGCTGGATACAAAACACAATGATTCGAAAATTAAATACCGCCGCGAATTTGTCGGAGAATCTGTGCGAATCTCGCTGGACAATCTCCTTGTATCCGATGAATAGTGTCGGTTATACACTGAGGTGTGTGTATCCGATATATTTGGTCGGATACAAATCGAAAAATTACGGATTTGCCCCTGGATATTCGCAGATTCATCCGATACTCTTAGATATTCACAGATTTGGTCCCTGCGAAATTTTGCTTTAAACCCTGGGATATTTTGCATGTTTGGATATTTACGAATTGCCCCTCGAGATATTTTCTGGTGCCACTCGCCACGTATGCGGATTTTTGTCATGTGTGCAGCTTTCTGGGTTTTGCTGCTCGGAAACTTCGACAACTCATATCTCCCTCATCCGGACTCCGATTTGAGCAAACTCAGTTGCGTTGGACTCGTATTGGAGCCCTCTATCCAATGATATAGAGCTAAGCACCTAACTCGGGGTTCGAAAAAAAGTCAACTTTTGGCTCACCCTCAAGTTTGACCGGCCCACAGAACCTTAATCCTTACTCCGATTCCAGCAAATTCAGTTGCGTTGGAACCGTGTCGAGATTCTCTATCCATTAAGATAAAGCAAAGTAGCTAATTTTCACTTGATCAAAAAGTCAATTTTCCACCCCTTAAGGTTTGATTTTCTGTCTAGCGTTTGCATTTCCGGCTCTTCCGGGAGCGCAAAAATGAAGTACTTACAATGTGTAACAGTTTTTATTTTTTTGAAAACTCATTGTGAGATGTTACACATAGAGGTGGCAACGGGTCGGGTTGGGTCGGGTTCGGGCGGGTCATAATCGGGTTGAGAGATAATCGGGTTGGGTCGGGTTGAACCCGATTAGTGGCGGGTTGGGAAACCCCCAAACCGAACCCAACCCGCCACTAATCGGGTTCAACCCGCCAACCCGATTACTTTTTATTTTTATTTTTTGCAAAAAAAATGATAATTACATCGAAAATCTGTTCAAAATTGCAGCTCAAACTCATCCTCATCTCGTTGCTTGGGGATTTTCTTCTGCAATTTCTTCTGCAACACACACTCATCGGTGGGTTTTCTTCTGAAATTTTTGCAGATTCAAGCTTTTAGTGAGATGGGATTGGTAGGTTTTCTGTGTTTCCTTCACTTAGATCGACTGATCGAGAATGGTTCTCTTTTCTATCTAGGGTTTCTCCTAGCTTCCTTGCTTAATTTGGAAATTTCTTCTTCTTCTTCTTCTCTAATCTAAAAGGCTAAGAAGATCCATTCGTTTCCTTCCTTCTCGTAAGATAGCTCCTTGATCAATATCCCTCTTTGAAGCAGCTGGAAACAGGGTTCTGTTCACAGGTGTTCGTGCACTTTTTTCTCCACTTTTTGGACCTCTCTAAACGCTCTCTCCTCCCCTCTTTACTATCGACCAACCTCTCCACTTTGAGATACCCATTGAGGAAGCTTTTTATTCTCCTTCAAATCTCTCTCAATCTCAAGTAGAATTATGCCAAAATGAGAAAAAATGAAATAAACTCCACCTAGCAACACCCATTTCGCCCTAATTCCATTCCTAATTGAATGGGAAGCTTTTTCTTGAGCTTTGGTTGCCAAATCGGCAACTTTCCACTTCCGAAAAATCTGAAATCAGTCGATTCCTCTTTCCAAAAAATGAAATAAACTCCACCTACCAACACCCATTTCGCCATAATTCCATTCCTATTGAATGGGAAGCTTTTTCTTGAGCTTTGGTTGCCAAATCGGCAACTTTCCACTTCCGAAAAATCAAACACGATAGGAAGGCTTTTTGGGCATATTTTTGCAAATCCAATGAACAAGGGTTGTCATTAGGTATTCCGTGATATGTATGCCAGTGTTATCGTTTTGATGTTTCGCTCGTTCTGTGTAGAACTGTTCTCTTGATTGTCGCACGACGAATGGCGAGAGAGAAGCTTCAGATCAGGAAGATCAATAAGACCACGGCCAGACGAATGGCGAGAGAGAAGAAGAGGGCTTTTTAAGAAAGCCGAGGAACTGGCGAGAGAGAAGAAGAGGGCTTTTTAAGGGGCGACCGGCAACTGGCGAGACTGTGAGAGGCGAAGAGCCGAAGATGATTTGGCAGTTGCGGAAGAAAATTAGAGAACCCTAAATGTTTGTTGTTTAATCGGGCAACCCGTCGGGTGGACGGGTTGTAATCGGGTTGACCCGATTATTGACGGGTTGGGAAAACCCCAACCCAATTAATAAACGGGTCAACCCAACCCGTTTATAATCGGGTTAATCGGGTTGACCCATCGGTTCGGTTCATTTTTTGCCAGCTCTAGTTACACATGACAGTATTTCACTTAATTAAGCTACAAGGTCTATTACAATAAATGGCAGCAGACAATATCATTGCATGAATATATAGTTTGTGCAATGTTTAAAAGCTACAAAAAGATCATTTCTACGAAATTATACTATGGTTTAGTATTTTGACTGAAACTTTGATGCAAAATTTTTGTTTCAAATCAATACAAATTACACTTTCAAAAAAGAGAAAAAATCCCAATTCAAAAGCAGAAGCTTTTCAATTTGCTATCACATTCCCCTAGTAAAAGGAAATTGCATCGCGGAGAAACCGGTACTGTTTTTTCAACTTTAGACCTTCAGAGCCAGATATTTTTCATTGAGCATTTTTTCAAATGCTAGTAGGTCCCATGTGATTGATAATTCGGACCGTGGAATCGGGATTGGAATGCATTAACGGCCCGCATCAAACCTCACCCTGGTTTCATTATTAGATCACCATGAATCAAATTAAAAACCAGCATAAACCAATGAACCCCGTAGATACCAGCAAAAACTTTAAAACCAGATTGAACTTCAGTTAAAGTTAAGCTTCTAGTTCTAATTGTTTTGATTTAACCGCCTGGTGAACCTAATTGAACCAGAATGGTCTCTTCACCGGTTGGATGCACATTCAGGTGTCAAAACATTGGGTATTGGCTTCAATTTTTCTTATTTTGAAAGAGTAATAGCATAAGGGACACGCCTATTTTGCTTCGGATCCCTCCAGATGTTTTCCATTTTTGGATCAAGAACTGATCTCACTGCATAAATTAATAAGGAACACATCTTGTAATAAGGACAATCTCAGGATCTTATTAACATTACATGGGAGTATTTACAAACACTGACAAAAAACACCAGAACATACTGGAAGTTCATAACAAAAACAAGATAGCAGACAGTAGGTGATTTACTAAAATAGAGAATTAGAACGGCTACTCCAA
Organism: Buxus sempervirens; assembly: GCA_947561395.2. Taxonomy (NCBI): domain Eukaryota; kingdom Viridiplantae; phylum Streptophyta; class Magnoliopsida; order Buxales; family Buxaceae; genus Buxus; species Buxus sempervirens. The sequence goes on from OX387182.1 coordinate 15,021,595, forward strand.
ATTCCAATTCCTTCCCCGATCCTGTACGCTGATCTGATCTTCAAAAACCACGGATGATAGTCATGGTTAAGAACATCAGGTTCAGATGACTTTCAAAACTAAAACAGATCTGACTAAAAAGGGAAAAAAATAGAAAGAAATGCAAACAGATCACAGAGGAATCACTGATCCGGAAGATATTTATAACAAATGAAGCAGATCTAAGAAGATAACTAGACAAAATCAAAATCGATGATGCACAGATGGAAGATAACTTCGATACCTAATCACGCGACGATACAGCTAAGAGATCTAATCGCTGTCGCTGCTGCTTCTATGGCCGTCCTCCGCCATGGGTCTTGTCATGAACTCCTCCGCCCATGACCTTGTCCTTGATCTTGTCCACGAAGCCCGCTTTGGGCTCCTCGTGGTGCTGAGGCTTGTGCTCGTTGTGCTTGTCATGAACTCCTCCGCCCATGACCTTGTCCTTGATCTTGTCCACGAAGCCCGCTTTGGGCTGCTCGTGGTGCTGAGGCTTGCGCTCGTTGTGCTTGTCATGAACTCCTCCGCCATGGGTCTTGTCATGATCTCCTCCGCCAATGATCTTGTCCTTGATCTTGTCCATGCAGCCCGCTTTGGGCTCCTGTTGGTGCTGAGGCCTGTGCTCGTCGTGCTTGTCATAAACTCCACCGCCACCGCCATGGGTCTTGTCATGATCTCCTACGCCAATGATCTTGTCCACGAAGCCCGCTTTGGGCTCCTGTTGGTGTTGAGGCCTGTGCTCGTCGTGCTTGACCTGAACTCCTCCGCCATGGGTCTTGTCATAAACTCCACCGCCATGGGTCTTGTCATGATCTCCTCCGCCCATGATCTTGTCCACGAAGCCCGCTTTGGGCTCCTGTTGGTGCTGAGGCCTGTGCTCGTCTTGCTTGTCATAAACTCCACCGCCATGGGTCTTGCCATGATCTCCTCCGCCCATGATCTTGTCCACGAAGCCCGCTTTGGGCTCCTGTTGGTGCTGAGGCCTGTGCTCGTCGTGCTTGTCATAAACTCCACTGCCATGGGTCTTCTCATGATCTCCTCCGCCAATGATCTTTTCCACGAAGCCCGCTTTGGGCTCCTGTTGGTGCTGAGGCCTGTGCTCGTCGTGCTTGTCATAAACTCCACCGCCATGGGTCTTGTCATGATCTCCTCCGCCAGTGATCTTGTCCACGAAGCCCGCTTTGGGCTCCTGTTGGTGCTGAGACCTGTGCTCGTCGTGCTCGTCATAAACTCCACCGCCATGGGTCTTCTCATGATCTCCTCCGCCAATGATCTTTTCCACGAAGCCCGCTTTGGGCTCCTGTTGGTGCTGAGGCCTGTGCTCGTCGTGCTTGTCATAAACTCCTCCGCCATGGGTCTTCTCATGATCTCCTCCGCCAATGATCTTTTCAACGAAGCCCGCTTTGGGCTCCTGGTGCTGAGGATTGTGCTCGTCGTGCTTGTACTCATCGTGGCGTTTGGGCACCTCGTGATGCTTGTTCTTGTCCTCCTCCTTTTGACCGCCCATGTTGAGAGCGTCTCCGATCTTGTTAATAATTCCTGCCATTCTCACTCACTCGCCTTCTCTGTTTCCGATCGATCTCTCTTCGTTTCTTAGGAACTCTGTGTTAACGCTGTTAATAAGAATGACTCCCCTAGGCCCCTATTTATAGGCTTCGAACGATAAAGAAGAGGATATTTTATTTCTTTTTTTAATTTATTTCTTGATATTTATCATCTTTGCTTTATATGAGTAAGCGTCTCCTACGGTTGAGACTAAAACTTTGATCTTTACAACCGTTCGATTGTGCCCACGTATCGCCGACATGTTATTTAATATGATGCAACTGAATAATTTTGACCGTGGTCAACATTAGAATCTAACAGTTTGATCGGACGGTTCAAAGTGTTTAATCAAGGGATTAATCCCTGAACCCCACATGGCCCGAATAAGTTTAGATATCTCTACAATCGACGTGGCCCCAGTAAGTCTCAATATAACTTGAGAAAGTTTTGAACCTTGAGATCCTCAAATCATGAACCTGAAATTTATTTTTTCGTTTTTCTACTTGACAATGGTTCAACCGTAGATGATCTAAATCCGCAAGAACATACCCTAGGCCCCAAGGCTTGATCATCGCCAACCGTTTGGGGTTTTGCAAAATTTAACAGTTAGATTTTACACCTGAAGATTTTTCACTAAAAAAACCATTTTCATATTTTGTTTTTTGAAAGTAAAAAAATTTTCAATGCTGATAACTTGATAAAGACACCAAGATCTTCATTACTCAAAAGCAGCGAATCACTTTAAGAAAATATCATCCTTATATTCTTGGTTGGGTGGGGGGAGGTGGGCCATTAGCTTATTTATGTGGCTTTGTGAAGATATTTTCGGATATTTTCTACCGACTCTGAACGCGGTATGAATGGAAGCGGATAAGAGGGAGCATTCCCCAACTCATGTATGTGGCTACAGCATCCCTCAACTTTCTCTCTTCTATTCTTCAATCTGACTACAATGGGGGGACCCATGTTAGAAACTCTAGAAGTTGTATTTAGAAGCTTTGTAACTTTGAATACCAAAAAAAAAAAAAGGATAAGAGGGAGCATTCATTATAACGGGATCAGTTTCCATAAAAAAAAATATTATAACGGAATCAGTTACTACCCAGAAAATTATAACGGGATCAGTTACTGCCAAGAAAATTATAAGAGGGTCCGATTGGTTGGTGGAATCAGGGGTTGGAATTGAGGTAAGAATTGGAATTGGGTTTCCAATTCCAATTCTTTTGATTAGTTAAATATTTGGAATTTGGAATTGGAATTAAGACCCAATTCCATAAAATTAGCTTATGGGCTATTTTTTAAGTTACCTAATTCCCTACTAAATCGAAAAGAATTGGGGATACGAGGTAGAGAATTAGAAACACGATATATGCCCGACAAATAGAGCTAGAAAAATGCGACCCAACCCGACACGAGTTAAACGGGTTTGGGTTGACCCGTTTATTAATTGAGTTGGGGTTTCCCCAACCCGCCAGTAATCGGGTCAACCCAATTATGACCCAGCAACCCGATGAGTAACCTAATTTTTTTTTTTAAAATTTGACAAAAGTGTCTTGTACCAACCCAATTAACCCCCAACCCAACCCAAACACGATACAACCCGATCCAATTAACCCCCAACCCTATTTTAATCATTTTTTTGAAAAATAAGAATAAAAAATAATAATAAACGGGTTGGCGGGTTGAACCCGTTTATTGGCGGGTTGGGTTTGGGTTGGGGGGTTTTCCAACCCGCCTTAATTTAGTTTAACCCGACCCAATTAACCCCCAACCCGATTATGACCCGACCCTAAACCAAATTGACCCTTTGCCAGCTCTACCGATAAAGAAACTACTAAATCTCATTATCCTCTTCCTCGCTGGTGTTGCGAAGCTACCAAATCTCGTTCTGCTCTTCCTCGCTGGTGTTGCAGGGACTAGTATGTATCTTCTCTCTTCTTCTCCTTTCTCTCTCTCTCTCTCTCTCTCTCTCTCTCTCTCTCTCTCTCTCTCTCTCTTGTCTCTCTATCTCTCTTGTTTCCTCTCTCTCCTTCTATATTTCTCTCTCTTCTGTTTCCACTTGCTTTGACCTATCGAGTTGATCATAATCGTCTGGTCTTACATGGAGGACCTGATTAAGACAAAATATTATTAAAACCCAGTAGTGTTGTTTTGGTTTTGGTTGCAGAGAATGAATTATTGGAATTCATATGTCATGATAATCAGTCATTTGTGTTATTATTAACATGGGAATGATACAAATCAATTCTTCATAAGTTCATCCAATCAATGGAATTGGATTTTAAATCAATTCTTCATGGAATTGTAATTCCAAATTTCAATTCTCTTGCCATCCAATCACAATAATTTCAATTCTACCCAATTCCAATTCTTGATGAATTATAATTCTTAATTCCAATTCCAATTCATTGAACCAATCGGGCCTTGTTTTGGACTTGTACAAATGCTGCGACAAGTGGGAGGACAGATTACGACACGTAAAAAGCAAAAAACCGCCCACGGGCTTCTTCGCATTCCGATGTTTGAAAATTTGGTCATATAGACTTAGGCCTTGTTTGGCATTCATTTTGAGAACTGATTCCAAGCCTTGAAATGAGTTCCAAGGCCTAGAATGAATTCTGATGGCTAGACCAACGTTTGGTAATTTTGCCAAAACTCATTCTCTCAAAACGAGAATGAGAAAAACCATGGTTTTGTAGAATCACTTGGGACCCCGTTTTTTAAATTTGCGAATGAGTTTTGTGTTTTTACGGTGGCAAACTTGTAAAATTAGATTAAGTTTTTGACAGTGGCATAAAACGTAAATATATCCATTTACTCTTCGTCTTCGTCGAACCCATTGCTCTGTTTTCGGAACGAGCAATTGGGTAACGAAAGAATCCTATCTAGGGTCTTAAACATGTCTCTTTATCACCAATCATTAATTTATTACAAAGAAGCTGGAAAGGCGGCATGGATCATAAAAACATCCTGATTGTTACTCTCATCACCTATTCGACTTCCCTTAAGAAAGCTTTTTTTTATTGCAGAAGGAGATCCGCAATCATTGTCTTCGCCTAAGTTCGACGAACTTGAAACAGTACTGGCGAGAACCTATTGTGTTTGGAGGCCGAACTTAGCGGAAGTGTCTCCTGATCAATGTAAGAAGAGTAACTCGACTGAAATGCTGAAGAAGTGGAGGTTGTGGGTAAGGATGCCTACGTCTTCTTACTCCTTTGACGATAAAGATGAAAATAGTAATGAAGAAAGATGAAACCTAAGCTTTACAAGGAAAGAAAGAAGAAACTCTGGAGACGGCAAGCTTGACGGAAACTTGAAATAAAGAGAATCAACGGCAATAAGGTTTCAGCTCAAGAGATTCGTTACATGACAAATCGAGCATTGAAGGAAGAAGACAATTGATGATCATTCCTTCCTTACAGACTGAATATCGTTGGTCTATTCTCTAGCGTGGATGGATTGTTTAAATTTCCACTTTTAATGGAAGAAACAGGGACTTCCCATTGTGTTTTCAGATGGGGTTTAGTAGACATTTAGGTAGAGCTGTAAATAGGGCGGGTTGGGCTAGGTTTTGATGAGTTCGGGCTCAACCCAATCTAAAATCAATTGGCCCAAACTCATCTTGACCCGCCCTAAACCCAAACTACTTGAACCCAAACCCAACCCTAAAATTATTTCTCGAGTTCGGGTTGGCCCAAATTAATGGGATCTATCAAGGATCTAATGAAATATAATAGTAAAGGCAACAAGTCTATAATATTTTTAGTATAGGAAAGCAAAAAATTGAGTTTTTAAATTATAACATTTCTAAGATTTAATGACCAAATTATAAGACAACACATTCAACATTATGAAAGAAATACTTACTGAAAATGTGTCCTTTGTAAATCTCAAGTCATTATCCATACAAAGGTCAACATTATCAAATTTCCTAAATCTTGAAAAGGTTCTAGGTTTGAAGTTTTATACTCAATTTTATAAAACCTTATCTATTGGGGAATTGATTGGAAAAATAGAGAGGAAGAGCTTGGAGTTTGAAAGAACTTAGGAAGAAGATGGGGTTTGTGGTAAGTCATTTAACCTTAGCTTTATATAGTTCGGGCTTTTTGGGTTTTTCGGACTATGAGGTGCAAACCCAAGCCCAACCCAAACTCAAGTTCGGGCCTAAAATCAAGTCCAACCCAAACCCAAAATAAAACCTTAGATCGGGCTATTATTCGGGTTGGGTTGGGCAAACTTAGGGCGGGCTGGGAAAAACTTACAGCTCTACATTTAGGCCAAAGTACCGAAAATTTGTGGCCATGGAGAGGGGGAGGGTTCACTTTGTACATAAAAACTGTGTTGGGATTTGGTACCATAGAGTAGAGGTGAGAAGGTATTGCAATTTTATAGGAAGGATTTAAGTTTTTTTTCCCATTTTTAGGTGGTTTAACTTTTATTTATCCTCTTTCAACATATTTTCTTATTATTACTCATAAAAAAGAAAAAATAAGGGAAAATAAAAATTTTAAGGAACTCATTTCATTAGTTGTTAACCAAACAATTGTTTGCATCAAAATTCATTTTACTATGTGTTAACCAAACGGAATCAAAAAGCCTTAAAAATTAATTCGCAAAATGAGTTCAGGGAACTCATTCTCAAAATACATTCCTAATCCGGAATGAACACCAAATGAGGCCTTAGCATTTAGCATGGTGCACGGGAAGGAAAATGAGCCAAGGTGGGAACAATTTTGCAATTGTTGGAATTTTAAATAAATTGAGTCAAGTATGATTATTATACCCTTTTTATTAATGAATCTAGGGAAAATTACAGTTAGACCCCTCTGAAATTTGTCACTTATGCGCTTAGGCCCCTGATATTTGGAAAAAGCCAATAACCTCCCTTGACATTTGTACAAATAGACAAAGACCTCTCTTCTGTTACCTATCACGATAAACACCATTAAAAGCTATGATGAAAAGACAAAACTTCCCCTAACAAGTTAAAGTCTTAAATAAAAAATAAAATAAAATAAAAAGTCTAGTACGTCTCTCTCAAAACAAATGAAGTACTCTTCCAAGTTCTCCGATCTGTACTCTTTCAAGCTCTCATTTCTCTCAAATCCATTGAAGCAAGAAGCCTATTTCAAGCTCTCATTTGTTACCAAGTAGGTAAATTGATTGTATATTTTTTCTCTCTTTTTCTTTTCCCTTTTTTAGGTTTTTTGAATGCTATTCAAGCTAAAGTAGTGATTAAGCTCTCTGTTAGGGCTCTTCACAAAGAGTTTCCCACATGAATTGCAAGGAGAGCCAATGAGCTTGAGATCTTGCATTATAGGTTATCTGAGAAGCCCACTGCTCTGATGGTTGGGAAATTTCTTAGCCCTAGGTTTTGGGTTTTCCTGGTGCTTTTGTTGTGGTGCTATCAATCAGTTTTTGACATTTGAGCATTTTGTGAGGTTTCTTGATCTTCATTTCTATTTTAATTGGATAAAGGAATTGGAAACATTAATCAACAGAATCCCCTGGCCTCAAAACATTTAGAATTCTCTTAAGGATTAGATTTTTTGTTGTTGTGAATAACATAAAAAAAACGAATATTGACAATGGATCACGTTAATTTTATAGAGGAATACGTTTTTAATTTTTGGGCTTATCAATTAAGATTAAGGCTCAGTTTGTTTTGATGTAAAAAGTTTTCTTTTAGGCAACATTTACATCAGAAAATGTTTTCAAGAAAATCAAAGTTTTTCAACTGTTTGGATGGACATTGGAAAATAAATTTGAAAATGAGAATTTTTCATTTTCTTATGTTTGGAATAAATGAGAATAATCAAGGAAAACTTTAAAAAAAATTTACATTTAAAAAGGGGTGCAACTCTGTCCGGGTCAAACCGAACCCAAAACGACCCAAATTGACTTTGGTTCAATTTGGATAGTTGTTCAGCTCAGTCCAAAATTCTAAACCGAACTAAGCCGATTCGATTTTGGGTTGGATGCTCGGCTAAACAGAACCAAACCGAACCAAATTCATATATTTGCCTAAACCGAACTGAACCAACCTAATATTATATATATATATATATAATACAATATATATTAAATGTTGAAAGTTTACCTTTAAACTATGAGGATATTACAAACAATACCCTTGTTTGAGCACAAGCATGTGTTGGTCTAACCCGAACCAAACCGAACATAATTGATTTTATGGAATTCAATTCGGGTTTTGGTTTTCTTATTTATTTTTGGTTTGGTTTTATAATTTCGGTTTCCAATCTGGTTCGGTTTGGCTTAACTATAAATATTTTCGGTTTGGTCTTGGGTTGGCCTCGGCCCGAACCGACCCAAGTTACACCCCACATTTAAATGGTATATCATTTTCCAGAAAATGACATAGGGGATTTTCAATGGTAAGTCATTTTCCAGAAAATAGCTAGCTTTTAGGAAAATCATTTTACACTGTATTATATTTTACATGAAAACAAACACGTGAAAAACCCCATTTTCCACCGAAAACATTTTCCACATTACATTTTACATCAAAACAAACGGAGCCTAAATATCGGGGGTGGGCGATTCTTTTTTATCTTTTATCGATTAGAATAAAACATGGTTCTTCATTTTTCTTTTTGGGTTTATCAACTAGCCGAAAATATGTTGATGGTTTTTATTTTCTTTTTTTTTTTCCTTTTTTTTTAGGAGTATCGATTTGGGTAAATTATAGGTTTTTTTTACAGGTTTATCAATTAGCACAAAATGTAGTTATTTAATGGTTTATCTATTAGTAATAATAAATCATAATAAGTAAGGAAGCACCAAAATCGTGGGACTCTCATCCCCTACAGCACATGCTGTATACAACCCCTCACATTCAGTGGGGGGGGGGGGGGCCCACCATACATTTGAGGGCCCCACCATTCATTTGGGGGCCCCACACCATTCATGTGAGGGGCTGTCTACAGTGTGCGTGTAAAATCCCGAATTTTAATAACATTAAAATTTAGGATTTTATGCTTTTAAAACTTATTTAATAAATGGAGAACTTTAGAAACAAAGAAAAGGAAATTAATTAGAGTTAATTTCAAAATGTTAAATAGGATAAATTATTAGAATGGGAAAATTTGGTTATTGGACTTCCATGGATTTGGATTTTGGCAGTACGGTGTTGGAACAAGTGAGGGTAATCTCGGAAATTCCCAAGCCTAAATTATGAAGGTTTAAAATTAAGTTAAATAGGCATCAAATATTGGTTTAAATAAATCAATAATAGTGTGATTGAAATTTATTATAAATTGGAAGGTGCTAATGTAGGTTATCTGTGGAGTGGCAATTACCTGATCGCACACTCAAATGAGTTGAATAGGTAGGAATCTTGGTGGGCAAGCATTGCACCAAATCAAGTGTATATAAGGTAAGTAAATACCTAGCGTATTTAACTCGTAGGGTTTTCTTTTCGTTTGCGGATACCTTGAGTTGAAGGTTTGCGGCTGCGGCGTTTGTTAGGGTTCTTCGAGAGAAAGGAGTCGGGGAAGGTTCTGTGGGAGAGTAGAGATGGGGAAGACTTACTGCCAGTAAGTTGTTGCTGATAAGAAGTTTGGAATGGTTTCCTCCTTTCAGAAAACCCCTGCGCGACCGGAGCAAGCTTACGGCCGAAGCGATTGGGGGATTTCTGGGTTGCTGTTGCCAAGGCTTGGAAGCATATAAGTGAGTGGCACTGTTTTGCAACCGAGCTTTCGGGTTTATTCGTGTATTTGGTTGAATGAATGCATTGTTTATGATTGAAGTATTCTCGGTGTTTTCTGGGCAAAAACAGTTACGGAGGGTTTTGTACAGTGGAATTGGGGATAATTGGAAATCATGTTAGATTAAATCCAAAATAGGTTTGAGTGTGTCCTGGGAGTATTGGGAGACTAGATAAGTAGTTACAGACCGGAAAAATTCAGCCAGAGTTGGAGTTCTGGGATTAACAGAGAACTGAAAATCGCAGTGGGTCACCGCCCACTTGGCGCCCACTTGGCGCCCACTTCGGGAAGTAGGCGCTCAGAAAGTTTGACCCGGCGCCGAGCTAGCGCCCACTCCGCGCTCAGCTCACGCCCACTTAAAATCCTCGCGCCCGTCTGGCGCCGAGCTCGCGCCCACTCATCCACGAGTGAGCACCACCCTTATTTTTATGAATCCAGCACCGCTCACTTGGCGCTTACTTGGCGCCCACTTCAGGAAGTGAGCGCATACCCAATTATACATATCGAATTGTAGAATTTGTTGAAAATAGCCCGTCCTGTGTATTTATTGCTCCATTTACTTAAGTCTTTACATGTAAATAAGGTTTTACCCCCCATTTGGAACCAATAAAAATACTTCCAAGGTCTAATTCCCAGCCAATAAAAAGTCAACTTTCCAATTCATGCCTAAATCCCGGTTTTAATCAAAAAGCCCGGTTTGGGTTTAATACCCAGATGAGTGATTCAGGAGCCCAGAAAATTCTAGGAGATGTGTTTACCCATCAATAGACTACAACCAAAATTTGAGCCCGAAACTCCTTGTAGATTTGTCTAGAAAAATTATATACCAAAAGTCAACGTTTTTAACCAGACTTAGAATATTTTGAGGTCCGAAACTTTTTATCTCAGAATTGATTGCTTTTTGGTATGGTGACCTTATAGGGGATCCTAAGACTATTCCACTCATCTAAAATGTGTTTTGAGGTTTTTACAACATTCGTTTTGATTGATTTGGATTATGAAAGCGAAATTGAGAATATAGATGTTTTGCTGATTTATGTTTAATCGAAGATTGGATGCTGTAGTAGAATCTGTATAATGTGTTTACTTCTGAAAAGTCAGTTTTGAAACCATATTTGTTTTACTGAAATTTCATCTACACTATTATGCTAGTTCACCTTTGAATGCACGGTGCACTTAAGGAAGTTATTGCATGAAAATGTTGTTGTGAGATTGGGAACCTTCGAATTATATGAGTTGATGTTCTGGTTGGAACACTTGTGAAGAATTACTGTTCTGGTTGGAACACTTATGAAGAATTACTGTTCTGGTTGGAACAATTTGTGATAAGTGTACTGAATGCAGAGTTTTGTTGGTTTTATCGGTTTTTGGTTTAGCTTGTCCTGGATCCAGAGTCTAAGCTTAGTAATGTGATGTATTTTGTTTTATTGGTGTAATGGCATGGCCATGGAGTGTTGCCACGACCGGTGTAGAGCAGTCAGAAACCCTGAGTAGGCCTGGTTGTCAATGCCGATACCCGGAGTAGGCCGGCATTGGATGACGATACCCTGAGTAGGCCGTCATTTCAGAGTGTCCGATACCCTGAGTAGGCCGGAACTGTGTACATGGAGGTGTGGATGTCGCTCTGGCATGTCGATTAACCAATTCAAGCAACTACATGACATTGACCAATGTGGTATTTGATTTTGTTTGACGTGGTATGTTTTATTCGCTGGTCTATTGGTGCGGAGTGGCCCATGATAAACACTCTAGTATTTCAAAAAAAAAACGGAGTTGTTGAACTATGTTTTCTTCGATATGTTGCTAACTAGTTATACGTGACTTTACGGCTATGTGCATGATTGATATCGTCTTTACTGCTTGGTTTATTCGATGGTTTTCCTCACGGAAGTAAATTAGATCGTTGAAGTTTTGTTGGGTTATACGTGTTATCATCGTTGTGTATGGTTTGTAATCGTGGCATGTTTTTAGAACTGAACTAAATGTATTTGTGCATGCATGTGCTGCTCACTGGGATATTCGTATCTCACCCCGTTGTTTTCGTTTTGTTTTCAGATACTCATGGAGAGCTCGATACTTGAGGGTAGTTACTTGGGTCATGTGAGTTTTACTTTGGGGTTATTTTAGCGCACTCTGTTATATAGTTATTATTGTATTCATGTTTTTCCTTCACTCTGATATTGCGATCCTGTGTTTTAAATTAACCTCCGGGGATGAGTTACGGTGTTATTTCGTGACTCGGATCCGGGGCGTTACAGTGCGCTATAGACGATGCCCATTGAAAATCGTGACACCTATCCATATCTTGGTTTGTCTTGTTCTCATTGGATAAAGAGACGCAATTGCCTTAAAGTAGCTCCTAAAAATTTTTTGTATAAGCTTAAGGGCGTTTTGGGTATAAAATCAATTTTTGGGCCAACATCAACAACTTCTATCTATTTTCTGACGGCTAACTAACAGAAGGGAGGCCTCTGACCATTTGTACAAATGTCAAGGGAGGTTACCGGCATTTTCCAAATGTCAGGGGGTCTAACTACTTAAGTGACAAACCTCAAGGAGTGTAAGTGTAATTTTCCCATGAATTCTAACAATTGACATGAAGGGGCTTTCTAGGGGAAGTCGCGCATTATGTTTGGCGCGATTTCCAAGGGACCTATTCTCATTTTATATACTAGTAGAGTGCACGTACAATATTGCAAATAAGAAGGGATGTAGAGGGAACAATTACAAAACTGCTTAGCTTTTAAATGAAGGGAATTGAGTTATTATGACAATTACACCCCTTTTATTAATGGATCTTGATAATGTGAGGAAGGGTTTTTTTTAGGAAGTTACACATTGTGTTTGGAATGCTTCCAAAGGGATCTTATCACGCTATATATATAAAGAAAAATTCATTTTAGTTTTTACTTTAATATGACTCGCAAGGAATATGTATATTACTTCATGTATGAAAAAAGAGAGTAAATGAGAGAAATAATGGTTTTTCAACTTAATATTAAGTTTTTAAAAAATTGAGTCAATTTTGACTATGGTACCCTTTTATTAATTAATCTTCTCAATGATGCGTAAAGGTAGTTTTGAAAAGTCTCACATTGTATTTGGCATGATTCCCAAGGAGGCAGTTCGTGTTATATATAGTATAGATAGATATATTATGTTAGGGGAAACAAGCTATAAAAAATGCTTAATAGGAGTAAAGGTAATGAATATAAGTTCGTTGCAGTGTACTATGTAGCTTTGATTGAAATGTTGTCACGTGGAGCATCCCACAATTACAAATTTTTTGCTTTTTAAAATATGTAACAGTTTTGTTTTTTTTGTTTTTGAAAACAATCCTTATCAGACGCTCCACATGATAATATCTCACTTAAGCTACAAGGTCTACTATAATAAATGGCAGCAGACAATATCATTGCATGAATATATAGTTTGTGCAATGTTTAAAAGCTACAAAAAGGTCATTTCTACGAAATTGTACTAATTTGAATGACTAAACAAGTTAAATCGTGAATTTCCATTAGATGAAGTTGAAATCATGAAGGAAAGAAAGGATATTACTGACCTTATTCTCAGTTTAACTTGTCTATTCCAATTAATTTACTTGGTTGTTTTAGCTAATTAATCATAATTAACAGTCCACATCCTGTGGAGTCTCTATCTATACCCTTATTTGGAGCCTTTTCATAGGATTGTGCCAAGTGTAATTAAAAATTTATAATTGTACCATTCAGGCAGTTTTTTAATACACATGACATGATCCTATGGAGACTCCAAATAAAAGCGCAGATAGACTCTCCACACAATCTCAATTGCAAAATTAAAGGTTTATTTCCCTTGTTTTTCCCCCTTTCTCTAAAGTTAATAGCCAGGTGTTTAAACCAACTACTACTTTGAAAAGTTGCATATGGAATTTCTTTTTGACTTTTACCCTTTTATTGATTAGTTAATGAAAGTAGATATATTCGTACGTCTCACCTACTAAGCTGTCAATGGCTTTCATTTTCGGAATAAATTCCGAAGTTTATAGAATTCATTCTAGTCGATAGAATCATCCGGAATTGATGAGTTTTAGGAATCAATTTGCATTTTCTTTTCAAGGGGGAAGTGGAAATTGATACCAACCTCTTTTGCCAAGAAGGATTCAGCATAAAGTTATGTAAAATTATAAATAAGACAAGAAAATTTTTTATTTTTTATTTTTGGCTTTGTTTAAATGAATTTACTCATTACAATTGTTAATGTAGGGAGTTATGGACTGAATTGTTTGTAGAAAAAATCTGCAGAAGCCTCCCACCTTCTTTATGTTCAATGTGTTCCCCAGAAAATTGTAACGCAAATTACCCAAATTATTCTTCAAAACAAGCACTCTAGAGAGTGGTAATTTTTGAAAAACTTTCGAATGGCCATACAACTTTAATTCAGTCCAAGTAAAAATTATAATATTAAATTATGGCTTATTATTAAGTATTTTCTAAAAGTAGTTCCAATTTTTTGTTATTTAAAAAAGAAAAAAAACATCACTAAATCTTTATACATGTGATACATGATTGAAATCTAATTTTGGTGTCACCTAGCTTAGTCCTACTTGCCTCAGGACGCATCAAAAAGATTTGCCAGATGGAACTGGCATACGCCGTAAGGATGGCAATGAAGGAGGTTGATATATGGGTTACCCACCCGTAATGATTAAGGTTTGGTATGGCATAAGTCGGGTTAAGGTGGGTTATGGTATAGCTAAAACTTTTTTTTTTATGGAAATGGTATAGCTCAAACTGTCCTAAATCTACCCCAAAACCAGATCTTAAGCCACGAAAATATTATATTTATATGTAAAAAAAAAAAAGTATCTTAATGAGCAAATATATTACTAATTTATGTATTCCATTTCAAAAAATTCATATTCTTGCATTTATAGTACATCCTGGTCAACCCGACCTCATCTTTTACCAAGCCAATAAGGTTAGGAGTGGGTTTGGTATTGGCTAAACCTTATAGGGGTGGGTTAGGATTTGCCAAAATCGGCCTTAAACCTATCCCATTGCATCCCCAATACCCATTGCAACAAAAGGGGGATCAATTGTTTCATCCACCCTAACTCTAGAAAAAGACACAAACATCTATACTATTAATAAAGAGAAGAGGGGGGAGTATTCCCTCTAGATTCTGGCCCTCTTTTCTTTTTCTAAACATTATCCTCCTCAAACAAAATAATCCTCCACTATTTTAAACATGTTGTAACCACCTAAGGCTGTTTATCTACGTGGGCCCGTTTCTACACGCGTAGCGCATGTAGCTCCCTAGCTTTTATTCAATAAAACAGTGGATATCGATTTGCAAGGCGGTTCAAGGGATACATGGTCAATGGATATCGATTTCGCACGATGGATAAGGAGGTTGGAGGCATATGATAAAAAACAGTGGTGTTGCTGTGAATGCAACAATTACAAGCTATGCGAGCGCCAGGGATAAAAGACCTACTGTGGGTTCAATCACATATTATGGTCGCATTCAAGAAATAATTGAGTTGACATATTCTTCAAACCTTAAATATGTGATGTTTAAGTGTGAGTGGGCTGATGTAAGGGTATCAGGCCTAGGGATAAAAAATGATGATTTCGGACTCACACTTGTAAACTTTAGCTGCTTGATACTTGACTCACAAGTTATCGATGAACCATATGTCTTGGCAACTCAAGCTGAGCAAGTCTTCTATGTACAAGATCCTCTTGATGAGGAATGGCATGTTGTTGTTAAACATAAGCCACGAGACATATTTGATTTGGGGCAAGATGAAAATGACCATGATAATACGTTTTGGGATAACTTACCATTTGGTGAACAACTTGGTATTATAGGTAATGAAAATGATAATTGGGTGAGGGAAGGTGTTGAGGGAATAATTGTTGATGAATAAAAATGAATTTTGAGTTATTGTTATTCCATTCCATTATATGATTGTCTTATTCATTTACTTTGTAACTTCTTTGAGGACATATGCCTACTTAGTTTTATATATTGTGTGCAATGAAGAAATTGATTTTTAAATTCAATTTTAATTAATTGTCTTATATTTGGTTTTATTATTTACTCTAACCTATATGATAAATAAGTTGGGTCAGTTCATTTAGTTGTAATTTTTACACATTATGTATGTATATTCTTACACATTATGTATGTATAAGTTTATTATTGCCTGTTTTTACTATGGATTCACGTAGCACCATGTCACCTTCAGATGAGGACACCTCCATGCCTAGCCCTCATAAAAGGGGTAGGGGTCGGACACGAATGGCAAAATGGCAAAACATGGCACCTTGGATGAAGATTTCTATTATATTAAATAAGCAAGGAGTACCAATAGGGAAGACTGCTGCAAATTTATCTTCTTTTCTTGGGGTTAAATCAAAGAATGGTGAGGAATTGCCTTTGGACAGAAAGATGTGGTGGCAAATGGAACCTAACATCAAAGAGCAAATTTGGGAACATGTTCAGGTAATGAAATTTTAATGTTCTTTATAAATTACATATTTAATTGAATTTTATTAGCATGTTAGTTGAACATTATTTTAAGTCGTAATTTTATTTCCGTGGTAGAAATTTTTCAATATTGATAAACGAGGAAAACAATACATTCTTAAGAGCATTACTAAATTATGGAGAGATTGGAAATGTAAATGCAAGCGTGAGTATTTTGATCCATGCGCCACTCATGATGAAAGGTTGAAAAACATACCTCCTGACGTCGTCCCTGATCAATGGCCACAGCTTCTTGGCTGGTGAGAAACTTATAACCATAAGGTATTAAATAGTTAAATTGAAAATGTTGCTATTGTGAGAAATTTTTTTATGTTATAATTAATAAATTGAATTATTATGATTAGCCAAACTTTTTCTTTGTCATAACTATTAATTAAAGTGCTCAAAATATTTCAGGATAAATGTGCAAGGAATAAGCAAATTAGAGGGATGCAAAAGCTACTGCATACATCTGGACGAAAGAGTTATGCCCAAGTTTGGCATGAATTGGTGAATTCAATTTTAGAAATTTGTTTCTTTTTAATATATCTTTAACTTTATATATTGTCAATTGATTGTGTATTAATTATACATACATGGAATGTAGGAAGAAAAGAATCCTGAAGAAAAAATTACGCAATCCAAAGTGTTTCTTGCAACTCATAAGAGAAAAAATGGAGATCCCATAAATGAATGGGTCGGCGAAAAAATTGTAAGTAATTACTTTGCTTTCCAAGTGTTTGTGTGCTTTTCTTAAGTTCTCTGAAATGTCATTTTATGTCTTGAAAAATCTATACGAGAAGAACAAATGTATTCTTGAGGAAGTATGCTAATCCTCTTTCAAATGTTAGTCATGATTTATTCTTTTATTAGTGGTGTGTAGTGTTGATGAATGCATATTTTCTTGGAAAAATACTAATCATGATAAAGGCTTAGCCTTTTGTTCCAATACTCTTGGACTTCATAGAGGGCAGTGTAAGCACCTCATTTTTGCGCTCCCAGAAGAGCCGGAAATGCAAAACCCGGCTAAAAAGTCAAACCCTGAGGGGTCGAAATTTGACCTTTTGATCAAGTGATAATTGGCCACCTTTCTTTATCTCAATAAATAGAGAATCCTGACACGAGTCCAACGCAACTGAGTTTGCTGGAATCGGAGTCCGGATGAAGGTTTTGTGGGCCAGTCAAACTTGTGGGTGAGTCGAAAGTTGACTTTTTTTGAACCCCGAGCCAGGTGCTTAACTCTATATCATTGGATAGAGGGCTCTGATACGAGTCCAACGTAACTGAGTTTGCTCAAATCGGAGTCCAGATGAAGGAGATATGAGCTGTCGAAGTTTTAGAGCAGTAAAGCCCAGAAAGCTGCACACGTGGCAAAAAGCCGCACACGTGGCAAGTGGCACAAGAAAATATCTCAAGGGGCAATCCGTAAATATCCAAACATGCAAAATATCCCAGGGTTTAAAGCAAAATTTCGCAGGGACCAAATCTGTGAATATCTAAGAGTATCGGATGAATCTACGAATATCCAGGGGCAAATCCGTAATTTTTTGATTTGTATCCGACCAAATATGTCGGATACACATACCTCAGTGCATAACCGACACTATTCATCGGATACAAGGAGATCAGCCCGCGAGATTCGCGCCGATTCTCCGACAAATTCGCGGCGGCATTAAATTTTTGAAATGATTTTGTTTGTATCCGAAATTTTATGCCGGATACAAAGGAGGTTCAGTGTATCCGACATTAAATGCCGGATACAAAGGACATGCAGTGTATCCAGCATTTAATGCCGGATACATTAAGTTTGTCTATAAAAGCCCAGCAGCCACCTCTGGCCGAGGGTTGGCTCCTTTTGCTGATTTGAGGCTTTCTTCCCCCCACCTGTTTTGGTGCGAACTTCCCTCTCCCCAACTCCCTTAGCCCCCATTGCCTTCCCACTCTCCTCCAAGGCCATCCAACCCTTGTCTTCTTCCTCGTCTTCACTTTCTTGCTGAAACAAAAGAAGGGTGAGTTGTTGTTGGGAGCTGAGAGAAGGACTTCCAGCCTTGTTCTTGCTGCTAGGAGGAGGCTCCACCTCGTACAAGAGTCTAAGAACCCCTAGGTAAGGTTCTTCATCCCATTGTATTCAACATATATTAAAGCTAGATTTTCTTTCTACTGTTTTTTTATTTTCTCCTCTCTTGGCCTAAGCGTTTCCATGGTGGTTCAACCATGCCTTTACCATCTCCTTTTCATGGCATGAATGCCACCATAGGTGAGAAGCCCACGTAGGTTCCTTTAGGGGAGCATGGGAGTCCATTTTGCATACTTTTTAATATCTTTTAGTTGCTGTCCCTGGGGTCATCTTAAGCATTCTTTCATAAGGAGCATGTTCCTTGGTCCTCATTTAATGTATCCCCATGTAAACACCCTTCTCTTCCCCTTCTCTACATTTTCGTGGGTTTAAGCATGAGTCTTGGGTTTAGATATTGCTAAGATGTGTAGGAAATGCATGTTAGATCATGGTTCTTCCCATTGGTCTTCTCGCATGTATTGGGTTTTCTTTTGCTGATTTTTTGTTTCTCGCATGCTATGTGGATTTTTTCTGTTGATTGGTAATAAGTGCTAGACTTCCTTAGTTGCACTTGTTCATTTATGCATGCTAAATCATTTCCTTGCATGCATATACGTTAAGCATGTTCCCATCCCCTTAGCCCACTGTCATGACTCGCCGGAGCTGCTGTTGTAGCTCTCCTTTATTCCAGGTTCCTAGCCTTTTAAGTCATATGCTATGTCTTAGTGAATGCATCATGAATTAAATATCCCATTGCGTGCTCCCCCACCCCACAGTCCATTACCTCCAATCCCATAAAAAGCATGTTAATCCCCTCCATACATTGGCTATCCCCTTGGTTAAAGTATTGAGCATGCATGTTTTGGTCAGTCATGGAAGCATGCTTCAAGTTCTTGATTCAAAGGATTCTCTATGGACCTTTGTTGTGTGCTGTAGTGGAGCTTCAGAAACCAAAGCAGGGACACCTTGGTCCCTGCCATGTTGATATACATGATCCCAAATGGAAGAGACAACCCGGATGCCTCCATGGCCTTTGCTAAGAAACCATCAAAAGAGACCAAGGATGGGAATTCCTCATCCCTGTACCTGAGTGGGCCCTCTCAGGGGCCCACATGACTCATAAAAAGTCCCTGAGAAGCCCAGGAAGCCACCCCAATGGCCAAAACCCGAAAAAGGCCATTTTAAGGTGATCCGGCAACTCAGGCCGGATCACCTAGGGCCTGCGTGTATCCGGCAACTAAGGCCGGATACACGACAAAAATGCAATTTTATGATTTTGTGCTTTTTGGTCGAATTTTCATGCTATTTCCAACAAAACCAAAGGAACCAACAGGGTTTCTAGGTCACCCGGAAACCCAACTTGGGACATGGACAGCCGGTCCAACTCGGAATATTAGTGGGCCTTCCAACGGGGCCCACCCAGCCCAATAAATCTGTTTGCATGCAAATAAGCAAGATGAGTAAATCAACCAAACCGAGCGGGCCAAGCCCAATGTGGCCCATCCCAAACCCATTTTTGTGTGGCATGATCTGTAATAAGTAGCATGGATTGGCCGAGACCCAGGGCTAGGGCCTATCGGGCCCGTCAAAGCCCACTAACCAAACCAAGGAATGGTGCAAACCCTACACCTCAAAGAACTGGGCTTTCAAGCCCAAATTTGGACTACGGGCCCCTAGCCCAGTGTCCAGCTCACTTTGGCAAAGATAAACAAGATAATCTAAAAATATTTTGGCAACCGCCACGGGGGACCACCCAGGGGCCCGCAAAACGAGGCCGGCCCACTCTTGCATGGAAATCACTAAAACTTCCAATTTGAACCATTAATGTAAAATCAACTCACTCCACCTAAAGCCCACAGGGCCTCCTAGGACTAGACAGAGGCCCACCAAAGGCATGTGGGCTTGACCAAGCCCACCAAGGACATCCTGGGCCTTCCAACGGGGCCCACGCAGTTAGACTCAGATCACCTAAATTAACCAAGATAAAACCAACTAAAGGGACCCACACCATTCAAGTGGTCCTGCCGGACTTAACCAAATTACCTATTGGATTAGGAATCAGGTGAGATCAAAGTAAGCTGACTCAAACCAGGAAACCCACAGGGACCCGTCATCCGACGGGGTGGTCTGGGGTGTCCATGGACTTCCACAGACCACAATCAAGACCCTACTTAGAATCTCAAGCCGCAGACTAGACTAATAGACAAAATTAGACACCCAGGTGTCTGCCTGCACCCCATCAGGCGGTGGCGACTCCAAACTTTCCCGTGCCGCGTTTCCAACGAGCACACAGGCAGAAATCATTTCTCTAGGTCCATTTGGAAAGGAAATTTGAGGCAAAAACCTTCCTTTAGGTGTAGATTTACACTATCTGATTGGGAAACACTAATAGGTACCATGGTGAAAAGTGATTATGGCTGGGTTACGTGGAGTTGTAGGTGGAGTGTGGTGTGGGGTTTTGTACAGAGATAAATCATCTATTCCCTTCCCCTGGTTTCCTCTGCACTGATGATCCTGGCAGAATGGTTTTTGCAAGCGATTTTTCTACTTTAGGTTTTTTGGGTTGCTTCCTTTGTGTGTCTTAAAGGTTTTCCTGGCAATGGATTCAGATGGATGCACATATTTGCTTTGTCCTTACATCTAGGTTCAATAAATTGCTCAAGCATTGGCTAAACATTGTAGAGGTCATTATAGAACTGACTTAGGAGCAGAGTAGGTTCGAGTTTCAAATAAACGTGTTAAATTCCCTAAAACTGATCATTGAGGTTGGTAGGTGCACAGAGTCATGTCTATACGAAGCTGTCTTGTAGTTTGGAATTCCATCAAGAGTACTGGAGGTGACCTGGCAGTCTCCTGACAAGGAAGTGTCCCGTCAGGTTTAAAATAAGCTAGAGTTTGAAGACAAATGAGCTTGTGATGGAGCCCAAGCGCCAAAGATAATGCGACGCATGGATGATATGGTTTCTAATGCTGAAAATAAACACTTGAATTTTGAAGTTGTTGATGATGATCAGAAGAACTCTAGGCAGTCTCTAATTTTTCAGATAAAAATGATTAAATTGTTGTGTTTTTGAATTGGGCTCACAATTCAATTGATTTTAGATTCACAGCCACATGCCCTTATTTAGTCCATTCAGGATGACTTGTTATTGGGCTGTGCCTTTGGACTGGATTTGAAGATGGTAAGAAGCCCATTGAAAGTTAATTTTCTGACATTGCCCATTGAAGGCCCCTCATTTAATCTATATGGAATTCATCCTTTTAGAGGAATCTCCTTAGTGCTTAAGGCTTGGGCATAAAATGGAGTGGGTTTGATAGCACTGTCACCCATAGTAGAACAGGTATCAGATTTGTGAAGAAAATCACTTTGGGTCCTGTTAAAGTTTGTAGCACACACCAAAGAGAAAGCAAATCTTCTTTCTTTCTTTTTTTTAAGAAAAGAGGGGCATTCTTTATTCAACTGATAAGGAATCTTTTCCTTAGGCTTCGTTGGGGTGTAGGCTACACAACCGAACAAAGTATCAATAGATGTTGTCATGTTGGATGATAAAAAGGATCCTGGATTTTGTTATAGACGTGAATATCAACATTCAAAGTTGGAGATATTGTGCACCTGGCCAAAGTATGCTAAAACTTTCTAACTCATGATGAGATGGGCTCTTGCTTGAATTGGTGTGTGTTAAATGCCCTCTAGGCTCACGTATGTAGTGATCAAAGTTTAGAAGCTTTAGATATTAAAGAGGCCATAGAGCAAATGAATGGCTAGCCATGCAAAAGCATCTTCTGATTGTGACAATGTTCCTGAAGGTAGTGCAAGAGCAATCTTAAGGTAGAAACAAAGTCAGAGAACAACACATGGGGTTCCAAGGTCTTGTGGAGAGCAATAGTTGATCTTTTGGTTTTAGTGACTTGACTTCTAATTACAAATTCATGAAATTTGCTTTTGTAATCTTCCACAATTGAGTTACATTTTGAAGAACAGTATTCAAAGATTAACTTCTCATAGTATATGGTTAGGTATTTTTCTTTTAACTTGAGCTTCTTTTTTTACCAATCGATTATTAAAGGTTGTCTTCTGCAATGAAGTTACTCTTTTAATCTATGTCACTGGATTCATACTTTAGCTTCACCTTAACAAATTGGATTTTTCTCTCTTTGACTAAGTCAAACCTTCGACTAATTTAAACCACTTGAAATAGTCTTGAAGAGTGGTCGAGTAACCAATTTTGAAAGGCATGACGATCTAATTTTATGAAGAATTCAAGAAATTTTAAATTTTTAATGCACACTGATTTTAAAACTTCGTTGATTGGTCTCCATGATATTCATGTTAATCCATTTTATAAAATTGACATGCAATGTTCAACATTATACCTAATAGGTGATATATGCTGAGTTGTGTTATTTCTTAGAACTCAATGTGTTGCACCTTGATTCTGGGTTTGCTTCGTGGTCGCTCTTGCATTACTTTAAGCAACTTCGTCACCATCTGGAGATTCTTTATCTGGTCCAATTATTTTGTGCAACCAAGGCTTTTTTTAATATTTTCAGCTTCTTCTGGATATTTATCATCATACTTGTTGGCCCGTATCTTGATCGTTTTTTAGTGACTAAATTAATCTGGTTGATCAATTCAAGTAAAAGTTTATCTTTCCATGATTGGAAGTCGGGCATTATAGGCTAGAATTTGGGCTTTCTCAAGGCAACACCTTGTGACCTTGTAGTGGAATGGAATCGATGATGCAATCTTTGAAATTTGAATGATATGTTCATGGTAATCATCGTCTTCTCTCCCTTACTCCAATTTTTCAGGTGATACGAACTAACTTATAACATTGATGTCAGGAAATTAAGAAGTTTATTGTCCTAATAAGTCAAGCAAAGTCTATCATGACTATGCATATTACTGCAATCAAGTATAATGTGGTGGAAAATTCTCATGATGGTCGGGCAGTCATGATGAATATCATGAACGGTTATGAAGAATTGTTAAGAACCTCATGAATCTATGGGCATCAACCTCAATTTTAGGCATTCTGACCACAGCCACACTATATAAAAATGTTTGTCTATTTCAAGTCGACTCCTTATAGGACACTAGGTTATAGTCCATTTGCAGTTTGTTTTTTCTTTTACAGAATTTACTGTTATGACTTGGTGAATTAGCTTGATATTCTCAATTCACGTATAGGAAAAATATATATGTTGTTCCCCCGAGCTGAGGATTTTTTTTTTAATGGATGCTATATTTTGACTTCAAGGAAAAAATTTTTACCTTTGTGATGGGGAAATTTCATTCTTGATGACATTTCCTATAAAAAAAATTTTATGAAAACGTAGACATCTGGAACAATTGTAGTGCCCTTTGAAAATAAATTTTGGGGAAAACTTTGCTATATCATGGGGAAATTTAAAACTATGAATTTTCCGATCTATATTGATTAGGCTATTATGGCACTGTCCAAGATATTCAACCTTTAATTTTTGGTGTTATTCTGTGAGAGCTCTAGCTTATTCTTTGTATTATAAAATATCATTTCCACAGGTGGTTGCTTGTTTCTTCTTTTATTGCCGTCTTCATGATTTATAATTTCTTAACATTAATGTTGCTTGTTTCCTTCTTTTATTTGTTTGCTAAAAATCCAATTTATAGCTGGTGACATTGGTTTTTGGATTATTGTTAATTTCTCTCTAGTTGTGTTTAAATTTCTAATCTTTGATTTATGGATATACATCAAATTGCTTTGCAGAGACAAGTGGAAGAATTATTATCCCAACCAGAAATCGCATCACAAGATAATACTAGAAGAGATGATATTTATTCCCAGGTTATGGGAACTGATGAAAGGCATGGACAAGTACGTGGATATGGTTTGGGCCCAACACCAAGTACATTATGGGGATCTTCCACTCGAGTAGCTGTAACTTCAGATCCTATTTTACAAGATGAAGTTAGATCATTACGTGATTAACTTGCAGCCAAGGATACAAAAATAGCATCAGTGAAGGAATCTATGGCAATCAAGGACATAGAAATGATCACATTGAAGGAATCTATGGCAACCAAGGACGTAGAAATGACTTCATTAAAAGAAACTATGGCAATGCTTACGTAGAGATTGGATCAAGTGGAGAAAAATGCGGTATGATTAATGTTTATGTTAAATTCTAGTATATAGGTTATAAGAAATAATTGATATTTGTTGCCTTCCTAACACTTTTTCGTTTTCAATTTTCTTTACAGAGATTTCATGGAGGATTTGCTAACAAGGGGAAACAGCGAACCTAGAGACTCTTTATTTTGCTGTAATTGACATTCATTTTGCTTATTAGGGAACAACTTATTGTTTATTCGTTCATATGACTATAATTTTTTTTCTTTTCTTTATTGATTTTGTTTATATTACCTTTGATTTATAATAATTGATAAGCTTCTTTGCATTTGTCATATGTGTTAATTTGTGGTCATTTTTAGAGTTTTATCATATCTATTGGTTAATTAATTATTACAAGTGAAAAGGAAAAATCAGTCCAACAAAACAATTATTTGTTTATAATTGACTTTTTTGCGGCATTTTTAAATGCCGTTGTATATATATGTAGGCATTCAAAATGTGTCCACCAATATAAACATATTGTAAGCACCTTATTTTTGCACCCCTGGAAGTACTGAAAATGAAAACCCTGGCGGAAAAGTCAAACCCTGAGGGGTCGAAATTTGACCTTTTGATCAAGTGATAATTGGCCACCTTACTTTATCTCAATGGATAGGGAATCCCGACATGAGTCCAATGCAACTGAATTTGCTGGAATCAGAGTCCGGATGAAGGTTCTGTGGGCCGGTCAAACTTGAGGATGAGCCGAAAGTTGACTTTTCCTGAAGCCCCGATCCAAGTGCTTACCCCCCCCCCCCCCCCATGCCATTGGATAGAGGGCTCCGATACGAGTCCAACGCAACTGAGTTTGCTCAAATCGGAGTCCGGATGAAGAAGATATAAGCTATCGAAGTTTCCGTGCAGCAAAACCAGAAACTGCACACGTGGCACAGGAACTGCACACGTGGCAGCCAAAGCAGCAAAATATCTCAGGGATTAAATCTTAAATATCCAAAAATCACTAAAAATCTCAGGGACTAAACCAAAATTCGCAGGGTTAATCCGTAGATATCCAAAAGTGTCAAATCGGTCGAATCGGTCAAGTCGAGGGGCAAATCCATAATTTTTCGATTTGTATCCGACCAAATATGCCGGATACACTTGCTCCTCTTCATATCCGGACTCAAATGTCAGATACAAAGATTTGCTCGGCGAAATTCGCGCCGATTCGCCGACAAATTCGCGGCGGCATTTAATTTTCGAAATTATTATGTTTTGTATCCGATATAATATGCCGGATACAAAGGAAGTGTAGTGTATCCGACATTAAATGCCGGATACATTAAGTTTTCTATAAAAAGGCAACAGCAGCCCCATTTCCGGGGTTGGCTTTCTTTTGGCTGTTTTCCACTTCTTCTCCCCCACGAACCTTGCTCCAAGATCCCTCCTCCAAGCCCTTCCTTGCCCCCATAACCCCTCAAACACCCCACCTTGAGCTTCTCTTTCTCTCTTCACTTCTTCTTCTCCATTTTCTCACCCAAGACAAGGGAGGCAGGCTGCTGTTGGTGCAAGAAGAAAGGTGCTCCAGCTGCTTCCTTCACTTCAAGGAAGCTCCACACACCTCAAAAGGGTGTTAAAACACCAAGGTATTGTTCCTCACCACCATTTACTCCACATATGTAAAAATGAAGTGATTTTGAGCATATTGGAAAGTTTTATTTTGTCTTGCCATGAGGTGTTCTCCAGCATGTTGTTCCCCCATCTTTCCTTTATTTTCTTCATGAAGATGGCCTCCCATGGTAAGAAGAACGTTTAGTATCCGAATGGGAAGACGAGAGGCCTTGACAAGTGTGTCTAGGATCCCATTGGGAAGCACTTGTCATGCTTTTTTTGGCTTGTCTCACCATTATTCCAAGGGAGCATGTTCCCTTTCTTGTGTGAGTCTCATGTATCCCACATGTAACCCCCCTTACTCCCTTCTTTAGATACTATTTTAGCTAGATGTGTGATTTGGACTCATAGGTTTATAGTACATGTGATGTGTGATACATGTTTTTTTTATCCATTCATATATGATTATAGTTAGGTATGCATGCAATCTTACCCTCATGGTTAGGTGTTTAAAGCATGTGTATAAATGAAGCATGGTGTTAGTATATGGCAAGTTTGATAAGCATGTTTATTTTACTATTTTATGTATTTTAATCGGGGTTCTAAGTCATGTTTGGTTGCTGTTTTGACTATCATGTGAGGTCAATCCTATCTTCGCATGCATAGAAGTGTTTTTTTAGTTCCTAAACACATAAAGCACACACCACACATTTTTATGATGCAAGATACTCTTTGAGTCCATTAGATGATCCATATGTGGATTTACTCATGTGTAGAGATTGCTGAAATTTTTAGGGTGAGAAGAAACCAAATCAGGGACACTTAAGTCCCTACTTAGTGGTTAGTTTTAGCCCAAATGAGGGAGAAGATGGATCTTAATCCATCTCCCTTGGCCTTGATTTCAAAACCCTTGAAGAGAGTCTCATTTGATTCCATGTGAACCACTGTGGGCCCACACAGGGGCCCACACAACCATGTAAACATCCTAGAAGACCCAGAAACCCAACCCCCTTTGAAAAATCCGAAAAAAGGCTTATGTATGTTGATCCGGCAACTCAGGTCGGATCAACAAAGCCTTATTCATAGCCGGCTAAAGATGTCGGATACACTGAGCCTTGTGTGTAACCGGCATCTCAGGCCGGCTACACTGCCTGACTACATTTTTGCTAATTTTGTGATATTGTGCTAATTTTATTGGTTTATTTGATCAATCCGGATGAACCAGAAGGGTTTCCAGGTCACCCGGAAACCCAAGATGGGCCTTGGACACCCGGTCCAATTTGATTCCAGTGGGCCTTCCAACGGGACCCACTAAGCTCGACCAACATCCTTTTTGTTAAATAAAGGTAATTAAATTGATTGAGTGGGCCAAACCCATTGAGGCCCACCAAAGCCCAATTCGGGGCATACATGCTTAAATTATGTTGTGGTTTAGCCGAGACCGAGGGCAAGGCCTGTCGGGCCCACTAAGCCCATTGAACCCAACAAAGATTAGGGCACCTAGGCCCTAACTCAGGAAGCCTTGGGCTTTCAAGCCCAAGCCCAGGTAAAGGGCCCCAAGCCCAAAACCTAATCCATTTTGGCACAGTTAAGAAAGATAATCTGAAATCCCTTGGCAACCCACTGTGTGGCCCACTCACGAGCCCACAAAGCAACCCAGACTCATTTTTTGCATGGAAATCAAATTTAATCAAACTTGAACCATTAAATAAAATCAATTCATTTGAACCAAGCCCAAAAGGCTTCCCAGGCTAGACTGAGGCCCACCAGAGGATACGTGGGCTTAACCAAGCCCACCAAGGGATCCGCAGGCCTTCCAACCAGACTCACATCACTTTAATTAAAAAGATAAAATCAAGTACAGGGACCCACACCACTTTGGCGGTCCCACCAGACTGAACCAAATTTGAATGCTGGATTAGGAATCGGGTGAATGAGAGACCAAAGTTGACTCAAACCATAGGACCCGTTTTTTGACGGGGCGGACCGAGGTGTCTACGGACTTCCCCGGACCGTAACAGAAAACTTGCTTAGAATCTCAAAGCCGCAGACCAAGCCTTAATAGACAAGAATAGGCACCCAGGTGTCTGCCTGCACCCCATCAGGCAGTGGCGACTCCAAACAAATCCCAAGGCACGCATCATTTTGCATGCGCCTCGTCATGCAACCGAAATCAGGTGCGCACACATATAATGACATGCATTGAATTGTCGTTAAATTAAACATGTTTGAATGTGTGGCTAAATTAAAGAAATAGTGGCATTTGTATGTGTATCACTAAAGTAAGCAAATAGCAGAATTTTTATTTGCGTCGCTCTATATTAACAAATAGTGGCAGACTTGGCGGCTATATGCGTGTCACTAAAAAACAAATAGCGTTGTTTCTATGTTTGTTGCTAAATAAACAAATCGTAACGTTTATCTGTGTGTCGCTAAAATAAGCAAATAATGGCATTTTTATTTGTGTAGCTATATATTAACAAATAGCGGTAGTTATTTGCATGTCACTAAAAAAACAAATAGCGTCATTTCTATGTTTGTCGCTAAAATAAACAAATTGAGGCGTTTATATGTGTGTCATGAAAATAGACAAATAATGACGTTCATATATGCGTTGCTAAAAAAGAGCAATAACGACATTCATATGTGTGTCTCTGATTTACATCTATAATGACGAACATAATGACACTCATAGCATGCTGCAAATTATTTACTTTTGGCAGCTAATGCATAAAACGTCGCAAATTATTTGCAACGCGGCCTTCAACGACAAAATTCAATTCGTCGCCATGTTCGCCGCCAATGATTATAGCGGTGTTTATTTTAGATTTAGCAAAACCTAATTTTTTGTAGTGTAGTGTGTTCATAAAGCAAGGAAGCAGTATCTTTAGTCGTTATAAGGTATCAGATGTGTTGATATTTGGGAAAAGTGTACTCTATAAAGCCTTAATTTTAGGTGGCATGCATGATTTCTGAAGATGACACAAAGAGAACAAAGGGGAGGTCTAATACTTTAAACAATAATCGAGAATAATAGATAGACGGTAGATATAAGGGTGTCTCATGGAGAGAGTAGACTTACCATCACGAATAATCAGTCCAAAAAGTAAAGGAATACCCCAAGCCCAATGTAAATCAAACCGAAGAGAGGGAATTAGATGTGGTAGCTTTCCGAGTTTTTCTTCACTGAAGTTACCTTTTTTTTATTTTTATTTTTTTGCCTTTTTGGGTCAAATTCACTGGTTGCTTTGGAGTACATGTCTTGTCTTGTCTATTTTTATCTTAGAGCGGCTTGTTCCCACTGAATCTCCAAAACGCACTATCAGTTACGTCTCCACCAAATATGAATTGGGATTTGTTATCCAGAGAGCTCTTCCCTTTTTTCATATTGATTTTTATATTCCAAAGAATAACTTACACCAACGCACCACCCTTTAGCTCTATACAAAACTGATTCAGTTAGTTCTATATAAAACTGATTCATTGTAGGTTTGGTTTTGGTTTTAAAGTCAAATCAAGCCAAATTGAACCAATTATAAATATACTAGGGGAGTGCATGCATAGCAAATTTAAAAAAAAAAAAAGGGTGTTTTGTGTATGCAATGTTAGGCAATTAGTAAGTCATGACGTAGCGTTAACAAACAGATATAAGTGTTAATTTGGAAGAAAAGAATGAAGGACACTTCGGATAAAAAATATCAACGAGAAAAGAAGGTCTTGACTTTATATAATAGTATTTATATATCTAAACTATATTTAACGTGAGAAGGCTCCTTGGAAATCATGCCTAACAAAATTTGCAGCTTTTCAAAACTCACATTGTTAAGGTCCAATAATTAAAGGGGTGTAATTTTCAAAACAACTCAATTCCCTTTATTTAAAAGTTGAACAGTTTTGTAACTGTTCCCTTCTCACGTGAAGTACACCCTTTTTTCTTGTGGTAAACACATGAAGTACACTCTGCTAGTATATATAACACCAACTAAGGGTGGTTCAGTTTGCCGTTTAAAAATGATATACCGAACCGAACTGAACCTATTAAGGTAAGTTTTGGATTTTATTAATAGGTTTTGGTTTTATACGATTCAACTTTAGTGTAATTTCAGTTTGTAGTACTAGAAGGAGTGCACATGTAGTACTGCATGTGTGTAGGAAAGGATGGAAGGAGACATCCTTGGAGGGAACGGTTGCAAAACCGTTTGTTAGTTTTTAAAAAAGTTGAGGCAATTTTGATCTTTTTACCCTTTAATTAGTAAATCTTTTCAATAGTGTGTAAGAGTTGTTTTAGAAAACTGTGTATTTTGTTTGGCACGATTCCCAAGGGGCCTCTTCATTATATAAAGTATAGATATATAATACCCGTCGGTTCAGTTTCAGGTTTTTTCCAAAAACCGAACCATTGCCATCCTTATTTCACGTACGAGCCTAGAGGTTTGATTTAAACTTCAAGAACAACTCTGGGCTCACCTTAGGCAAATACAAGACCACAAAAGCCCAATGGCTGGGCCTGGCCTTAGTTCAGGTAGTGAGACAGATTGGAACTTGTGTGGCTTAGTTCCATCCCATGACCGACCCAGTCTGAGTTCGTCCTACTCAGCCAGCCAAGTAACCAATTCATGCACACGAGCAGTGGCTCTCGCACCAAGTGTCGCATGGCCTCCACATTTCATGCTTACATGCAACCACGTATAACCCTCCTCCTTATATTCTGTCTTTGAATCTTTCCCACCTCTGAGCTTCAATCCTCACACCCAATTCACAACCATGACCACCACCACCACCACCAACAAGAAGCATCTCTCCGCCATTACGAATGACGTCCTCCAAAGAGGTGCACAGTAAGTACCCTCTCTCCCTCTCTCTCTCTCTCTCTCTCTCTCTCTCTCTCTCTCTCTCTCTGGCTGATAACAGTACTGTTGTACGGATCTGTGCATGTCTGTATTGTACTTACAAACATGCACAGATCCAATTCCAATGGATCAAATATAGAATCGACACGGTCCGGGACAAAAAAAAAAACTTAAGATCATGGGATCAGGTTGGGTCTAAATGCGCCCCATCTATGGATTTTTTGGACATTCAATCATCTTGGTTGGACCCACTGATTGAATGGTTTACGTAGTTAAGAACATGAGAAACAGGAAACCCAGAAATTTTCTGAACTGCCCGGTACATGAAACTGGAAGAATAACCATTCATGATTGATGAGAACCCCGGATCTGACATTAACCCAGTTGAGGGTATGGTTAGACCATTCAGCCGGCGGGTCAATAGCTCATGCTGGCCAAAAGTTTCAGTTTTTCAACTGTTGACACAAGACTGCTTGAGCAAGAGCCAGAAAGGCAAGAATGCTTTAGACTCTCTTCATGGTAAAGCTAAATTCTGTTTGCAGGACTCTTGACACCTCGGTGGATGGCTTGATAGAAGAATTCGAGCTGGAATGGAAGCCTGAACCAGATGGGTACGCAAGAAAATTATTGGAGTACTGCAGCTCAAAGGCTGTAGCTAGCATGTGTTGTGACATTGAAGAAAAGATTGCTGATGGGTCACTTAGCCGATTCACATACGATATGATGCTTGCTTCGGAGACACCAAGTGCTGCAGATGAAGATTATTCGGTTTGCTCATCCCCTTCAGTTTACAGTGATTTTTGTTGACTGGTTTGTTTGATTTACAAAAGAAAGAATAACGTGTAGTTAAATTCAAACTACCATAACAATGGCTTTCCATGGGCTTTTAAGTGTTCCTGCTAATTTTTGCTTCATATGTCTATCACAAGAGGAAAGATGGAAAAACTGTTTTGACATCCCTCCTTTGTGCAGGAAAGTGTGGCAAAGGAGAAAGAAGACAGGAAGATACCTTCAAAAGTGTCTCAAGAACAAGATGACCTCCCTCTGTTCTATTCAGACCTGATGCCACTCCTTGTAAGTCAGACTTTTCTTTCTAATTACTGAGTGCCACAAAAACTGAAGAAAATAAGTTAGTCTTCTCTCTTTCTAAGTATTCGGTGCCACAAAACTGAAGAAAATAGTGAAACAATTTCTCTTAATTGATTTGAAAATCTGCCCAACTAAGGTTCTGTTTGTTTTGACGTAAAATCTAATGCAGAGAATGTCGTTTTCCACGTGTTTGTTTACATGTAAAATATAATACAGTGTAAAATGATTTTTCTAAAAGATAGCTATTTTCCGGAAAATGACTTACCATTGAAAATCCCGTATGTCATTTTCCGGAAAATGACATGCCATTTAAATGTAGGAGTGCAACTCGGGTCAATTCGATTTAATTCGGATTAAGGCCAACCCAATACCAAACCAAAAATATTTATAGTTGAACCGAACCAAATTGAAAACCGAACCAAAAATAAATAAGAAAACCAAAACCAAAACCAAAACCGAACCAAACCGAATTCCATGAAGTCAATTCTGTTCAGTTTGGTTCAGGTTAGTCCAACACATGCTTGTGCTCGAACGGAACCGGATTGAAAACCAAACCGAAAATAAATAAAAAAACCAAAACCTAAACTATACAGAACCGAATTCCATGAAATCAATTCTATTTGGTTTGGTTCAGGTTAAACCAACACATGCTTGTGCTCATACAAGGATATTGTTTGTAATATCCTCAAAGTTTAAAAGTAAACTTTCAAATTTAATATATATTCTATTATATAAATAATATTAGGTATTATATATATAATATAGTAGGTTGGTTCGCAAATATATGAATTCAGTTCGGTTTCTGTTTGGTTCTGTTTAATCAAGCATCCAACCCAAAATTGAATTGACTTGGTTTGGTTTAAAATTTTTGCACCGAAACTGAACCAAACAACTATCCACGCCAAACCAAAGTTGGTTTGGGTCGGTTTGAACCGGACAGAGTTGCACCCCTATTTAAATGTATATATATATATATATATTTTTAAGTTTTTATTTATTATTTTCATTTATTCCAAACATAAGAAAACGAAAAATTCTCATTTTCAACTCTATTTTCCAATGTCCGTCCAAACAGTTGAAAAACTTTGATTTTCCTGAAAATATTTTCCAACGTAAATGTTTTCCAAAAGAAAACGTTTTACACCAAAACAAACACTGCCCAAGTAAATTTTGTTATGCAAATGAGAAAAGGGCAAGTAGCAGTGAGTTCTCAAGATTAGTTCTGTTTGCCTTTCTTTGTTTACTCTCTGAATGTATTTTATTTAGACCCCTCCCAACCTGGATTTATTGTTAGGTTGACAATGAGAGAAGTGTGGGAGAGGATGCATATGTGTGGTTGGGATCCTTGTTTCCTTTAGCAGTAGACGTGGTGAATGGGCGATTTACTTTTGAAGCACTGACGGCGACTACAGCTAACCGGCTCCATTACCCTGCTTATGATAAATTTCAAAAGGAAATCGTTGCGTAAGACATCTCTTAACTGTGTTTCTCAATGTTTACATGCACATCAACAATTTTCATATGTATGTATATTCATAGAGAGATAGACTATTAATACTCTCTGATATACATCTAAGCTTATATATCTAAGTTGTGCCGTAAAAATTAATGCTCTACTTCTCAATTTTACTTCAGATACCAGACAAATTGCACAAGTTATTGCTTTCATGGATTTTGTATCATTCCTTTGAATAATTTGAATATGTAGGTGCATCAAATATTTGCAAAATCAATCAACACCAACAGGTGTAGAGCTAGCAGATGATGAATACATATTGCATGTGGAGGGGACTGTGAAAACTCAGAGGGTAGTGCGGCATATTGGTGGAACAAGTTGGCCAGGTTTGTAACATATATATATTGCTCAGTTGACTACAGGGTCTTAATGTTGTAAGATCTGGTAACTTGCTTCGTCGACTGTAATTTGAGTCATTCTAATTCTAATGGTTGTTTTTCTAGGTAGGCTCACGCTTACGAACTATGCGCTTTACTTCGAGGCATCAGGGGTTATATCTTATGAAGATGCCCTGAAGATTGACCTTTCAAAGAATGTCGATCACAAAGTGAGACCAGCTTCCACAGGACCTTGGGGTGCTCCTCTTTTTGACAAGGCTATCCTTTATGAGTCTTCCCAGTTGTAAGAACTCTTGCTGAAACTTACCAGAGGCCGAACAAATTAAGGTCCTAAATTTTGCTGTAAATGTGTTTAGGAAAACATTGCAAATATGAAGAGCATTCTCAGTCAGCCACTAATTGATAGTTCAAAAACTCAAGAGATCAACTAGTACATTATGTCAATTAGTTGTTCAGGATAAACTATAGCCTGATTATGGGAATTTTCAATATTCCCATTATCATTTTTCTTAGAATCATTTAAGCATTTATCTTCATTAGTTAGCATATCTTGATGCTTTGGAAGTGTTATCATGTGTACATACAATTTTTTTTCTATAACTTACTAGATCATTAAAGTAACACTAACATTGCAGATCAGAGAACATTGTTCTAGAGTTCCCAGAAATGACAAGCTCGATCAGACGCCAGCATTGGCTAGCTCTAACTAAGGAAGTTATTTTACTGCACAAATTCTTATCAAAATTCAAGGTGGAGTCTCCAATTCAGGCATGGGAAATGCATGCAAGAACAATACTAGGGATCACAAGACTTCATGCAGCAAAAGAGATGCTAAGAATATCATCACCAGCTCCCATCAACTTCTTAATCTTTTCCTTGTTTGATGAGTTACCCAAGGGGGATTATGTGTTGGAAGAGCTTGCCAACAATCTGAAACAGATCAACAACATACATCCATGTAGTGCTACCTCCATTCTTGGGAGTTTGCACATGTCCAATTCTAAGATCTCAACCGTAAAAGTCGAAGATAAGGTTGAGGAAAGTGTCAGTGGCCAAGCTGAAGATCTCTCTTCACTGGAGGCCACAATTAATCAAGTAAGAGAAGAAGCAAAGGAAACTAACATTGCAAAGGGTACAACTGAAGGGCTGAAAGAGGAAGGAATAAGTGACAGTTTCCTTGTTTTAATGGTAAGCAACTGCACTGTGTATCTTTAGCAGTTAAATAGATTCATGACAATCTATGTAATTTCTCTGCATGTTTATGGCCTCCAGTTTCTTTCCTTCTTTTTCTTTGTCCTTTTATGAACTGAACATTCATTGGATTGTCACAGAACAGAAGAGGTTTATCACTTTGTTTTCATTTATAAGAACTCTTAATTATGTCACTCTGTTTGGTTTTGTAGGAGCTATTAAGCCCACTTAAAGATATGTTACCATGGCTTGAAGGGATCTTGAGATGGGAGAGACCTTTACTCACTCTCATTGTAATTGTTATCGCTTCAGCAATCATCTACAAGTAAGTAAAAATCCATCTATTTCTTATTGTAGCGCCTACTCTGATACAAGATACATCGTAGAATGCTAAAGATTTACTAATCCATCCTAAAGTTCATGTAAGTTATTTTGCACAAGTACCTTATTAACTATGTGTTCTGCACATAGGGAGTGGATAGGCAAGGCAATAGCAGCAACCTTGGTGTGGGCGGTCAGAAAGATGATTTCAGCGAGGCGCAAAAATGTGAAAGAAAAAACCAATGAGATTGTAGTTTGCACTGCCTCTGATCAGACAACCATGGAGAGCATTGTGTCAGCACAACAGGGGTTGCAAACTGTCCATTCAATGCTGCAAACAGCAAATATTGCAATATTGACGATCCAGTCGATATTGGTCTCAAAGGCTCCTAAGGTACCAGATATCATCATGTCCAACATTTTTATGTCAAGGTCATGTTCACTTTCCACAGTTTACTCAGTTTCTTAATGCTATGAGAAAACACTTGGAACTATTCATAATTCTACTTTTCTGCTTCTAGTTTTTTCGGCAAAATGTATGAAACCTTACCTTATTTTTGCCAACATTTTCCTTCCACTTTTTAGAAAGTACAATTTTATTATTTTTCATCAAGAATTGGCTTTTCAAGTATATTGTTTCACAAAAATAACTGATATTTTGTTGTACTTTCTAACAAAGTAATCTAAACCTGAATTAGCTTGTATCTAGTTAGTTCTTAATCTCCAGATCTATTTGGCATGATTTAGAGGTTCTCAATCTCCAGTTTATGTTAACATGCAACAATGGCTCCAGAAACCAGGTTAAACCCTATATTTTGATCATGTAGTAAGACTTACAGGTTCGAATTCTCTAGTTTTAGACACACTAGATAAAGGAGATCTAATGTTAACTCTTTGTGCTTCAAAGCTTCCTGACTTTAAAAATGTTTGGATGTAGCATGCAAATCAGGCGATGATGGTGATGATTGGATTGGCAATCGTATTTACAATTGTTCCCTTGAAGTTTATCATCATGGGCGTCATGTTGATCGTCTTCGTGACGAATTCAAAGGTTGCACAGCACATGCAAAGTGAACAAGAGAACCGGCGAATAAAGGAGTGGTGGAATTCAATCCCAGTTGTTCCTGTACACAAGGTAGATAAAGTTCCAGAGAATTAGACTGTAAGTCCTCTCTCCAACAAAGAGAGACATATCTCTGTACTAAGAGTTGATTCTCTGAAAATTTCAACTATTACAATTAAAGAATGAGTTTGTCTTCAAAGTCTGGAAAGAACCTTTTGGGAAAAAATATTTTGGTCTTCTCAAATCTGATTGCCCACAAGTGTACTATCATCAATAACCAAATACTCATTTTATCTGATCAAAATGTGTCCAGTTACTGCAGATAAATAAATTTTCACTTCAGAAGGAATTCCAGGTAAAGAATCATTGAAACTCATTCATTGGCCTAATTCTGAAGCTTATAAATTGCTAAGACTTTTGGTAGCTTGCTTAGTTGGTGATAATGTTAACAGACAAAAACCAATCAATTTCACTCTTCAGTTCTTGGGTAATTGGGAAGGTTTTCATGGCATATTCATTCTTCTAGCAAAACCAATCAATTTCACTCTTCAGTTCTTGGGTAATTGGGAAGGTTTTCATGGCATATTCATTCTTCTAGCAAAACCAATCAATTTCACTCTTCAGTTCTTGGGTAATTGGGAAGGTTTTCATGGCATATTCATTCTTCTGGTGCTAGAGCTCGTTCCTGGGTACCCAGAAATGGACTTCATTCAGAGGCCTTTATGTCCGCCTACTTACAAGCCCCATTTAGAACATCAAATTGATGACACCATGCATTACCTCATTGAAGCCAGATTAAGACCCCTCATGCCTTGGGTTCACTTCAACAGAAAAGCCCAATTACCTGGGTCTGATCTCAAACCTTAAATGGTTCCGCTGAGCTGTCTCAGAATAATGCTGTAAACGAGGCGAACAGAACCGAGCTTTGTACATCTCAGCTCAAGCTCATAAACCTTGGGCAAGGCTCGGGCTTGGTTCAAGATCGTTGAGAAATTTTGGATTCAAGCTCGGCTCAGACTCATTGTCAAAGAAATTTTGGATTCGATATGGTAACGTGGCCAGTAAGTCAGTGTTCGGAGGGGGGCAGAGATGGCTGAAGAACAAGAACTGGTGACGGCAGTAAATGCTAAGCCATCAGTAACGGCAAAAGTGGTCACAAATGTATAAAGTATATTTAATAAATCTCAAAAGTGGTCACGAGTGGTCACAAATGTATAAAGTGCCAAAATCCTAATAGATCACAAAGGGACAAAGATATTCCAAAATTGAAAAAAAAAATGGACGATTAAAAACAATAGAGTCAATGACAATAACGAAAAAGTAAAAATTAAATAAAGCTAAGGCTTCATTATCCATAATCATTATGCCCTTTATCTATTAAATATTATAAATTAAAAGAATCCAAAACTTTCATTTAGAAGAAAAATAAAATAAAAAATTACTAATGTT
Source organism: Buxus sempervirens (assembly GCA_947561395.2). Lineage (NCBI taxonomy): Eukaryota > Viridiplantae > Streptophyta > Magnoliopsida > Buxales > Buxaceae > Buxus > Buxus sempervirens. Next base: position 15,058,986 of record OX387182.1, read on the forward strand.
ATCATAAGAACAATGAACAATATAAATATAAAAAAAATTAAGTTCATGTTTGATAACTTCTTAACTATATAATAATATTTAATTATGAATTAAAAATTTACTAATTATTTATGTTCAACACACATGTGCGATGTAGTAATATATGGTATATAATATGGATATATATTATACAGCCGAGCTTCAACCGAGCTGAGCCCACTCAAGCTCATTAAGCTAACGAGCTATTTTTTAGGCTCAAGCTCGGCTCACAAAAATAGAGCTCAAGCTCAACTCGTGCAAGCCGAGTGACAGCCGTATCTGAGAATACCTAATCCTTGAGTAGTCAATATATTAGATGCTGGAATTAGATTATCAGAATCTAGAATCTCAAGCATGAACCTAATTCAGTAACATTGAGCAAAAAACAGAGCAAGCAAAGCTGGATTGTATGGGGCGTTTTAAACAGTAGTATTGGTAGGACAATCGCCAATTCTGCAACAGCACTGGGAAGCCTGGTCGCCATAGCCACATATTTTTTTTCCTGACAACTCACAAGTCATAACGATAGCAATTAGGTAGTAGCTAGAGACACCTTTCAACAATCAATAACTAGATAAACACCCTTAAGCACCTAGAACCAATAGATGCGTAGAAAATCGGTGCTTAAAAAAAGCTATCTCACATGTGAAGAAAACCCAGAAACATGAGCTAGCATATGTACATATAAAACTTGGTGATGATGCAATTCACCCGGTCAAAAAGCAACTTTCAGTGAAGGGTGCACAGTTGCACTGTAACTTCTTATTCCAAATGGTGTTGTTAGTTCTGAATCTTGTCTAGGTACCCCTAGCTTTCTCCAAGTCAGGCAAATCTGTAAGAACATCACAAAAAATAAATTAATTAATTAAAACCACCATAGATATCAACATGGCATTGCTACAATTTGGAGATATCAAAATTCAATTACGCAGTTATGGAAGAGACAAGTGGGTATGTTTGATACATTCTTGAATTTTACATTTGAGAATATTAAATGATTTCATGCTGACACCTTATTCGTTTATTTTCCATGTTTACATAAAATAAGTCGATTTTTTTTTTTATCTCTTAAAGTAATAAAATATAACATTTTTATAGACAAGGCTTAGTTAGTGTAACTCACAAAGCATTCCTTCATCATCGCTGCTCGCATCTTCCCCGTCGTCCTGCAGGAAAGTAATAGTCATATTGACTAATTCATAGTGTAGAATTGGTGATATCCATTAGGTAAATGAGTATTATCTTACCACAGCATCTCCATCATCAAAGGCAAGGTCAGCTGCTTTAAGAAAACAAAATCATGAGTAAGATCAATATCAGTGTTTGTTTCATCATTTCTACATCTAATATCTGGGGATACTACATAATGCACTGAATTAAATTTTTCTTTCCAGAAAAGCTAAATAAATAAATAATACTCATTAAACTTTCAACATTAGTTAATCCATCCTGAGGACGGCAGCCATACTTTACTACTGATTCATGAGCACCTAAACACGCAAATACTGAATCAAGATTTTGGAAGACTGAATCTATACTTTACGAGAGTGGCCATAAGCCGGTTCCCTTGCACACAAATCTTCCAGTCTGATAGAAGAAGCTCAAATGGATAAGAAATAAAGTAATCAACCAATCAACAAAATGCTATATTCTAGCTAGTTTTTGATAAATTATATTATAGCTAGTTAAAGTCAACAACATGGATCATGTTTTGCCATTCCCAGTATGCCAAAACTAATCTTCAGTTAGATTAAGTACATTCAAGTTATATCAGCTGACTGCATCCAAATCTTCCACGTCTTGCTCTACCGTTTGTTCTAACAAGGGACTTCACAGATTTCATATCCAATACTCTTGACCACTTAAGTTCAATAAGGGGGTGCCTTGGTGTATGCTATTTGTAGATGTAGTAGCTTCAGTGGACCAAATCAAAAAGATACTAAATGCAAAAGTGAGAGATACGGAGGGAGACCCCAGAACCATAAGTTTTTAAATATATTAACCCCAATTCTATAGAATGTAGCTCTAGTACACATAATACTAGGGGTGAAGTAAAAATGAAAATTAATAATCAAGAGATTCCAAAAAGCAATCTACTTCATAATCTTCAATCAATTATTCATAAAGAGAGAGACATAATGAAGATTTTACACATAGAATTACAGATGGATGACTAAAGCTTAAAGGTACTTCTAGTGTTTGTGAACAATTTATTCCATTCAAACTAAAATAAAATTTTTATAGGAAAATCATTAGGCCTGCACTAATGTATAGATCAAAATATTGGGAAACAAAGAAGAAACCTATGAGCATTTGCTAAGATGAGGATGTTACAATAAATGTGTGAAAAGACGATAAAAGATAAGGCATGGAATGAAAATGTCCAAAAAGTGCATTGATGTTGTCCAAATGCTGCATTTGTTTCACTAGAAAAAGCATTTTTTTTTTTTTTAACATTTGATAAGTAACAAAATATTTACTATATATAAAGGGCAGTGGTCCCTTCGAGAGTGTGCCAAAAACATAACCTTTTTGAAATTATGTTTTTGACCTTCTTTTTTTTCAGTTTCCAAAAAATACCCTTTTGACAATATTTAAGCGCTTAGATATCCCAAACAATTACTCATATCTCCTTTTCAAATGCACACATGTACTACACATGTGCCACCTGCTATCTTATTAATAAAAATCATGTGAGGTATTGAAAGAGCACAAGCACATCTCAATGACCTCAGCAGCAACCATCTAAGAGAGAAAATGGTGCTACATGTACACTTCTAAACAAAGAACAAGGACGCAACCTAGTCAGCTAGCCCTCATGTATCATGTCCTTGGAAAGAATACCCAAAAACATTTCCGATCTACTAGCCCGTGTCTTCGCAAGCCTATCTGGGATCCCACTGGCTGATCTGGACACGTGTCAGGATGAGGTGGTCATCACATGCACCAAAGCGCTTGCCATATCAACCAGGTGCCCCAAATGCCAGTCCAAGGACACCCAAAAACATTTCAGATCTTCTAGCCCATCTTGGCAAGCCTATCTGCGATCCCATTGGTTGGTTTTGGACACTTAATGGATGGGTTATTCATCACATGTGCCAAACTAGGTGTCCCAAATGCCACAAAGACAAGTTATCTGCCGTCATCCTCCCCCCCACCCAGATTATCCAATCCTATGAGAGAAGAAATTCTGCGCTAAACAAATCCCCCACTCCCATTGGTCCACAAGAGGCATAAATAACGTTTCCTTGAGAATCCCTGAAGACTCCTCCAACTCATAATGTTCCTAGATTACCAATTGAACAGCCATCAAAATTTAATTTGATGAGACCTGCACTAGGAGGTTTCCAAGACTACACCTCCAAGTACCTAAGGAGGAAAGGAAAATACTTTCCAAGTCCCGCAATGATGTCCAAGGCAGTAATACATAGGAAAGTCAAATGAAGTATGGCCCAAGATGCAACTAAGGACATAATTGCCTCAATAACATCCATATCAGTAAAGATCCTCTCCTCAAAGATCATCCTATTCCAGTCCTTCTAAATCTTCCAAATTATAGCATGAGAGAGCAATCTATATATGCAATTGCTCATACCTGGGCCACCCACATGCATCGGTGCCAACAAAGAAACAAAAGTCTCTGGCATAACCAAGCTCAATCTAATGTCAAATAGAAAGAGTATCCATAACGTCTTGGCTACCTCGTGCAGACACCCCAAATTTGCACAATTCTGGTCAAAAAACAAAGAAGAGAAAATTTTGTCGAAAAATTTTGCAGCTCTGAACAAGACTTATTAATTGAGCTAAGGATCATTTGAATCCTAAATAAAAAAAAATGGAATGACCCAGCAACAACTTTTGGAAAAGTCCATCTTTCCTGCTGAAATTTTGTTAACTTTTGACCTACAAAAATAAAATTATTTTTAAGACAAAATTTCAAGATAACTTTTCCCGGAATTTACTGTTTTGGCAATATTTTGGTGTAATTGGATTTTTTAACCTTTAAAATTTTAGAGATACCTAAACATTTGAGAGATGACATTTTTTACCAAACACTGAATATCAAATCTTGTTCTTGTGCCAAAGCTTTTTATTCTTTTGAATATCATTTTAAAAAAATTAAGATCAAGTAAGTTAACGCCTCTAAAGTTCATCTTTTCCTTTATATTACCAAAGCTATCACCAACATGTGAAACCACACCTAGAACCTTCAATAACATCATCAACAACTCAAATTTTTGCACTACCACTACCGCTACCGCTACCTTTTGGTGGCGGCATACCACCACTTCTAATAATCATAATCTGTAACACTAACACAATTTCCATAATTGCAGCCACTATCATCACTTTCAATAGCAATAAAACCACAATCACCATTAGCTTTGATAGTTGCACCATCAACAATAGCCTTTTTTTTCTCGTCACTTACCACCACTTATGTATTAATCACCTACAATGATAGTATCAATCACATCATTGCTTCCATTATTATCACTTTCACTGGTGGCAACATTAATACTACTGCATCCAATGTTCGAACCGCTGCCACCATCATCATTACTTCCACCACTAAGGTCACTTATAAAATGTTTGTTACTTTAGACAATAATACCATACTACATCATCATTACTCCAAATATCATTCACAGCACTGACAACAACCTTACTACCACCTCCAGTAGTTGCACCACTACCATCTTTAGGGGTGGCATAATACCACTCACAATATGATCATCATTTTAATAACTGAACCATCAACTACAGTAACAATAATACCACTAGATAACCATCCTACTTAACATCTAAATTATTTTTTTAGCTTATTTTATTTTATTCCAAAAACAAGAAAGTGCAAAGTTTACATTTTCAATCCATTTTTTCATTTTTTTTTAACCAAACAATTGAAAAGGCATATATTTTTAGAAAATCGAACTATATGTAAAACCATCTATACAAACAAATCAGTTACATAAGAGCAAATACGTTACAGCCTAAGATTCTTTGAGCATGTAAAGTGAAAAACTAGGGAGGAAAATGTGAGATGCTGTGAGGAATACTCATTAAAAGCCCTATGAGGGAGAGGGGAAGACCAAAAAGAACCTGGATTAAGTCAATCAAAGATCTTGAACACTCGTAATCTAACTAAAGTTATAATTTTTAACATATTGCAATGAAGGAATAGGATTCTTGTTTCCAACCCAACCAGTTGGGATAAGGTATTGAGCTGTTTGTTATTGTAAGGGTATTCGTATGCTCATGATAGTTGTTGTCAACTAAAAATCATAATAGAAATTACACACGGATAGAATCACATTAATTTATAGTCAACAGAAACCAAGGTATCTTGCACTGATTGAGACTACATGTTCAAAAAAAAGGGAGAAGAAATAGCAAAATGGAGGATTAAAACCAAAGAAATTCAACATCATTGCATCTTCTAGTCCCCATAAGCAATTCCTTTCATGATATCCAATGGAAAAAGTCAGCTCTCCTAGGAACAAGATGTTCAAACAATTAGCCAAAGATATTGCCAATTGAACCAAATGATATACCTCAAAAAACATTACACACTCTAGACATCCAAGATATGATTTTCAACGTATTCTCCTCCGGCTTCACCTCAATATCATGATTACCTGGTGATCTCACATCATGTAATATAGCCAATAATGCCAATAACTCAAACCAAATAGAAGTCTCCTTGCCAATTAGGCATGAGAATGTGTCAATTATACTACCAAATGGTCCATAATTTACTCTTCCAATGCCAATACCCAAGTTTCCTAAGAACAAACCACATAGCTTGATCATTCCCACATCTTGGGCCCTAAAACTACATTGCTTCTTTTAACCTAAAAATCTCATGTATGATTTCACCATAGAGTGAAATAAGTATACTAGCATAAAAAAACCAAAAACTTAAACACAATTTAATCTTCAAGAAACACAAAAAAAAAATTTCTTGATAGCAAGAAAGATATGGAATCCATACATAAAATCTGTTTTGTCTCAGCAGAAAAGTAAAAAAAAAAACCAAATATGCATGAATTGAAGACCAAAAAGAAGATTAAAACAACTTACATTTGGCTGACTCTTCCTCATCCTCATCACACCATTTATTCCAATCAACTTTAATGTAAGGAGCAGGCTTTTCATCTGACTTTAGTAATCTGCTCCACCAACCCTTCTGCTCTTTCTGGATCAAGCAAAGTATGTTTCTTAACCCAACACTTGTTTTGCTTCCCTACACCAGCATAAATAAAAAGTCAGGCATAAGAAATTGAAGTTCCAACCAGAATAATTCAAGATTGAAAAACCTCAATATTAATATCAAAATACCTCCAGCAGTTATTAACTGAAACATCTTACTAGGGCAACACCATCAAAGTTTTAAATCTTTAAGAAATAGAAACCTCGAAGGACGGTTTATAAGAATTTCACATCTTTTGGTTAAATATGTTAAGAACACTTGACAAATAATTATCTATCCAAGAAACCCTGTGAAGAAATTTGTATGAGTTAACTCCTCGGGAAAAATATTATATACAAAAAACCTAATCTGTTAACTTTTAACAGTTATATAACTTAAATGCCCCTCATCATGTACCTTTTTATAGGTGAACAAGAATCTTCCTTGGACTAAAATGACCTCAAATAATTAGACCGACAGATGTAGAGAAATGAAAATTTAATAATTTCTGCAAAAACACTTTCATAACCAAAAATATTATGAAGAGGGCATGGTGGTCATTAAATGCCAAAATTTGATGTGTGTTGATAGAATATATGAAGCTAATGGGTTTAAGTAAAAGACAAATTTCTTCATCTTGGATAGGTAATTGGTTATGAGGAGTCTTTAGAATATTTTTTCTTATCTTTTTCTTTTCTATTTTTCCCCTTTTAAAAGATTAGTCCAAAGAATATAGTTACCAAAAAAGAAAGGCTCAACCATGCATTTGTCCTAGCAAATAGCAATGCAGAATTACATTGCATTTGGAATCAATAAATTTTGCTTTGATAACAGAAATAAATTTCATTGAAGATTTTTTACTGCCAGGAAGAAACAAGAAAATCTGAAGAGGGAGGAGGGGCCGCCAGGGGGGGGCAACTACTTTTGCTTTTTAGGTGCCAACAGCACTTAAAAAAACAAAAAAAAATAGAAAGCCAATTTTTGATAGTCTTTCCACACTGAAAAAATTATTGGTTGTATCCAATAATAGTGGCAGAAGTTAGAATTAAACATAATCCAGACAAACTGTAATGGATTTCAAGTAATTTAATAATCTATCAATGATTATGCATAGCCAAAGGATTTGTATTACCTGGTCTTTGACTATGCAAGAGGAATTATCAGAAGGGTAAAGTATATTCTATATTTGTGGAATTATATTGCTCTCCTGTTCATAATCTGAAGGAAAGTGCATGAGCTTCAACTCATCAACCTATACTTTTCCAGATGATATAGAAGACTAATATTTTCTTTTCATGACACCAGATAAAGCAGTAAAAGCAAGTAAAAAGCTCTGATATCAGCATTTGAATAGATTTAATACCATATCCAAGAACAAACCTTGTTGAAAGATTAAAATTGCATTTTGATTCTGTGAAATGAACAATCTCAAGGACATTGGTGAGTACATTCTAAATTTCTAATCACTTACAATAGAAAAGGATTAAAAAAGGCAAATACTTTGTGACAGAAAAATGACAAGATAACCCATATAGAACCCAGAATGGAGTATGGCAATCAAATTATCATGTTCACACAACAACTCAGGAATCAGAAAATTATTTTTCCATCGTAAACCTAATTCATGTTTTGCATTTATGGTAAAAAAAATGAAGCACTGTATTTAGAGTATACCAAAAATTACAGTTCCTTTTAAACAATAGTTCTCTTCTAGGATGTAATACTAGACAGTTAAAACTATCTCAAAACTGAAAAAGATTTTATAGAATTCATAAACTGGAAACAGTTAAGTAAAAATAAAATAATATCTTACAAGAATACGGTTTGACATAACAAGAAGCAGCTAAAATGGAAGAAAATCTTAAGGAAAGTGGTCCTAAACTCACCTCAGGAACAATTGCTCCATAAAGTTCCAGGTTGAGTTCAAAGGATTCGCCTTGCAGTCCTGTGGCCGAGAAAATAAATAATCCCTGTGGCTCACTCTTGATGGAGACATTTTTTGCATCAGGTAAAGCAACAGTCAAGTAAACCTTATCAGAGCGCTGTGCCCACAGAACTTCTGGATGGCGACTGAATACAGATGAAAAATATTTCCATCAGTGCCCCATGCTAACTACACAAACAAATTTCTAGCCTTTTAAATTTCTCCAAAAAGTAAACTTGTATAAGCCAAAAAAATTTCCAACTTTCAGCAAGTTAATCCTTAAAATATTATTAAAAGAGCTAACAGATGCAAGACTGCAATAAAAACTATCTTCTTTGAAATATAAGAATCCCAAGGCAACAATAAATTTGATTGTATATATAATTATTAATCGATGGAAGCAACCCAAAAATTAGATAAGGCAAAGAAAAGTAGATCAAGATGGTTTCATATGTTAACTGGAGACATAAGAAGGCACCTGTGAGAAGGTTTCATGGGTTCCGTATTGAGGGATTTGAAAGGGAAAGATGACAACTAAAAAGGACAGGAGTATAGCCAATTAGAAATGGTTTAATAACATATAATCTGACAAAGAATATAGTCTTTGACAAACTGAGATAGCAAAACAGGATTCAAGCTGCTGACCTAATTTGGAACTTCAGCTTGAGAGAAACAAACATAAGGGCAAAGGGTATTGTTCGACATGGACCTGCAAACTTTTTGCTAAACCAGGAAAAAAATACAATTACTATGAAACTCTGTTAGTAGCAAGCTACAATGTCCAAACTCAACAAACTTCATTTTAAACATTTCTCTTAGGTCAGTCAGTAAGGTTCAAAGGAACCTCTATTATTCATAATGCGATGATGTCTCTGGGGAAATCCAGGTGTCAGATGTGGGCATGGAGTCTCCAGAAATATGGAAGCTAGCTCCATATTTTGCCTTGCTAATTTTTTATTCTTATAACACAAACATGCTTACTAAGATTCCTGAATGAGTTGCAATTTGCTTAGGATTTGGCCTTCACCATTGTGGACATCAAAATAGATATAAAGGTTAATGCTGAATGCATCCAATTGAGAATAAGAATTCCCCGGGGGAAGAAATTTGTTCATGTATGGATGTTGAGGAGGCAAAACTCATGTCTGCTGGGAGTCCAACCAGGTTGCAAATGGCTCATCAAACTATGCCTGTGGTACCCATTGTGGCTTTGTCCTTCATGTTCTCAGATATGTGCCTCTTAAGGCCATAGTTTGTTTGTACATGGAAAAATTGGACCTGTTCGGTTCTAAAAGACCGCTAGTGGTGGTAGTAGCACAACCAGCATCATACGTTTCTTCCTTTTTTAAATCCTAGATGATGTACTACCATCATGTCTCTATCATGTAGGTGTGAATTTTTTCTTCTTTTTTTCCCCTTCCAATCACAACCAATATAAGATGAGGGATCAGCTTCAAACTGCACCCCACCTTACACCACTATATCTTCCTCCCGCCCAACCAACAACAACCACTACCAAAGATAAAACCATAAGAAAACAACAAAGTACTGAGCTTTTTAAAAAGGAAATTAATTCTCAAACCAATTACAACATTTTCAAGTGCTAATGGACAGTTTTATATGGACTCCCTTTCCGTTAGAGTTTCCAACTTTGAATCATCTGAGCTCAAAAGAATTTAAGTATGCAAAATCAATGTTCGAATCCACCCCCTTTTTCTTCTGTCAATATCAAATGAAAACATTGAAAATTCGAGCAGGCAGAGTCAAAACAGAACTCATAACTCGTAACAAAAATAATTGTCCATTTCAATACGTATTTCTATTATTTTATATTATCTTAGATTCAGTTTCCACTTTCCATGTTTAAATCACTGGAACAAGCAAGAATCACCAACTGTAAGAAGTCTCAGCAAAAAAGCAGCGATTGAAGTCAACAATTGAAGCCGCAACAAACAGGAATCAAAAAGACCAAGTTATGGAGCAGTATTTCGTTTCATGGCACTCTAAACTGAGATTCTTTCGAATAGTATAGAACTATTTTCGTTATTCGTTCAAAGACGAGTTATTGAAAGAAATCATCGGCGAATAGTAGGGAGATGAAAAGAGGAGAACTCACGCACCTCATTTCGTTGTCGAGACTTCAATTTAAAGGCAGAAATTGCAGATGAAACCCTAGGAAGGAAACAAGCGCTTTTGCAGAATTAACAAAGGAATTGAAATTGAAACCCACGAAAAGCAAGAATCGTGGAGACGTGAAGAGCTTCGAAGTCCGCCATTGCACTTACCAACCATAAACTGGGTGGTCTGGTGAAGCGCACCAGATTAAGAACCCTGGTGAGACATGGAATCACGCGTGGCATCCTGTTTGGCATTTTTTTGAGATTTCTACAGCTGGGGCCCGCCTGGTACGCTAAGTTTCTGCATCGAGGAAGCAGCAGGTGATTTCATTCCTCTCCGTACCGGAAAGTGGCCGCAATCCGTGAGCGTACCACGGATCGTAGCACTGAACGGTACTAGAGGAACCGCAGTCTTAAAACCTTGACGAGCCGAAGACCCAGCCAGTAAAACCCCACTTGTACTCTGACCCTCGTTTTTGTTTTATGGTCTGAACTCCTCTGGAGGGAACAATCTTCTACTTTTTGATGGTTTGTGTTCATGGCTGAATCACAAACTCTAGAGTACGATATGAGTGGTGAAGCAATGGAGACGGATCCGATTTCAGAGCAGGATTCGAAGCCAAATGCGGAACGGTTTTATAGGAGAAAGGAGAAACGGCTTTGTGGGAGAAAGAAGATGCTGGTTAGTGGTGTAATGGAGAAAGCCAAAGGAGAGGGGCAAGAAACGGATCCGATCTCAGAACAGGCTTCGAAGCAAAATGCTGAACAGTTTTATAGGAGAAAAAAGAAGCTGAGTAGCGGTTTAATGGAGAAAGTCAAAGGAGAGGAGGAACATTCGAGCTTCTGGGTGAAGATGGCTTTGAGGAACCAAAAAAATTCAGGGGCACGTCCATTGGTCAGTTGTTATTTATTCCGTGAGTGCATTATATTTGGTACTAAGCTGGGGTTTTGAATTTCATGTTTTTGTTTACTTTGTTGGTTGTAATGGTAGTGAAAGAATTTTCATGTCTATGAATGGAGTTTGGGAAAGCAACTGTGGAGGTTTTTTCTTCCATAATCTTAAGGTAGTTATGGCATCTAGGTGACACATAGGTAAGTAGGGCTCCCTGGATGAAGTGGTGCCTTGTCCAGGTGATATCAATACTCATTGGATAATTGAAGATATGGGTTCTGATAGATTAAGATGGAGTAGGATTCATGTTGCCGACCCCAACTACTTGAGATAAGGCATTTGGTTTTTGGGTTCTATAAATTATGTAAAATAGTTAAGAATGTAATAGCAAGTAGCATGAGGGGCATATATAGATGAATTAGTATATACCATTTGGGGTTTAATAGGCAGTCGTATAAGGGGCATCTGTAAATAGATTATACACAGTGTCAGATTATAAACTTTCATTTGTGTCATTTTTATGTCTATTACAAATTACCTTCTGTCATTTTCATTGACAAGTTTTTTTATATAAGATTTTAGAAGAAAATTTAAGCTCATAACATGATAATGTAAAACATGGTTTTGAAGCATGATCTCTCGGATAGCTAAAGAAGGGACACATTAATCAGTTAGTTAAACTTCTAAAGTTTGATTATCACTTTTAACAGCATATAATTTAACCAAGTTGGTAGTGTAGTAAGACCCTACAGTGATAAATTTGGGGCCATCACACACACTATATATTATGCATATGACAGAAAAATCTGTTTGATTAGTCGTTCCGTATGTCTCAGTGAGGCCAAATGTGGCAGACAAGTTAACAGTTTTACTCCTCTTGGAAAAAAATATGCTAATGCCTTGAGATTTTATATGCGTCAGCCCATTGGAGATGTCTACTTCAACTGCACAGATTTTAATGGGAATCTGGGATGCCATGTCTGCACAGTGGATGTGTCACCATAGTGATATGCCTCAGTTCTATATATTTTGTCAGTATAGGGTTGAAGGTTCTGTCTTGTTTTTTAAATAATTTTTATTTTTATAACTTAGTCTCTACTACACAGGAACCTGAAGATAATACTGTAGTTACTGATGGATCCAATGCTGGGCCCCCTGAGGCGCTTACTAAGATGCAGACTGCATCTGCTATATCAGAAAACATTGTTAGTGGTAATGCTGAAAGCAGTAAACTCGCCCAAAACCAAGCAGCTTCATCAAGTATCAAGGAGGAACGTCTGAAACTTTGGAATGGCGCTGTTCAATGTGGCAAATATGGGCAAGGTGTCTCCTTTGAGCAACATCTCGAAGCTGGAAAAACAAAGACTGAACTGGATAGCTGTACATTAGAACATCCAAAGCAAAACCACTTCACTTCAGGACAGATGGGAGAAACAAAGAAGAACACAGGTTTGCCATGTGTGGCAAGGCCTGTAAATGGGAATGGAGATCATGTGTGTCTATAGATTTTTGGGTTTTTGCTTGTTTGCTGATTTAGTTGAGGAGGCTGATGGTGGAGTATACTCCTTTTCTAGGTTGCTCAAGCATCTGTCCAATTGCCAAAGAAGCCCAACACTTTTGGAGCAGTGCTAGGGGATCCAGTTCCACAGAGATTGTCCGATCTGGATCAAATGGTGAGCCATCTGAGCATATGTTAGAATATAATTTTCTGTTGGATCTCACTTGTACAATTTCTACATGAGAGTTCGTTTTGCTTGTCACCTACAAGAAGATTAATAACCAACTGAAGGTCATCTGCAGTTTAAATGAAATGGCTGTTTAAATTGTTGGGTCATCTGTAGTTCGTGTTTTACAAAAGCACACATTCACAGCTCCTAGCAAAATAATTTATTTTGTTGTGAGAAATGGTTATTTATTTAATTTTAGTTTACTATAAGTTATGTTTATTTATTTTGCGGTTGTGTTTTTGTGTGAATGTGTGTTTGTGTGCTGTGTTTCCGCATCCTACCTCTTAAAATCTTATCAAATTGGATAGTACTAGTTTGGGAAAATTACCCAAAGAACCTGGATTTGCCAGGAGCTGTCTGATTTCTGGTTTTACAGGCTCGTTGAATAGATTCTTCCAAAGAAGCTGGTAATTGACATCATGAAGAATGTGTTTGAGAACCACTCAATTTGTATGAAACAGCCGGCTACATACAATGCATTTTAAACTATTCCTTTTTATCCATTTCAGGAGAAGGCAGGGATAAGGATTGGCAGGGATAGAGAGACAGAACTTACAGAAGAACATACTAATGTTTCAGCAACTTCACATCCCAAAGAACCCTCTTCTCAGTCTGCAGCAATCACCACATTAGAAGAGATGAGACAATTGGAAAGTGATTTGAAAAACCATGAATCAACAGACTGCATTCATGAAGTAGCCAATGATGGGTTGGAGCGCAGGTATAATGACAAAATTCTGTTGATTTTGCATTAGACATAGACGCTGGAAATGTGCTTATGTCAAACTCTGATTTATCCTGCAGCTTCCAGAATGGTGTGAAGTCTACAAGTCAAGCAAGGAAAACTGCTTGCCGCCCTCCAGAGTGGACCCATGTAACTAGTGCTTCGATTTCTCAGCCTCCACCTCCACATTCGTCGAACTCTTCCCATAATGAGTATGTTCCACCCATTTCACCTCCTAGGGCTTCCTCAGATTTACCTACTCATGGGAAAACTGCTTCCCACCCTTTGAAGCGAGCCCGGGTAACTAGAGCATCAAATTCTCGTGCCCCATCTCTGCCTTGTTTGAGCTCTTTCTCTTCTGACAATGAGTCTCTACTTCATTCGGGATCTTCCTCTTCTGACAGTGAGTCTCTACCTTGTTCAAGCTCTCCCTCTTCTGACAGTGAGTCTCTACCTTGTTCAAGCTCTCCCTCTTCTGACAGTGAGTCTCTACCTTGTTCGAGCTCTCCCTCCTCTGACAGTGAGTGCGTTCCTCCCACTTCACCTCCTAGAACTTCCTCAGATTTACCTACTCATGATACGTCCAATGAGGTATTCCGTCCCCCTGTGGAGGATGACCTGGTCGCCTGCAACTTTCGAATATGCCCAGTCATTCCAGAGCGTTTCATTATTGACTCTGCTGTAGGTCAATTTGGCATCATTGAGCTACTTAAGATCATGGGTTGGACAGCCATTTTGTCTAGGGATGGTCCCACTTACGCCTCCATTGTGGGAGCATTTTATGCTTCCATAGTACAAGTTGACCATAGGTCTCTTACCTTTCATGTTAAAGTGAGAGGTCACAATGAGGCTATCACTCCAGAGATCATTTCCTCCATCCTCCATGTCCCTCTAACACCAGGAGGTTTGACCTCCATTGAGCTTCCATCATCTCCCACCATACGAGATGAGATTACTACTCACTTGTGTGGATCCTTGGTGCCTTGGAAATGCGGCAACGCCCTCCAGGCATCAATCATGCTCCCTCGATTTCGAATTCTTCATGCCATTTTCATTTATAACGTTTACCCTCGAAAGGGTAATCGTGACTTGACTTTACAGATGGCCTATTTATTATATCTTGTGTCCACAGGCAGGCCCATATGTCTTCCCTCCTTGATTTGCCACACTATCATCCAGTTTTCTTCTTCCCCAGGCCATGGAGCCTTGCCTTATGGAACACTCATCACGGCATTGGCACGGAATCGATTTGGTGTCTCTGCCATGCCAGGAGAGCGACCCATCTTTGCTACTCCATTTAGCCAGAAGAACCTCTCTCAAATGCATTTAGATCAGGAGATGGGCCATCAGCAGACAGTCCCTATTGGAGTAGACAAGGAGGCATCACCGTCACCACCATCAGCACCAGACCAGCCACCTACCCCAGCAGCAGAGGCTGCACCCAGTTTGTTAGCATCACAAGCTGATTTCAGTGGTTTGAAGGAGCGGCTGAGTTCAGTGGAGACCACCTTGAAGGAGGTGAGATCTGAGTTGAGGAGCCGCACAGACCATCTTATGCAGCAGATGAGCTACCTCATTTCTATCCACCATCGCTTCCATCCAGAGCTGCCACCACCAGGGTTCTGATTTATGTTTATGATATATTTATGATGGATTTGAATTTTTCTTCTACTATGTACAGAGAGGGCTAGAGAGATGTATATAGCAACAGATTGCTTTTTTTTATTAAAGGGGATTGCATGCACAATACGTGTTGCAAATTACCAAACACTAATTTGTAGATGTTTTTGTGGGGCCTACTTAGAAAAACATTACACATTAAAAGCAAGAGTTCAAATCGCACGTCATTCCATTTGATTAGTTATGCTGATGTGATATAATTCATTAATTTCTTGTTTATGAGTATATAGTTATTTAGAGTATGTAAATGTAATTGTGACACGTATATAATATATGATATGGAACTCAAATAGCTTTTGTAATGACAGGCTATTAGGCAAGATTGGCAAAAGACCAATAGTTGTTTTGATAGGTTTTGAGTGTATCAGTATCATAGAACCTACTATGGACTAGTCCTCTCATGCTGAGAAAAAGAAATGTTAAAGATCGCCTAGTTGGTTGATCTCCACCTAAAGCTCAGGAGGACGTTAAATCAGCTGGAGCATTGGCTGTAAGATCTGTTATAACCAAAGGTAAAACATGTGTACGTGTCTTGTATGAAGCTGATATGTACACATGCTTTGCCGTTGGACCAGCAAATATTACATGGAGAGGCTCTTGCTAATATGTTTCCGCTAAGAAGGAGATTTGTAGATAATCTAACATGGTTAATAGGGTTTAAACGGTGGGCTAGCTAGGGGACGACATCACCTACTATTTTTAACTGAATTGGTTCCTACTGTGGCCTAGCATCTCACTATTAGTATTTTTTCATGTAGACGTGAGATTCTGTCATGTGTAACATCTTACGGTCAATGTTTTTTTAATGTTGCAAATGTTTCAAGTGAGGTCTACATGAAAAACACTAACTATGAGATGTTACACATGGCAGCATCTCATAGTTGTAGCAAGAACCAGTTCAGGTAAACATAGTAGAAAATTTCATCTCAGCTAACTAGAGAGTCGGAATCCAGGTTAGGCTTAAAAATTGAAGTACCCTAACATGTTAATTACTCCTAATAGCTAGTCGTGCTTGTATATATGGTATCTCGCATCGTATTGAACGACTACTTGTTAGATAAACCAACCAACCGATCCAATTTAATTAAACGACTTAGGATTAAGTCGTTTATTACTTGGGTTGAGGTTTTATCAACTTATTTGCAAACGGGTTAGCCTAAACCTAACCTGCCAACGACTTGGTTACCTATTTAAATGGTAAGTAAACAGTAAAAAAATTAAATAAAAAAAGATATTTATTTGTGTCTATTGACATTTAAGAGTATGTAAGTGGTAAGATGCCGTTGGGGATTTGTTTCTCATTATTTTATAGCATTTCTTTTAAATTTTTTTTTTTAAAAACTTACCATGTTAAGTGGGTTAACTAATAGTTACATCATAACATTATCTTAATTTCAAGTTAAACTTATATTTAAGAAGAAAATTAACTAAATAAATCAAAAGTAAAGGGATTGGAGGGTTGAACCCATTTGTCGGTGGGTTGAGTTTGGTTCTGTAATTTTTCAACCTTTCAGCAAGCACATCCTGGCACAAACTAATGACTAATGCAAGCTAAAATTGAGTCTATGTAAAAGAATTGGATTTTGGAGCCACTAAAATGGTGGAACATGTGTATATATTGACTTCATACACATGTAAACATGTTTTATTGTCAAAATAACCAATGAAACATGGGGTTTTCAAATTTAAATATTGGCTTTGCAGGGATTATGCTTTATTAGGTGAAAAATAGTGGAAAATAAAGTAAAAGATCACTTTTCTTTCCATTGTTTTTCTTTCATTGAGGTTGTGTTTCGTTAGATATAATCCATAAAAAAGAAAAGAAATTTATCATTCTTATAAAATTTGTGTGTGTTTGGGTTATTGGAAAATGTGAGCCTATCATAAGAAGGCAGCCTATCAGAAATTTCTTTTCTAAAATAACCTCGTATTATCATTAAAAGGCTTTCGAGCTTTTTTACTCTTGAAATTATAGGAAAACAAAAGAAAGAAAAGGAAACGATATTCCTTTCCATTTTTTTTCCACTAAACCAAAATTAGTGTGGGAAAGTTTTGAAAGCTATTCAATAAACAAATATAACATCGTTAAACCTTGTTTGTCATTCATTTTGGATAGGGAGCCATAAATGAGTTCTATGGGAATGAAGAAGTGTTAGAGTGGGATCTTTGGTGAAGGACGATTGATTCTTGTAGAGTTTCCAAATATTACAAGTTTACCATTATTTTAATGTCAAATAAGTTTTCATAAATGACAATTCTGTCATTGTCATATGAAAGAGTTTAAAACGCCTTTCAAGTATATCCTTCAGAAATTATAGATATTACAAGTATGCCACTGCACTTTCAAAAAATTCTCTCAAATCCAGAAAAGAGTTTTGGAGTGATTGTGGATTGTAGTGTATTTTTTAAAACTTGTTTGGAGAAAACTCATTTCTCAAATGGCACCAAACGCTCATTTAACTCCTCAAATTCGTTTTAACCCTTGGAAGCTTGGAATGAATTCGTTTTAACTCCTCAAAGTGAAGGCGACTGATGGCGATTCTCTGGCAATTGTGTGGGTTTCCCGAGGTTTTCCTTTAGATTGCCAATTTTCTCGGTTCTACTACCTAGTTTTTAGAGGCCGTATCGGTTTTCCCCGAAATGCCCCTTTTCCCTAGTGGTTTTGGCTTCGCGGTAACACGATTTCTGCTCTCCTAACTAGTAGTTTTGTCTTGGTTTGCTATTTTTTTGCCCTCTGTAAAGCTCCCCCATGCTCGGTTAAGGTTTCCTTCTTCAGCGCTGGATAGTGTCCTTCTTCCTTTCCTGATTTCTCTGTCTTTTGCCCTTTCCTTCCGGCTTATCTCTGTCTCCTACTCCTGATCCTCTTTCATTTTTCTTCTCTTCTCTTTCTATCGTTTGGTCTCATTTCCTTCCTCCTTTCTGTTTTCTTCTCTTGCTTTTTCCTTCCATCTCTTCTTTCCTTGCTCTCCCCCGTTGTCATGAACTAACTGTCACGACCCAAATTTCAAACAAATAAACTAATACAAAGCATAATCCTAGATCGTGACCTTGCCCGTAGGCGAGCAAAATATGGAACAATTAAATCAAACTTTTAAGTTGATAAACCTAAATAACTGATTGGTTCTCCAAAGAAACCAATTGAAACACTAAAATCATAACTGCTACTACAATCTTTCTCCATTAATAAATAATAAAATAAAAGTAAAGTAAATACAAGAAAAACCCTACATCTTCTAAAATTGCAATTCTAAGTCCTCAACCGCTTCCGTGGTTCTGTTGCTGTGGTAACTGACCTGAAATAATAAATAAGGGTGAATACGACACTCAGTAAGGGCAATCACTAGTTCCTTGGTGATGCAGATGTAAACCAATAGATTAATTTCATACAATAATAAATACTAGCATATAATCTTTTGTTCCTCATCAAAATCATTACATAGTATTCATCACATATCGAAGATCACAAAATATGATAAACAATCCATCTCACCTCGCACCTTCACTACCACGTGCCCTGCACCAGTATCCTCCATCACCACTGGGAGTGTACTGACACGGGTAAGACCATCATGTCCTGCACCAGTTACCTCCACCTTCACTGGGAGAGACTGACATGTGGTTCACAACACAATCTATCTACAATATTTATATGATATCAATCACAATTCTATAAATATTTGTACACATAATATGGATCATACTAAAGCATGTCAGGTATCAAGAATTTGTAAATGTAATGTTATCGATTTCAAATGCTAACATAAACATCAATATGAGGTTAATCGATACACAAAGATATACGGCGCTACCATAGCATTCGTTGGTCATAGCTTTCAACCATGTGATCATGTCTTTTATTATATATATTTATTTATTTACTTCAATCATTCGGTCATGTGGTTTTCTCCCAAACCACTTCATTGTTTCAATCATGATTTTCAACATTTTACTTCAATCATTCCTTAATTTAAAATTTTATTTTAACAACCATGGCCAAAGCCATGGTTTCTCTCATCACACCATGGCCACTCGACCATGGTTATATTATACAACGCCATGGCCATTCGGCCATGGTACTTCACAACACCATGGCCATGGTTCTTCACAACGCCATGGCCACTCGGCCATGGTTCTTAAAAACAAAATAACGCATAACCATGGTTGGAAGCCATGGTGGAATTAAACAATTAAGTAATAAAAAAATGATTAATTTTAGTTAGGGTTTTCAAACAAGACAAGATGTAGTAGAAATCAATCACAGAATTACATCAGAATCATGAAAGATGTAGTAGAAACCCTTACGGTTTTGAAGAAGATCCTCAATCAGCACCGCTCAGATCTTCGGGTTGGATCTAGTATGAGAAAACCCTAATCAACAAAACCCTGAAACTTCTGATATTTCCTTCTCTCACTCATGCCCCCTTTCTTTATGTGTTCAAAGAAAAAAAATACAACTAACCCTAAAATTCCTATTTATACTCACAATAGAATGTGATTCCGTGTGTGACCCTACAAGGTACTAATGTACACCAACCAATAAAAAGGAAAGGATTTAAAGACCTTGACTAGTCTACGATCTGACTCGGGTCAAAGTCAATGTTAGTTTTTCGGGTCATTACACTAACCCCCTGGTTCTCTGTGAGGTTCTCTCATTTTCGATCTCTCTGTCTCTATCTTCTGGGGTTATGGATCAAATTGTTAAGGATTTTCATGATCTTCTTCTCCTAGTCAGATCGGACAAAGTGTTTACCCTCCTAAATGATGATAAAGTCCAAATCTCCAACAAATGGAAGAACTTGTTGCTAGTGGAAGTCTGCTATGCCTCTTTGACTCTGAATGCTATAAACAACTTTACCGAGAGGGTTGGGAAAGGGGTTTCTATTTTAGATATTTTTTAGGTTACAGCTAACAAATATCTCATCTCCTTTGCAGATCCAGGCAAACTCCAAGTCATTATCCAATGTAAACCCATGTTCATTAATGGTGCCTTCACCCTTATGGATCAAGCTCTCTTTCCGAACGAAGGACTTGCAAAGATTTTCTCGGTCTTTGTTGTTTGGATGCTGTAGACACCTGATTTTTGCACCCCTAAAAGAAAGAAATAAAAAGTCAACTAAAAGTCAAACCTTGAGGGGTAAAAAATTTTGACTTTTTGATCAAGTACAAATTGACCACCAAACTTCATACCATTAGAAAGAGGATTCCGATACGGTTCTAACGCCACTGAGTTTGCTCAAATCGGAATCCAAATGAAGAAGTTATAACTCGGTCAAACCTGGAAATAGCAAAAATCGGCTTTCTGCTAAACCCCAAATCAGCTGCCCAATTTGGTATCAACAGAAAGAGCATCCCGACACAATTCCAATGCAACTGAGTTTGCTGGAATCGGAGTCCCGAATAGAGAGATATGAGCAAAACTGGCTCCGGGACGCGACTTTTCACTTCTGCTGAAAAACCCGAATTTGCTGCTAAGCTCTAGCTCAGTGGATAGAGAATCTCAACCTGATTCCAACGCCACTAAGTTTGTTAAAATCGGATATCAGATGAAAGAGTTGTGAGCAATCAAAATTTTAATAAATCTGCACACGTGACAAGAATTAAAGAAAGGACAAAAAAATAAAAATCCAATAATAATATAATAATATAATATAAATATCTAAGTAATTAAATTTTAAAAAAAAGTTAGAGATAAAATATATTAAATTTTAATAAATTCTCCAACACTTGCTTGGAGAATAAGAAAGGAATCTAAGCCATCATTATTTTCTTTAAAAAAAAGGCATGATATAAAAAATATTTGTATTTTGGTCACTTTTTCAACTATAAAAGGGGGGCCACCCCCCATTCCAAACACAAGAGAAAAACCCCTCCTCTTCTCCCCCTTCTGCTCTCTCCCACTTCACCCCTCTCCCTTCTCTCCCTCATTGATTTCCACTCAAGAGAGGCTGGCCCCCCTTTAGCTCTGTCCCTCTCCTTTTTTAGCTTTTCCACGTCCAACTCCTGCCCAAACTCTGTCCCAAAACCAAAACCCAAAATACCCTTGGATTGCACCATCCCCCTTTACATTTCATCCCTTTCAACCCAGAAGTGAGGAATCCCTATTCAAATCCATTCTTGGAATTCTACGGGGGTGCGGAAGCGTTGCCAAAATCATCAAAGAACCATCACCTGTCAGAAACAAGAAGGTAATAGCAAAATGGAGGTTTCTTGGTAATGGTCACCTAATACACATGTTGATTCTTATTATACATTTTCTACTTATTTTATTACTTCTTTCTCATTCTACTAACTGCTATTTTGCATGGATTTGATCTCCCCATAATGAGGGGGAGAGTTTACTTGAAGGGAGGAGAGTGATTTCAATCCAAAAACAACAATCACATTAACTTATCCAATGTGATCAACTCATTTTGTCCATTTAACAAGGAAGGATTGTCCTCCTTAGCATTCTGTTGTACCCCGCATCTGTTCCCTCTTTCCTTTCTTAACTTTTCCTTCTACATGACTGGACAATGACTTAATAAAGAAGAAAGGAGAAGTAACTTTCTCTTATTGCGAAACATCAAAAGAAAAGAAGGTTTGGAGACGAATGAAGACACATGTGCAACAAGGAAGCGGATGAACACTCCAACAGAAGTCGCCGGACTCCCCTGGAAGATAGCCGGAATGATCCCAGCCGGAATCGGCTCAAAACGGCAAATTTAGACAAAAACCGCATACACATTGCGGTCTGAACTTGACCGCACTTAGTATGCAGTCTGGTCTAAACCGCACTACATCTGCGGTTCAGACCAGACCGCATAGTAAATGCGGTCAATTTCGAAATAATGTAAAAAACATAATTTTTGGACCCGGTTGGACTCGTTCCGACCTGAATTGGTTTTGACCTGACCCGATGAAAAATTTGGACTGTTTTAAGTCCAGTTTTGGGCCATGGACCTAGATGGGCCCACCAAGACCCCCTTTGGGCCCACTTATGGGGCACATCTTTGACTGGCCCATACCAGGCCCGTTTTCAACAAACGGGTCCAAGGCCACGGGTATATCGGCTATCGGCCCTAATCCAAGCCCTTTACATATTTAATTAATAAATAATATAAACCAAAAGGGTTACCCAATAACCTTGCTGGGCTCAAGCCCAACTTTGGCAACCTACGGGCCTTCCAACAAGGCCCGTATCCGACTCACCTCATCTAAATAAAAAGATAAAATAAAATAAAAGGGATCCACACCTCTAGAGGGCCCCGCCAGACTAAAACAGTGGCATGCTGGTCTAGGAAAGGTGAAACTGACTCAAAAACCAGGGAGACCCGAGGGACCCGTCAGACCGACGGGACGGGCCGGGGTGTCTTCAGACTTCCTCGGACATAACCGAGGACTTAGCTAAATCTCTAATAAGCCGCAGACCAGACTTAGACCCGGATAGGCTATTCCCGTGTCTGCCTGCACTTCTCAGGCAGTGGCGACTCCGAAAGTCCCGAGGTACACACGAACTCCCGTGCGCCCCGTGTGCGATCTAGAATTAGGTGCGCATAGATGCAAATTGGTAAGGTTGCCAAGATCTCTGATGGATGTCCATCTTTTAAAAAGACTGGGAAACGAGTTTGGGAAAACCCTCAAGGTTGACCTCCCCCAAGCTCACGAATCGCACCCACCAACCGTCATATGGGAGATGAGTTTTGCTTATCCCCTACCTTCAAGTATTTTTGTGGAGATTGTTGACGGTAGCAAACACTAGGTCACTTTTGCTTTTGAGGGAATTCCAGAGTTCTGTTTCTCTTGCGGTCTCTTTGGGCATTCCCTTAACCTATTTCCAAATCTTATGATGGGGAAAAAGGTGGTACTGCTACCTCAGGAGGTCACACCAAAGTATTCGCCCCTGAACCGTACAAATCCCAAGCGCCACAAACTCACACTGCAACAATCTCTATTGGATCTGAAGAAGAAGAAGGCGAGTCAACCCGCGGATTCTATCTCGGCTGAGTCGACTCAAGCGGAACTAATCCCTTTTGACCCAGGCTCACCATGGAGGCAAGTCTTAGGCCCTTCTTGTGGAAAGGACGCCCTTTTGGACCATGAGTTATTCCTCCTGGGCCATCTCTTGATTCTTTCAATTTTGGGCCAGGTGGTGGGCCTTCGGGATTGTTGTCTTGTGAAGAAAACTCAAATCTGTATTCTGACATGGATCAAGGTCTTGGCCCTTTTAATTCCTTTACCCTCACTGTGGCTAGACATGGACCGTCAACACCAGGTAACAGCCAAGTTGTAAATTTTTTGTTAACTGACTTCTTTCCAAAGGTTTAACGTGACCAGGATACTATGAAGAACGTCAAGCTTTCGGCTACACCCCATTTGGTCCTTTCGGAGTGCCACTCCTCCCCACCAGCAAAAGGCCATGTTCATTGCCTGAGACATGGGGAAAACCCCTTGAATGGTTGATCTTGCCTCACAATGGAGACAGATCAAAATGGAAGGAGACCCTCCCAGAGACCTCACTCGACAGAAGAAAAGGAAGTTAGAGATAAAAGACCTGCTGGATTCCTCTGTGGTGGTGCCTAAGCCTCCTTCGAGTGACTCCCCAAAATGAAAGCCCTTTTCTAAAATTGTCATGGCCTCGGTCAAGCGATGACACAGCAACATTTGAAGGACCAGATCTTTTTGTACTCACCAAGTCTGGTGTTTTTGTCTGAAACTTTTGTGTGCGCGCCTGTTTCCGGGTCGCACTGGGTAAAAATGGGAAATTGGAGTCGCCACCGCCTGATGGAGTGCAGGCGGACACCTGGGTCCCTAAGTTGGTCTATGAGGGCTTGGTCTGCGGCTTGAGATTCTAAGTAGGTTCTCGGTTGCAGTCTGGGGAAGTCCGTAGACACCCCAGTCCGCCCCCTCGGATGACGGGTCCCATAGGTTTTCCTGGTTTGAGTCAACTCTTTGGTCTTTCACTCGCCCGATTCTTATTCCAGCATTCAATTTGGTTAAGTTTGGCGGGACCGCCAAAGTGGTGTGGGTCACTTTACTTGATTTTATCTTCTCTTTATTTAGGGTGATCTGAGTCTGATTGGGCAGGCCCCGTTGGAAGGCCTGCGGATCCCTTGGTGGGCTTGGTTAAGCCCACGTGTTCCCTTGGTGGGCCTCAGTCTAAACCTGAGAGGCCCTTTGGGCTTGGTTCAAGTGAATTGATCTTATTTGATGGTTCAAGTTTGAGATTTAATTTAATTCCATGCAAAAGTTGGTCTGGATTGACTTGCAGGCCCATTGGGTGGGCCACACAATGGTGACCAGGTGATTTTGATCTATCTTGATTTATTTGCGCCAAAGTGGGCTAGGAATGGGCTTGGGGCCCATTACCTAGATTTGGGCTTGAAAGCCCAAGGCAATAGTGGATTAGGGCTTTGGACCCTATCCTTTGGTTTTGTGGGCTTCCCTTGAAGGGAGATGGGCCCGATAAGCCCAAGCCCGAGTCACGGCCAAACCAGACCTAGACTAGCAAGCATGCTTCAATTTGGGCTTTGGTGGGCCTCACATGGCCTGGCCGACTGGATTGATTTAATCTGCTTATTTAAGACAATATGAGTTTGTTGGGCTTGGTGGGCCCCCTTGGAAGGCCCACTGGAAATCAAATTGGACCGGGTCGGTCCATGGCCCATCTTGGGTTTCCGGGTGACCCGGAAACCCTACTGGTTCACCCAGATTGATCAAACAAACCAAAAATATAGCACAAGATCAGAAAACGGCTCAAAATGGTATTCTGGCGGTGTAGCCAGCCTGAGATGCCGGTTACACACAGAACTCAGTGTATCCGGCATCTTTTGCCGGCTACGAGTGGGGCTCTGTTGATCCGGCCTGAGTTGCCGGATCAACACACAGAAGCCTTTTTTTCGGATTTTTCAAAGGGGGTTGAGTTTCTGGGCTTCTCAGGGTGTTCTAAAATTTCATGGGCCCTTGGGAAGGCCCACACAGGTACTAGAGATGAGGAATCACCTCATCTCTTGGTCTCTTCATGCAATTCATTCCACCAACAACACTCAAACAACTTGGACAGATCTCATGGGGCACGAAAATCATCTAAATTAGCAAGTAAAGGTAGCATGCAAATGGGACTTCCATATACATGTGCATGCATATTTCGTAGACTTGAAAGTATGTTAAAACCAACCTTCAAAGTTGGTTAAAACCAAACATCATGAGCATAGTAATGAATGAAGAAAACGAGCAAGAGAAGGGATAATGGGGGGATTACATAGGGTTACATTAGACGATCAAGCATGAGGGAACACGCTCCCTCTTAAAAGAGATGAATCATGCAAACTAGCAACTAAAAAGAAATTACCCAAAAGCATACAAAGAAACCTCTCATTCTCCCTTAAAACCACATGCTTGGCCTCTTTTGCCTTTGAAGGCCTTCACATGATGAAGAAGTAGGTGAACAAAGATGCATGCTAAAGGACATCTTATAGCAAGGAGAGATAAACCTCTCGTATCGACTCAAAATACATTCATTTATATATATATAATGCAAAAGGCAGCAGGGAACAATACCTTGGGTTCACAAACCCTGGAGAGGTGGGCTAGGATCTCCTTGAAGCTATGACAATGGCCGGAGTAGCACCTTCCCACAGCGGCAGCAGCTTCCTCTTCTCCTTCAGGTTCCTAAGTGTGGAAGAAGGGAGTGGAGAGGGGTAGGATGGCCTTTAGGTGGTGTTCTAGGGGTTCAAGGACCAAGGAAAGGTGAAAGTGGTGGGTTTCGGATCAGAGACAAAGGGGGAGGAGGGGTGGAAATCAACCAAAAGAAAGCCAACCCCCGGAAATGAGCTACTGTTTGCCTTTTATAGGCGAACTTAATGTATCCGGCAACTCAGGCCGGATACACTAAGTCCTCTTCATATTCGGCCTTCATGGCCGGTTACACAGGTACCCCTTTGTATCCGACATTCAATGCCGGATACAAAACATGATCATTCGAAAATTAAATGCCGCCGCGAATTTGTCGGGCGATCGGCGCGAATCTCGCGCGAAAATCTTTTTGTATCCGGTATTTGAGTCCGGATATACACAAGGGTATGTGTATCCGGTATATTTGACCGGATAAAAATAAAAAAAAAGTACGGATTTGCCCTTCGACTTGACCGATTCAACCGATTCGACCGATTTGACACTTTTGGATATCTACGGATTACCCCTGCGAATTTTGGATATTTAAGATTTAGTCCCTGAGATATTTTGTTGCGTTGGCTGCCATGTGTGCAGTTTTCGGTTTTGCTACGCGGAAACTTCGACAGCTCATATCTCCTTCACCCGAACTCCGATTTGAGCAAACTTAATTGCGTTAGACTCGTATCGGAGCCCTCTATCCAATGACATAGGGCTAAGCACTTGGCACGGGGTTCGAGGAAAAGTCAACTTTCGGCTCATCCTCAAGTTTGTCCGGCCCACAGAACCCTCATCCGGACTCCGATTCCAGCAAACTCAGTTGCGTTGGACTCGTGTCAGGATTCTCTACCCATTGAGATAAAGCAAGGCGGCCAATTATCACTTGATCAAAAGGTCAAATTTTTGCCCCTTAGGGTCTTGAGCTATTTTGTTGTTTTTTAGCACATTTTTTCTCTTTTATTTGGTTTGATCAAAATTTGGGTGCTTACATTTTGCTAAACAGAAACTCTCTGAAAAAATAGCTTATAGAAATGGTTTTTGTAAGATCTGAAATTTTTAGAAATTTTAATTAAGATTTAAAAATATTGAATAAGAACAAATAGAGGAAAAAAATTCAATTTAAGCATTTGGTTTGGAAGGGCTTGGTTAGTTTAGTGGGTTAAGGAGGTTGGTTTAGTTTAATTGAACCGGGTTCAAATGGTTCAATGGGTAAAATAAAAAAAATAAAAAATAAAAATTCGATTCTTTAATTTGGGGTTTTGGTCATTAGGTTAGAAGAGAAACAAAGACCAAAAAAAAAAGGAAGAAGAAGAGGGACGAAGGAGAAGGGGAGGTCGCGGAGAAGAGGAAGGACGAAAGAGGAAGAATAGAGGGGTCGTGTACTTGAGGTGAGGGATTGAGCGGAAGAGAAAAAAAACCTGCAGAAGAAAAGGGCGATTGGGGTTTTTGGGGTGTTGGGTAGTCAAGGGTTTGCGGTAAAGCAGAAATTGCAGAAGAGAGAAGCCGTGGAGAGGAGGAGGAAGAAGGGAAAAGGAGAAAAGAGAAAAGTGAGGAAGAGAGGAGAGGTGGTCGTTCGTTGAGGGTTAACAGCACAAGGGGAAAAACGTGGGGAAGAAAGAAAGGAAGAAGAAGAAAGAAGAAAAGGGAGAAGAGAAGGGGGTTTTGGGCGATTGGAGTTTGGATTCGTTCATATATAAGTAGCATATAATTTTCGTTCGAATCGATTACTGTTTTGTTATTTTTTTGATTTCAGTATGTTCGAACGATCACTATTGGTTTTTCGATGGAGTTCTGTTTGATCGATTCCTGTTAATTACCGTTCTGATTTCTGTTTGTTATCTTATGGTCTCGTTTATATTCTTGAGTATGATCGATTACTGTTGCAAATAAACGTCCAAACCAGAACAGTCGAACACTCCCTGGATGGGTTCATTTGATTCAACAAAATACAAATAAACGCAATGAACCAATTTTTATTGGGGGTTTGGGTCGTTTACTGAATGTCGTTTGATTCCTCTTGTTTACTGAAGGTGTTTGGGTCGTTGTTGAAGGTCGTTGGGTCTGAGAAACTAAATTGGTTTTGCTTGTTGTTTACACCATTTCTGTGTGGCTAGGTATCAGTAGCTATTTTTCCTTTAGTAGTTGAAGCTTATTTATAAGAAAGCAACCTATTGATCAATTGCTACAGATGGATGTCAAAGAAAAAAAAAATCTGGTTTCTTGCTTTGCTAGGAAATTGTTGAATTTTCAGGAATTTTAACTATACATGTTATTTTTATGTGGGTAAACATATGGTTTTGGATTAAGGTTCAGATTGTATTTTTGATGGTTATTTTCAGATTATGGATTGGAATTTAGGTTCAGATTTTTAGTTTCAAAGCTGTAATTGAAGTTCAGATTTACTATGGTTTCTCAGTTGTGATAAAAGTGGTAATTTAAGTTCAGATTGGCATTTAGGTTCGAAATTTTATTTTCAGATTCTGGTTTCCTATAGCTGGAAATATAATTTGGGTGAATATTAAGAAACATTTCCTTGAAGTTACTCTCAAATGGTTATCAAGGGTGACTCTGTTTTCAACTATAAAGGCATTGAAGAAGGGAACAGGAATTTAAAACCAAGATTAAAGTAGTGCTTTTTGAAATTTCACCTTGGTTGCACTCTTGGAGTTATCGTTTATTTCCATATGCCAAGTCTTGGTGTAAGAAAGTCTTTTAGGGTTGATACCATTGACACTTAGTATAGAAATAGTTGGAAAGTAACACATAGCAGCCTTTGTTAGGCTGTCTTAAAATTGTAAAGATTCTGGTGGATTGCGAGGGCTAGTAATTTTTGCATAAAAATTTCATATTAGTAGCCTAAAATTCAGATTAGGGTATTTGTAATTGATTGGAAGTGGTTTAGGATCGATTGAAACTCGAGGTATTGCAAGAAAAATCATGAGAGCTTGATGGTTTCCGTCCATTTGATTTTGTGACAGGTTATAACCACCTGTAGTAAAACAACCATAACTTCATGTAGGAAACTCCGAATTACGAACCGTTTGTTGCGTTGGAAACTAGACTCGTAGAAATTTCCAATGATATATGGCACACATACTGATTTCTCATAGATTAATTCAGGTTTAATTTTCAATTACCTAATTAGAATCAGTTTTGCAGAGAAAACTGTAAAATCAAAAAATTTGGTTTATAAATTTATTCTTTACCTTATTTCATTAATGATTGGTTCGATAAAAAATTGATTTGAGATTCGTAAGTGGAAATTGATGTTTATGCTTCTTGTTAGTGAGAAAGGCAATGAGACTATGATATTCCGAAAGGCAGAATGGCCTCTGGTTTTAAGGGTAAGTGAACAACGAGGTCCACTTGGATTGAATTTTACTTAGGTATTTGATTTCTTACAGGTTCTGGTTGGTAAAATATTTGCAAAGTTGTAGCACCCCAGATCCGAGTCACATAGAAAACCCGTAACTCGTATCCAGAGGTTACCAAAATTAACAGGATCGCACTACCAGAGTAAGGAAAACATGAAGCTAAAGTTTCTGCGAAATAGAGTGCGCTAAAATAACCCCAACATAATAACTCACATGGCCCCGAACAAACCCGCAAGTACCTGCTCTCCAACGCATCTGAAAAACAAACAATAGCGAGGGAATGAGATACGAATATCTCAGCGAGTGACACATGCATGCTCAAATACAATTTTCCGTTTGTAAATTATGAATCGAATAACCACATGGCAAGTAAGCAAGGCTTCGATGAAACCGATAAGAGAAAACCCTAATGTTACCACAATCCATCAAGATACGTATATATACCAAAGTCGGATATCACAGAGCTCCTACCATGGTCAATGTTATGCAATTGGTTGATTGGTTAATCCACATGCCAGAGCTGCTTCCCAACCTCATGTACACAGTTCCGGCCCTCTCAGGGTTTTCGGATACTCTGAAATGACGAACTACCCAGGGTTCGTCATCCAGTGCCAGCCTACTCCGGGTATCGACACTGACAACCAGTACTACCCACGGTATCTGGCTGCTCTACATTGGTAGTGGCAACGCTTCATGGCCATGCCATTTCCCCAATAGACAAAGGCATCACATTTCTGACTTAAATTCTGGATTCAGGATAAACTAAGTTTAAAACCGATAAAACACCGCAGTCGGCATGCACATCACAAATTGTTCCAACCAGAACAGAAACTCACAGGTGTTCCAACCAGAACATAAACTCACAAGTGTTCCAACCAGAACAGAAACTCACACAAGTGTTCCAACCAGAACAGAAACTCACCGATGTTCCAACCAGAACAGAAACTCACAGGTGTTCCAAGCAGAACAGAAACTCACAGGTGTTCCAACCAGAACATCAACTCATACAAGTGTTCCAACCAGAACATAAACTCACAGGTGTTCCAACCAGAACAGAAACTCACAGGTATTCCAACCAGAACATCAACTCACACCAGTGTTCCAACCAGAACATCAACTCACACCAGTGTTCCAACCAGAACATCAACTCACACCAGAAATCAAGTAAATAATATTTACAACTTAATTCAAAGCTTGCCATCAAAACGGGGTTTAATAAAACAAATCAAGTACCAAACAGTGCATGCTTCAAGAGGACTAAAATAAAGCCCTAGTATGTAGATATCCCGAACATCGTCGACTTATTTCCCAACATCTACTTCATAAGCCTTTACTACACCTAGGATCTATTTTCAATGTTCTCACAAGCAAATTTTTATCTCTAATGTCGTAAACAATTATTTGGGTAAGTGGTCGAAGACCCTCTAGCATCCAAAACCCCTTGGTTTTACGAAATCATAGGATTCGGCAAGAAAAACAACTGGGCGCTCACTTCCTGAAGTGGGCGCCAGGTAGGCGCCAAGTGGGCGGTGGCTCCTTTCATTAAAATGAGGCTGGCGCTCACTCGTGGACGAGTGGGCGCGAGCCAGGCGCCAGACGGGCGTGAGAAGAGCGGGAGAAGGGCGCAGGAAATTGAGGTAGGCGCGAGCTGAGCGCGGAGTGGGCGCTAGCTCGGCGCCGGGTCACATTTCTCGGCGCTTACTTCCTGAAGTGGGCGCCAAATGGGCGGTGACCCACTGCGACTTTCACTTCTCTGTTAATCCCAGAACTCCATTTTTAATGTCTGTAACTACTTATCTAGCCTCCCAACACTCCCAGGACACATTCAAACCTATTTTGGATTTAATCTAATATGATTTCCAATTATCCCCAATTCCACTGTACAAAACCCTCCGTAACTGTTATTGCCTAGAACACCGAGAAAACCTCAATCAATGCAATCAACACAATGCAATCATTCAACCAATACACGAATAAACCCGAAAACTCGGTTGTAAAAGAGTGCCACTCACCTAGTATTGAAGACCTTCTTCAAGCTTCCGGCCATCCTGGGTGGATTCCATTTCGAGACCTAACCCGCTGGACTGGTGCCCTAACTTTCTCCAGAGCGGCAACATTTCCCCGAAGTCCCCGAAAATTTTATAGGAGCTTCCTGTTAGTACCTGATTTTTGCACCTCCAAAATAAAGAAAAGTGAAAAGTCAAACTAAAAGTCAAACCCTGAGGGGGTCAAAAATTGACTTTTTGATTCAAGTAAATTTGGCCATCAAACTTCATATCATTGGAAAAAGCAGTTCGACACGGTTCCCACGCAACTGAATTTGCTGGAATCGGAGTCCAGGTGAGAAAAATATGGCCCGGTCAAATTTCCAGAAAGCAAAAAGTTGACTTTTTGCTCGACCCCAATTCAGCTGCCAAACTTGATCCCAATGGATAGGTGGTTCCGAGTTAATTCCAACGACACTAAGTTTGTTGAAATCGGACACCGGACGAAGAAGTTATGAGCAGTTGAAGTTTCAGGAAAAACTGCCCATGTGGCAAAAAGGCAGCAAAAATGGACTAAACCAATAAAATAAATAAGATAAATGTGTTTAATAATATTTTAATAAAGAGAATCTCGCTTTTTTAATAAAATAATCGAAAAATCGGATAAAAATCCTGCAATAAGCCAAATTGAATAAAGGTTTGAAATCCACACATTTTTAAAACGTGCGGGACCGTATTTACATTACGGGCAGGGCATGCCCGTATTTAAAGTACGGGCACGCTTCTAGAAGGAAGCCACGCGTCGCCGTACGGCGGAACACGCGTCCCGTACGGCCGAATCTGCGATAATTGCAAATATTCGTTTTTCGCCCGTATTTGAATTACGGGCAAGGCACGCCCGTACTTGAAGTACGGGCAAGGCACGCCCGTAGTTCAAATACGGGCACGAGATTTTTGCCTATAAATAGAGAGGCCACCCCCCTTCATTTGGACAAGCCTCTTTCCCTGGCCATGACTCTCTCCCTCTTGGAGCTCCCCACGACCAAATGCTGTTCAACCTCCACCACTCCTAATCTAAACCTCTTTTATACCCAAACTACCCCTATGCTTTAAGATCACCCAATACCATGTCCAAATCCACTTCAATTTGATCTTAAATCCACCTACCTTAACCAAACTCTTTCCCTTCCATCCCAGCAAATCTTGGAGGACGCGGAAGCGCTGCCGAAGTCTTCCGAGAACCACTACATCATCAAATTAAGGAAATAGCCTTGTGGTAACTTTTTCTAACATCTTCTTTTTCATTATATATATATGCATTTGAGTTGTCTTTCTTTATATTTGGGCTACTAACTCAACTACTGTTTTGAGCCCCATGAGGAGATGATACCAAAGTATTGGTCATTACAAGAAGGAAGAAAAGAAGTGTCTAAGGAATGCTTTGATTAATTAAACAAATAACTTTTCTTTTTAAGTTTTTGACATGGAAGGATAGAACCCTTCTTGAAGTCAAAGAAGTGTACTGTGACTTCCCATTTCCCCACTCCAAAATATGATCATGAACCACCCCAAAAGATGCTGGTTTCCTAATTAGAAGAAGGAGAAAGAAGAAGAAGGCCTTTTAGGCCAAATGAAGCCAATGAAGCATCTGAAGGAACTGGAGAAACCAACTGGAGTCATCAGAACATCTGAGAAAGCCGCCGGAATGATCCCAGAAAGAATCGGCAGCAAACATGCAAGTTGAGTCGTGCCCGTAAACTCAGGCCGGTCCAGCCTGGACCGTGTCTGATTCACGGGCGAAGGGGACCGGAATCCATTTACGGTCAGGCTAGACCGTGGAGCAAACACGGGCGAAATGTAAAATAATGTAAAATTTGTCTTTTCTTGGTTTGGTTGGACCAATTTCGGTCTAAACCGGCCTGAACCATTCCCCTTAACCACTTTGGGCTTTCTTAAGCCCATTTTTGACTTTGGGCCCATACGGGCCCACCAACACCTCCCTGGGCCCACTTGTGGGGCCCACCTTAGACTGGCCCATACCAGGCCCGTTTTCAATAAAACGGGCCCAGGCCACTAGACTTTGGCTAATGGGCCCATTCCAAGCCCACTAAGCCCAAACTAAAGTTGTAAATATATAAAACTTAATAAAATAACCAAATGGGTTACCCAATAACCCAACTGGGCCCAAGGCCCAACCACGGCAATCCACAGGTCTTCCAACGGGACCCGGATCCGACCCACTTCACTTAAATAAATAAAAAAGATAAAATCAACTAAAAAGGGACCCACACCTTCAGAGGGCCCCGCCAGACCCAATAAGCAGCATGCTGGTCTAGGAGAAGGGTGAAATTGACTCAGAAACCAGGGAGACCCGAGGGACCCGTCAAACCGACGGGGCGGGCCGGGGTGCCTTAGGGCTTCCCCGGACGTAACCGAGGACTTAGCTAGATCTCTAAAAAGCCGCAGACCAGACTTATACCCGGATAGGGCAAAACCGTGTCTGCCTGCACTCTCAGGCAGTGGCGACTCTGAAAATCCCGAGGCACGCGCCAAAGGGCGCGCCCGGTGTGCGATCTAGGCCAGGTTTAGGTGCGCACAGATTGGCGACTCCACTGGGGACCCCCTCAACCCAGTCGGACCCTGGTTATCAAATGAGTCAACTTAGGAGGATATAAGCTAATTTAGGAAATACTTCTTGTCCAACCTTAGTAAAGTATGGAACTCATGTAATTACATGATATTGGGGGATCCTGTCAAACGGACATGATAATCGCCTAAGGCAAGTGGTTTTTAACAGGGACCAATGTGACCCGCCCACTTACCTGGGGATCCACCCAGATCTTGTATTACACGCTGTTCTACACTTTTACTATAAATGTGACATTAAGGAACCCTTTGTTGGCCCTTATCCGAGAATCACCTGATTAGACACAGCACTCTGACCCACTGCACACATGAACACTTCACTACACCGTAAATGAATATTTAATTGCATGGGGTGACATGCACGAGGGAGTCTGCATGGGTGATCCGAACAGAATGATCTCTGGATAACTGTGAATGCTCTTCTTAACCAAAACCTAGATCTCTCTAGCAGCCACCCTTCTTCAATCGAGAAACTTACTTTTGGGATGGTATTAGCCCTACGCTCCCGTGGCTTGCCGGGGAAAGCAGGGTAAACCCATCTCCCCAGATTTCTAGATTCTTCAAGCGCCATTGGTTTCTTGCCATGGTACGCGAAGGGTCTAGTACTTGGCTCAGACCCTTGAAGGCAGGTGCCTTGGGCTGGGTATCCTTCCCCACCTATTACTTCTGATAAACCCTGATGAGAGCATGAACATGAATGAACAAATAAGGGTAAAATTAATCTGGGGCATTAACCCCCACCTTTGTCGGTCTTAACCCTAATTTAAGGAAATTAACCCGATTCGATCCGTGCATTCAAGTCAGTCTGGGTTCAGTCGAAAGCCGGCCAGATCAGACAGAAATGGGTCAGAACAGGGGCAGAAAAACCCTAGAGATAGGATTTCAGCCCACCTGCCAAATGGCAAATTTGTACCCTCCTTCTGGGTTCTCAACAACCCTAAAGGTGATTCTCTTTTTAGGTTTATTTTTTAAATTTCGCCCTCGAAGGCAAGTTGTAAATATTGTTTTTAGTCCGACACAAGGGGCAGATGAAAGAACAGATGAAAGAGCAGATGAAAGAACAGATGAAAGAAAAGGCCGGCTAAGACCTGAACATTTAAAGGACATAACCCTTAAAACCCATAACTTGAGTGTTTGGATTTGATTTTTGATTGCATAAACTGCTTAGGCCTTGATTTAATTTTTGCATATCCTGTTGCATGCCTTAGACTAATTTAGAGTTTTTGGTGGAAAACCCTAAATTGACTTGGAATTTCAATCGGATAGTCGGCATGGCATCTTCATCCTCGACTGAGAGAGTTCGCTTCCCTAGGATAGAGAAGTGTGCCTTTGATACCCCTTGGATCCGTTCTTGGACAAGGCAATTGCAAGGAGATGAGCAAATTCAGTGGGAACAGAAATACCACATGGGACAAACTCTGTCCCTGTTAAATGTGCCCATTAATTGGGACATGATTCAGGCGGCCCTACCTTTCTGGGATCCCCAACTTTCACTCTTTAGGTTTGGAACTATTGAGTTGACACCCACAATTGAGGAATTTGAACTATTCCTCCGATTTCGTGACCATGGAGAACCAGCTAGGCCAAGTCTCAAAGAAAGCTACAAGAATGAAGCTTGTACTTTCTTTGGTCTACCAAGAGGAGAATTCCAGACTTTAGGAGGTGACCAAGCATTCACGCGGGTCTCTAAAACCTTCCTTGCTAAAAAGATAAGGGACAAAAAGCAGGAAAGACCCCGTATTTGGTGGGACACCTTCACCCTCGTGGTTCTGTCACAACTCTTCTTTCCTACTGGGGGAGACACCATTAATTTGGCCCTCATGGAAATTGTGGACCAACTCCAAGTGAAATTCCGGATTGCACCATTAATCCTTGCTCAGCTATATCATGCCTTGACCATGACCAAGAATGGAACTAGGAGGTTTCAAGGATGCGCTCCTCTCCTACACATCTGGCTTCAAGATCACCTGATGGTTGCTGAACCTATCAGCCCACGTTATGGGTACGTTCGTGACAATGTCACATTGATGGCCCGAAGAGAGATTAGACCAGACTTACCCTCCAGAGAGGACTGGTTTGACCACTTTCTCCAACTGAAAGGAGAAACGGATATAAGATGGGGAGGCACATTTGACCAGACATATACCCCCGTCATAGCTTTCAGGAAAAGACATTGCCTAGCCTTGATAGGCTTAACCCATGCCATGCCATACTATCCGGTTCGAATTTTGAAACAGTTTGGGAAGTCTCAGGGAATACCGATCAAGGATGAGGCGGAAGGATTAACTGGCCCACTTACATGGGAATTGAAGAAAAAATTGGTGAAGGAATGGCAACACGTGCACATACTCCAAGAGGACATTTTCACTGCATCCGATGTTCGTAATTACGAACAATGGATTGCTCGAGAAACTGTCCTAGACAGCCCACCTTCTCTCCATATCGTCACCTCTGACGATGTCCCAGTTCCGCACCCTGATACATACAGGGATAGGGTGGCCGAACTGCGGGAATCTCATTCTCGGATCCACCGTGCATACGTGGATTCCGAGCGTAAAAACAAGCAGGCCAATGAGGCCCTTCAACAGCAGCTTGACACCATGCGCAGACGCGCAAAAGAGGACCGACGTCTGCGGAATAAACTTCTGCGTGCCTTGAAAAGGCGAGACGTGTCCTCTCATTTTAATGATGACCAACCTAGCTAGACTCTGGGTTTGTTTGTTTAATTTTAAAATTACTTGTTCTGAATTTTGGCATTGTACTTCTTTTTCCATGAAGAATTTTGTGCTAGATTTAATAAAGTCAATTAAGACATCCCCCCAATTCCTTTTTCAATTTGGACCCAATCCATCAACTTCAAAACTTTCAGGCGATCTAAGTAAAGAACTCGCCAAATCGTTTAAACTTTTAAACTAAAGGGTTCTAAATAAAGAACACCCCATTTTCTTTACCAACTTCAAAACTTTCAGGCGATCTGAATAAAGAACTCGCCAAATCCTTTAACCCAAGGGTTCTGAATAAAGAACACCCAATGCTTACCAACTTCCCCATATTCAGAAACTATCAATTTCAAATTCGAGTCTTAAATCTTTAAGGGTTCTGAATAAAGAACACCCAATTCAAAATTTTCAGGCGATCTAAGTAAAGAACTCGCCAAATCGTTTAAACTTTTAAAAGCAAAGGGTTCCAAAAAAGAACACCCCATTTTCTCTACCAACTTTAAAACTTTCAGGCAATCTGAGTAAAGAACTTGCCAAAGGAATTTTTAAACCCATAGGGGTTCTGAGTAAAAAACACCCCATCCTTATCAACTCTCAAGCTTTCAAGTTTCAAGCTTAAACCTTAAAACCCCAGGGTTCTGAATAAAGAACACCCTCTCCCTTGAGCTCAGATCACACCCGTCTGATTTAAAAAGATCACACGGTCAGCCTATGGGGCACTGAAGCCACTGGTGTTTAAACCAGAAAATTGGCGGAGGATCGTCCTGGCATAGCATACCCCGTTGTGTGGCACCAAGGTCAAGCAACTAAGCTAACGACTAAGGTACGCTCGGGTATCCCTAGCCGAACTCTTAGGGCACTGAAGCCACTGGTGTTTAAACCAGAAAATTGGCAGAGGATCGTCCTGGTATAGCCTTCCCCGTTGTGAGGCGTCAAAGTCAATGGTGATTAAACCAACGACTAGCTAAGACACGCCCGGGAACTACTAGCCGAAGTTAGGTGCTAAAACCATCAGAGATTAAACTGAAAATTGGTTAAGGTACACCTGGATGTTGCTGTTTAGCTCATCCCCTGCGGAGACTTTACATAGTCCAACCTTGTGATACTGAGCTCAAACCAACCTCTTAAACCGGGTTCTCTTTCCCAACCATCTGGTTAAAACAGATCAGCTCCGGGTTCTCTTTCCCAGCCGTTTGGCTAAAACAGACCAGTCTAAACCGGGTTCTCTTTCCCAACCATTTGGTTAAAACAGATCAGCTCCGGGTTCTCTTTCCCAGCCGTTTGGCTAAAACAGACCAGTCTAAACCGGGTTCTCTTTCCCAACCATTTGGTTAAAACAGATCAGCTCCGGGTTCTCTTTCCCAGCCGTTTGGCTAAAACAGACCAGTCTAAACCGGGTTCTCTCTCCCAACCAGTTGGTTAAAACAGATCAGTTTAGGGTTCCCTTTCCCAGCCGTTTGGCTACAACAGACCAGTCTAAACCGGGTTCTCTTTCCCAACCATTTGGTTAAAACAGATCAGCTCCGGGTTCTCTTTCCCAGCCGTTTGGCTAAAATAGACCAATCTAAACCGGGTTCTCTCTCCCAACCAATTGGTTAAAATAGATCAAGTTCTAGATTCCCAATCATTCTCAAAATAACTCAAATAAATCAATCCTTAAATTCATTTGGGTTCTCTTTCCCAACTATCTTAGGATAGTTAAAATAGATCTGTAATCATTTAATTGATAATTTGACTACATAAACCATGTAAAAATTGCACTAATTAATTGTTGTTTCGAGCAGGTACCAAAATTGCTTTCCGAAGCCCGTACCTCTTAAGATCCAGGAAAAGACTTGAAATGGAACAATCAAGGGAACAGACCTCGCCAGGGCAGGACCAGGCAGAGTCCAGCCAGGCACAGACAGTGACTGATCTGCAACAGAGGATTGATAGCATGGGTACCATCATTCAGGAGCTAATGACAGAATTAAGAGAACTCAGAATGGCTCCCCCTGCTGCACCAGTGACTCTGCAACAACCGATTGCTCCACCACAGGCGGATGCTCCACCACCATACCCTGCATACCCAGCTCCGTTGGTACCACCTCCACCTCCTCAAGCTGTCCCTCTTCCACAGATTATTGCACCTGCCCAACTGGGGCAAGAAGAAGAAGATTGGTATAGAACACAGCAGGCCCAGTTTGATGAAAAGATGGCAGCCACTAAGTCAGAAGTAGATGCTTTGCGTGAAGAGCTGAAAAGCCTACGACCCAGTGCGGTCCCCATGGAGGCTACTTTAGACAGTCTCTGCTTCTTCTCTGATGTCCAACTTCCACCAAAATTCAAGTGCCCTGACTTGCATCAGTTTGATGGCACCGGGTGCCCATTAAACCATCTCAGGTCATACTCTGGAGATATGTGTCAATATGCCAAAGATGAAAAAATAATGATACAGTTCTTTCAGAGATCGCTGACAGGAGCAGCATATACTTGGTTTTTGGGTCTGGACAAAACCAAGATTAAGACCTGGAATGATTTGGCCGCAGCATTCATTCAGCAGTACCGTTTGAACAGTCAGATTATGCAAACTAGGGCAGAACTGCAGAGGCTGACAAAGAAGAATCAGGAATCTGTACGGGAATATGCCAAACGTTGGAAAGAATTGGCAACTCTAGTCCAACCACCATTACTTGAACAAGAAATGACTTCTCTGTTCATCGCCTCCCTGGGACAGCCATTCTTCTCTTTGCTACTGGGGCAAAGTACTTCCAATTTCAATGACCTGATTCTGACAGCAGACAGGATTGAAGATGCTGTAAGGGCTGGAAAGATAGATGGTAGTGATCAGGGCCCTACACAGAGAAGGGTTGCGGCAGGACAGAGTAACAGAAATCAGGGGCAAGAGCCTAGGAGGCAGGAAACTCAGGCTGTTAATTACGTACAGCCAACGCAGCCTTACCACATTTCTCAGAGGCCTGAAGGCCAGGGGCAACCCATGAGAAGAACTAGAGAAGAGGCGGAGGCAAGGATGAAGAGGGTGTTTACCCCGTTGCCTTACGCACCAGCAGAATTGTTGGCCACCCTGCTGAAGAAGGGGTACTTACAGATCAAGCCTCCAAATCCTCGAATGGTAAATTCACGAAGCTATAATACAGCAGAAAGGTGTGAATACCATTCTGGAGCTCCCGGGCATTCCACTAATCGATGCTGGGACTTGAGGCATGATATACAGGATCTGATAGACAGTAAGAAGATCTCTGTAGAACCCCCAGCACCAGCAGCACCTACTCCACCTACTGGCACAACTACCAATCCTCTCCCAGACCACTCTAAGGCTTCTGGCAGCGGAACAGTACATCAGATCATTAATGATCAAGGCAATGAACTACAGGTTGACCCGTCCTTATTGATCGGACGACCGGGGCAAGTTGTTAGGATTCATCTCCATGAAGGGGCAATCTATCAACAGATACATGTCATCAATGAAGAGGAGGAGGAAGAAACCTTCATGGGATTCCCTCTGGTGCACTTCAACTTTCCTGAACCAGAACCTTTCTATCCTCCACCCGTCCCAAACTCACCCCCATTGAACATCTTTGACATGATGAACCCGTTCAATGAACCTGTGGACTTCCTACTGGAACCACCCACCCTCAACTTACACCACCTTCACCTTGACCCAACCTACTCCGCTGTGCCTCCACCTTACCAATTCCTACCTATGTACCATGATTCCACCATCACTTCCACTGAAAGAGAAATCGATCGGATCACCCGTTCCGGTCGATATATCAACCCTAACCCTCCACCTGCACCAGAGGGAGAAACTAGTGAAGAAAGAACAAGGAAAGAAAAAGGGAAGGATGTGGCTGCTGAATTGCCACAGACCCACAAGAAAAAAGGAAAGGCCCCAGAAGAAGAGATTGAAAAGCTACACTATAGTGCTTTCACTCCGGAGTATGATCTAGTGCAGCAGTTGAATAAGACACCAGCTCAGATATCCATTATGCGTCTCTTATTGGATTCAGACAAACATAAGGATGTACTTATGAAGATACTGGGGGATACTCATGTGCCTGATGACATCAGCCCTGAGCAGCTAGAGACAGTAATGTCTATAATTGCTACGCCAGAAGCAATCTCCTTTTCCTCAACAGACTTGCCCCCTGAAGGTTATAACCATACAGAGCCTCTGTTTATCACTGTAAGGTGCTCCGACTTGATGGTGAGAAGGGTCATGATCGATAACGGGTCAGCTCTGAATATCTGCCCAGTCAGGACCTTCCACAGTCTACAGCTGAACGCTGAGATGATCAAACCTAGCTCCAATAATGTCCGCGGGTTTGACAATGCCAAGAAGGATTCCCTTGGAGAAGTTACTCTGGAAATTATAATTGCTGAAAGGGCCTTCTTCATCACCTTTGAGTTGATGGATATCAATGCCTCCTTTAATCTGCTGATAGGAAGACCTTGGTTACACCAAGCAGGGGCAGTCCCGTCCACCTTACATCGGATGATCCGATTTATTTCGGGAAATCAATTGATTACGGTGCACGCAGAAAATCATAGAGAATTTGAACAAGGAGGAGTACCTGTAATTGACTATGAGCTGCCTACTTCCCTGAACTTCCAAGCCATTGAAATGGTACAGATAAACAGCATCCCTACCCCCCTGCAATCAGACTTGTCCTGCAGAAGGAAAAGGAAGAGCATGTTCGGTGCCGCTGAATGCGCCGACTGGGGCCTCCGAGTAGGAGAAGGATTGGGCAAGTATAAGCAAGGCATCAAGTCTGCAATCCAGCCATGTGACAAATCTGTGGGCTTTGGGTTGGGGTTTGTTCCTGAACCTGAAGACTATGCCAGGCTATTTGGCAGGAAAGCTGAACGAAAGAGGGCACGAGCAGAAGGAAGAGACCCACACTGGCCCATCTGTGTACAGGGCCAATTATACCATCACTTTGCCAATATGGAGAAGGAAGCTGCACAGGCCATTCAGAACATAGTCCCCCAGGGATGGGGTGATGAGTTCAATGATCCAGTCGAGCAAGCGGAAGCTGATTATCTGCAAAGGTTATGGGATGAACCTCCCTTACCCCAGGAGACAGTTACAGAAGAGAACTCAGAAGCTCTCAGTGGGATGATGGAAGAACTGTCTGCTTTGTTCTCTTGGCAATCAGTTGACACTGAAAAACCAGCTATCCCAGAAGAAGCATTCGCCTACCCACCAGATAATATCGAGGCGCCGCCAACTGAGGATGAAGAAGAAGAACCGGCTCAGTACATCTACATGATGGAAAGCCAGGATAGTTCAGGAGAACCCACTCCAAGGCAAAGGTCTCCCCCACCTCCTATATGCATTGTACACCCAAGTACCAGGGATGGTCTGGGTCAGATGTTCCAGAATATGCCCCAAGTACTGGGACTGCCCACTGAGCTGGCTTACCATGAAACTTATGGTAACTGGGCCCCTGACGAACATTCTTCCAGCAAGAGGGACGAATCATCTGGAAAATCTGTAACCAAGACACTGCCTAAGATGGAACCACCCCACGAAGTCACTATTCTGGTACCAGGGACTGTCATCCGCCGCGGGGTATGGATCAGTGTATCATCAGAGGATTCGAGTCAGAATCAGCCAAAGAAGGGCGCAGCTAATGACCCCATCTGCATCTCTTCTGACAGCAGCATCAGCATGATACAGAATGGAAAGGTGAATGCGGTGACCGCCGTAATCAAAGACAAGCACGCATTGCAGAACTGGAGTTCGACGCCACTTGCCACTCGCAAAGCCGAACTACCACAGGGAGTTTCTTCCACTTCTGAAATTCCTCCTGTAGATATTGCTGCACTTTTTAATAAATGCGTGAAGTCTTTTGATTATTTTTCTGCTTCTGTGAATAATTCTACAAATAAGCAAACCCAACATCGCAACCTTAATATCAATCTCGACGCACACCCGAAAAATTCGGAGCACGAGATAGATAATCAGGCTGCCAAAATCAAACCAAAACAAAAAGAACAAAAAGAAATCCAAAGTGTCGAGTATGAATCAAATAGCAACACCTATTCATCACAACCCGATGATTCAAAAATTATCCCCAATGATTCTTCTGAACTTGAGGATAATGATGAATCATGGGAGACCCCACCTGAAATCCAATTTGCCTTGGACAGACATGAAAAAGGTCTCCAGGCTAATATTGAGGAAACTGAACCTATCAACATAGGTGACGCAGCACAACCAAAGATTCTCCAAGTTGGTAAAAAGCTGTCTCAATCACAGAAAACACAGATAACTGATTTTCTAAAATCCTACATTGATGTGTTTGCATGGTCATATGAGGATATGCCTGGATTAGACATGGATTTAGTTGTGCACAGGTTACCTATAAAGTCTGAGGCCACACCAGTGAAGCAAAAACTCAGACGCATGAAACCGGAATGGGCCCTGAAGA
Source organism: Buxus sempervirens (assembly GCA_947561395.2). Classification (NCBI taxonomy): domain Eukaryota; kingdom Viridiplantae; phylum Streptophyta; class Magnoliopsida; order Buxales; family Buxaceae; genus Buxus; species Buxus sempervirens. The sequence goes on from OX387182.1 coordinate 15,102,070, forward strand.
TCAAAGAGGAAATTGCCAAGCAGTTAAAAGCTGGGTTCTTGAAAGTTACAGATTACCCAGAGTGGTTAGCAAACATTGTGCCAGTCCCCAAGAAGGATGGAAGGGTCAGAATGTGCGTTGATTACAGGGATCTGAACAAGGCAAGCCCGAAAGATGACTTCCCGCTGCCACACATTGATATACTGGTTGACAATACAGCAACTCATTCCATGTTCTCGTTTATGGATGGATTCTCTGGATATAACCAGATAAGGATGGCACTTGAAGACATGGAAAAGACATCCTTCATCACACACTGGGGCACATACTGCTACAAGGTGATGCCTTTTGGCTTGAAGAATGCATGCGCTACATACCAAAGGGCGATGACTTTGCTCTTCCATGATCTGATACACAAAGAGATGGAAGTATACGTGGATGACATGATTACAAAGTCAAAAGAAGAGGAAAATCATTTGGTGAACCTTGGAAGAGTGTTTAACAGGCTCAGAGAATGCAAGCTCAGGCTGAACCCGAATAAGTGTGTATTCGGCGTTACCTCAGGGAAGCTACTTGGATTCATCGTTGGGAAACGAGGAATTGAGGTTGATCCTGTCAAAGTAAAGGCAATTCTGGAGATGCCTCCCCCATCCACAGAAAAAGAAGTGAGGGGTTTCCTTGGCAGATTACAGTACATCAGTCGGTTCATAGCACAGATGACTCCCGTGTGCGAACCAATATTCAAATTGCTAAAGAAGGATAACCCAGTAGTTTGGAATGAGGATTGCCAAGAAGCATTTGATAAAATCAAGGCCTATTTGATGAGTCCGCCAACTTTGGTTCCCCCTGTACCAGGACGACCGCTAATCATGTACTTGTCGGTCACAGAAACAGCGGCTGGATGCGTCCTAGGGCAGCATGATGATACAGGGAAAAAGGAACAAGCAATTTATTATCTGAGCAAGAAATTTACCAATTATGAAGTAAGATACACATTGCTTGAGAAGACCTGTGGTGCATTGGTATGGGCGGCTCAGAAGCTCCGGCATTATCTGCTCAGTCATACTGTCTTTTTGATCTCAAATACAGATCCCTTAAAGTACATTTTTGAAAAGCCTATCTCCACTGGAAGGATAGCCAAGTGGCAGGTTATCTTATCTCAGTATGACATTGTCTACACCACGAGAAAGGCAATAAAGGGACAGGCAGTAGCAGATCACTTGGCAGAACACCCTGTGCCCGACTATCAACCACTTCTCACCGGGTTGCCGGATGATGAAATTATGTGTGCCGAATCAGCAGAAAAGGAAACCCAATGGCAAATGTTTTTTGATGGGGCCGTCAACATCAATGGGAAAGGGATTGGAGCAGTAATCATTTCCCCAGAAGGAGTCCATCATCCAATAGCAGCAAAACTCTTGTTCGATTGCACTAACAACATGGCAGAATATGAAGCATGTGTGTTAGGCTTGCGAGCTGCAATCGAAATGAATATTCAAGAGTTAAAAGTTTATGGTGATTCCTGTCTAATCATCTACCAAGTAATGGGAGATTGGCGGACTAAGGATCCTAAGTTGGTGCCATATCAGGAACTGATTAAGGAGTTGGAAGGGCAGTTCAAAAACGTGACATTTGATTATATGCCACGAGACAGGAATCAGTTTGCAGATGCCCTGGCAACACTGGCATCTATGGCAACCATCACTGGCGATACTTGGGTACAACCATTGGAGATAGAGGTGCGGCATTCTCCTGTCTACTGTTTTAATGTTGAAAGGAGCACACCACAAGGGGAACCCTGGTATGCAGACATAATGAGGTACCTGAGAGACAGGACTTTGCCAGAAAATGCCACAGCATCTGAGAGGCGCACGATTCAGAAGCTGGCAGGACAGTTTTTCCTCAGTGGAGATAAGCTATACAAGAAGTCCTACAATGATTCATTACTGCTATGTGTAACAGAGGAAGAAGCACAACAGCTGATTGATGAAGTCCATGGGGGACAGTGTGGCGCACATATGAATGGGCACATGCTAGCCAGGAAAATATTGAGAATGGGTTATTACTGGTTGACTATGGAACATGATTGCCATATCCATGTAAGGAAGTGCCAGTTATGCCAAGTTTATGCTGACAATATTCATGCACCGCCCAACACTTTGTACTCAATGACTTCTCCTTGGCCCTTCGCTATCTGGGGAATTGATATGATTGGAGAAATCCATCCAAAGGCATCGAATGGGCATCGATTTATCTTGGTTGCAATAGACTATTTTACCAAGTGGGTAGAGGCCGTATCCTTTGCAGAAGTCAAGGGGTCCCATGTGCTGAAATTCATCAGGAATAACATTGTCTGTCGCTACGGTGTGCCTGAGGCACTTATCACAGACAATGCCAAGAATTTGAATAACAAGGACATGGACAAGATGTGGGGAGATTTGAAAATCAGACATCTCAATTCTACAGCATATAGGCCCAAGATGAATGGAGCAGTAGAAGCTGCCAATAAAAATCTGAAAAAGATATTGGAAAAGATGGTAGTCACCTACAGAGACTGGCATGAGAAGCTGCCATATGCTTTGCATGCATACCGAACCTCAATCAGGGTCTCAACCGGAGCAACTCCTTTCTCTCTTGTATATGGAATGGAGGCAGTCCTTCCCGTGGAAGTGCAGATCCCTTCGCTCAGAATCCTGAAGGAAGCAGAGGTTGATGACATTGAATGGGAAGAATCAAGGTTTGACCAGTTGCAGTTGCTTGATGAGAAAAGGATTAAGGCTTTGTGCCACGGGCAACTCTATCAGCAGAGAGCAGCTCGGACTTATAATAAAAAAGTAATACCACGACACTTCAAGGTGGGCAACATTGTTATGAAAAAGATATTCCCCCATCAAGAAGATAATAGAGGGAAATTCAAGCCAAACTATGAAGGACCTTTCATAGTACATAAAGTTCTGTCCAAAGGAGCACTAATCCTACAAGAGACAGACGGAACTATTTTTCCTGAGCCAATAAATGCAGATGCAGTCAGATTATATTATCCTTGAGATCATTCCAATTGGGAAATGAAGAGAGGCCATCTTTGACTCTCCCCCAAACCTGTAAATCCTTTCAAGCACCCAAAAATTCTCCCCTAGTTAGATACTTTTGGGCCTGAAAATTTCTTTTCAAACCTAGTACAGGTGTTCCTTCGCATCAAAATGGGCATTCCTGGCCCTGAATGTGGAAAAAAAAAAAAAAAAAAAGCAATTGCGAAGAAAATCAAGAAAAAAAAAGAAGAAGCAAGTACAAAGTAGGATGTGAACCCTACACCGAAGAAATAAGCCAGGATGTAAGCCCCAACAATAAAGGGAGCACTGTACAAACCTATAAAATCACAGCCTTCTTGGGCCACTTATCTTTCTTTCAAAACCCCGACCTAGCCTACATTTCGTCCTACCTTAAAGACCTTTCGGATCCCAAAGAGAATGATCTTGAGCAAGACAGTCAAATCTGCGTTTTCGGGTAATGGCGAAATTGAATTCTCTCTGAAAGGACCAGACATAGTGAAAACCCAAAAAGGGCGCTGTGTGCAAAAAGGGTCAGTCGTGGTCCTTGAAAAAAAAAAAAAAAAAAAAAAAAAAAAAAAAAAAAAGGCTGGTCAGGCCTTGATTAGAAGGGAAAATGCAGCAAACACAGAAACAGGTTGGACAGTGCACTGAGTAGGGACAGCCAAATGATCTGAAGGGCCCAGATTGGCAGACTATGTTTGAGTCAACGCTCCAAGGCCTATGATGACAAGGCTAAAAATACCAAGCACTCTAATCTGTGTCTGGCTTAAGGATTGACTTTTGTGATAATTGCAGGCACAAACACACACTACCACATCTGTGTTTTTCCGTAATTATTCTGCTTAACTACTCTTGGAATTTCCCAGTTGTGCTGCTAACTCATGAAGAAGGGCTCATTGCCTTAATCAATAGCCATTTTAATTTTTTTAAAGGCCAAGAATAAACCAACCCTGCATATCTGACATTTTGTTCCTTGTACAGGTTCAAAAAAGGAAGAAAGATACAAGATGAATTTGAGAAGGATACTTTGATCCTTCATTCCCCAACAGAGGCTTCTTCCCCTTCATCTCCAGCAGGGCTCAGAAGAAAGAAGATCAACAAAACTTCAAAATCAAAGAGGAACATCACAATAATCCCCAGGGAGTCATCTAAACAGATCATGCTCCCACCAGATCCCCAGCGGAGTAACTCTTGAATGGAAGAGAAGCTCCAATGCCTCGACAAGAGAAAGAACCTAGCAAGGAGAAGCAACGAGGAAGAGCAATAATGGGCCAATTCGCCCCCTCTTGTAAATTTTGATTTCCCACTTTTGTAAATAGCATAGGATAGAATAGGTGTGTGGTCTCCGAGATGATGGACAGCAGCGCAGAAGCTTCCTTCCGTCCTCCCACCTGCACTCCCAAACCTATACCATGGCCTCCTAAAAAAAAAAAAAAAAAAAAAAAAAACTCAAGTCACTAAAAGCTTTAATGGAACAAACAAAAAGGAAAGAACATTGTTAAGTGCCTTGCATCAACGCCGAAACAGGCTGATGAGCTCAAAATTTAATCCTATCTTTCTTAAAAAACTAAGGAACAACCCTATTCAAACCCGAAAGAGGGTATAGGGATTCCCAAAATCAGGAAGTGATACCAGACATCTGACACTTCCCTTTCTTTAAAAACAAATTCAATGATTGAGCTCGTCGACCATGTCGACAGAAATGCAAGGTGCAAAAATAAGGTTCTTTTTCTTCTTTGCCGTTCATCCCCAAAGGTGACTCCAGCAAAGAGGGGCAGCTGTTAGTACCTGATTTTTGCACCTCCAAAATAAAGAAAAGTGAAAAGTCAAACTAAAAGTCAAACCCTGAGGGGGTCAAAAATTGACTTTTTGATTCAAGTAAATTTGACCATCAAACTTCATATCATTGGAAAAAGCAGTTCGACACGGTTCCCACGCAACTGAATTTGCTGGAATCGGAGTCCAGGTGAGAAAAATATGGCCCGGTCAAATTTCCAGAAAGCAAAAAGTTGACTTTTTGCTCGACCCCAATTCAGCTGCCAAACTTGATCCCAATGGATAGGTGGTTCCGAGTTAATTCCAACGACACTAAGTTTGTTGAAATCGGACACCGGACGAAGAAGTTATGAGCAGTTGAAGTTTCAGGAAAAACTACCCATGTGGCAAAAAGGCAGCAAAAATGGACTAAACCAATAAAATAAATAAGATAAATGTGTTTAATAATATTTTAATAAAGAGAATCTCGCTTTTTTAATAAAATAATCGAAAAATCGGATAAAAATCCTGCAATAAGCCAAATTGAATAAAGGTTTGAAATCCACACATTTTTAAAACGTGCGGGACCGTATTTACATTACGGGCAGGGCATGCCCGTATTTAAAGTACGGGCACGCTTCTAGAAGGAAGCCACGCGTCGCCGTACGGCGGAACACGCGTCCCGTACGGCCGAATCTGCGATAATTGCAAATATTCGTTTTTCGCCCGTATTTGAATTACGGGCAAGGCACGCCCGTACTTGAAGTACGGGCAAGGCACGCCCGTAGTTCAAATACGGGCACGAGATTTTTGCCTATAAATAAAGAGGCCACCCCCCTTCATTTGGACAAGCCTCTTTCCCTGGCCATGACTCTCTCCCTCTTGGAGCTCCCCACGACCAAATGCTGTTCAACCTCCACCACTCCTAATCTAAACCTCTTTTATACCCAAACTACCCCTATGCTTTAAGATCACCCAATACCATGTCCAAATCCACTTCAATTTGATCTTAAATCCACCTACCTTAACCAAACTCTTTCCCTTCCATCCCAGCAAATCTTGGAGGACGCGGAAGCGCTGCCGAAGTCTTCCGAGAACCACTACATCATCAAATTAAGGAAATAGCCTTGTGGTAACTTTTTCTAACATCTTCTTTTTCATTATATATATATGCATTTGAGTTGTCTTTCTTTATATTTGGGCTACTAACTCAACTACTGTTTTGAGCCCCATGAGGAGATGATACCAAAGTATTGGTCATTACAAGAAGGAAGAAAAGAAGTGTCTAAGGAATGCTTTGATTAATTAAACAAATAACTTTTCTTTTTAAGTTTTTGACATGGAAGGATAGAACCCTTCTTGAAGTCAAAGAAGTGTACTGTGACTTCCCATTTCCCCACTCCAAAATATGATCATGAACCACCCCAAAAGATGCTGGTTTCCTAATTAGAAGAAGGAGAAAGAAGAAGAAGGCCTTTTAGGCCAAATGAAGCCAATGAAGCATCTGAAGGAACTGGAGAAACCAACTGGAGTCATCAGAACATCTGAGAAAGCCGCCGGAATGATCCCAGAAAGAATCGGCAGCAAACATGCAAGTTGAGTCGTGCCCGTAAACTCAGGCCGGTCCAGCCTGGACCGTGTCTGATTCACGGGCGAAGGGGACCGGAATCCATTTACGGTCAGGCTAGACCGTGGAGCAAACACGGGCGAAATGTAAAATAATGTAAAATTTGTCTTTTCTTGGTTTGGTTGGACCAATTTCGGTCTAAACCGGCCTGAACCATTCCCCTTAACCACTTTGGGCTTTCTTAAGCCCATTTTTGACTTTGGGCCCATACGGGCCCACCAACACCTCCCTGGGCCCACTTGTGGGGCCCACCTTAGACTGGCCCATACCAGGCCCGTTTTCAATAAAACGGGCCCAGGCCACTAGACTTTGGCTAATGGGCCCATTCCAAGCCCACTAAGCCCAAACTAAAGTTGTAAATATATAAAACTTAATAAAATAACCAAATGGGTTACCCAATAACCCAACTGGGCCCAAGGCCCAACCACGGCAATCCACGGGTCTTCCAACGGGACCCGGATCCGACCCACTTCACTTAAATAAATAAAAAAGATAAAATCAACTAAAAAGGGACCCACACCTTCAGAGGGCCCCGCCAGACCCAATAAGCAGCATGCTGGTCTAGGAGAAGGGTGAAATTGACTCAGAAACCAGGGAGACCCGAGGGACCCGTCAAACCGACGGGGCGGGCCGGGGTGCCTTAGGGCTTCCCCGGACGTAACCGAGGACTTAGCTAGATCTCTAAAAAGCCGCAGACCAGACTTATACCCGGATAGGGCAAAACCGTGTCTGCCTGCACTCTCAGGCAGTGGCGACTCTGAAAATCCCGAGGCACGCGCCAAAGGGCGCGCCCGGTGTGCGATCTAGGCCAGGTTTAGGTGCGCACACTTCCTATTTATAGACATTGCCAGGTTTAACCTAATTTCCCCCTTATCCCTCGAATCCCCTTTTTACCCCTCATTAATGTATGGATTTTCCCGGATTTTAACTATTGACCAATTCTTATTTATTTACGGGTCCGAATATGACTTACCTATTTATGGTTCCACTTCAGTTTCTTTAACACTAATGAACCACAAATTCCTAGCAATAACAAATTTGATTTAACCTGTACGCATATATTTTCTAATGTTATTATTTGTTTATTTTTATTTCTGTGTCTCTTAAAAAAATTTTTTTTTCTCAAAACTAGGGTTTTACAAAAGTTAATTCTTATGCGAGTCTAGGCCGCATAGAGTTGGTCGTGGATCCACAGTCCGTCTAGATCGTGCGTTAGTGTTGGCTTGTCATATTAATACCCCGGGCCACTTGCGTACCACCGTGTGGGATCGGTGAGGCCTTCGTGTGGGATCGATGAGCTACAGCATGCCAGCCCATGCGTGGGTGCTCCACTCATACGATGACCGTGCGCGGCTTCGAAGGCGAGTAGTGAGGTGGCAAACCGGCTAAGGGTGTTTAACTCGATTTACAGACACGCTAATTCATGAATCTTGCACACACTTTATTTTCTGTAATTTTATTGTTATATGTGAATTGTGCTTTGCATGATTGCTAAAATTGTTCGTATAATATGTAGCATATTATTTAATTAATTGAAATTGCATAAACTGTTTAATTCATGCATTATGCTACTTACTGAGACATTAGTCTCACGCGAGTTTTTGTTTTTACCGGTTTTGTTTTCAGACCCGGCGAGCGAGACGCATAGTGGAGTCGAGTTCGAGGGTTATTCGGAATATAGACCGGAAGACTACTACCGTCCCGACTAGAGGTCGAGAAGGAGCTTTTTTTTGTTGAATAGTTGTATATGTTATTTTTGAAACTGTCCATATTGTACATATTGTAAATGAAGAGAGAGAGAGAGTGTGTGTGAGAACTTAGTGAACTTTATTTTGTTCTGTGGATATTGATGGTTAGTTGTGAATGGATATATAAACTGTGTTTATCAGGTGATCATTTGTGTTTGAGGGCTTAGCCCATACTCGTATATACAGCCGTTATATTGCCGAATTTTTTTTAAATCTAGGATTTTATTACCTTCATCCTAGTTAGTTTCTTAAGGTGCATTATTGAAATTTGGGCCCTAAAGTAGCGCTCGGGAGCCAATATAAACCCAATACGGGTGGACTTGGTTCCAGGGTGTTACAGTTTTGGATCTAACTTCTATGTTGTGCCTGTAATTGATAGACGTGAAGGTTTCCCTATCATGTGGAAGAATGGTATTTCAATCCATGTTGTTTCCCAAACTGAGTGGTTTATTGCTCTGCAGGTCTCTTTCAAAGGAAATACTTAGCAAATGGTTTTTGTTCATTCCAGCTCCAAAGAGGAGGTCCAATTGCATAGTGGAGGTCTCTTGAGATTATATCGGAAAACACCACAATTTCGTGGATGCTTTTCGGAGATTTCAATGCAATGTTACAGTAGTCCAGAAAAGGAGGAGGAACACCAATATATAGAAGACAATTCCTTAGTTTTCAACAGCTGATAAACTCTTGCAACCTCTCAGAAGTACAGATGAAAGGACCCCGTTTTACTTGGTATAATGGACAACAGGGGCTAAGACGCATTTCTAAAAAATTAGATAGATGTTTTGTTTCCAGAAATTCTTTTGATATGTTTCCTAACCCTATGGTCTACTCCCAACCAATTTTTGCTTCTGATCATGCTTCCACACTTTTTGAGTTGTGTCGCGATACCAGAAAAGGAGCTCGGTCATTCCAATTTGAGGCGTTCTGGATCCTAGAGGAATCCTGTTTTAACATCATTGAGAATGCATGGAAGAATCAAGATGTGATAGGCCCTCAAGCTTCCTTCCGAACCAAAATTGCTAAGCTCACTCGGGAATTGCATAGATGGAATAAAGAAGAGTTCAGAAATTTGTTCAATAGGAAGAATGATGTCTATGCAAGGCTCAAGGAAATACAAGACCTCATGGCAAAACACCCTTCCCCCACTGCAGAAGCTACAAAGAAACTTCTACGAAGGGAATATGCGCCTCTGCTCTAACAACAGGAAACCTTTTCATTTCAAAAGTCGCGGATCAAGTGGCTCCAAGATGGTGATCTGAACACATCTTTCTTTAACAAATCCACCCGCATCCGGCGGCAACAAAACCATATTCATTGTTTAAAAAATGAGGCTAGGAAAGAAACAGTGTCAAAAAGGGAGCTTGAAGATTTAGTTTCAAGTTATTTTCAAAACCTTTATAAATCAGAACACCAATTTTCTGACATTGATCCACTTGGCCTTATTCCTTAGGTTTTCTCTAAAGAACAGAACAGTGAGCTCTTGAGATTGCCAATTGCAGAAGAGGTTTGGGACATAGTGGCGGCTATGGGCTCCTTCAAAGCTCCGGGACCAGAACGTTATAAGGGTATATTTTTTAAAATATTCTGGGATATTGTTGGTAGTGATACTGTGTCTCTTATTTAAAATTTTTTTGTTTCTTCTGTTATGCTGGAAGATCTTAACCATACCCACATTGATCTCATCCCCAAAAATCCCCATCCAAGAAAGGTCTCTAAATTCCGGCATATTAGTTTATGTAATTTTGCTTATAAAATTATTTCAAAAATTCTTATGAGTAGGATTCAGCCTTTTCCCCAAGACTGAATTTCTCCAAATCAGTTTGCTTTTGTCCACGGCCGTTCTATTAGAGATAAAATTTTGTTAAACCGTGAAATTTTGCATCTTTTCAAAAAAAAAAAAAATCCCTGCAAAAATAAAAAAAATCAAAATCTAAGAAACTTGCTAACAGAGGAATGTATGCTTTTAAAACTGGATTTTACTAAAGCTTATGATAGGCGTAACTGGCATTTTTTGGAAAAGGTTCTGTTTGCTTTTGGAATTCGCGATCAATCCCTCAAGCTGTTAATGAGTTGTGTTACGTCTGTTTCTTATAGCATCCTGCTTAATGGCTCAACTATGGGTAAAATATCTACAGAAAGAGGGCTCCATCAGGGAGACCCTCTTTCTCCATATTTTTTCATTCTTTGTCAACAGGTGCTATCCCTTGCAATCCATCAAATGGAGAGGGACGGTAGATTCCAAGGAATTGCCTTAAAAATGGTGGTATTCGACTGTCTCATCTCATGTACGCCGATGATGTTAGCATCTATGAATTTGCAAGGGACAAAGAGGCGCACAATATGATCTGCCTCCTCCACAAATACTGCATCGAATATGGGCAAATGTTAAATGGGAATAAATCATCCTTAATTTTCAGCTAAAACAAATTGGAAGCAAGAAGAGCAATATTCGGAGGATATTCAATGTGGCAGGGTATCACACTCCAACAACCTACCTCGGTGCCCCTGTCCTCAGATGCAAGCCTAGACTCAAGGACTGTGATCAAATTTTGCAAAATATGGCTGCTCAATTGAATGGATGGAAAGCGACTCTGCTGTCACAAATGGGAAGAGCAACATTAATTCAATCGGTTTTATCGTCCCAACCACTCCATCTAATGAGTTGCTTTCTTTTACCTTAGGGTGCATTGCAGAAAATGGATATGATGGTTTGCTCTTTCTTTTGGAGGAAAGGCAGGGATGGGAAAGGTTTACACTCTATTTGTTGGGAGAACCTGACAAAGCAAAAGTGTTGTAGGGGTTTAAATCTCAAGAGATCCGATCTTATGAATAAAACACTCATCCTCAAAGCTGCTTGGAAACTTCAATAGGAAGAGAAGAGCTTATGAAGCCACATCATGAAGAGCACGTATTTCCCGAACAGATCATTTTTGGAGGCTGTTAATAGACCCCATCAATCTTTTGGGATGAGGTAGCTACATCAGCTCAAAGAGAGGATACCAAAAGGTAGTGGATGGTTGATTGCAAATGGCAGGGAAGTCAACATTTTGATAGACTACTGGCTCCCTGGGGAATTAGACTTGCTACGAGTCCAAAAAAACCTGAATGATTTCCACCTTGTTAAGGTAAGCCTGCTCATTAACCCGTTAACGGGTCAATGGGATGCCCAGTTGATTTCCCGATTTTGGGATAGTCATACTCTGTATAAAATTGTCTCCACATCCATCTCTGCCTCCCTAGCCTCCGATAAACGGCACTGGGCCCCCTCCTCAGGTAAGTTTGCCGTCACCTCTGCGTACAAATTGCTGTGTGGTACTAATGCCTCCCCCAAAAATAGTCTCTAGCTCAAGTGCTGGCATCTCTCATGCACTGCCCAAATCCGATTCTTCCTCTGGAAATGTATTGTGGGAGCGCTTCCTACTGGTTCCTTTTTAGCTAACAGAATTCCTAATATTTCAAGTGCCTATGTGTTTTGTCTTCAGCAATAGAAAACCCTTGAACACCTATGAATGCACTACCCTTTCTCAAGGGCAGTGTGGCTCTGGGAGGGACTTCACAATCTTCTGGACCACAAGACTCATTTTTAAATTGGTTTACCTTTTCTTTCTGCATGAAAGTTACCTCGTCCTATTGACACAATTATGGATTTCCTTGCTCAGGTAGCTAATTTCGGGTGGGTCATTTGGAAGTGCCGAAACAATGTCGTCTTCAATGGAGGGAAAATCTCGATTACTGATGCATCCTTACAGCTGCAAACTCTCAAAAGTGACTCTAGACTACTCAAGTCAATCTTAACGGAGGCAAGTGGGGGGACTTAAACTAAACTTCATGTCCAATGGATGAGCCTTGATGCTCCTTATTAAATTAAACTTTGATGGTGCCTTCCGAAAATCCTAGGCCCGAGCAGCGGCTGGAGGAGTACTTCGAGAAAATGGTGATCGGTTTTGTGGTGCATTTGCAATTGAAACGAACTCTCAAAGTGAAATTCTTGCTAAGGCGGACGCAGCTCATGAGGCCTTGAAGATGGCAGCTGCTCTCCAATTTCAACACATCATTCTAGAGGGAGACTCGACCTCTATATTTCATCTTCTTTCCCACCCTCAGTGTCACATTCCTTGGATATTGCTAGGCATAATTTCTGATAAACGACACTTGTCTCTAGTTTAATAGTGTTGTGTTCTCCCACATACTTAGAGAGGGTAACAGGTGGCAGACACATTGGCAAACTTTGCCCTTGACAACTTCTCATGTGCGTGGACCCGTTCTCCCCTCGTATTTCTTTACCTCTTCTTGATGATGCTCGAGGTTTTAATGCTTCTTTTCACCAAAAAAAAAAAAAAAATCAACGCGAAACCACGCCTTAGAAAATTATTTTATGGTGGGTTTTACCATTATAGAAGCATACATATCGATAGTTTACAAAAAAAAAAAAAAGAGAATAAAGGAAAGAGGGATACAGATCGATAGGAAGTTCATACAATTCCGCCAAAACAAACACGGCGATCTCGTATTGCTCACACGTTTCAAATGCGATCACGTGCAAGAATCTCACGCCCTGCACGTGACAGCAGGTTATAAATTTATAACAGACAGTAGAACTCTTCTTTACTGATACGTCTTGTTAAAGTCGTTCGGGAGCTCCGCTTTCTGTCTTTCCCTTCAAAAAACTCAAAGAAGTGAAAACCAGACACAGAACATACGCTCCTGGTGTAATGGCGGCTCTTAAGCCCTCTCCATGAACCCTAACAAGCCATAGACGTAACAGGTCAAACCCTAGCCCTCTGAGCCTAATTTGCCTTTCTTTTCTGGTCTGATCTCCTCGAGAGGAAACGATCTTCAACTTCTTGATTGGTTCCTGGTCGTGGCCGAGTCATAACCCTCGAAAATATTCAAGATGGATATTATTGGTGAAGATATGGAAACGGATCCGGTTTTAGAGCTGAGTTCGAAGGAAAAGGCGGAAAGATTGCACGCATTGGCGATTGGTCCGTTAGCGTCTTCTGTTGCGAAGTTATCAGGTTCTTCCAGAGGTATTCCTACTGATAAGGATTTTCATTTCTTTAACAACTTCGACGAGTTCAAGCTGCCTGTTAAAGAAATTGCTGAGAAATCTCGGGCGATGCTCGAAAGCATTGGCTCGTCGAGGCGTCTGTGGGGAAAGGAGATGATTTTCCCTAAAGATTTGGATGAAGGTTATGATTGGCTTGTTAATGTTAATGACGAGGTGTTCGAGAGGTTTGATGTTTCGGTGGATGAGTTTCAGGGAGTGAGAAAGAAAGAGGAGGAAAGCGGGAGGAGAGTCAGTTCGATTGATTCTGAAAGTGGGTTTCAGTTGGTTTACGGGAAAAAGAAGAAGTCGAGTAGTGGCGTAGCGGAGAAAGTTAAAGGAGAGGTTCAAGATTCGACTTCCGCGGTGAAGATGGCTTTGAGGGACAAAAGAACTACAGGCTCTCGTCCACGGGTGCCATTTCATCTACCAACCATTCCTCGTCCTCAGGATGAGTTCAAAATATTGGTTAATAATTCAAACTATCCATTTGAGCATGTTTGGTTGCGGAGGAGTGAAGATGGTAGCAGGTTTATACATCCTTTGGTCAGTTGTTCTTTATCCTTGTGAGTTAATTACATGTGTTACAATGATGGGGTTCTTGATTTCATGTTTTTCTTTTTGGACTTTGTTGATTATATTGGTTGTACTTCGGATGCCTGGAGAGAGTTTGATAATTTTGTGCTTTTTGTGGTGTTCGGAGGTAGTGATAAGTATTTCCATGTTCATGAGTGGAATTTGAAGCAAGTATCTGGGAAGATTTTTCATTCATTAATTATGGGGTACTCAAGGCTCTAGTTGATACCTAGGTGATTGGCCTTCCTTAGATGAAGTTATTCCCAGACATTGCTCAGGTTATATGAAAATATAGTTAATAATATTTTCTTATAAACTATGTAAAATACTTATGATTATAATAAGTGAGGCCAAATCATCATCACCTAATAATTATTCATAACATGATAACATATTAGCATGGAAAGATTTGAAAAAGTAAAGCTACTACTATGTAGATAATAAAGCTAGTGTAAATTATCTAATCATTATAGCATTAATTTATTTGACATGACCTTAAATGTAGCAATAATAAGTGAAGATCAAAACATCATCAAGTAACTTATTGTTCATAACATGATAACATACTAACAGACTTATTATCAGTGAAGGTCGATTTGGTTAAAATTTTCCAGTTTTGACTGAAACCGGAATGGAATCTTAAGGATTCCGAGGAGGCATTAAAACCCCCTTAGTTTCAGCTAGCATGGGCATCAAACTGTTCTGTACTGGTTGAAATTCATCTGATGTTGACGGCATACATTGTGTGAAGTTGAAACAGGCTGATTTCTCATTGCATAAATGGTGTGCCTTACTAAATCTTGAAAAAATTTACAAGAAAGGAAGGAAAGGAGGGGGAGGGGAGGGAGAATGGTGCAGTATCTACTCCGTCTCCCCTCTCCCATCTTGTTTTCCATTAATTGAAGATGGTGAGAGATGAGGGATGGATCATGGAGGCCCCATCTCTTAGATTTTGACCAGTAAATAGAAGAAGGGGGTGGGGGTACTGGGCCTTCTGCCATTTTTATTTTTTATATTTGAATATTTGCTTTCTTAATTAATTTAAACTCTTCTATTTTTATTTCAGTTTCCTTATACTTTATTTATCAACTCTTGAGTAGTCAAAATATAAAAGGAAGGGAAGATTTAAAAACCTAAAAAGTTATTTTCTCTTTTATTTATTTTTAAGTTATTATTTTTACTTAACCTTTAAAAAAAGTACAAACAATAAAATTTATAATTGTTTTTACTTTTTAAAAACTAGAATTGCTTTAAGCAAAGAAAAACTAGTAAATGCAAATAAAGAAATATTAATAGAAATATAATGTATATTTTAATAGAAATTAATACACATATTATCTTATAGAAATATTGATGTTTTGTCTTTTTTTTTATTTATAATTTTATTGGATTTCTTTCATTTTTAGACTTTTTGGAAATTTTCTGGACTGCGGCATTGAGTGGCATGCAGATGAAATTTCGGCGAAGCAGCATGACAAAACCTTGAAGAAATGATGTTGAAAACAGCTCGGTGAAACTTGCTTAATGCTTATTATTCATAACATGAAAGAATACTAACAATGAAAATTTTAAAAATAATAATATTACTGCAATTTAGGTTATACATTAGTTAATGTAACTCTCCTAACGTTTAAGATGTTACTTAAATGAGTTTATGTGAGTCTCCTAACCTTTACGATGCTAATTTGTTTGACATAACCTTAATTTATCAATAATAATGTCGAAATAAGTTACTAATATGGTCTTAATAAATAATATATAGAGTTAGTTATTTTAATATATATCCCACGTCGACACCTTGATTACTGATCACACAAAAGAAAGAAAAAAAAAACACTGCCTCCTTATCAAGGTTTGGTTACTGATAAAAAAACAACAACTAAATAACACTGCCTCCTTATCAAGGTTTAAGTTGCTGTAGTGTCTGACAGAGGAAGACGGCTGTGCTGATTATTCTTTCGTATGGGTTTATTTCTGAGGAAAGTATAATAGAAAGTAGCATAAGGGCCATATATGGATGAATTATTATATATCATTTCAAGTTTAATAGTCAGTAGCATAAGGAGCTTCTATATATGAATTGTTTCATGCAAATTTATGTTAATTGCACATGCTTGTGTGACAACCTGCTAATGATCTACTTATCGAAAAAAGAAAAAAAAATCTATGAATAAACTTTACTGGCATTTTTATTTTACTAATCATCACTAGTGCCAGCCAGCTTAGATATCTATGTGTGCGTAATGTTCATATGTACGCTTTTCATTTGTGTCATTTTTATTTCTATTACACTTTCACTTGTGTCATTTTCATCTATAAGTTCTTGTTACATACGATTTTAGAGGAACTCTTGAACTTATTAAGTTATAGTGTACAATATCATCATGAGGCATGATCTCAAAGATGGACCTGAAGACCGTATTGGTACTGTCTATCTAGTTCACCTGCACTTCTAAAATCCCTATTCTTGCATCTATATTCATTAATGACACTAAGTTATGTGATGCATCTGTAATTTTCTTACAGACAAATAGTTTTCTGCTCACAATTCACAATTATGATCTAACAGTTGTATTGCTGTTAGATGATCTTAATGTTAGGTTACTTCTTGCCTCAACTCGTATACTATTATGATCTAACAGTTGTATTGCTGTTGTGTTTCTTTTGTTTTGGCTAACTTTCATCCTTATCATATACAGGAGGAGCTGTCTGAATTGGACTTTGTTGATCGAAGTATTGGAGATGTTGAGCCAGTAAAACCACTTCCTATAGAGATCACCCCATTTAAGCTTGTGCAAGAAGTCAAAGATTTGAAGGAATTAGCTGCAAAGTTGCGCACTGTGAACGAAATCGCTGTGAGCACTCATGCTAGAATGATATATGCCTGCTTATTTTCATATTAGGTTACTTGATCAAAGCTATGGTGGAAGTATTGTTTCCTATTCTTGACTACTCAACATGCATGAACTACATAGCTTTCTTATCAATAATTTCTTTATTTATATATTTTTAAGAGAGAGAAAAGCAAACAGTAAAATCAGTAGGGAAAGAATCCTTATCATAATCCATTCTCTCATCACCCCACCCCACCACACCCCAACCCCCCACCAGAAAAAAAAAAAAACCGGAAAATAAAAAATTGAAAATTGATAACATACGTTGAGGCATTTTCTGCTGTGTCATTAGATCTCCTCTTCAGGATTTTGGTCAAACTTGATGCTTTAAAGTCAAGCTTATTTCTGTGATAAAAAGTGATAGAAGTCTCTATATGTTCTAGGACCTTTCAAAAGTTTCAGGAAATTACATTCTGAGACCCACATGTCCAGTAGAAACTGAAAAAATAAAGTTGGGATATTTATTATACCTTTTCTTTTTTACACATTATAGTCAGTGATCAATATCCTAAGCATAATTTGTGTTTTACTAGAAGTTTTAATAATTTGTACATAGCCCAGAAGCTAATTTAATTAAGAATCCAGCAACTCACTTGGGGCTTTTCCCTTCAATTATAGGAAGCTATTTTCATTTTGATAATTAACTGATATTAAAATACGAAGAAGAAAAAGGAAGCCCTTTCTGTTCGAGCTCGCCACATAATTTATCTAGCTCCCAACAGTTTAGAACATTGAAGCTTGTAGCTTAAACACTATGAAGAAAAGACTTATAAAATGTTATTAATTACTCCAAAAATAATTTATTCCAAATGCTGTATGTTCATTGTTATTACACATTTTCAATATCATATTGAAAGGAAATATTCTTTTAAAGCAGTCTACATCTGTAGCCGAATGCAGATTATTTGTAACTGCCAAATTCCCCATCAGATTCTGTTTTTACCGTCTCCCCTTTTCTTCTATGGGGTCAGAACTCAAGTGTACCAGGCTGTAGTAACAGTTGCCGAGTTTTGAAACAATGCTTTGTACTTCTAAATTCCAACCAAATCAGTTTAAATGGGAGAGATTGTAGCAGTTCAAGGATTTGAACTTAATTTCAAACCAGTTCTAGATAGAGGGGGGTACTTCCTGTTTTGAAAAATGATATTTGTGTTCTTATATGATGCCACTTTATAACTTTCATGGATTCTTTATCACTGGGGAATAAAGACAGGAAATAAGCTGGATAGGATATCCTTCCTCCCCTTTTCCAAGTAGCAAGTTTTCATTTTGCTTTCAGCTCGCGGATCCCATACTGATGTAGTCTCAAATGAGGATTCCAAGGGGAGACTTTGATGTGTCTTGGGAAGGCATGCAACTCTACGATTTGGATTCAAATCCAGATTTACTTTGAACTCCTGTAATTTTCATCTCCTACATCTTAAAAGTTTGTTCTTTGATTTTGTTTGTTGAATTAATAAATCGATAGTTGAGCCTGCTACAATTTGCAGAAGCATTTAAAAAACGCATATCAACACCCACAATAGTATTTTTAAAGGTTCCTAACTGGATTATTAGTTGTTTTTTGAGGACCTATGCAATGCTAGTGTTGGTTTGATTTTGGGCTTACAACCACCTAACCTAATTAAATCATATTATTTTGAATTTGTTTATCTTGATAATCTGTTTTAAAACATAATAATTTACCAAGATATTATTAAGAAATTTTACTTAATTATATAGAAATTCATAATACTTTAATTAACAACTGTTGGTTTGATTATTTTCTTTAGATATAAAATCTCATTTTTTTTTATCAGTAAGCAAGAGTATTATATATGATAAAGAAGAAAACAAGTACACAAAAAGTGTACCAGGACAGCCAGGAACCTACATGTCTAACTTAGGGAGCCCTCTAGGACAGGGATGAAGTCATACAACCGAATCACTCCTTTTTTCTAGCTCCTGAAAATTATTACATAACAGAAACTCATCAACGTCTATATTATCCGCTTGACCTACTAACCAACTGTGCATTATCCTCAACGTAGCTCGTACTAAAACTATTCCACTGGTCTCGGAATTCCTAAAGATTCTCTTGTTCCTTTCGCCCCATATTACCCAAGCAATTACTGCGAGGGCTAAGTTCCAGCAAATGTCTCTATATGACTTCTCTTTTCTGCAACCCCAGGCTTCTAGAGCTTGTCTAAAGTCCTTTGGATTTACCCACTCAACTTGTAGCCTTTGGCACATGCATTCCCATAGCCTTGCAGTTCCTTTACAGTGAAGTAGTAAGTGGCTTACACTTTCTTCCTCCTCCTTACATATGCTGCATCTATTTGCAAGTTGCCAGCCTCTATGCTTCAAGTGATCCACAGTTAATAATTTATCAAGTGCTGCAGTCCACAAGAAAAATGCCACTTTACTTGGAATATTGTTTACCCAAATATCTTTAAACCCCTTCATCTCCAGATTTGAGCAATGTAGGTGATCAAAGGCCTCCTTTACTTAGAACATCCCAGATTTGCTTTGTGACCATACTCTTCTATCTTCTCCTTGTCCCATGGTCTTATTGTACAATTCATTCACTAATGCTTCATAACTGGTAACTTCCCAATCCATCAGATTTCTCCGTAGGTTGATGTTCCACACAATTCCAGCCTCCGACCTCGTCACACATTCACATACCAAAACTTGTTTATTCTTGCATATGTTGTAGATCATGGGGTATCTCACCTTCAACTTAGTCTCACCACACCAAACATCCTCCCAAAATATCATTATAATTCTGTTGAAGGAGCAATCATCCAACCAACTTGGCAAGACGTCTCTATTTCCTGGTTCTAATGTTAATCACTATTGCTTAGATTTCTGGATTTTTTAAAAAAAATTATTGTTCAGGAAGGCTTCTCCTAACTTCTCCACCCCTATATAATTAACCATACAAGTTGACCCTTTTTATTTTTATTTTTTTATATCCCTTCTACTTATTTTTCATAATTTCAATATCTGTTGTTATTTTTCGTATTATGATAATGAGTTTTGAACTTATTTCGTAATTTTCCTATTTAATTAGTGCTATTCATACTTTTATCAAGTAATTAAGTATTATGCTTCTTTTTCTTTTAAACTACAATGTCTTGCATTTCCTTTATATAATTACATACAAATATTGTTGAATACTTGCTATCTGTTCTCTAGTTAATTAATCATATAAGTTTTATAAATTTTCACTATTTTTAATGGGAATTCATTTTGGTTGAGTTCCTCATATATGCAATATGGTTGTTCATTTCATGTGCCAACTTGGTTGAAAATGTATTGCATTGATCATTATTTTAGAAGATATTGCTTAGTGTCCTTTCAACCTCCTATAGAATACTAAGGAATAAAATTACAAGATGCTTTAGAGCTTGTTGCGTGGGCAACTGTCTAGTCATCTAGATAATTTTACCTCAATGTTTGCCTAGATTTTTCAAAAACCTTTCCTGAAACTGGCTACGTGAAGTGTCATAGAATTCAGAAGATTAACATGTTTTATGCAAACTGTTGATGGGAGATACTAGGTGCTGCATTCCCTATAAAAAATACTTCAATAAGATTAGCATCCTTCACTATCTTTGGCACCTTACTCAATGCTTCAACTACAATGGTAAAAATGCCATTTATGGTCTCAAAAAAGGCTATATAAACTCAAGTTTATATAGACAACAGAAAACTGCAAACCTTTGGACGCCTAGTATCTAGTTAAGCGCTCAATCTTCTCAGGATGTGTAATTATGAACTTGTTGGATATGACCTAATATGCTGCCTTTTCAGTAATATTTTTAAGCTTTTTTAACCGAGGGCGGCCTGAGTTTTTTTGACACATTGCATTCTCAATAAACAAGCCTTTGAATTTGGAGGATGTTTGCTCTGTAATGCTTATATTGAAGTTTTTTTCTAGGATTATTTTCCTTTTTTGTTGCAAAGTGGACTGCTATCTTGTGTTTTGAGTTTCTTTGTTTTGTAATAACATGTTTAATAAATAGTCATTCACTTTTGGAGGTGTGTGCGATAAAATGTTTATTGTATTGAAGGTTTTTGTGAGGTATATATTTCCTTTTTATTATTTATTATTTTTTAATTCAAAGTTGAATTGTTTTCTTATTTTTCTGTAATAACATGCTCAATAAAATATTTGTTATACATTTCTAGGTTGATTTGGAGCATAACCAATATCGATCATTTCAAGGATTGACTTGCTTGATGCAAATTTCCACCAGAGCAGAGGATTTTGTGGTAGATACACTAAAGCTGCGTGTTCATATCGGTCCATATCTAAGGGAAATTTTCAAGGATCCATCAAAGAAGAAGGTGGATATATTTCTTTAATATCATAACTATTTCGCTATGTAACATATCTAATTCAGTATCGGAAGATATTTTTACCTGTTTAGGTTATGCATGGAGCAGATCGAGATATAATATGGCTTCAGAGGGACTTTGGCATCTATGTCTGCAACTTATTTGACACTGGACAGGTACTTTTGATTTAAATTTTGATTCTCGTGACTTCATTTGAGCCTGGTTTCTTTTGATTGTTTATGTGCATAGAAATAGTAAGGTAATGTTTTACTCATTTATTTGCCTTTTAATATTCTCTATAACAACAGTTCTTCATGCTAGCCAATGTAGGTTGTTTCCATCTAATGCTCATTTGTCATGGTGATACAAGAATATTATGTATGACTTGATGAGTGTTATTGAGTAAATTTTATTGTATTGTTAATGTTTTAGAATTTACTATGGTTCAGCTTCCTACACATCAATATTTTGATTGGGTTTTACCATAATCTCAAAGTCAGTTTATGGCTGACACATCTCAATTCATTTAACAGCTTTGTCATAAGCACATGTTTCTTCAAGCTGATTTGAATGCTTGGTGGAGCAATGCCATGTTACCTGAAAGAAAGAAAGAAAGAAAAAGAAAGGGGGGAAATGTTATGTGAAATGCCATGGTTTTTCGACCTGGAGGATCTGAGGATTAGTGGGTTTTAGGGTCTGGGATTTATATAAAGAGTAGTGAGAGAGTGTCAGCTTGGAAAATCAATGTTTCTCCAATTGAGAGGATCACTTTAACTAAATATCACTTCAACTGAATTCCCTTTGCAGACTTGTTGGATGTCTTCAATGTTGGGACATTGAAAGAATTGGAATTTGGGCTGTGGGGTAGGGACATTCCATATTATGTACTTGTGACTTCTTCTTGTGCAGCATTCAAATCAAACTTAATGTAGAATATGGAGAAAAAACCTGCATCATGCGAGAGGATTTTCTTGCCTGAAGGCAATTTGAATCTTACAACTTATAATTTATTCATTTGATTCAGATAATTCGATTTTAGAATACAAACACTAGACAAAAGGGATAGAAGGAAAGTCCAGGAAAAAGGGACAAAAGGAAAAGTGAATTTTCCTTTTTTTTCAATAAAGAGCTGTACTATTTTGTTTGATCGTTTATGCATTTGAAGGTTAAACCAAAAAGGAATGTAGTTTACTAATTTCAATAGCAGATGCTCCTTTTTCTAAGATAAATTACTGATGTACATAAAGAAATATAGTTTACTAATTTAATAACCAAAAAAAAAAAAAAAATTTCTAGGACAAATACCAAAACTTAATAGATAAACCATGTTTCTACTAACGCTAATATGAATGTTGTGATCTATGATTCAAGATTACATTTCGATTCTAGATGTGTTCAATTTGATAACCTTGTTACTTCATCTGTTCTATCAATGGTATCTGAGGCTGACCACATGCTTGTTAACATAGATGAGCTTGAGTGTATGGATCATACAGTGATTGTGAAATTTAAGTCACACACCAAATCTGATTTTGACAGATCTTTTCCTGGCTTGATATTCATGCTCCATTGAAAAAGAAAAAAGGGAGGTTCCTTTTTGCTCATGCTTGTGTGGTGTAAGGGCGCAAGGACTGCTAGATTGTCTTTTAAAGCTATCAAGCTGGCTGGAGTTCCAGTTTTGGTTGCGATTTTTTGTGTTACATTTGATGTCATTTTAATGATTTCAATATATCTCCTAGGCTGTTTGCTTAGGTGGAAAAACAGTGGAAAGGAATGTAAATGAGCACTTTCCTTTCCTTTCTATCACTTTGATTTCATTTTTGAGAGGAAAACTTTGAGAGCCCTTTGTGAAAAAAAATGTGCTATTTTTGAAAGTTACATTGTGATGGGTCCACATTTTCCTATGAACCGAACACAAATTTCAATGGAAAGTTCATTTTCCTTTCATTTCTTATAGACTTCATCAAAAGGCACACACCCTTGGGGTGCTTGGTTTTAGGTGGCTTAAATTTTCATATTGGAGGTGAGATGAAAGATTCCAATGGAGGTGATGATTGGAACAATTTTCTAGATATTTGGGAGAAAAAAATAAAGGCTTTTCAAACACTAGAAGCTTGGCCCTCATTATTTTAGTGTATAAAAGAAAGCCTCGGTCCCTCCTTGGCTTCTATATCCAGAATTCCTTGCTGTCTTCCAATGGATTTGCTGAGAGATTTGGCCACAGGAACAAAATATCTCATATTATCACTTGATACGTAAGTTGTATGAAGACAATTATGATAGTTGTTATTTGGGGTAATAAGGGTAACAGGCATGAGAGATATATCAGATCTAATTGTCTCAAAAACTTGTGGTTGGGACAATTCAAATAGGGACATCATCTCCCTTGAACGGGCTTCATCCGAGTCTTATAAATGATTTCATCTTTGCAGGATTTTTGGCCAATTCCTTTGTGCTGTTGAAAGTAGCTAAATCCTTTCACATTATGGATGCTTCTTCTAGTGCTTTGACATATAACAAAGATACAAGCATGTAGGTGCTCTCCAGAGAACTGACATTTCTGATAACAATATTTTTATGCTGGGTGGAAGGTCTTGTGTCGTATTTTGGGAGTTTGTGGAGGTATGGGGTTCTTTTTGCATGCTTGGGGGTGAAAAGGAGGGTCATTGTTTTATTGGATGACAATTCCCTTCATTCAAGTCATTGAATTTTATGCTAAATACCTAGTATTTTGCCTGTATGATTTCTTTGTGTCCATGTGGAATTCTTAATTTTTTTCAGATCTTGTGGAGTAATTTCTGGTACGAGTTTTGCTTTTTTATTTTTCATGGGAAGGATTTCTTATTAATTAAAAGAAATATTTTGGAATTTATCTTCTCTATTGTGTGGTTGAAGAATGAATTTTGGTCTTAGGCCTCAAAGGTATTGAAATTGGAGAGGAACAGCTTGGAGTATCTGCTGTATTACTTTTGTGATGTTACTGCAAACAAAGAGTAAGTTCTTTGCATGTGCTTTTATCAAATATAAAACATCTCTTGGTTTGTTTTGTTTGATTATTTTGCCTTTCATAATCTTCTTTGTTGATATAAACCTTTTTCAGATACCAGAATGCAGATTGGAGACTGCGCCCTCTTCCTGATGAGATGATTAGGTAATTCCATGGATTATTTGTGATATTTCCCTACTCATTGTACTTCACTCAACTGATTAAGACTTTAAGGATATTCAGCCCTTCAACAGAATCTGAATAAGTGTCTGTTTGACAGATATGCCAGAGAAGATACACATTATTTGTTGTATATTTACGATCTAATGAGAAGCAGGTTGCTTTCAGAATCCTCTGAGTCTGAAAGCGCTGGTGATCTTCTGTTAGAGGTACCTCCTTTATTCTTGTAAATTATTTATTTATTTTTGAGAGAACCAGAAAAGGATGCTCTTAACTGGTTTCTTTTATCTCTTCCTTCGGGCATGTGCCTGCATAGTCATGTATGACATGCTTTTCAAAGTAATTGTTGCAAGAACCTGCTTTGTCTGCATTACTGCTGCAAATTAATTGCCTGCAAGTTGATGATGCCCTAAGAATTTTTTTCTGCTTTGTAATAATGATTGGCTGTGGATATTAATGATGCTGAGCTCTTATTATTATCTTATAATTATGCTAGTAGCTGCTGTAAGACTTGACTTTATTCTTCAAACATCTTTTGTTATCATCAAAGAAAACCTAGAAAGAGACAGAGCAAACCTTCCATGCCAGCTGCTAGCTTTACTCAATCCAGGACTGCCAATGCTTTAAAGATTTGGCAATGTAGAACAATATCGGTAGAGTTTAAAGGCTATTTACTAAACGTTGTGGTTGTTACTCTGGGGTTACTTATAGTGAGGCTGTGTTTTGAACCTTGGATTTTGGCAGAAAAGAAAAGAAATCTAAAAAAGAAATGAAAAGAGAAGAAAATTATTATTTTCTCTTCTTTTCAATGTCTGGATAATATGGGAAATAGGAGGAAAAGAAAAATATATTTTAATAAGATGGTAGATGGAGGGTGGTGATGGTGGGGGTGGATGGTCGAGTGGTGGTGGTGGTGGGGTTCAAATCACTTTCCTTCATTTCAATCAAATGGTAGAAAAGAAAATTTTAGCATTTTCTTTTCTCTCTCTCGAAATCCAGACTTCTAAACACAGCCTAATTGTTGTCTAGGCACTTATCAGAAGAAAAAATAAATTAAAAACTGTCCTGTAGGAGAACCTTTTTTTATGCTGAATTAAATGGGTTGGTAAAATTGTAGCAGTTATTCCGCTTCTAAAAATAGGTGGTGGTCCCATGGCATCTGGGTTTGTTTCCATACGTTAAACTTCGAAAATCTCTCCTTGTCTTTCTAAGTTTGACAGGTACAGTGCTCTTGATATGCTCTGTTATCAGTTCTTGTCATGGTAAATTTTGCAAAGTTTTACATCAGCTGCCAACCTAATGTAACCCTCCTGTATATGGGTTTGGGAAGCTCAATGCCCAAAAGGTAAAGCAATACAAAATAAAATTGGAGTTAGGCTATGGTATCAATTTATCTGTAATTTAAGAAACTACTAGGAAATATACCTTTTGGTTCGCAAATGATTGGTTATGACCACACGTACAAAATCTTTCCCATATCTAGTTCTTTCTTTGACTTGGTACAATTTGTTGGTTTGTAAGTTGCTATCCAGCAGTTATGTGCAGAATTGTCAGAGATCTCTGTATGGTTTACTGTTTAGTATTTTGTAGTATGACACATGGCTCATGTGTAAGGCTAGCACCCAAGTTGTTAAAATTTTCATATGCGTGCTTTGTGACTTCAGATCTCGTTAACATCTTGTTTCGTTTGCTTTTGAACTTACCATATCTGAGAGTTCTATTAAGCGTCTGGTGCAATTTTGGAACCTTGCACCGGTTCAAACTCTTACAAGACGACACTGAATTCTGCGTTAGTTTACAATTAAAGTGTTCTGGTGCAACTTTGAATCTTGCACTGGTTCAAACTCTTCATTTAAAAACCAGACTACACTGAATTCTGCATTAGTTTACAATTAAAGGTATTCTGGTGCAATTTTGAACCTTGCACTGGTCCAAACTCTTCATTTATTTCATCATATATTTGGTATGGAAAAGCTTTGTATCAGAAGAGGATGGACTGGTTGAGCATGAATCTGCTTCTGAATGCAACTAGTTTGGATAATTCTTATTCTTCTGGAGAGTTGTCTCCTATTATGCATGCTCTCTGATCACCAACTCTCTTGTTTCTTGCAGGTCTACAAGCGGAGTTATGATGTATGCATGCAGCTTTATGAGAAAGAGCTATTGACAGATAGTTCATACCTCCACATATATGGGTTTGTTGCTTACTGTGCCAATATATGCTGCCATATATATTTATGACTTTATCGCAGACTTCATTAATTTTTGAAATTCATACTTCTCATTCTTTGGTAAGTTGTTTACATGAATCAATATTAATCGTGATTTTCCTATATTATTTTACAGATTGCAGGCGTCTGGTTTCAATGCCCAACAGCTTGCCATTGTGGCAGTAAGTAATTACTCTCTTCTCTGATTTTGTTTTTAAAAAAAAATATCTTGATCTCTGCCCCACACCAATTCTCTTCTCTCCTCCTCTTGTTTGCAATTGACTAGAATTTTCATTCAGGATAGTATACTAAATTAAAATCTTTGGTCTCTTTAAGAAATAATTATTGATATGTTTGCATGATCCTAGGATTGGGTCTTTATTTGCTGCTGATGGCTTGATTGTCAAGCATTTTTGGTAGTTAGAGATTACTACTGTTATGCTTTATAATTATGGTTGCTTCTACTGGTTTCTTTTTATAATAAGCTTATGTTGACTTCAGGGGCTTTGTGAGTGGAGGGACATGGTTGCTCGTGAAGAGGATGAAAGTACTGGTTATATCCTACCCAACAAGGCTCTTCTTGAGATTGGTACTATGAAATCTGCTGAAATTTATGAGTTTAAATTTCCTCTTCTCTTAACAGGTAGAAAGTTATGGAACAAGTTCACTAACTTCCATTGTTTCACCCTTTTTTACCCCCCTTTTCCCCTCCTTATGGGAATAAAAAGCCAGGCAGATGCCTGTCACTACTAGCAAGTTACGCCGGTTGTTGAGGTCAAAGCACCCATATGTGGAGCAAAATCTTGGTTCTGTAGTTAACATCATTAAGCATGCAATTGAAAATTCTAGTGCTTTTGAAGTAGCAGCTGAACAACTAAATAAAGGACACATCGAAATGGTACGTTTTATATCTGTTGAAGTTTTATTGTCACCTTTAATAGCATATAAGTTAGTTAGTTAGTCGTCTAAGCTCCCCTGGTGCCAAATTTGGTGCCATTTCATATATATGGATATATGATATTCATAGGTCTTTTTGAGAGGTCCACTTTGACCCCTTTGGTTCTGACCATTTGAGCAGTTTATCAGCGAACAGATTAATGATTTTGTGAGCCATGTTTGCACTGTGTGATGTAGTGCGACAGTGATATACAGGTTTTTGTATTTTGTGATTGTTTATTCTTTTTAGGTAACACTTCTCTCCTGTACACAGGAATTTGAAGAAAATACCGTCGTTAAAAATGGTACTGAGGCTGGGACTCCTGAGGCTACTACTGAGATTCACACTCCATCTGCTGTATCAGAAGATATTGGGGATGGTAATGCTGAAAGCAGTAAAATCACGGAAAACCATGCAGCTTCTGTAATTGTCAAGGATGAACCACTCGAACTTGGAAACCACACTGTTGAATGTGGCGTATATGGGCAACGTGTCTCCCTTGAGCAACCTATTGAAGCTGGAAACATGAAGAATGAATTGGATGGCTGTACATCAGAACTTCCAAAGCAGATGCTTGCCACTTCAGGGCGGATGGGAGAAACAATGCCAGACATGAGTTTACCATCATTGGCAAAGCCTGTAAGTGCGAAAGGAAATCATGCATGTTAAAAATATGTTGCACCTTTTGCTTTGGCCTATTTAATTGAGTAGGCTGGATAGGTAATATTCTATTTTTTTTTAGGTTGCTCGAGCATCTGTCCAGTTGCTAAAGAAGCCTAGCACTTTTGGAGCACTGCTTGGGAATTCAGCTCTGCAGAGAAGGCCTGGTCTGGATCAAAAGGTGAGCCTCCTGAGAAGTTCATGGAATGAGATTTTTCTGTTGATCTAACCTAATATAATGTCAGCGACTTCCTTTTGATCTTAGCTTACTAGGAGATATATGGCTTAGACAACCATATTGGTTATAATGCATTTCCAAATCTTATTTTTAAAGATGTTATAAAGTTGGACAGTGATAAAGGCCATAACTTGATGTAGTCAGTCTGAAAGGGGTACTGGTAGATTGACAACAAACTTAATCTTCGATATTTTTTCATGCAAAGTAGTAGTGCTCAAACTTGAAACCATGTCCTAAACCTGCCAGCATTAGGCTTTTACTCTCATAGCAAGTGATGGTATTTAGACCAAGAACCTGGATTTGTTATGAACTTTCCTATTTAGCTGTCCTATTTCTGGTTTTATGAATATTTGAATGGAGGCTGGCAAGGAATACCGTGCTTGAGAAGCACTGAATTTGAAAGAACCAGCCGGCTGTACCTTATGCTATGACAGATACAACGCATATTAAACCATTCATTTCTATTTGTTTCAGGAGAACACTGGGAAAAGGATGGAGCAGATCAAGTCCTCTGTGAACCTTCCCTTCAACCTATTTTTCAGTGGATATAAACAGACGGAATCCACGGGACATACAAAATTTTCAGCAATTCCAGACACCAAAGAATCCTCTTCTCAGTCAGCAGCGATCACCAAATCAGAAGAGATCAGACCGTTGGAAAGTGATTTGCAGAATGGTGAATCAAGTGACTGCAACCTTGACGTAGCCGGTGATGGGTCGAGGATCAGGGATAATGGCAATTCTGAAGAGTTTGGATTAGAAATGGATGAAGGAAACGAGCTTATGTCAATCTCCGATTTAACCTCCAGTTTCCAGAAGTGCATCAAGTCTACAACTCAAACAAAGAAGGGCAAACAGGTTGAGGGATCCCAAGAATCTGATGGGTTTTTGCAGGTGAAGCCATTTGATTATGCTGCAGCAAAGAAAGAACTGAATTTTGGTGAGAAACTGACACAGAGAGATGGAGGACTTAGGGGTGCGCCTAATTCTGATTCAAGGGAGAGACGAAAGAGTTCCACAAATGGGCGGGCCCAGATAGATGAAGAAAGAAGAGATCTTCCCATGGGTAGACGACGTCAAGCCTTTCCGGCCACCGGCAATAGAAGCGCAACATTCCGATGAGCTGGTCTTATTGCTTGTGTGCTTATGTTCATCTTCTCTTCTCACCAAAATATAGTAAATTAAATGGAAAATTGGGCCCCCCTTATTCTGGTTATGACAAATTAAATGAAATCAGTTCCATGAAGTATATCTAGTTATTCAGATGGCAGACAATGTGAACTCAAAAGTCCTTGAAAAAAATATGAAAACCTAAAATGAAAACTATCCATGAAAAGATTTTCACGTATATGGTAAGTGACCAATAACATCAAATCTATATCTCTACTACTAATTAACCTTGTAAGTGTTTTTTATTTTACCATACCTAAAATGTCCTCCCAATGATAATTATTCTACAATTCTATTTTTTTTTACTGCTATTGATGTGAATGTATTAAAATCCTATTTCTTTTACAATTAAATATAACAAGAACATAGATACCTATAAGTATTGTTTATATAAAATAACTAGATCCTAATTTTTTGTTCAATTATACCATGAGTCTTATTAAACCAAACTTTTGCCTTGATATTGATACTTATCTAATTTCAAGATTATTATATTTTTTTTAACTATTGATGTGAATCTATTAAAATCCTATTTCTTCTCAAATTAAATATAACAGAAAAATGGATAATTATTTTACTAACGATAATCAAAAAATAGATACGTACTTTTGATTTAAATCAAAATTCTTTCCTCATACTTATCCTTATCTATTAGATTTTGTCATTTATTAATAGTTTTAAAATATCTAATTTCAAGATTATCTTTTTTTATTTTTACCATTGATGTAAATCTATTAAAATCCTATTTCTTCTCCAATTAATGATAGCTAAAAAATAGATAATTGTTTTACTAACGATAATTAAAATCAAATATTATACTTAATTGGAGAATAAATAGGAGTCTTATTAAATCAAACGTCTTCCTTGCTAATTATACTTATTTATTTATTCTCCAATTAACGATAATTAAAAAATAGATAATTACCCAATTTATAGTGTACATATTTAAATATTAAATAATATTAATAATAATAGTAAAAATTTTGTAATATGTTATTTCATCCTGCTATATAATATAATGATTATTTATTTAAAATAAAATACAAAAGATTTAGACGGAAAAAAATAAGTAATAAATAGGAATTATTTAGATAATTAATTACAAATGTAGGTTGATAATTTTTTTTATTCTTATTTGATATAATAATTCATTACCCTTTTTCAGAATTATATTTTTATTTTATATTATTTTCATCGAAAAATCCTAAAGATAAAAGAATAACCCCTTTTTAAGAATTATATCTATATCTATTTGAACTATCTATTAAAGAAAATCTTTTTCTTTTTTAAACGCCACTTATTTAAATAAATCTTACAATAATTTCAAATCCTTATCCAAACAAAACGAATATAGGAGATTTTTTTATTTTGTTCTTATCTTAAATTTTTTTTATTAATAATAATCATTTGCTACCTTTTTTTATAAATCTATCTAATTTTATATTTTACAATTTTTTTATTTAAAATCTTTATCCTTTTTAGAGTCCCATACCTTTTTTGGACTTGTATCTAATTTTTATATTATTTCTCCTAAAAAATTTAATCCTTATTTTTTATTTTTTTCTGTTAAAAGAATAGGTATTATTTGTTCTTATTTTATATTTTTGTATTGTACAATCAAAATTTTATTTTATTTTATGCCATTTTCACAATGAAATCCCATTTTTTTTGGTAGGACGCAACAATGAAATCCTGATATTTAATTTTCTAATTAACACATTAATGAATCAAAACAAAAAAAGTGAATCCCATTATTATTCAATATTCTTATCAATGAGATTAAATTAAAAATAACACAAAAATGTTCTTTTAAGAAAATGGAAAGATAATCACATATATTAAACTAAATAATAAACATGAAATAAAATAATTTAAACTTGAAATCATTCTCAACGTGAACTTGAAATAAGTCCTGGAAAAATATAAAAACCTAAAAATTATCCATAAAATTTTCAATTGTGAATCCAATAAAAATACCAAATCTAATATATATCTAATAGGAACAAGATATATTGATAGGAAAAAAAAATGTTCCTCATAAACATTAAAAATATATATATATGTTTAACAGATGAACATGTATAAAAAAAGAAGATATGCTTAACAAACTATTGTTATATTTATTTCAATAGTAAAAGATATTAAAAATTATTTAATAAGATATTATTAAATAACGTATTATTATTAGATAACTATTTTAGCACAAAGCTCGTAGGGCCTGTTTGGGAAGCGTGTGGCGTGGTGTTTTTTTAAGTCAGTTGGGCGTCTCGTCTGTCCACTTTCCATCCATCTACCGGACTATGCTCCGTACAGGTCCGGTCAAGAACGCATTTTCATCTAATCATACACCGTACGTGGGGCCATTAGTTTAGATTTTGTGATTCCTGAATCTATCTTTTAAGGCTTCCCGTTCTTGAAGGAGTTATAATTCCTAGTTCGAGATGGATTTCCAGGGCTGAGTAATTTCGCTACGGCAAGACTCTGGCTTCTGATAATGGCAGATTTATTTGTTGGTACTTGGTACGTAGTCACAACACAAGTGTCTTAAGAGAGAGAGAGAGGTAGAGGCGTCTCTTGCCTGTGTTGGGTTACGGAATTCTGTTGTTGATCTCTAGTGAAGTACAAGAGATTTGAAGCACGTCTGATTAAGCGCAAGAGGCAACAATGGCGGCAGCTCAAATGGAGTCTGATACTGAATCAGATGACAGTGGCAGCAGCTCAGATGATGACTATGAAGCGGCTGTGATTGAAGCGATGGAAACAACTCGGTATGGTGTGGTCCCTGCTTCAGAATCTTCGATCCATGCGTTAGAGAAGAAGAAATTTGAAGAGGGAGATAATAAAGAGTTAGATGAGGAGGCATGTACAGTTTGTTTGGAGAAGATCTTGACTGGGGCTGATGTAAGTCTAATGCCTTGTTCGCATCTCTTTCACAGTACATGCATTGAGCAATGGCTGGTGACTTCAAACAAATGTCCCTTGTGTCGATTTGAGATGCCAACATGACTTAAGAGCAAACCCAGAATTATAATCCAAAGTGATTCTCAGGTCTTAGTGGATTGTTCTTTGGAGAAGACTTGGTGACAAGTTTGAACAAATTTTGCATTAGAAATATTTTGGTTTTTCTTGATTTTGGTTGCATTAGGAATATTTTTTTGATTCTGGATATTTAGTTCCTACTGTACATAGACTTCAATTGATGCTATTGTTTGCATTTTTTTTTTTTACCAACGAAGGAAAAAAAGGTCATGTTTGATGAGCCTAAGAAATTAAAGGGCTTTTTCACAAAAAAAAAAAAAAAACTAATTAACCTTGTAGTATATGAGGCAATTATACTATTTTATGGCTTATTTTGTTACTTTTGTGTTAGTGTTATGTTAAATCTCATAAAGTATTAGAAAATTAGCAGTAGATCCATGAGAGCTTTGGGACAAAGTATGCAACAATTGAAGATTCAAGTGAGGACTTCAAAGTTCCTTCTGTGTATTTCCAGATTGTGAAAAAAAAAAAGGCAATCAGAAAGAAAGGGCTGATTTCTGCATGTTATTGAACAAAAGACTGCATTGATTAGCATAATAGTACGAAATTAAGCTATTTAATACCAATACAAACATACAACTTCTTTATTGTTTATGCACATAACATTGTTGATGTTAGCTTTTCAAAGGCATGTTTTCATATAATTTTGCATTTTGCAGTAATAAAACATGTGCCATACACAGCTTGGATCTGGGATGAGGGAGGTTGCTTCAGAGTCCCTTTGATATATAGATATAGAATTCAAAAAAATTGAGCCTGTAACAAATCTGGCCAACATACAACTTCTCTCTTCTTTTGTGTTTTGCCCCTTTTCTTTTTCTTATTATTTTTATTTAATGGTTTATTAACTGGTGGTAGAGAAGAGGATGTTGGGTTAAAAGGGTAAATTAGTAATTGCATGAAGGAAGGGAGAGATCAAATGAAAATTTTGGTTTCTTATGTAGAATGTAAATGGGTGAAGTTAGAAGGTATAGGTATAGTTTAGGGTTAGCAAATTGCCTACAATTGCAATATAGAACTTATGGCAAGTGAATTAGAGTACAAACCCAAACTTAAGAGCATCATATGTAAACAATGGGCCAACCTTCCTTGTAACATAATCTGTACTTATTATATTATTATAAAGTCAACCCTCTCTTTTCTAGCTGACATCCGTTACCCAAAGTGCGTGCCTTACACATTTTATTGTATTCACTTTCATCTTCCCTTAACTAACTTGCACTCATAGAACTGCCTCATGTTAACTAAAATGCCTTTTACTTTTAAATCTATTTACTTTTATATCTTCACGTATATAACTACTTCTATTTTCCAAAATTTTCTTCGATTTATTTTTTCTTCTATCTCCCAATTAAATTGTATCTACTTATTTAATTCTTTTGCTTTGCATGTAGCACGTGCATTTCCCCTAGTTCAAACCATATGAGATTAAGAATCAAATATCGATCATAGACATACATATTGCAAACAGCTTCCTCCCCTTATCTTGTGCCATGATTGTAAGTTACTATACTCCCTTGAGAAGCATGGATCCTCCTGTCAAGCTTAAAATCATTTGTTATGTTGTCTCACTTTGTCCTCGTTACCCCCCATCTATAAGAACCTAAAGACTCGAGTGATTCCCTCAATTCAATCTCATTTTACTTTGATTCCCTTTTGATGGAACCTTAAAAATTCCATCTTTCCTATCTCTTATGAGGTTTCAGAAGTTTTCAACTGAGCATAGGGAGTCCACAGGTCTTCTTCTCTTCAACTAATCCCCAAAGCTGGGCAACTAGTGAGATTCCAGATTTTCAACTTTAATTGTTGGATCTAATTCCTAACTTTAAACTTGATGCCAAAATCTTGTTTATTCATATAATGATATGTCAAAATTGGAAGTGAAATACAATAAATGAGTGAATTACAAATAAATTTGGTGTGTAGAAAATTCTGATCTGATTAGTAATAACTGAATTAGATCAATCACTCATTGTCTCGGAAACAACCGGCCGGCCTTTATACATCTTATCAAGCTATTTCCATGCATGAGCTCTCCTTAGAAGACCCTTGTTGTTGGGTGTACTAGTCCCTAGACAAACTGGGCACACAAGTTTCCCTCACCCCGCATTGTAATAGAAAATAATACGAGCTTGAGATTGGGAGTGAGTTACAGGTTTGTTGACTGACAAGGACCAAGGATCAACCTATTTTGATATTATAGTGAAAAACACAGTTTAGACTCTGTAACACCTATAGGGGGGGGTGAATAGGTGAAAAAGATTGCGGAATAAAATTTCTACTAATAAAAAACAAGTTCTTAATTAATAGGCATGCACAAGTCTAGAGCAATTAACAATCAATCACACAAAATTGTAAATAAGGTAATGAGACAACACAAACAATTTTGGCGACGAAGGGAAAACTCTAAGAGAACTCTCAAAGATAAAAACCCTCCGGGCGATAAGGTGCTACCTCTGAAAATTCACTATAGGAAGAAGACTTACAAGGCAGTGGTTCAGACGACCCAATACAGACTCTGACTCACAATGTAAGTATCTGAAGAACTCTTCAGATTTACAACTTTGCAACGATTCAAAACTCTGAATATCTTCTTAGTGAAGTGCCAAACGAACTCGCTCAGCAACCGCAGGAACTCCCATGAGAAAACTCTTCAACCCGGAACTCCAAGGTAGAGAAGAAAAATGAAAGAAAGGTTTTGATGGTTCAAAGAAGGAGAAGGAAGAGAAGAAGGATCTCTTGCTCTCACACACGATTTTAGGGTTCTAAAAACGCCTTGGGTTACCCAAAAAATCGTCTAAACAATCCTTATATAGGTTAGGAGAACGTGGAAACGGAAAAGGAAATAAATCAGAAAAGATCGGAATTTTAAAACTGAATTTTCTTAATGAACGTTCAGCGAACGCGGCTCAAACGTTCAATACAAAAACTCACTTTTCCTCTTCTCGTTCGAACGGCCAGAAAACACTAGACGAACGCTACTCTCGGGTTTCTCTGTGGAGCATGAACGTTCGAATGACCAGCGAACGTTGGTCGAACGCTAGTCCTCGAGTTTCTCTGTGAAACACGAACGGTCGAACGGCTAGCGAACGTGAGTCGAACACTGCTCTCGGGTTTCTCTGCAGAACATGAACGTTCGAACGCTCATCGAACGTTGGTCGTAACTTCATCAATTTGACTCCGACTTTAACCCCGTTTGAACCGCAACACTTATAACTTAACCCAAACACTTTAACCACTATAAATAAAACCTTTTTGACACGGAATAAAGCCAATACAAAATATTCCTAACATATAGGATACTTCGAAGGATCCTTAACCTCCTTTGGTAGGGAATTTGAGTTTTCCCGAGACTCCAAAATTCTTCAAGAGAACATGCAACTACGATTCATACTTTATTCCTGAAAACCAACTCTATAAATAGAGTTTACAATTTGACGCTAACCAAACTACTTACCCCCAGATAAGCATAAAGCCATAACAAACTACAAACCCTGATAAAAACTACAAACCCAGATAAGCATAAAACCATAACAAACTAACAAGTTCGATTAGATAAAATACTTAATAGCATCCTACTTATTCAACCAAAAGAAATCCTAGTAGACTCTTGCCATGTGGCACTAGTCTTTTTATTGAACTAAATGGCTCCCTAAGGTAATCCAGAATTAATTGGGACGTATCAGAAAAAGGAGATATCATAGCAACCATATCATAGAAAATGGAGTTTTGCACTTCTCACAAGTTAAGAGTACACAAGAAGAGTCATAAGACCTATTGGTTCTAATATGAACATCTCATTATCTTAAGTGCATAGATCAACAAATGAGTATTTGTTATTTATTATTTTAAAAATACTTCACTCCGAAGTTACTAGGCGCAGCTAGGATTGCTAGTCTAGCCGAACCAGCATGGGCACGGCACGGCCCAGTATGCTTAAAGCGTGCCTGTGGTTGAACAAAATTATGCCTGGTCAATCAAAGAATACTACTATTCACAGGAACTATGAAGGGCAAATATATTTTTAATAATTTGTCATATAACAATAATTATCCATGGATTAAGTCCAAAACTAAGAATAGTTTTCTGAATTTCAAAAGAAAAAAGCAAAATATTTGAGTACCATCTTAGCAAAGTGAAGAATCCAAAATCAACAGATAAGGGAAAAGAAGGGTAATTCAAAAATTATTCAAAAATTGGTAAAGGGAGTCTCTAAGGCCAACCCACTCTCCTTTGTAATTATACAAAATTATGTTCAGGGCCCCCAAATTTGCTTTTGTCTCTTTCAACCAGTGCACTTGAGAATAAATTTACACTTATTCATTAATAAATGAATATTAGTTGTCTTTATATATAAATTTGAGTAACATCTTATGCTTTTTTCTTTTAGTTCAAAAGAAAAGAAAACGAAGAATAGCTTTCTAAATTTCAAAAGGAAATTATTCCTTTTGGGACCCATTTCATTTGTCTGGAGATTTTGGGTTGAGGATCTTCTTTTAACTCTCTCTTAGAAACCTTAATTTCCACGATCCTTTGTGTCATTGACCACTGATTTTCCTTTATTAGGTGTCGCTTTGGTGGGCTAGGCTTGGAAGGAGATTTCTTAGGAGGCTTTCCCTTCTTATAATGTGATCCATCTACATGAGATTGTCTTATATTAAACTAGGTAGAATATTGTTATAATTATAAATTTTTAATATATACCATTCATGACATTTTCATGTTCTATTTCACCATAGATAAAATTAAGCTGTTTAACAAAACAACTTCTTAATAGATAATTTTTTTTTTCTGAAAAACCAAATGAACAAATTTGAATAGGGTTACTTGTCAGGTCAGACTGACACGACAAGACCCAGCATGCTTTAAGCGTGCCTGTGCCGGTCTGACCCGTGAGTGGACTTGCACAGCATGGCCTATGACCCCTTGGCAGGTCGTGTCGTGCCTAGAGGTTGGGAAAATGGCCCATCAAGGCATGACGGCCCAACAAGCACATGGTGGGCCGTGCCCGAGTGTTGGCCCAACCCGTCGTACCAGCCTGCATGGCACGAAAACGAAAACGGTTAACAGTTCTTCTAACAGCCAAATAACAATCACATTTAAGGGTAGTGGTGGGAAGAAGCTACTTTTGGTTTTCTATATATAAATAGGCATAACCTTCCAACTCTAAACCACACCTCTTTTCATCTCTTCTCTTCTCTTCTTTTCCATTTTCTTGGAATCATGTTAAGGGATTTGGTGAATGGTCAGCAAGCTCGGCAAAGTGCTCACATGGGGGCATCCCTAGGCCAACCGTTGGTAAATTTCTTAACAAGACTCTAAGAAATTTTTTTTTTTTTTTGTTTTCTTCATTTTCTTCTTCGAATTATGTTCAAAGATTTTGCTAATGGCTGGTAGAGACACAGTGCTCACATGGACGCATCCCTGAACTCAACCGTTAGCAAATTGTTGAACAAGGCTCATACAAAGTTATCATTTTTTTTCTTTCTTTATTTCTGTCTCTTCACGTCTACTGTCTACATAGGAGTTGCAAAAGTGTTACTTGCGTCGATTATTGCTTGGACAGTCAAGCAATAATAGATACAAGTAACACTTTTACAACTTCTTGTCTCGGTATGGTTCACCAATATGCAAGTATTGTTGCATTTTCAAGAACTGATTATGTACCATCCATATTCTGTAAAACCTTCTTTACAGAACATGTATGCAACGTAAATGTTTTCCTTTTAAAAAAAAAAAAAAGCTTATTTAATACTTTTTTTGTTTTGTTTTTTTAATTTTTACGTGTGGCCCCCTAGCTCACGACATGGCCCATTTCGACATTGGACCATGCAAGGCTCGGTAGGCACGGGCTAAACGTGATGGTGCTGTGCCGGGCGAGCTCGATCAGCACCCCTAAATTTGTATGGTTAATCTTGTTATTAAAAATTACAAGGATTATTGAAATTATAAATTATATTTTTAAGATTTACATTATGTGACCAAAATACAGCTGCTATATACTATATGTAAAAGTGGACCAATATAACATGACCACGTGGAAATTATTACTTCACTTAATCTTTAAAAAAGAAAAAATCTCTAGCCAGAAAGGCTGAGATAAACAGCGGCGGCGACACCAACGGAATAAACGCCCATAACTGTCGCCAGCAAATCCTTCCCGGACCGAGTCGCAAGTCCGATTCCGGCGATTCCTGCAATTCCGATCGGAACCCGCCGTAAAACCGCGTTTCGGGCATTACAAACAATGGCGTCCGTGAATAGCTCCACCGCAAAGGTCTTGAACTTCGGCGAATCCAAACAATCTCCGTCGCCAGGATCCTTGGACCTTCCAACCACGACCTTGAAAGCCCTGTCCACTTGAAGCTGCGTTGGAGGAGAAGGGACCCATTTCTTCACAAGAGGGAGGACCCGGAAGAGAGTAAGATGTAGACGTCTAGAAGCGTCGGCAAGCTGGTAGGGTCTGACGCCTGGGAAGGCGTGTTGGGACATGCCAAGGCATTCCTCGTAGGTGGAATCGCAGGCGTCAATGAATTCCGGCGAGTCTCGGAGGGTTTTCTCGACCCTTTTCGATGCTGATAATCCCATTGAGAAAGATAATCCTCCTTGGGGAGACTCACCACCAGTACTGGCTTTGCGTTAGGGTTTCATATCTAATTTAATTTAATCTAATCTGTACTATATATATATATATATATATA
Source organism: Buxus sempervirens (assembly GCA_947561395.2). Classification (NCBI taxonomy): domain Eukaryota; kingdom Viridiplantae; phylum Streptophyta; class Magnoliopsida; order Buxales; family Buxaceae; genus Buxus; species Buxus sempervirens. The sequence goes on from OX387182.1 coordinate 15,141,193, forward strand.
TATCCCTAATAGGGCCCTTGGGAAACGTGCCAAACAAAATGCACAGTTTTCCAAAACAGCCCTTATACAATATTGTGAATATATATTAATAAAAAGGGTAAACTGGTCAAATTAACACATTTTTTTTTTCTTCAAAACTTACAATAAATTTTGTAATTGTTTCCTCCCACGCTCTCCCTCTTCCCTTCCCTTCTTACACACTTGCAGTACTGCACGTACACCTTGCTAGTATATACCAAGGTTTTGCGTTTCGGTGCCGATGGGCGGCAAAACGAAATTTCGGCGGCAGGAAAAATTAAAAAGGCAAAAAATGGGCAAAAAACGGTTTTTTTTTTGTGCTGGTGGAAATTTCGTTGGCACGCTGCTCCGTTTCGTCGGCACGCCGCTCCGTTTCGCGTATAAAAAATACTTTTTTTTCTGTTTTGTCAGTGCCGCTCTGTTTCGCTCGGCACGCCGCTCCGTGCCGGTGACAATCGTTGAAATTTCAGTGAGTCACAGGCGATGCACCCTGAACGATTTCCCCCAGCGAAACGCATCGCCAGGGGTCCCTGTACCGAAATTGTGAACCTTGGTATATACTAAAGCACAGTCTTGAAACACAATTTTCTCTTTCCTCCACTTGGACATGCTCTCTTCTCTCCAATAGCCCTTTTGGGCCTCACATTAAAATAATTTATCTTGTAATCAAAACTTTTTTAAAATAGCGTGCACCTTGCTAATATATACTAAAGTAGAGTCTTGAAACACGATCTTCTCTCTCCTCCATCTGGATATGCTCTCTAATGTTCTCTTCTCTCCAATCACCCTTTTGGGCCCCACATTAAAATAATTTATTTTGTAATTAAAACTTTTCTAAAATAGATAATATTTAATTTTTTTCTTTATCTTTAACTTAATTAATATATATCTTACCAAGAGTTCTAAAACTCCATAAGCCCTTTTGGGCCCCACATTAAAATAATTTATTTTGCAATCAATACTTTTTTAAAAGAGATACATTAAAATGAGTTAATTGGAAGCTAATTTCAAAATATCATAATTTAATAATTATATAATTAATAGAACGTTAAGTTATATTTCTAAAAAGAATCCTAATACTATTATTAAGAAAAATTGTTCTCGCTAAAGATATAAAATATTATGTTTAATAAATAAATATATAATATAAAATGCATGTTAATATTATAAAAGGCTATTGCTATATTATTTTAATAGTAAAAACTACTATAAATTATTTAATAACGTGTTATTATAAAAGGGGGTTCTTGTGCTTAACACTAGTAAAACAACTAGTATATATACTAAAGCAAAGTCTTGAAACCCCATATTCTCTCTCATCCACGTGGACATTCCCTTCTTTTTCCAATGGCCCTTTTGGGGCCCCACATTAAAAAAATTTATTTATAATTACTTGTCCAAAATAAATAATATTTGAGTCTTGAAACACTATATTCTCTCTTCTCTACATGGACATGCCCTCTTATCTCCAATAGCCCTTCTAGGTCCCACATAAAAATAATTTATTTGTAATATTATCAATACTTTTCTAAAATAGATAATATTTGAGTTTTTTTTAACTTAATTAGTATATATCTTAGAGTCCTAAAACCCCATAAGCTTTTTGGGCCCCACATCAAAATAGTCTATTTTGTAATCAATGCTTTTCTAGAATAGATAATATTTGGTTTTTTTTCCTTATTTTAAACTTAATTAATATACATTTTACGGCAAAGTCCTAAAACCCCACAAACCCTTTTGAGTTCCAACTTAAAACAATTTATTTGTAATCAATAATTTTTTTAAAATAGATAATAGTTGGTAATATACTGTTCTCTCTTTTAAGAATCCTTAAACCCCATAAGCCACCATAGATATCATATTAAAGAAAATACATATTAAGCAACTAATATTAGATACTGAGATAATTATTAAACAAAAATATCTCATATTAAAACAAAAAGTCTCATATTAATTAGATATTAAAATTATAACTATAATTAAATTAGAATTTAAGTTTTTTTTTTTACTTTCACATCCTTAAAATATCCTTTCTTAAAATCTTTAATTTCAAAAAAGATAATAAAAAACAAAATATCTCTTACTTACAATTTTTTAATTTTATTAATTGGAAAAAAATATCAAAATATCATAATTTAATAAATACAATTAATATAACGTTAAGATATGTCTCTAATAAGAATCCTAATATTATTAATAAGAAAAAAGTTATTACTCTAAAAATAAACATATTAAAAGGAAAAAGTGAAAAAAAAGAAAGAAAAAGAAAACATGTTCTCTCTAGTGTGTAAGTGATTGAAGCCAAGAATTCATTTTCCTTTCTAAAGTCAAGGCTATAGTCAAAGACTTTGAAACAACTAAGTTTAAAGAGAATCTTTAGAAAGGCCAACGGAATTGCTGACATGTTAGCTAACTTTGCTCTAGATTTATATTCTTGCTACTGAAAAAACCATCTTCCTTTTCATTTTTACCTCTATGTTGAAAGAGGATTTTTTCGGATACTCTTTTCTACAGGTTATAAAAAACAATATTTAGCAATATAATTCAATCTTCTTACCAAAGAAAAGAAGGCAAGAATGAATTAAAGGGGTCGAAATCTTCTGCCGTGATTACCTGCATTGATTTTTTTTTTGGCCATGAGATGCTGCCATGTGGAGCATCTTATAGTCTGCATTTGTTTCATTGTTATTGATGATTCATGTGAGATCCACTTGAAAAATGTATTGACCGTGAGATGTTGCACATGAGAGTTTTTCTATGAATCAAATAATTTCATATTTCAAAAGCAATTATGGAGAGAGCATAAAATGTTCAAAACTAACAACGGCTTCAGGTTACGGATTTCAATTGTGTACATCATCCGGTTGATTAGATTGGAGGGAAGAAAGTGCACCATTGATTAATGAATTCGTTGAAGATTATGGTTTGCTGGAAACAAAATTCAACACACTCTCGTACAGTTGAAGCAACAGATGTTAGGGTACTAGAAGATTAACTGGAAGCTTGCTGGATCCTTGGTAAGCTTAAGTTGGCTGAATGATTATAGTGCTTCTGAAGTGGAGTTCCTTGCATCACAGATTGAAAAAATAACACGGTTTTTCCTCTCAGCAATTCCATTTTGGTGTTTTTGGGGTAGAGAATTCATAATGAAATTTTGGTGTTTTTGGGATAGAGAATTCATAATGAATCCCATGTTCGTCACAATATTTTTCAAACTTCTGGTTTTCAAATTCTCCACCATGATTACTCCCGATTCTACGGATGGTTTCACCGGTCTCGTTTTGAATTTTAATGCAAATTCTTTTGAATTCGGGGATCGCATCAGATTTCTCCGTGAGAAAGGCAACTCATGCGTATCTCGAGTAATTTTATAATCATTAAGCCCAAATATCTTTATGTTCTATAACAATAATTATCCGTGGACCAACATGCGCGGGCACGAAAAAGACGGCTAGCCATTAACATTAAAAAGTGGCTTTTTTAACCTTCCCCTCCCAACAGCTATTGTTCTTATCATTTTTGGCTTGACTAAGGGATGTGTGCGTGTGCGTGCGCGTGCATACCAGAATCTGTGAAGATCGCACGTAGAACCGGATGGATTGTGGGTCAAATACGACCCAATCGCCTATTGATGTAGAGACTTCTGATTTGGTGATTGATGGGAGAATTGGGATTTGTCCTCTGAGGTTCTCTCCTCCAATTTTATGACAACATAGATGACAGCCATGTTAGTGGTGGCCATTTGATGTAGAATTGTAACGAAGAGGACGGCCAAGTTGACGCTGGCCGTATGAAGTAGAATCTGTAGGAATTGAGTGCCGTGTGGGGTAATGACAACTTCAAGCATAGATAGTGATAAAAAGAAATAAAAAGGTAAAAAGAAAACCACTAATATCTCAATACCTGCCGCCCATTTCTATAGCTATGATCAGAGTATAGGGAGAAGAGATCAGGGGCCGCCTTGATGATTACTGGTTTTGGGATGCACATAGTGATTGCTTGTAGCTTTGGTTGAAGAAGTAAGAAAGATCGTATCTAGCCGTAATTGTGAGACATGGGAAAAATCACCGGGATGATTTCCCCTCCGTCAACACACGGGGCTCAACATAAAAATGGGAGAGTCGCCACCATTCAGATTTTCGGGTGTGAATGGACACCAAAAGATTCAAAATAAGCAAAAGGGGCTAAAAGGCCAATTCTAGAGTAAAAATAACCCTACTTGAAAATCAAATCCAGAGATGGGTAAGGGGATTAGATTATGAACGGGGGAATGTGTTAGACACCCCCATTCACCCACACAAGGTGGTTGCCAAGTGTTTGTTCATGCAAAAAAGTGAGAAAGCTTGCTAAAAATCATTAAAAACGTTGAAAAAGGACACATGTATGATATCTTCACATGAAGATCCAAATGGATTCCAGATCCTCTCTTATGTCAACATCATTTTTGGAATATCAACAATAAATGGAAATTAAAGCAAAGATTGCACAAAGCCAAGTTTAGTCAAATCCGGAAAATTCAGTAAAAGATAATGCCATTTGTCTTGAAATCATTCAAATCCAACTTTAAATTGAATCAAACCACATCCATTTGAAAGATTATGGTAACTAAGAGATTCATGCAAAATTTCAAGTTGATCCGGTTGAAAACCTAGGAGTTATGCTCCTTTAAAGTTGCTGCTGGAGATGATTAAAAGTGACAAGTGGGCAAGTTTGGAAAATTATCTAGAAGTCTCTGCTCTATATAAATTCATGAATTTTGGTGTGAGTGAAGTCTGTATGGCCATCTTTCAATTGAAACTAGCCTCATACAAAAATTCATTCGGATGTGCCTTGGGTGGTCTCCCGAACAGACCCCGAAGATCACAGATTTACCCAGAAAAGTACTGTTGAACAGCTCTGAGTAAATCTGTTGCTCACGACACAAATGGAGTCAAAAAATTATGAAACCAACTGGATTTGAAAATAGACTCATAAAGGAATGCCTAGAAACAAAAATTACTCGAATCGAATTTAAAACAAACACATGGCGCTTAGTCGAAGTGACAGGTTCCGTATTCAGATCTGAAATGACCTATCAACTTCGACAGAGAGGTGTCAAAAATCTGCTCAATAGAAATTTATGAAATTTTACAAGCATAAACTAGACAGCCTCACATTTCCCATGGTTCTAGAATCACTCCAAAATTCATCCGGACGATGAAGTTACGAGTGTCCGAAGTCGGGGTACAGTTGCTGTCAAGTTAAGCCCTTTTTGAAGAAAACCAACTCCAAATAGTGATAAAGTGTGTGTGATCCGTGCAAGATTAATCAAAATCCTTTGAAAATCATTTGAAAACATTCCAGAATTGCTTGGGGCTATTTATTTCAGATTTATCACAATAAATGCAATAAATCCGAAATATGAGCCTATCCCGCCAAAATCATGTGCTGTGTATGTGTGGGTGTAAAAACCATTCCAACAACATAACAAAGATAGCATGCATTTATATCAATCAAAATAGGGTTCTAAAATAACCTAGGGTTCCGTTTCATTATCGTTTCCCTTAGTTCTCTCTCCTCGTTAAACACGGTTCTTCAAGATAATCTTGGGGTACTTTGAATATGAAAGGATTTCCATATAATCACAAGGCTTATAGCATGCATTTAGATCAATAAAAAAGGATCTAGAACACCTTAGGGTTCTGTTTCATTATCGTTTCCCTTAGTTCTCTCTCCCCGTTAAACACGGTTCTTCAAGATAATCTTGGGGTACTTTGAATATGGAACGGTCTTCAAAGATTCAAAAGGCTTATGGCAAAAAGAGGTTCTAGCGCTAGGATCAATCCCCAGTCTCGTTTCTCCTAGATCCCGCCTTCACGTTTTACGGCTAGGGGGAGTCTTGAGATACTTTAAGCCGGGGAAGGGTTTTCATACACACATCAAGGCCTTATTCTACAGAAAGGTAGAAGAAGAGATCTAGATCTAGAAATGTAAAAACAGAAATTAAAAAGAGGTTTGAGGCTTACCTGGGTTTTGGAAGCACTTCTGCAGTGGTTTCCCTCTTCTCTCGGAGCTCTTCTTGGCAAAAGTTCTTGGCAAGAATTGTTGGCCATTTGCTTGAGGAGGAGCCTCCTATTTATAGGCAAAGGCTAGGGTTAGGGTTGGTGAAATGATAGACACAACATAAGGTCCATAGCCCACCAACCTTAACCCTAAGGCTATTTCCGAGATTTCCACTCATTTAATGAGGGATCTGATGGTAAAAGGTGAAAACTCTCGGAAAACCCTAATTTTGAGCAAAAAGCATGTATCCGACATGTCAGGTCGGATACACAAGCACCTATGTGTATCCGGCATATGTTGCCGGATACATTAAGGGCGACTTGTATCCGGCATTTTCCATCGGATACGAAGAAATACGCTTGTGTCCGACTTGAGTTGCCGGATACAAGGAAAAAACTCATTTTCTCAAATTTTGTGCTGGTTTCCAAGGAGATAGTGATTTTTACTGATTATTGATCATTTTTATTGTGCAATTTGGGGTGTCTACAGTAATCGAAGTAAGGTGTATCTTCTTAGCCTTGCCCATGAGGAATAAAGGGGATCTCTATGTGTTGTTGCTACAGGAAGCAATAAGGAGGATATGCTACTTCATGTTATGAGGATAGCATAACGGTAAGGTGGTTTTAGAAGACCGGATAAGAGGTCTGAGAAGACCGGGATAGCTAAGTGTTGTTGTATTATGTGTTAATCGAGGGATCCTTTTTTACTTACCGTAAAACCCCTTTTATAAGCCTTTTTTACTTGATCCACAAGTCTCCTAACCAACCCACTTTGTATGTTAATAACTTCCTCAACTAAATCCAGTCGTTTAATCAGTTGGAAGACTTTTCAACCGATGTCACTTTTACGTAGTGGGGGGTTATAACGGACCCCACTCTCCTATTTTAGGGATTCTTGTTGTCACGTAGACTTTTTCCCAATGATCCTAAATAGTGGGATTCTTAACAAACCCCACTTTCTTATTTTAGGAAGTCCTATAGCCACGTGGGACTTTTCTTTTCTATCAAGCTACGGCGGGTGTAAACAGCTATATAACAGTCATATTTGGGGGTTGAGTGTAAATGACTATTTCTACCTTTCCAACAACTAAATAACAATCTTATTGGAGGGTAGAGGTGGTAAAAAGTCATTTTTGGTTTTCTATAAATAGGCCTAACTCTTTTCATTCCAAACCACACATCAATCTTCTTATATTTTTTTAGAGTCTTGTTCAAAGATTTGGCCAATGGCTGGCAGAGTGCTCACATGAGCGTGTCCCTAAGCTCGACCATTGGCAAATATTTAAACAAAACTTTAAGAAGAGATCATTTTTTTTTCTTTTTCATTTTCTTTTTAATTAGTAATCAGGTTCTATTTCCAAAAGGCTCTTCATGTCTAAATAGAGTTTGAACTTTACTTAAACATGAAGAGCCATTTTGAAATAGCTCTTCAAATCTAAACAATGTAAGGTTTTGCAAAGTATAAGGATGTTAATCGAGCCATATTAGTTGCAAAGGTATCACTTGTTTCGCAATTACTACTAATTGAAGCAAGTGATACTTTTGCAACTCCTGCCCGTCCTTCCAGTAATCGGGCTGTACAAGTATTGTTGCATTTTCAAGAGCTTTTTACGCGTCATCCATGTTCTGAAAAACCTTATTTATTTTTCTCTTGCACATGTACGCCAGGTAAAAGCCATTTTTTTCTATGATTTATTTATTTATTGGGTGCGGTTTGCGGGCGGCTGGTTAGTCTGCGTGTCATGACCAGCGTTAGCCGTGTCATGACCGGCGTTAGCCGTGCCAAGATGGACATCGTGACCGCAAAGGCACAAGCACAGGCGTGCTGGGCCCGCCAATAAGCAACCCTAAGCGCATGCGCATCCGACTTTTTAAATATTGGAAACCACCCGCATCCCACGTGGCAACTTGATAGATAAGCCGTAAAACCACGTGGAGGAGAGAAGTGGGGTCACTCCAGCTCACACCTGCACTAGCTCAGTTCTCCACGCTCAGCACCCGCGTGCTTTACACGTCAGAAGGATCTATGAGTCGTCGCCTCGTGCTGCGTGAAAATTTCGGGTTTCCTGATTAAGTCTCTAACGACCTGACTAACTGCATGCTTAGCCGCAAGATCGAATCCGGATTTCCCAAAACCTGAAGGCCGTTCCTGTGGGTCCACCCTACGCAATCTAGCTGACTTTCTCTATTCAGCCATAGAAATGTTTTGGTGTATTTCAAGGTAAGAGATTCATGTACAACTCAAGGCTTCCCGTCAGAAAATGTTTGCCACGCACACTCGTCGTCAAAGCCAAGTGGGTCCCAAAACTTAATCAAACGGCTTGAAAGTTGAGGGCTTTTTGGTAAATTCAAATGGGAACAGGTGGCACGTAGGAGACTCAAAACCAGGTAGTTTTGTACGAATATTGGGGGCGGGAGACGACAGACAGAGTTTTTACGGCTGTCGTGTTTGCGTTTTCCTTTTGTTTCTAACTTTCTTTTCAAATCCTTCGACGAGCTCTCCGTCTCTGGTTTTCTCGTTGCAGATTCGCATGGCCCCTAGTTTTCGCTCTCGTTCCTCCTTATATGCTCTTCATTCTCTGCGCATCTTCAATAGTGAATCTGAACAGAGATTGTGGAGAAAGGTAGATCTTCGAGAACAGAGAAGGAGAAATCGGATCGCGTAATTTGTCTGCTATTTGTGTTGTAGTGGTGGATTAATTTGCAAATTGTGGAACGGTTTCAAGATTGGGGGATTGAACAGGAGTTTGTTCATCGGCATCGGCTATTTGGCTACTAAGATCCACAAGGACGAGGAGAAATCAGATCTTTCGATTGTTGTACGATTTGTTTCTGAGCAGAATACGAATAAACACTGGTAAGATCGGTCCAAGATACTTAGTGAGATAGAAACCGTTAGTGTTGTTTTGTCGAAATTGTTGAGGTGCATTGATCTATAGATCGATTTCTGGACTGGATTTTTTCTGTAATATTTCGAGGCGCGCGCGTTTGAGTTTTCTATTGGAGGCGTATCCGTGATTTCTGGATGACGATCGAAACCGTTAGCTTGGTCGAGCAGGAAGGGAACACAGTCGGACGCGTGAGCAAGACAATTAGGAAGAAAAGATGCAGGAGGACGAAGCATCTATCTGTACCAAGACAGAGAGTGTCAATGCCGCTTCAGAAGCTGTTTGACTCCTGCCAAGAGGTGTTCAAAGGTCCCGGGACCGTTCCTCTGCCTTGTGGTGTGGAGAAACTGTGCCAGATTCTCGGTAATTGTTGAAATTGTTAGTTAAATGATGAATTCTTTCAGTTCTTTGACTTAATTTATAGTTCTTGTTGAAACTGTTAGTTAAACTATGTTTTCTTTCAGTTCTTTTGACTTAATTTATAATTCTTCTTCCACAGTTTCAAACATTTCACTGAAAGACAAAAGTAGAACAACAGTTTCAAATTGTTAGATACCTGGCGTCAAAATGAAATGATTCTTTTGTATTCCTTTCTTTAACGGTGTTGGCTTCTGGGGTGCATGGTTGATGCATGTTGATATAAAGAATTTTTTTTTTCCCTGTTCCTTCAATCATTCTGTGTTTTTGTTCCTTTCATGAATAATCTATAGTATTTTCTGACCCCAGCGCGTCAAAAGCATATGAAATCGGTTACTTTACAAAATTAAAATGGAGTTACAGTATTCTGAATTTATTTAGGAGGTTAATTACCTTGCTGTGCATTTGTTTTGATTTGTTTAACTTCTTTTCTTAAGTACTAATTCAATCAATCAATAACCAAATGCCTGACTTTAGTGAGATCAGAAACATGAATCATGTTCCTCCATTCAAATTTATCAAAAACCATATTAGCATATGGGTATTCAAATCCTTTCTTTCTAACTCCAGACATGTTCTCTTGTTCTTGCCCTTGTCTTTTTTTTTCTTTTCTTTTTGGGAAGGTAAGTAAATGCTTCATTTTATTTTCTGCATTTGTTGTATGGTCTGTTAAAAATGAAGTATGAGATTCCTGACTTTATTTTTCTTCAAATCATGTTGCAGATATTATAGAACCAGAAGATGTTGGTTTAAATGGGGAAATTCCTTTTTTCAAGTCTAGAAATGTTGTCAAAGGGCCTCAAAGAGTCACTTGTGCAACAATATACAAGTCTCAGAAGTTTTCGGTAAGGCTGGAACTTATTCATTTATTCCTGTTAGTTCCTTTATCACTTGAATTAGTTTCTTGTATAAAATTCAAGGGAACTGGTCATTCATCCAGCTTCTGCAAGTCACATTGACACATACATAATCCATTGCATAGATGAATTTAATTATTTTCTCTCTTTTACAACAGTTATGTATTTTCTTTCTTCCCCAAACTGCGGTCATCCCACTCCACAATCACCCAGGAATGACTGTTTTTAACAAGCTTCTTCTGGGGTCAATGCATATCAAATCATATGATTGGGTTGATTCTGTTAACATCAATGGCTCCACATCATCTCCTGATCAGCGTGAGTGCATGGTTTAAGCAATCTAATTTTCTCCTCTTGAATTCATCTAACGAAACTGTAACCCAAAAAAAATTTACTGAAGTTGGCTTGTTTTGCAGAGAGATTGGCAAAGTTAAAAGCTGACACAGTTTTCACAGCCCCATGCAAGACCTCTGTGTTATATCCCACATCAGGAGGCAACATTCATGCTTTCACGGCTGCAACACCATGCGCGTTTCTGGACGTGCTTGGACCCCCTTATTCCAAAGAAGATGGTCGGGATTGCATCTACTACAGAGATTTACCGCACTCTCCTTTTCCAGGTAAGCTGAACTCTTCTTGAGGATTCATGCCCACTTCAGAAAGCATGCTGAGCTGCTCAACAGTTATATTGTGCTGATATTTAATAGGGAAATTTGGATTTAGTGATGTTTTTTCTAAATAATTCAGATTTAGTCGGCCAATTCTTGATAATTGATTTTTAGTGATACTTTTTTAACATAATTGAGAATCGGTATCATTTTAATGTTGATTAAGGGTTTTCAAAGTTTTTTGAAAGCATTTTTGAGAGAAACTCTTAGTGAATAGTAAAATAACACCAATTTTCAATTATATTAAAAATGCTCTAAAAGAGACTTCAAACTTCACTTGTAACAGAAGGAGTGAAAAAGGTTTTCAAAGTTTTTTGAAGGCATTTTGTAGAGAAACTCCTAGAGAATAGTAAAATAACACCAATTTTCAATTATATTAAAAAAGAATCACTAAAACCCAATTACCAAGAATTAGTCGACTAAATCTCAATTATCTTGAAAAATCACTAAAACCCAATTTCCCCTATTTAATAATATAGTACAGAGTCCACTGCAATCCTTCTGTCTGTGGAATAGTAGTAGAATCCTTAACCAATTACCAAAAATGCTTTCATTGTTTTGGAAACAGTAGTAGAATCCTTGAACAATAAATAGATCTTCTCGCTAGGACTGACACAGATCTTTAGAAGGATCACTTGAAGGAAATAAATTAACAAATAATAAAGGGGAATTCAGAACTGCTTTGAATTGTTCATCCTTGTTGTAAAACCTGGTTTGATCCATATTTGATTATAGAGACCCAAGAGTGAAATGGATTTATTATTGTACTGGTTTGAATCATTTTTTGTTGAACTAGTCCTCTAAACGACATTTTTATGTTTCTGCAGGTGAAGGTGATGGAGGAGCTATGCAGAAGGAGGGAGATGACAGATATGGATGGTTGGAAGAGATTGAGATGCCCAAGGATTCGAAAATGGATATAATTGAATACATGGGTCCAAAGATCATTGAAACAAGTTAGGTTGCTGGCATATGCGCTGTTTATTGATTTGAAGTTGGCGGGAGCCCCTTATTGGAAGATTTGCTGGTCCAACGGTGAGTAAGGTATACACGTCTATAAATGGTGCTGACGTGTATATCCTGCCCATCATTGGACCAGCAGATCTTTCATTGTAGGTTCTAACTGATATGGCCTCCTGTTTAGATCACAATCCTTGTATTTTTTTTCTTTTTCTAATGTATTTCTTTTATTTTGTTTTATTCATTCCACTTTTCTTTCTTTTTTGCCAGTTAGATTAGAAGCACATAACTAAGAGTTTAATTATACTAAATCAAATGAGCATTAATTAAGTTTTAACTGAGTTGGTAATTGAAGCATGTTAATGGGAAAATGGCAAGTGATTCATTAAAATATAAATATATTGGATATAAATTGGGATTAACTGAAAGTGTACAGGAGTGATCCTGGTGGTAAATAAAGTCAGTTTGGGTTGAGATCCTCTCTAGACAATTTCAATATCTTCTCGGTGAAGCAAAAAATGGCTCCCTTGAATAACCTGTGCATGATCCATAAAGGGAGCTAATGCCATGTAATATGCATATGACCTTGAATCATCACAAGGGACTGGTTATACAAGGGATATCTATCTTATTAAACAATAAACATACATCACAAGGGACTGGTTATACAAGGGATATCTATCTTCTTAAACAATAAACATACAAAAGAAAGATATCTATCTTATTAAACAATAAACATACATCACAAGGGACTGGTTATACAAGGGATATCTATCTTATTAAACAATAAACATACAAAAGAAATCTTGCGCCTGTGAGTTCTAAAGGTTTGAGTGTGTTATGAAAATCTAGGGAAAATTGGGTTTTAGTGATATTTTTAAAAATAATCCACATTCAGTCTTTATAATTGTTTGATAATTGGAAATTAGTGATCTTAATTTGCTTAAAATAATTGATAATGACTGTTATTTTTATGTCAAAAAGATCATAATAAACAAAATTTTTTGGAAGAAGTAAAGAGCAAAATGGAATTCATTATCAGTCTCAATTATTTAAAAAATTATCATTGCTTTCTGATTACCAAGAATTAGATAATCGAATCTGGGTTAATTTAAAAAGTATGTAAAAATATTTATATCTCTATAATATTAGTCTAAGATATAGTGTGTAAAGTATACAAATTTAATTGATATATCCTATTCTAAAATAAATTTTTTTTTTCACATTTTTCATACTATAGGTTAGCAACACATCAGAAAGCCTATAAGAAAGGTTCGGGTTTACCAAAAACCGCCTCGTTGCCATTCCTAATTGTCATTCTTCATACCGTGAGAAGCAGATCCCATCTAAATACTCATACAAATTCATAATAATATCAGTCAAATTAAATATGGTTTAAGCTTTTAAAAATTGGTTAGTTTTGGATTCGAATATGGATTTTTGACCAAAGATTTATGTATTATATATATTACATCTTTTAATTTGAATTTTTAGTGTATATATTATGTATAAAGTAAAGTACATTGCATATGTATCAATAAAATAAAATATTTAAGATCTAGTAAAATATATTCATTACATATATATTAATTTGTTGGTATTCTCCAGTAGTTATTATGTACAAGTATTTACATTACATACATATAACGGAAATTATTGAATGGTATTTTTTGAAAAGTGAAAAATTAGAAAGACAGGCTACGTTTGACATTGTTTTTTGCTTTTGCTTTTTTGCTTATTTAAGCAAAATCATGTTTTTTGAAGCAATAAGCATGTTTGGTTAGTACTTGTTTGTGTTTCTCATTTTTTATTTTTTGCTTATTCTGCTTATTGTTACTAATCTAATACCAACAACCTACTCATGCCACCATTGTTACTCACTACCATTATAAAACCACCCACCACCACTGCCCTTCACCCCCACCACTACAACTACCGACTACATTCCCACCACCATCCACGTATACCACCAACACATACCACCCCCACAACCCCACCACAACTATCACCACACACCCACCCACCCTTACCACCATCATCACTACCACCCCCACCACTACCATCATCACCCACCCACCACCATTACCACTATTATTACTACCACCCACCATATATCCACTAACACCATTTATGCTTACCATAATAGTATATATTGTCATGATATTGGTTAAGAAACAATTTTTATGCCTTTGATATACCACTATTATTACTACCACCTACCATATATCCACTAACACCATTTATGCTTACCATAATAGTATATATTGTCATAATATTGGTTAAGAAACAATTTTTATGCCTTTGATATTACCAAACATGTTTCTTTGCTTTTTTCAACAAAAACAAATGTGAATCAAACGGCTTTGTTTCATAAAAAGATCTTTATAGAAACAAAAACAATCTAATTGTTTTTCTTGCTTTTTGAAGCAATAAGCAAAAAGCAAAAAGCAATGCCAAATTCAGCCGAAGTTATCCATTTAAATATTTAAGATAATGAAATTAGAAGGTTACATTCGGAAATAAAAATATGTTGGGCACGCTTTCCGGGCGTTTCCCTTAGATGAGAATTCATTCCCTACCGGTGCTTCGCAGGCTCCCATCGTATAGAACTACATGCACGGGCATAACACGTGGCCGTCCTTTTTTCAAAAGAACCCAATGGCGTGCAAGGCCTTCATTATCCGTTTGTTGTTTGTGTATTTTCTTCTCTGCTTCGAAGTTCGAACTTTCGACTCCAGTGGCAATGGCGTCCCTTCATTTTCCCGCCATCTCCCCTGCCTGCCTAAATTCAGCCAAGGAACGAAACCTTACCATCTCTCCTGTCTTCCGACCATTCATTTTCAATGGTTTCGGGCACAATTGCCATCTTTCCATCATTGCTCCTTCCGGCCAGAATTCCCGGAATCCATGGCGTTCTCGCGCCGGAAGCTCACTACCAGTGAGGTTTAAGGCTGTAACTTCTCAGAACACAGAGCCCATGATTCCTCCATTCAATGTCCTGATCACTGGTTCAACCAAAGGTTCATCTTTAAGGAATCGAATCTATTGTCAATTTGATTTCTTTTGGAATTGGGAGTTTGCTTGTTGTCGTAAGACTTATTCGATTTTGCTTAGTATTTTCTCTCTGAGTAACGAGGTTAGTCAGAACGAATCCGATTTTGTTTAGGGTTTTCTTAGTCAGTAGGAATATGATTTCAAGGAATTGAAGACTTGGTTTTGGTAATTTATGTATGCCTGTCTATGTGACATCCTAGCTGTCTGAGTGGGCTGTTGTGATGTGGACAGGGTAAGAGACCTAGGTGAGCTAACACACTGGCGAGCTACCAGGCAGGGAGATGCATATGGTTGGGATCCTAGGGTGTGGACAGGGGACTGTGCTATATGAGTAAAATAGTTGGATCTCCTTGCTACGAGGCCTTTTAGGGCATAACAAAGAACTAAATCCCTTTGGAACCCTAAAATTAAGCGTGCTCGGATGAAGAATAGTGCTATTATGGGTGATCATCGGGAAGTGTTCCTTGTGTTATACCTGAGAATAAAATTGTGCGGGCTATGGGGCCCAAAGTGGATAATATCATACCAAGTGGACTCGGGATGTTACAGTTTATAGTTATTTTTGAATAGAATTGTAGTTTAGGCATGACACTTTTCGCCAGAACAATGTTTTGGCAGGTTGTTACGTATTAATTCTTTGGACGAATCATTATATTTTGTGCATGCATTTATTCTGCATTAAACATTACTGTTTGAGATCTGGTCGAAACTAGGAGGATTACATGCTAAGTTTTCCAGGTTTAGGAAGGAACCTGCTGTTACGTGCCTAATTGTTGCTCCAAAAGCCCCAAGGCTTATGGAGACTTTATTGGTTAAGCACTTAACATTTACGATTATAATATTCCACCACGCTTCCGCAGCCAACGTCTACGGCAACCCACTCTATTGACACTGACTCAATGGTAGCCATTTCTCTTTTGGCGGCTCCACTCACCTATTAGTATTCAATGAATTAGCACCATATCTATATATAATACCAAGACATTTTAATTCAGCCTATAGATTGCCCCCTCCAAGACTCGAAGCTGAGACATGGTGATTAGCTCTGATACCATTTGTTACATGTCTAATTGTTGTACCGGAAGCCCAAGGCTTATGGAGACTTCGTTGGTTAAGCACTTAACATTTAGGATCGTAATACCTGTTTTCGGAAATTGATATAGGAGCATGTTACTGTAACAATTAATATCCATGCTACTGTGGTGTTACTGTTTACATTACTATAGCTGTTGTTCAAGTGTCTTTTTTCTTTTGTTTATGAGTATGATTTTGTCTTTTATTTTTCTTTACTTCACACTATTGTAGAATTGAGATCAGAAGTTTTAAGGGCTGAGATATTTTGTTATTATGGTTGGTAGGATGTATAAGTCTTTGGGTTTTGTAATCTGGAAAGATATTCTAGCCAAAATTTGAAGAAAGAGGACCTTCTTATGTTGGCTTTAGTGATCTTTTCTGCATTAGAAATGCTATCTGTTGAAAGGTATGGTCAGGCATGCTATTTGCTGAAACATGTATTCCACTAAAAATAACCAGATAGGCAATAGTGAATACATACTGTAGACATTTCTTCAATCAAAACAGCCTTTTAGATTCTTTATTTGTTTAATTTTAAATATGTTTTTAGTTATTCATTGTTGGAACTTGGTTAATATCAGTCATAAAATGACTATGACCATGAAGCTGTTGCTAGCATTCCCCTGCCCTGCAGTATAAATTTACAATCCTTTGGTAAATGCTTTCTGATATTTTGGCATTTAATGCAAAATATCCTATTAACAGTGAACTTGTGCCGATTAATTTGCAGTATGTGGGTTTTTTTGGTTGAACTTTAAGATGGAATGGAACTGTTTTTGGGTGTGAAAATAATTCTCGGAGACCCTTCAAAGTTCAAAACTTTACTTTTACTGATTATCAATATCTAACTGTTAAAAATCAGCAGTTCTAGCATTCCCCTCCCTACCTTCTTCTTGTTGAAACGAGGGAGCCCTGCATCTTGTATCATTGGTGATGAAGAATATTCTTCCTCTTTGATTCCAAATTCTTTACTTAGGTTTAAGAAGGGATGATAATGATGGAACAAGGGGAAGAAATGGGAGACGTGACAGATTGGAAAATTTTGTGTGTTTGTGTGTCCTTTTGTGTGTGTGGGTATGTTGGTAAACATGCCAGTGTGGTTGCTTATACCTGGCAGCATATGTGCACATGTGTACTCATGAATGAGTAGTAAATATGGAAGTATTATTTTATAAAAGAAAATTTATTGGAAACAAGAACTTTTAGGCTTCGACTTTGATTGACTGAGTTATATGGAGTTCTCTTGAAGAACAGAATAAACTGTGTAAATTAACCCTCCTATAAATTAATCCAGTATCTGGCCACCACCCTTCCTCTTCTGCCTAAGATCTCTTCTCTCAAAAAAAAAATTTTTAATTGGTTTCATCTCTATACTGAAATTAGCTGAGTTTTATCTTATTTTGTTCAGGAATAGGATATGCACTTGCTAAAGAGTTCCTTAAGGCGGGTGATAATGTTATAATTTGCTCCAGATCAGGTGAGGTGTTACTGTTTTATGTTTTTAAGTTGTCCCTTTAGCACACACTTTTTGCTTCATTGTTGGGATTTGTAAGCATGTGTGTTCTTATACAAATTAAAAGAAATTTTACAAAACATGTATAGCTTCTAACCCTTGAAGTCAAAATTTCAATGTCCTAATACTGAATAGATGCAAAGTATCATGCAGGATTCAATAACTGGTGGATTAGAGGAGCATCAAACCTGTAAATGAATCAATTTCAACTATTCTGATGTTTATGAGGACTATTGAAATCACCAACAAATGATATATAATGAGATTTTTTTCCCAGAAAAGACTACTCTATTTTAAGGAGGAAAAAAAAAGTGGTACATAGGAATTAATCCCAGAAAAACAGATCCCAGAGCAAGTTACAATACTTCCAACCCCTCCAGCATCTCATCCAAGCATACCCCTGCATACAAGGTTTGTCTAAGAGCAACCACCCTGACTAAATGATCAGAAACAGCTTGGGCTGTCCGAGGAATCTGGGGGAATGAGATATTCAGTCCACATGCCAAGAATCCTGGCAACCAGATCTTGTATGACCCTCTTCTCCTTCAATCCAAGATTTGACAGCGAGTCAATCTCCTTCACCTTTAAATTCCATAATTCATGTTGTAGGGCTTCCTTCAATCCTGTAATCTGCACTTTAAGTTGAGCATTGATTTGAGTTATTCAATCCAGTATGGCCCAAGAACATATGAACATTCATACTTGCATCATTTTTTTTAAATACGCCCAACACCAGAATGGCTAGGATTATCTAGGCTGCTTCCTTCAAGATTAAGCTTGAAGAAGCCTGGAATAGGTGACAGCCAATTTATGCTTAATCTTTCAGGCCATGGTGAGGTAGAAGCCATGTTTAACCAGTGGAGAATGTCAAAAGTATGGATACCAGAAAAATCTGTCAGCACTGCTATCCATGAAGCACACAAAGCACTTTGGAGCTATCTACTAGCGACTCCCAAGTGCATCTCATATCCAGAAAGATTCTTTTGTTCCTCTCCTTCCAAATCGTCCAAATGATAGCTAAAGCTACACTCATATACATAAGTCTCCCCCTTCTACCAAGTTGAGTAAATCTCCATTGCAACATGAGGAAGGTCAACTTACTTGGGAACACACAGGTCATTCCTGTCATCCGAAGGAATGCTCTCCAAATATTTTGGGCTGTCTTGCACTGTAGAAAGAGATGATCAGCAGATCCCCCTAGCTTCATGCACAATACACAGTACATACACATGAGGGAGTAAGGCAGTAGTAGGCCCTATCTTTTGAAGCATATAACTTGTGTTTATATTATAAAGCAGGGTGGTCCACATGGAGGTTTTAACTATGGGTGGGGTGTGAAGTTTCCAAAGGAACTGGAAAGGGGAGGGTGCATTATGGTTACCTTTATCTGGATGCTGTATATGGAATGGAAAACTTGCCTTTAGGAGCAGGGATCGAAACGTGGGTATCACCCTTCATGAAAGAGGAATGTGGTGCTTTTGCCACTGTGCATCACACACCATGCTGGGGTAATTGCTGAGTTTATTAAGATGTTCTACTGGGGAACTAAAACCAAGGTTCCATTAACCAAAGGAGGACTACGTTTGCATGTAACTTCAGATTGATGTGAAATATGGCTTGTAGGTTAATAGTAGTGATGCGTTCATTGGAGTATCAAAAGATTGAGTCTTACCTTTTTAAAAATAATGGATGCTTATATTAATATTTTCTAAGATGCCTTAATGGTCATGACATTGATAACTGTAAAAGTACTCCATTCAGACAAAGGTGTACTGTGAGTATAGGTTCATTAATCGGAATGTGCTTTGTAGAAATCCTGAAACTTCGATTTGTCAAATTATGTGGCTGAAAATATTTGTTTTCTTCAAAAAGATAATATTGAAATTTCCAACTGTAATGGAAATTACTCCAGTAAATGCAAGGACCATTTTTCCAGAGATGAAAGTGTTATAAATCTGTATGGAACTATTCATTACATGGAAAATTACTTAGGAGTAGGAATTATTTATAGGAGATTTCTTGGTTTACAAAGTTTCTCTATTTATATCTCTTCATCTTATTAAGTCTGCAATCTAATTCCTGGATACTCTTAAGAATGTTACAACATGGTAATTCCATCAAATGGCCAACTATCAAACATATTAGTAAATTAATTCACTTATCCTTCTGATTGCTTCAAATTTAATAATGATTCCTTTTATAACCTTTCTAGTCGATGAAATTGTAATACTATTTGATTCATCAGAAAAGGCATGATATCTTAGGGACTTGGGAAGATTGTGAAGAGTGCATGTTTGAATAAAATTTTATCCTTCTTTTTCTTGAGCAATTTGTGTTCAATTTTGAAACAGCCCTAAAGTCAGGACATAAAAATGCATTTTCTGTTTGATTAAGTGTCTTGAAAGAAGTGCATAGGATGGAAAAGAGTATAATTCGCCTATAGAAATTTTTTTTTTTTTTGGTGAGTTTGGTGGATAATGAAAATATGGTTTTGCTGCTACAAGAAGAGACAAGTATCAGGGTTCATAATCTAGGATTAAAGCAATTCTTAAGTTCTATAAAGTTCCCCCTATGACCATGGCTGAAAGTTCATTTGATAAGTAGTCACCAAACTGAAGAGAGCCTCAGGGATTGGATTTACAATAAGACAATATGGTACTGAGAAATTGAAAATGATGCAGACATCTCTCTTAGAAATCATGTTTATCTCTGGAAATTTGAAAGAATATGCAATCTTATAATAATTTCCTTTATTTCTTAAATATTATACTGGAGTTCATAACCGACCTGTCAAAGAAGTAACTTAGCTGAAGTTGTCATTTGAAAAGTTTTACATTGTTGCTAGCATTAATGATGCTCTGCAGCTGAACGGGTGGAATCTGCAGTTCAGAACTTAAGACTGGAGTTTGGGGAGCAGCATGTGTGGGTACCCACTACATATCTTCTTTATCATTTCCTTTTTTATTTTGTGCTTTTGTCCTTTCCCTGACCTGAGACCCTTGAATGTAGTGCTTCTATTTTTTTTCTGATTCTGAATATTCTTCTTCTCGTCCTTCATTTTCAGGGCACTGGATGTGATGTTAGAGAAGCAAAGGATGTCACAGATTTAGTTGCATTTGCACATGACAAACTCAAGTACATTGACATATGGGTATACAAAGCCATTTGTCTTTTCTACTCTCATCTGTTTCATTCAGATGTTAGTTTATAGAAATTATCAAAATCCATATGATCTGTGAATAAGTTATGCTAGTGTCTAGTTGTTGGAGATTGGAGCACTATGAAAAAGGAAAATATGACATAAACGTCATAAATTGTAATACATGTTGGCTTATGGTCCATTTTCTTAAATGGTCTAACTAAAATTTATTCCAAATTCTACCTTGAAGCAACTTACTTCATTTACCTAAGCTTGGGACAGGCAATGCAAAAGAGAATTTGCAAACAACAGCAAAAAATCAAATTTCGACCAAGTATAGAGTACATAGAATGTAAATTTATCGCAAATAAGAATGACTGTGAAGCACTAGTAAGAATTGAAAACCAAGAGATAATGAACATTGATGACTTTTGGTATTTAGGCTCCATTATCTACAAAGAGGGAGATACTGATGTGAATGTTTCAAATTGAACTAGAACTGGAGTTTAATTTAGTAGATCTATTACTTATGATGGATTTTAGGCCTGCTATGATGTGCAGACCAAATTGGTTGTGCATTTAAGAAGCAAATTGTTTTATGTTGAAATAGACCAAATTGATGTGCAGACCAAATAAAGTTTCTATGTTGAAATAGATGCTTGGAAAGACAGAAATATGAGCTTAGTTTTACTGGGATAAAAAAGAGTGGAAAATCAATTTATGTTGTTTAGTAAAACTGGAACTTTAAGAGATGATAGTGAGAACATGCAAGATTATGCAAGTTGAAGGTGGGCTGGACAAAAACTGGAAAGACTTGGATGAATTTAGCCAGAAATTATCTTTAGGCATGTAATGAATGATATGATTTGAGCTCTTGTCTTCCATAGGTGTATATCTTAATGTTTCTTTTCTTGTAATTTCTAAATACAATCTTAATTATTTAACTGTCTATGTGACAGTCTTAAATTTCCCTTCTCTTTTAACTGTTGGAAAAAAATGCAGATAAATAATGCAGGATCCAATGCGTACAGCTATAAGCCACTGGCAGAAACATCTGATGAAGATCTTACGTGAGCTTCCATTGCATATATCTTTTGTGCATGGTATGAGATTGTTTCAATTGTATAGGCTTTGGTTCAAGTGATCTTTTTGCAGTGAAGTTGTTGCGACGAACACCCTTGGGTTGATGATTTGTTGTCGCGAGGTAAAAAGTGCCTTCTAGTATTTTCTATAAGTGATATTTCTTATGTCTTTCTCCACTTACAGCTGTGATACTGATACAGGCAATAAAGATGATGTTGAACCAGCGTAGAGGGGGTCATATTTTCAATATTGATGGAGCTGGTTCAGATGGAAGACCGACACCTAGGTAGTGTATCTGTGTATGTTTCACTTTGGTTCAGCATTGTACTCGTGGACAATTTTTAGTGATTTAGTTGAACTTCGTTTTAATCTCCCTCGTGGGTCCTAATCTTTTTTGGTCAGCCAGCTAGAACAATACCAATAACATACAGGTAAACATGGCATCCTTGGAGTTTTCTACTAATATATATAGTTTGTTCCCTGGCCCGGTGGTCTTTTACATTGACTTGATTTTGTGATTTCAGGTGACTAGCGATTTTTTTGGGGGTGTAGGTGTAGAAGCTTTTAAATGGATATTAATTATAATCGTTGAATGCAATTTTGATGAAATTTCTCTTATGCAGGTAGAAAGTGGCCCTGTGAACTACCTATTTTGGTGCAAAAAAGATCGATATGGGCAGAATGTGCTGCCTGGCTGCCCATTTAGGGACCAAAATGGGAGAAATTTTGTAATTTCTCCCATTTCGGTTTCCACGTCATAAAGGCATGTGTGGGAAATGCC
The DNA here is from genome assembly GCA_947561395.2 of Buxus sempervirens. NCBI lineage: Eukaryota > Viridiplantae > Streptophyta > Magnoliopsida > Buxales > Buxaceae > Buxus > Buxus sempervirens. Next base: position 15,163,686 of record OX387182.1, read on the forward strand.
CATGCCATCTTAATTTTGGGCAGCATGAGCAAAAATTAGGTTATTTCTCCCCAGTTTAATGCTGTAAATAGGTTGATGGAGGGGGCCGAAATTTAGCTTATTTCTTCCCTCTTTGCGTCGGTTTCCATGTTTTCTTTTTTATTTTGATAAATCTAGGCCAAATTACATTATATCTTAAGTGCATGTGCATGGATCTTTCTGCGTAGAGCATGCAGGAGCAATTTATTGCATGTCATCAATGTAAAATCAAAGCGGCGGCCCCCCCCCCCCCCCCCCCCCCCCCCCTCTTCGAAGCTTTTAAATAAGGTTTTATATGTTTTTTTAGTGATATCCCATCTACTATTGTTGTTTTTTGGATTGAAGTTTTTTGACTAAAAGTATTTTTTTAAAAATTGATTCTCTAATAATTTAAATATTATGAGTTTAATATATAATGCATAAGAATGCTTGATCTACATGTCAATGTCACTGATTTCATTTTTTTAACAAGAAATATTTTTATTAAAATTGATAAAAAATTATGATATACTTTTCAAAAATTAGGAAATGTAGTTGAAAAAAGAATTAGACATTTATATAGGCTATTTCATCCATAGAAGAGGTATAAGTGCGTAGTTAATACCTACTCAATTAATGTTTTAATTTTAAAGAATTTTAAAAATCAATAAAGATTAGGAAAAGGCAATGGAAATTTATAGGGTGCTATTTACTCATTGAAATACATGTATGATATTATTGAAATAATATTTTAATACTAAAAATTAGTAAAACTAAAATTAAAATTTTGGATAAATCTTGAAAATTAAGAAAAGGCCATTTTTATGATGTCAAACTTGTTAGTTTATTTGTCAAAGTGCTTTGGATAATTAGATATTTGAATAATAGTTTATTATTAAAAAATTTTGAAAATTCAAAGGTGGTCATAAAAGCTTGTGAAAGTATTTCACTAAGATAATTAATTATTGTTTGTCAATTTTGATTTGATTTCCTTTTATTGTATGTTTGTGAAAGTCTTCTGCTAAGATAAAACTTGGTTTCTTTGTACACATATTGAACTTTTTTCTTAAGTACATCACCTTAAAAATCTACAGTCTTCATTTTTCTTTTTGATTTTAACAAAATGTTTGGTTTTTCTTCTTCTTATAATTGGTTTTATTCTTTAAAAACTTTTTGAATTTCTCGACTCGGTGTTATAGAATTTGTGGTTGCACGAGCACTATGTCAACAAAATACCGGCAAAACGGCACGTAAGCTCCGCGCAAGATAGTGTCGAAAATTGAGAGGTGCACCGTGATTTAATTATATAATGTCTTATAGGATTATCCGTATGTGGGTCCCATCTCTTGTGTCTTGGCATATATTCCTCATAGACTAGAATGGTGTAAGTTCGTTGTTCTTATAATTCACTAAAAAATCTTAGAAAAAAGTGGAAATGTGGTCCTTTTTTGTGTTGCCATTTTGTTGTTGTTGATCATTATTGCGCGATCTTCTTGTTTTGTCTTGCTAATGATAATTTAACCACATGAATGATTCAAAGGGGGGCAGTTGTTCGAGTGTGGTTCACTGCAAACCACATTGCACATGGGCTCACAAGTCATAACTAAACTACACTTATATGAAAGATATAACAAGAAAGAAAGAGATGTGATTGATTTCATGAGTTTAATGTATCATAAAGTGCTATCACCATGTTGAGACGTGCGATGGGTAAAATGGTTTTTTTATTAATTATTCACTCTGTTATTCTCTCTATTTTGATGAAGCATTTTCTTGTTAATCCCATTTTATCAATGATTAATTCCTTTGAAATCCTATGTTTGACTACAAAATGGCACATCATGGATCTTTACTTGTCTTATCATCAATAACCTTGTGAAATCAGTTGAGACTTGAATAAGTGTGCTATTGTATGGTTGGGTCCCGATTCAATTGCTCTCATTGCATTTTTCATTTTTCTGTCCCCTAATTTATGTTTTTTTCCCTTGTTTTCTATACACATGTGCGAGCGTGTGCACACACACGCATATATACATGATTCGATCTGTTAGCGAAATCTCACCCGTGTCGGCAATAAGTGGCACCGAAACCAGGTGGTTTTGATATACTGCTAAAAAAACCTTTTATTTTAACCAGCATAGGCGAAGTATCACCTTGTGTCGGTAAAAATTCTGACAATTTCAACGCACATTATGTGTGACATCAAAATCATCAGATTCCGTACAACACACACGGTGTGCCTTTCAGAATCTATAAAAAGGGTAATAGAAACAAGGTGGGGTCGCCCCTTCTTTCTTCATTTGCATCCTTCCATCGCCCTTGCTCTTCTATCTATCAAGACCAAAGGGACCTTTGTTTATAAAAGGAGGGCTTTCGCCCTCCTTTATAAACATATATAAAAGTAATAAAATTTTTAAAAAAAACTTTTATCTATATATATATATATATATATATATATATATATGTATGTATGTATGTATGTATGCATATAGATGTAATAAAAATTCTAGTTTTATGATATATATGTATATATGTATATATTTTTCTGTGTGTATATATATATATGTATGTATGCATGTGTGTGTGTGTGTATGCATAGATGTATAAATTAATAAAAAATACAATAATATTATTGAAATATTATTATATTCCAAATAATGTAATTATTAAATATGCATACATATATTATTATCAATAATAATTAATTTTTCTATTTTTAATGATTTGTTTGGGTTTTAGTAATATTTTGGCATAGAGACAAAAAAATGCGGTGGCACAAGTGGGTGACAGCAAAATTTTGGCAAAACAGCACACAGGGTCTACATCAAAATGCACCGAAATAGGCATAGCGAACCTTATATATATATATATATATATATATATATATATATATATATATATATATATATATATATATATATATATTCATGTATGTGTTTATTTAGTCTATAGCCAGCAGAACCATGTGCATTTGTTTATATCTGGAATAAGAGAGCTGCTTGTTTACTATAATGCATCATTAACCCACACAGCCTGTGTTAGATACCTGAATCTTTAATGACAAGTAGATAATTAATGAATAATATGAGCATATTCTTTATCAAGGTTCAGTTGTCCAGATCTCAATTTGTTAGACTTTGTTTTTTCAATTCTATATTGGAATTATAGGATTTGTTTTCCTTCTGTTTTCCAGATTTGCAGCATACGGGGCAACAAAACGCAGTGTGGTGCATTTAACAAAGTCATTGCAGGTAGGTGTCAAACTTGGCTGCTATAGTTTCTATCTATGTACTTGTATAGAAGCTTTAGGATAATTCATTCCTTAAGAATGATAGGTAGTAACACGTGTCTCTTAATCTGGCCCAGTGCTAATCCCTCAAATGCAGCATTCAGAACCTGACTTTTTCTCCCTCCAACCTAGAGATCTACCTGACTGGTAATTAAAAAGAATCAAATACTCAGATGTGTCCAATTAAGCACATCTTTTTGCATAAACAAGAAAGGCCAATGAGTCTAAGATGATCAAACAACAACAATAGTAATAATAATGATGAATCAGTGATGATGACGATGCTAAATAATGTAAATCAGATACTCGGATATATTAAACCGATCACATCTTTTGTAAGAAACGGAAATGGCAAGCAGTCCAAAGAAGATAAAGAAACTGATGATAAAAATAATGACAGCAACTGCAACACTAATAATAAAAATCACAATAAAGATAGTAATAACAACAATAATAATAAAAATTGTTGTGTGTGCTTTGAATTCATAGGTATACTTCAGACCACTTCTTGGGCTTACAGATACAATTCTTAGCCTAGTCAGTGACCCATTTTTGGAGAGTTTTTGTTTGGTGGTTTATCTTTGGAGTGCTCCTCTGTAGAGATTGAGTGTGTTATTTAGGGAGATGGTTCATGGTGGAGAGGATTATGGGCATTTGTTGTTGTTTTCCACAAAGGGTTTGCCCTTAAGGATTAGAATGTGGTCCTCAGGAAGAGCATTGGGATGATCTCCTCTACTTGTTGGAATCTTGTGAAAAGTGCAGACCAGTGGTTTTGAGAGAATGATACTTGTTAAGAACTGTTCTGTGTTGGGGTAGAGTGCCTTATTGGAATTTGGGGTGACTTTTACTTTAAACTCTGTATTCTGTTTTACTGTGGAAGCTCTTTTTTATTGTCATTGCTGATGGATATAGCCTTATTTTGTGAACAACTTTTATCCTTTGTTATAGTTTGTTTTCTTTGTGCTTATTTTCTAGGGTTATTTCACACAGTATGATCGTAGACACTTTTCACAACAGTAGTGGTTCATCTATTTTTCTGACCTGATTTAGTAGAATATCCCGTAGTTAGTGTGATCCATTGGGAGTTGTCTCTACAATTGCTTGCCTGCTGTCCCTGTATTTAGTTATACGTGATAAGTATTTCAGTATGCTTTTTGTTTGGAATAAATAGCAAGCACTTGGTGAGTACAGGTGGTAGATCATCAGTGGTGGAGCTAACAACCAATGGGTCTCGCTGAACACAAGAGTATTTACTGGATCAAAGACTATAATGAATGAATTTTTACAACTATTTGAACAATTTTTATCCATTTTGGTTTTTTGATCTAGTAGATATTCTTGTGCTTAGCGAGACGAAATGAATGTTGGCTCTGCAACTGCTTGTCTGTATACTTTTTAATAAATGGTAATTAACTAACTATTACCTTGAGATCTCAAGTATGCTTTCTATTGTAATGAACTCAAATGTGCCTTATGGGTGTTTCCTTGAAGTAACTTCCAGTTTGATTTTATCGTGAATGTGGATAGACTTTTTGTGGATTCTTTTTTTATTTTTTTTTTCATATTAGATTATTTGATTAATGCAATGAGTTTTCCACAGGCTGAATTACGGATGCAGGATGTTAAACATGTGGTAGTGCATAACTTGTCGGTATGTTTTTCTTTGTTTTAATGTTATTTTTTGGTTTCTGATGCTTTGTTATGATAAGATGTGCATTGTGCAAGGGTTGTTCATGTGCATTATCCTGAGGTTTCAGTTATAGGATGGTTTGAATTAGCAATGTCATCCATCAACGTCATAATAAAACCCATGTCTCATCTGGAAATTTAATCTGATAAGACATGCAACGTATCTTTTTCCCATATAGTGTACGTGTGCCTTTTTTTCTTTCTCTGTATCCTTCCTTTCTTCCTTTTAGCCCATGGCTTTCATGCTGGAATAAGTTACCAGACCGGACATGGCGTGTACCAGTCTGTACTGTCGATCCCTTCCCATACAACAGTAATATATTGCTCCTTTGAGCTTGTCTCTGCCCCCCTAAGCTTGAGTTTCCCAGTCTTGAACAGCCCCCCTAAGCTTGAGTTTCCCAGTCTTGAACAGTTTATCCATATCAGTTGGTGCCAGGCAGTATGGAACTGTGTGTGCTGGTACCAACCAATGTTTTAATTTTTCTTACTTTTTTTTTTTTTTTGGGTGCTAGACCTTTTCCAATACATGTTGGCTGGTATGAAACCATGTTTTTTAAATTAAGCTTGTAATTTTGTCTTATATGTTTATTTTGTATTCTATCTCAAGAGAGGTTTAAAATGTTAATTTTGCAAGAACTATCACTGCAGGACAAAGAAAATTAAGGGATATTTCAAGAAAATTTTTCACCTTTGCACTAATTTGCATCAGAATGTATTGAGAAAAATTTCCTGATAAAGGAAATATTGGTAGATGGAAAGCTTTTGTGGCCTTCAAGATGGAAAATTTTGCAAAATTAAGGAAACCCAAAAACAGTATTCTAAGTTAGTGAGCTTCATTATTAATATGGCAATGAATTTATGATTTTATCTGTGCTTTATTTTAGATTTTATCATTTTTATTTTCAGTAGCTTGTGGATACATTCAGATTTTTTATAAACTCATGAAAAAGGTAAACTTTGGTTGCTTTGTCGTTTCCAAGTGATGCCTTGGCTATGGGAACTTTGTTCCAACTATATGATCCTGGCATTTGTGGAGTGAGAATACAATACCAAAGGCGTACATGATATTCATGAAAAATTTAGTTTATATTTTCTCCCCATTTTGGTGGGAACTGGCTTTTGATGATGATGATTGTAGTTTATATTTTCTGGTGTTCTATATTTAAATAAAAAACAATTGATTTTACTCTATTTGTGTCAGTATACTGCTTTTTTTAGTAACATATGAGTTAAGAATTTGTCAGTGTGGGCCAGGGATTGTTTTCAATGTGATTGTCTTAAGTAACTTTTCTAAATTGCCCATAACTTTTACTCTATGCTTCTTCTCTTTTTTTTTCCTTTTATAGTTATTTTTAAATGTATTTTGGTGGTTCTGCAGCCAGGAATGGTCACAACCGATCTTCTTATGTCTGGAGCTACTACAAAGCAGGTTGAATGTGAAGTAAATATGTCTCTGTTTTCACATTACAGGCCTTTGATTAGGAAACTAACATGTTACTTCAAGTGCAGGCAAAGTTTTTTATTAATGTTTTGGCAGAACCAGCGGAAGTGGTAAGACTTTGTTCTCTGTGCAATTGGCAAAGAAGCTGATCTGTTTTGTGGCAACTCACTGCTGTAGTATTAGATGATTGATATATTTTATGTTCTTTTCGCATGAGCAGTTTCTTATGAATGCAACTTGTTCTTTCATTGTTAATGTCTTCCATGGGAGATCATGTAGAATTATACATTGATAAAAATCAGTAATATCCCACCAATAAACAAATAAATGGAGCTCAAACATTAATGATAGTAAGATGTAAATCTGCATATTATTAATGAGAGGCAAGATGTTGCACAACTTTTTCATGACCTTAGTTTTTTTCTTTTTTAACCAAATACTTGCATGCATAAAATGTGATGAACCTTCAAAAGATTTTAAGTCTCGAGACATTTTTAGGTTTGAACCTTTAAGATGGTATACATAGATGTATGACAGTAGAGCATCGGCATTCATATAATTGTGTGCATAGTAGGTTCACTTGCATGGCTTATTGTATATTTCTGACACTGACAAATTTGAATACTTGCATTTGCATAAATATATTATATCCTGATTTTCTTTTTGTTTTATTTCTGCAGGTTGCAGAGTATCTTGTTTCAAACATCAGGTCCATCGTTGGTAATGGATCAATGAAGCCTACATATATTCGTTTCCTCACTGGGTTGAAAGCCTACTCACAGATTTTTTCAGTTAAGATTTTTTGTTGTTTTATATCGATATTTTGTTGAGTTTCATTTATGTTAAACTTGTATTCCATTTTTTGAAACTGGCATTAATTCTTTGTCTTATATCTTTTCTAGAGACTTGCTTTTGGTGCAAGAAGAAACAGATACATGCTTGAAGATTGAAAATAATTGTAAGTTGATAGGATTCATTTAATAATATATATATATATATATATATATATATTTTTTTTTTGTATTTTTTTTTATAATTCTAACATTGATTTTATTGCATTCTGATTCAATATTCACTCAAAAGCAACTGCAATCGCTATGTAGACTAAATTTTGTCATATTTTATTAACACAAAGTAAGTTTGTAATATAATCTATCAGATGATGACAATACAATTTCTCAAAACATTTGGAATTAGATGGTTGGTTATTAGCAATATTATAGTATATATCAATACTGGTATTTTTTTATTGTTTAAATTCAATTAATATGGGTACAAAGATATGCTTGCTATCATTTTACCGTGCTTATAGTTCTAAGCATCCATTTATTCTCTCTCTCTCTCTCTCTCTCGCTATGGATGTTATGCATGCACTTGTTATAACTTCAAGAAAATTTGAGGTCTTCTGATGCAAGATGTGTATAATCAACATATTGATGATGTCGCTTGGCATTGTGGAGGATGAGACACACATCTGATGGGCCTCACTCAAGAGACCATGGATAATGAAACATTAGATAGATAAAATGATTTTATACATTTATTTCATTTTATCTTTTTCAAGGGACAAGAACTCTGTGACAACTTTGGGGAAAAAGTTACTGTAATTAAATGGTTAAATATTTTCTGATCAAAGCTGATATCAGGATTGAGTCTTATGACTGAGATCCTTTAGGTGCTGGTCCCTGATGCAAAAACCATCTTCAACATTTCTGAATACTGTAATAAAGACCCTTATCCATAAGCTCCAGATCCTAGATGCTCTCCAAAAAATATAACAGATTTTTCTGAGGCAGGTACCATTTTCAATGGGAGCAAGCTTACCAGTCTTTTAAAGTGAAACCACCTCAATTATGACCTGTATTCTGAAATATTTTTTCCATCTATTGGAAGACACAGATCATTTCAACAGTGGAAAGAAGTGTCAAATGATACAGATGTATACTTAAATTGAAGTTAAACCACATCCCACACATTGTGCAAAAATGTATAGCTTGACTACAGGTGATAAACTAATAGAATGTGCGCATCTGTAACTAGAATTTGCGAATATAATTGAAGATGGCTCTTGGGTTAACATATTTTACTTCAGATCCATCACATGTTCCACTTTTTCTGTACAATTGTATGTTACTTAATAAGGCATATACTATAATATCATAATTTTGTTACTAGATACTTGAAGTGTTTAGTGCAATGTGAACTGGATAGAACTGAAAATCCATAACAAATCAGGGAAAGGACAAGTTAATGTACTTTCTAGGCATACATTGTCAAATGGTGATGCATCTCTAGCAGCCACATGTTTATTAGTGGAATTATAATAAACCGGGATTGTTTCTTGTATAGCTAATGAATTATATATCTTGATTCCTTTAGATTTTTTGCTTAGGAAAGGATTAGGATCTTCATTTATCATTTAATTATTTTAGCTTGAACATGGCATACAGCATTATTGCTGTAGCTGCTGTACCATTTCTCATTTGCCAGAAGATTTGGGCTGTTCGAATTGACCTTCAGTTAGCTCCATATGAAATAAAAGTGTTGACCAAAAGAAAAAAAATTTTGATTTGTGAACATAAGTTAAAATCCAGCTGTATTGATGCTTGATTGCTGATGTAATGTATTTGTCTGTACTGTTAGATGTGTTATAAAGAAGAAATTGAAAAACAGCCTGAGAACATGTATTTCATCATGTGTTTGTTCCCTTTTGTGTTCAACTTTTTTCTTTTTGGTAATTTATTTATTTGTGAAAATTTAATGTTAAGACCTTAAGACTGGAGTAACAAAGTCAGTTAAATCCAAAATGATCCAGTCACTGATTTGAGGGTGAGTCAAGGCTTCTGTGGTTCACACCAGCATTACTTATGGACAAAGTCTCAATATTAAACACATCAATTTGATGGGGTTTATGTCCTTTTTATCTCTGAATTTTCCTGTACTTTGGGACTGAATTTACCTGGCAAGATGTCCTTGATTATAGAAGCCAGAAAAAGGGAAATTTGAGCACTATTGGAGGCTGCCAGTGCTCCAATGGGACACTGGCTCTCAAATGAAAAGGACAAGAAAAGAGAAATAATTTATTGCCGAAGCTGTTTTGGCTGCTTTTTTAATGCATTTCAAGTGAAGCTGGAACAGAAGCATCCAAAATAACTCCGAACAATAGCATTAAAGTATCGACATACAACTTGTGTCCTTGGGCCCCATGTTGTGACTTGTGTTTCAGAAAAATTAAATCATAGAGACCCACCTTGTTCCATTGAGGAGCTAAAATTTGCTTGATCACTATGTTGACTACAGTAGCACACACTCGAATCCAAAGTCTTCTAATGCCTGGGTAGAAGATGTTTGGACATTTCAATGCCTGCTTCTGGAGACTGTATGAAGCATTGAGTTGAACAGATAAGGTTTAGTTTTTGTCCAGCTATAGTTGCCAAGTGGATTGCAGATTCAAAGACAAAAAATCAATGCCATCAAGTAACAGCCATGTTAATTTTCAGTTCATCATTTAAGATGCCAAAATCCATGCAACTAGCTTGTTTTCTTTAGTGTAAGCTCATATCTAGAAGAGGTATGGCTTAAAAAAAGATTATCAAACATTAAAAATTAGGAATTTTTATAATATTAGGAGAGAAGAACAAGCTAGAATCATACTAAATAAAATTAAACAAAAAAATTTGACCATTGGTTGGCTTTAAACAAGTGTTCATGGTACAAGATATCAACATCAGGGATTTTTTTGCTTCAATTATCAATCTGGTCCCGAAACATTGCTCAAAGTCTTTGTAATAAAGAAGTGGGGTTCTATAAATAAGCTTCTTGCTGCACAACAAATACTTGCTGCTTAATAAAAAATAATATATAAAAATAACAGTTTACCCCTCGAGGTTTCCAATAATCGCACTTTCCTCCCTAGGTTTCTAAAATGGTAATTTACCGCCTCGAGGTTTTCTACATGTAATAATCTCTCATTTTTAGATATTTGATTGTTAAAATCATAATTGAGAAATTATTAATTGACAAATTTGCCTCTCATTTACATTTAAAAGTTATAAAGTGTTATTTGGGCTTAAGTACCAAAAATACCTTCATGACCAATATGAATCAAGTATAGTTTTTTCTTTTTCATTTGAACCAATGTTGTAAATATTGAACCAACCCACTAAAGGGTAATTTTGGTATTTAATTTTAAATAATCAAAATAAGGGGATAAAATTGAAAAGGGAAAGTCGTATTGTGCGTAAACTGTAAATATCCCAAAATAAAACAACCAAATGAGACTGTGAGATAGGATAAGATTCGTTTTAAGGATGATTTTAATAAATCATCACATCGGTTGTTAAGAAGTTCGTATCAAAAAAAAAAAAGTTGTTAGGAAGTCGGCATTGGAAATGGGAACCAGCTATTTTTTGGAGTTCAAATCATACTTTCATCGATTATTCATTCTTTTGCTTTGAGTTGGCCACCACTTTAGTTTGTACCAAATCGTTGGGCCCCACGTCCTTTTACGCCGTCACATCTTCCATCAATTCCTTCATTTACCGGCCTTTTTGGTCGGGATTCAAATCACCTGCTGGGCGCCCAGCAGCCAATGGGACAGGGCCACATCACTGCAGCCCTGACACATCCCAAGAATCTCTCTCCCTCTCTTTGTTATTTTGATTGGTGACTAATTAAAATATATCATATTACATCCTTGAGTTATATTTGAGACGGGATAGTGGATTTTCAATATATAAGGACCCTTGTATCATGTTATTTTGGACGGAAAAATTAGGAAAAAGGGTCACTTTTACAAAAAAAATCATTTTTAAAAAATAATTGACTTGAAAGATCACTTTTTAAAAATATTAAAAAATAATATAATTTTATTGTAAGTAAAATATGCTTATGTACATGTATGATGCGCTCATATCACATAGAATGCCCTTGTGTTCCATGTAAGATGCGCTCATATCTCATGTAAAGAGATTTGCATCCCACATACAATGTATAACGCACTTGTGTACTAAGTAAAGTGATTATCAAATTTAATTATTTTTTAAAAGTGATCCAATAATTTAATTATGATGGCTAATTTTATAATTATCCACGAAAAGTGACCTTTTTTGTAATTTTGAATTATGATGGATTGTTTTTATAATTATCGACAAAAAGTGACCATTTTCAATAATTTTCCCTATTTTGAACCTATCTATTCAATCCAACCAATACGGATTATAACTGTAATAGCTTTTGGTTTAGAGAATATTACACTTATTTCCTTTATGATATCTGACAATTGCATGTAATTCTCTTTTAAACCTTAAAAAAGTCTTTTCAATCGTAAAAAATTTTCAAAATCTTACGCTTTTTTGTACTTAAAGAAGAGTATATTCGTCAAAATACATTAAGATTCCAATAACATTTGTTCAAATTGGAGGGATATTAAGTACACAACCAAAGAAAGAGAGAGGTGAGTGTCCTTTCAGAAATATCAAGGAGATACCAAAAGGTACGCAAGCGTAAACTTCTCTTTGGTTTATAGAAGAGCATCAACACAACCGTATGGACTCAATTGAGGTGTTCTTTTTATAGGTTGAAGAGGGGTTTCATCTGCAATACTGCAAGTAAAAACTTAGATTCTTACACTGATGGTTATAATTGCAATAAACACTCAGATACTTACACAAATTGGTTACGAGGATCATGAGTGAGTAGTTATCAAGTGTATGAGTTCTTAAAAATTTCTAGACGACATTCTTAAGATAAAAAGATGTCAAGCCATTTTTTTTTCTAGTTGGCTTTATAATAGTATGGATGAGTTGGTTCAGCTAGCTTTTATATTGCTGTCATCATAAGAACACCATTATAGCAATTGGGTTTAATCTTGCCTTTACCATATTATATTCGTAAGGCAATGCGTAAGTCTCATAGAGAGTTGATTGGCTAAACTCTATTGACCTGTACATTCCTCCAGTGGCGTAGCCAGGATTTTCATTTAGTTTGGACGAAGTAAATCTTTAAAATGAATTGAAAAATGAATGGTTGAGATTAAAAGAAATAATGGGCAAAATTAAAAGTTTTAGATGTATAAATAGACAGTAAATTAAACTTTTGTAATTTAGGGTGGGCAACTAACCTCTATATAGCTTTTGCCCATGCATTTATCCACATGACCTTCCTTTATATTCTAAATGTCTCAACTTGGATTCGTATATCTTTCTTGCAAAGAAAAAAGTATTTAAAAATTAAATTTATTATTGGCATTAAAATGTTATAAATGTCTTATTATACCTTAATTCTTTGAAAATATATATTAAATTTGAAAAATCTATGTTACACGTTATAAGAAAATAATATATGGGTATTGATTCCATAATGAATCAGCACTTACTAAAGAAAAATTGGTGTTGAATAGAAATGGCCTGCCATCATAAATACTCTCATAGAATGATCTTCAATTCATTCATTAAAGTGACACACTTAACCATCCAACGTTGGCTGCTCATTATGGAGAAACTAAATGCATTAATACGATTTAATAACTGTTTCTTTATCATGTTAACGAGGTTTGGGCAATTGTTTCTAGAACAGACTTTTCTTTATTTTTCAAGGGTTGCATGATTACCATGTTTATCACCATTCCATTATAAAAATGTCAAAAAGCCTTCATCACTTTTTGACTTTAATTTAATTTGCTTTTCTGGAATTTTAAGGATGTCTTCTTCTTCCTCCATCAAACCAAACTAAGTGCAAACCAAAAAGAATTCAAAGCAAGTGTTGAAAGTCCAACAACACATAAGAGGAGGGGCCTCAACCTTAAAACGTAGGCATTAAGGTAAGGAAAGCCCATCTCTTATATGGTGAGTGAAACAATGATAGATTTCTAATGTGGGACAAATTCCATCAACAAGAGAAGAGATCAAGGTACTAGAAGTTATATGGGCAGTTAGTTAAAATATTCGTACACATAATAGTAACAAACTTTGGTATTAAAATAAATTAGAGGGCATTTTGGATATAAAATGTCAGATGGAGAACAAAGATAAGCTTTATAATATTGTAGTATATATATATAATCCATTTCTTCTCCTCCTATATTATTCTGCTTAGAAATGTAGATATGCAATTGCTATATGTTGTATGATCTATGGCTTTCCATGAGTCATGGCTCTGAGATCCATCCTGGGATCTATTCTTTTCCACCGTCAAAACCATGCAAAACAAACCAACTAAAAGTAACTTTATTAAGTTGATTGACGTACACTTCTGCATTAGGAACATAAATAGCCACGTGGCTAAAATTCTGCTTTAAATACTTCATGTAAGCGAATTTAAAAAGCTTGCTTTGGTCCAACAATAATGATCGGAAAAAGACACCTAAAGCAACTGAGTCGCTGTCTACAAATGGGCCACACCTTCCAACGTAATGCCATAAGCCGAGAGCGAAAGCCAGCTCTGACACACGAACCACCGCTTCTTTTTCTTTTCCTTAGTTTATTATACCAGAAATTAAATGAGTAATTACACAATTCTCTCTTTAGGTTTGAGGTAATTACGATACTTCCTTTTATATTTTCAAAATAACAGCCACTCCTCGAGATTTTGTTGTTTGTAAGATATATCAACCTTATGTTTAGCAACGGCTAAAGTATTTAACTACATTTTATTGAATCTTCACCAATCAAAACCATTTCATATTCATAATGACAATTATCTAAAGTAAATGTGATTTTATTTTTAATTAAATGTCTAAGCTTAACAAGCAAACAAGTATGAGAGGGTAACACTGTTTCAACTTATAAAACAATAAGTTCAGAAATTTAAAAAGCTTCAGATAATAAAAAAAAAAATCCCATTTATCAAAGTTATTAGCTTCATATGAGTCAAATAATTCAAAATTAATGAAATTTCAACATATTCACTTGATAACCATAATTTTCTCTTCTTGAGTGGGATTCCAAATGTGGACTAAATATTATCTGACCATTGGTTGTCTGATCTAGTACTATTTATTTTTTTTGGCAAGTACATTTGTTAGGGCTACTAAGCACTTGTCACATACATAGCTGGTACGAACCAATATCAATCATACTTACCTTTTTGAGGAGTGTGACTTCAGACGGTACCTGCAAACTTACGTATAATAGTAACTCAGATGATTCAAAATATCTCAGCTGAAGGCAAGTTGTTAATAACTTTTCTTTTATTTGGTAAGGTTGAGTTTCGAATTTAAACTTAGATATAAACAACACAAGGCTAGGACGTTGTCCCAAGTATCGATTTGTTGTCCTTAACGCTAAAATATGTATAGGTATTAGGGATGGCAATGGGGTGCTTTAAATGGGTAACTCGCCCCGTCCCGCCCCTAATGGCTAGGGTTTGGTATTGCTAATATTGGTTTAGGGGCCGATTAATGTTTAGCTCAACTTGGCCTATCCCCTGATCTTAGTATATCAAAATATTACTTTTATTTATTTAAAAGGTAATTATAACCGAGTCAACCTCGATTCGTGCTATTACCAACCTAATGAAGGTAAGTTAACCTCTACTATAAACCCGAACCCACCCGATGCCATCCCACATATTACATATATATGAAGCATATGTGTGTACATATTTTGCCACATTAGTCCATGTATGGTATTGCTTAGCTTCCTCGAATATTAAGGATGTCGGCAGTATTTCAAAAAGATATGGGAGTTTTGTGTAATTTTCTTAAAATAAAAAGATTTCAAACTTACTCCTCTCTAAGAACAAGATCTCTGCGTCTATTTCTGCAAAACAGTAAGAGAGAGAGAGAGAGCGAGAGACAGACGTTGTTGGAGAGAAGAGGAATGGAATAAAGGCGTTATCTCTCTGCAAGAATCTCTCCTTTGCTTTCACCTCCAACAATGGCCATGGCCGTCGCCATGGACTCCCTTCTTTTTCTGTCCCAAAAGCAGAAAGAAAAAAAAGCTAAAGCGAAAAGATAGCTAAAACCGTGAAAAGATTGAGATTTTCATGAAGCAAAAGCAATTACTATATGGATTGTCGCTTTGTGACTTCAATGTCGTGAGCTTCCAGCTCAGATTTCTTGAACTCGGTTTTTGGACGATTGCGTGCTTGTTGACAATCCATTTATCCACCCCTAGTCCTTCAAATATCTTCGTCCGTGAAAGAGAACCGGCTGTTTGTGAATTTCAATTTCAGAGGCTAGTCCGTGAAGAGATGAGTTTCGCGCTCAGAAGCGTGTGGACGCGTTTCCAGCCTACATATTTCTAGCCATATTTAGGTTCTCTAAGCAAGTTTTTGATCGACTTCGAATGTTTGATCGGATTCTGGTGGTGCCTTAGAGAACTCGTTAGCTTGCAAGAGCAGCTAACCAAGATTACTCCTGGTGATTTGAGTGATACCTTCAAGTCCAGTGGAAAGGTAAGCAAAACCTCTCTGGAGTTGAATCTGTCTGATGACTTGATTAATCTGGTTCTGTTCAGTATCCAGCTTTAAGGAAGGAATTCGGCTGGAAATTCCAGGAACCAAACGTATTTGTTTTCAGGTTCTTTGCAGAGGTAAGCTGTCCGATAGAGCAGGAAACTGTGTTAAAAAAAAAGGGTTATTACAGCACAATCTATGCAAATGTAGAATAGTTAATTACAGTCTACTAGAGAAAGTGTTTTCTTAAGTTCTTTTCAAAATACCCAGATAATCTGTTTCTGTTTCTATGGTTATAGGAAAAATTTTCTGTTTCTGGCATGATTCCTTTCTATATGTGTGCAGAAATTAATTATTCTGGTTTTTGTATTTATTATGGTTGCAGACCTTCTGTGTTTGATCTTTGGGCAACTGCCAACTGAGTCCCAGCAATGGATAAGCTGATCTCCACTATGTAGTTTTCCAGTTTAATTATCTCTGCTAGTCATATAGTTTTGGGGTCCTCAGAAGCACTTTAATCCCTTGAAAGGTTTTTCCCTGATGATTCAGTATTGCTGATGGCAAAAGCAGTATTCCCTCCAATACTCCTAGTTCTTGTTATTATTTCTTGTTCAATTTGTTGCTCAGAGCAGTTGCAAACCTCTCATGCCAATACCCTTTTGAGAATTCAGGGGCTTTTGAACTTTCCTGATGCTTTGAGCAGCTGGAATGACAGCACAGATTTCTGCAATACTGAACCAAGCCCATCTGTAACTGTTGTATGCTATGAGGATAGCATTACCCAGCTTCATATTATTGGGAAGAAGGGGGCTCCACAATTGCCTCAGAACTTCTCTGCTGATTCTTTCTTCACCACACTTGTAAGGCTCACCACCCTGAAAGTTCTGTACTTGGTTTCTCTTGGCTTATGGGGTCCCTTGCCTGGTAAAATTGGTCGTTTGACCTCCCTTGAAATACTTAACTTCAGTTCGAATTTCTTGAGTGGCAACATTCCTCGGGAAATTTCATCCATGAGTAACCTCCAGACATTCATATTAGATGAAAACATGTTCACTGGGCATTTTCCTGATTGGCTGAGTTCACTCCCTGTTTTGGCTGTTCTCAGCTTGAAGAACAATTCCCTGAGTGGGCCTCTGCCGGATTCATTGAGAATTTTGGAGAGCCTCAGAGTGCTTGTGCTTTCACAGAATCAGTTGTCTGGAGAAGTTCCTGATCTCAGAAGTTTGACTAACCTTCAAGTTCTTGACTTGGGAGATAACTATTTTGAATCTCTGTTTCCAAGTTTGGGTAGCAAGTTGGTTACTATTATATTGAGGAAGAACAGGTTTAGCTCTGGAATTCCTGAAGAAGTAAGCTCTTATTATCAGCTTCAAAGGCTGGATATTTCCTTCAATAGATTCGTGGGGCCATTTCCGCCTTTGTTGTTATCACTGCCCTCTATTACTTATCTAAGTATTTCAGGAAATAGACTCACAGGAATGCTTTTCCCAAATATGTCTTGCAATGCTGAATTAAGTTTTTTGGATTTGTCCTCAAATCTTTTGACGGGGAGCTTGCCAACCAGTTTTTTGTTGAATTCTAAGGACAGGATGGTTCTTTATGCTGGGAATTGTCTTACAACCAGAGATCAGAATCAACATCCATTTTCTTTTTGTCGCAATGAAGCTTTGGCTGTGGGAATCATACCTCAGAAGCAGAAGCCAAAACAAGCTGCTAAAGTAGCTCTTGTGTTAATTGTGGTCGGAGGGATTGCTGGAGGAATTGGTCTTGCTGGTCTTATTTTCTTGGGCATTCGAAGAGTAAATGCTAAGAGGATAGTGAAGACACCTCCAACAAGATTGATAAAAGAGAATCTGTCAACTGGATACAGCTCAAAGCTGCTTTCAGATGCAAGTAAGTGATTTTTTATTTTTTATTTTGCGTTTCTACTTCTCTCTCTTTCCACATTATCCAAGTGCAGCTGGGAAAAATCCAAAACTAAGAAGAATGATATTTGAGTTGTTTATATTGGAGGAAGAAAAAAAATTCAGTTTTAGCTTAACCATTCAAAAAATGAAGATATTGATATATTTTACAGACTTCCAATTAGTTCAACCTTTTTTAAAATTATTAATGTTGTCTCTTATTTTGTACCTGTGGCACTTGCAAAATGAACCAATGAGATAAGTAAAGCATAAGGAGAGAGAGATTAATATTGCATATATTTAAAACTATTCCACATACAAAAATTTTGGTAGTTTAACATTTTCCTCTTACCTGAAGGGTATGTATCTCAAACAATGAAGTTGGGTGCACTTGGCCTTCCTGCTTATCGAACTTTTACTTTTGAGGAGCTTGAGGAGGCTACAAATAATTTTGATACATCAAGTTTCATGGGTGAAGGTTCTTGTGGTCAGGTACACCATTACATATGGCTATCCTTTTGATAATGAAGAGTACATTTACATTCTTGAATCACTGATCAGTTAGTGTATTTTGTTTATCACAAGTCGTATTTATGGCAAGTTTTTAGTATGATTCTGGAAGAAAAATAACTTATATTCTAACACCTGATATATTTATTCTGATAAAATTTGGATAGAAACTCTTTTCATCAATGTGGAAAGTTTCTTGTTAGATTATGGTTACCTAATTGCGTATGTACACAAATATGGGCTGGCTATTTCTCCTGATAAGTCAGCATTTTACAATCCTCTGATTTAGTTTGCTTTAGCATAGATCGAGTCTATGATATTGCTGTACCGTGTAAACAAACTACAAGTAACTGAGATGCTATTTGTGTTTTCTGAACACAAGTAATGCAAATCCAAAACTTAATTGAATCTCTATATGATTATATGTAGCTTTTGATGGCTATAACTCATTAACAACCTGATAGTATGAAGTCTAATGAAGAAAGTATTGAGTACCAAAAAATCAGAATGTGAATGTCTACCCCTGGCAAACAGGTTCCTTAAAAAGACTGGTTGCAAACCATAAATTAGGAACTGGACAAGGTGGCTGTGCTAGTCTGTAGATAAATTAATAGTGATTCTGAATAAATTCTTCCTTTACAACCATGGCTTTGTCAATCAATCAATAACTACATCCCTTATTCCAACTAGTTGCGGCAGGCAACACGAACCTTGGTCTTCCATGCCAATCTGTCAAAAACATATCATCAGTCAGATTATTGGTATTCATATCCTTTCTGACTGATTCCATCCATTTTCCTTTTAGTCTTCTCCTCATGATCTTAGATCTTTAATAACCATGATTCTGAAAAGATTTAAGTTTTATTCTTTAGTTTTAACCTAAATTCTGTAGAAGTATTTTTCTTGTTACATGGGCATAAATCATGTAGCATGATGTATCATGTATCATAGTTGTATTTTATTATGCAATCATGTATCTTTGACCCGTGCCTTGTGGTGCACAGGTGGCTTACTTGCTTAAATAAGCATGTACTAGTTATTGTAAGCATGCAATAGTTATTGTGGTTACTCTTTCCTTTTGCAAAGTTTGTTGCTACATGAATATTGAATATCCTTTTATGATCTTAGATGTACAGAGGTGGGTTGAATGATGGCTCCCTTGTTGCAATTAGATGCCTGAAAGTGAAAAGAAGGCACAGCATTCAGAACTTCATGCACCATGTTGAACTAATTTCAAAACTCAGACATCGCCATTTGGTTAGTTCTCTTGGACACTGCTTTGAATGTTACCTGGATGATTCAAGCGTCAGCAGAATATTTCTTGTCTTTGAACTTGTGCCAAATGGGACATTAAGAAGCTGGGTCTCTGGTAAAGTGAATTATGTTGAATAAATCATTATTTCTATCTACTGTATTGGCATTTGCTCAATCAAAGTAATCAAACTGGAGGACGAAGAATCCATTCCCCTTTCCCTTGCCATCCCTTGCCATCTCTTTAGTTACAATAGATCATAAGGGTCTAAGTGAATGATTCTTTAGGACAGTTCCTTTTATTTTCTCTTTGATCCTTGCTGAGAGCTGTTGGATTATGGTCTGAACAATCTTGCATCTGGGAAGATGGATTCTTCTGATCCTTCCATCCTGAAATAAGTAATACAATTTTAAGGACTACGCATATCCTTGGTAATTGATTTTATTTATCTCATAATTAAATTTTCAGGGGGTTCTGCAGAAAGAACTCTTAATTGGACGCAAAGAATAGCATCTGCAATTGGTATAGCAAAGGGTATCCAATTTCTGCATACAGGGATTGTGCCTGGTGTATTTTCAAATAATTTGAAAATAACAGATGTTTTATTGGATCAGAACCTTGTTGCAAAAATTAGCAGTTACAACCTGCCTTTGTTAGAAGAAAATATGGGAAAGGTATGGCAAAAGAAAATCTCTTCATTTAACTGGGTCAGTTCTATTTTTCTTCAAGCAAATACCATAATAAGTTGATAAGCAGTCTGCTCTGGCAACCTCGCAGGTGGGTACTAGATTTCCTTCTACTGGATCAAAAGAACTTACTATTTATGGAAGGTTTGTGATTCAATTTTCTTGAGACAAATTCATATTAATCTTGGGTACATAATTTTATAGAAATTAGTATCTTAATGACCTTTGAGATATTCAATTCTTCATAGCAACTGATGCGCAAAAGTCAATATATATGTGTATGTATCTAAATATTATATAATGTTTGAATATGTGCATGTAATTTTTATGTTTGTGTATGTACATGTGATTTTTTGTTGCTAGATATATGTATTTAAATGTACATCCAAATGTAAATTATTTTTTGTGAAGTGCCTAGCACTGTGATTTGACCTGCATACTCTTTCATTAAACAAGTTCATTCACTTGTTGCTGTTTCTGTGAAGTTTCATACCGTGAAGTGATTCTGATTCATTGTTAGCATAAGTATGAATCTTTGGGTGTTTCCCTTATTGATTTCCTCAATATTTATGTATTCTTAATGTTGTGTCACTGCTCTTCCTCTGCAGGACAAAACGTGAGGAGAAGGTCGATGTTTATGATTTTGGAGTAATTTTACTAGAAATCATTGTAGGAAAGCCATTCACATCCCCAAATGAAGTGGATGTTTTAAAAGATCAAGTAAGTGTGTGTGCACAATGTGTATATATTTTGTGTGTGTTTATTTCCTTCATACTTTCATGTGTTTTTTTCTTTTCTTTTTTTTTGCCTTTTTTGTTTTCCTTTATATTTATTTTTTCTCAAATTGGGTATTATATAAACTTCTGTTAATTTGGAATCAAAACCTTGTGAGCTTGCACATACTCATTCCAAATTTTGGACATAAGGGTGGAAAAGCATTTTTTTTCCTCTCCTCTATTACAAGGAAGTCCTGGACAAATGAAGCACAAATTCTATTCTGGATTTTTGCAAATCAAAGTGCATGAATGATGAATTAATGGTTTTAGATGGTTTCTTGATCTTAAACAGTTACAAGCAAGTGTAACTGCCGATGATGCAGCTCAAAGGAGCTTTGTTGATGAAGCAATTCACAGTTCCTGCTCAAATGAATCATTAAAGACAGTGATAGGGATCTGTCTGAGGTGTCTATCTAGGGAGCCAGCAGATAGACCTTCAGTTGAGGATGTACTCTGGAACTTGCACTTCGCAGCTCAGATTCAGGACGCATCGTGGGGAGATTCCCAGAGCAGTGAAGGTTCACCTGTCTCCCCACAACAAACTCCACATCTACGGATCACCCTCCACTAGGAGCGATGTTCGGGTTTGTTTCATATTTTCAACTTCAGTTTTAATCCTGTAATGAGGTCTAACACAAGAAATTGTAACATAGGTAGGGGTTTTGAAAGCAATGCTAGTTCACATTTTGTAAAATGTTTATAAGCAAGCCTTAAAGTAGTGCTTGTAAGAACAGTCCAGCTTGTACTGCTGGTTGATCAGTTCAAACTCTTTTATGTTCAGTTTGGTCATCAATCTGGTTTGAATAAGCATTTAGCGGTTGAAAAGTTGTCCAGTACATCGGTCCTAATATTTGTGATATTGATTTGGCTGCGCATCAACAAAGGGTTAAATCTGGGGATCTGGTCAGCTTGTCCTGGCTTAATGCCCTGCAGTTTTCGGAAACTAGTTTTATAAAGGTTTTGGTTGGTGGCTATCATGGTCCTACCATCCAGTCGAAAAGTTTAAACTGTTTTTGTTCATTTTGGCAATTGTAATGTGGTTCCAAAACTCATGAAGGTTTCGTTTGTTTTAAGTGCTGGGTGCATGTGCTACACATGTACTGCGAATCCTCTACATCGCTTTTTCTGCCACAATTCAAAAATATGTCATGTAGCATACTTTGAGAGGTCCTTACAAGAGTTGAAGCTTAGGATATATATATTACAATAGAATAGAAAGACTAAAATACCAAACTGGACACCAGACCAGAGAAAAAAAGAAGAAATACAACTTGAGAAAGGAAAATCTCCTGGAGGAGAGAGGATTCGACACGAGCCCATATCAGCTGGACCTACATTGGAAGATCTGCTGGTCCAACGATGAACGGGTTGTATACATCAGCATCATTCACAAACGTGTACACCCCACTCCCTTTTTGAGTATCTTTGTTTACCGTCAAATCCTCCATCTCTCCCTTATTTCCTCCCTCAATTGGTAGAAGTCTCCGGCCCCTCCAAATATTAGAGCCTTTCTTTGGATTAAGTTTCATAATGAAATCAACACTCTTGATTGATATAGATGGGCCTAACTACACTAAAATAATAGTCCATTAGGTAGGTTTGCCGAATCCACAGATAATCACATAGCTCAACCCTTCACTAACCGAAGTGAGACGAGGGAACAACAGAGTCTCACTGCATCACCCATCTGCATCATTGATATTCTTCAAAGTTGGAGGAATTTTTAGCGATCTCATCTCTTGTGTATGTTCTATGCCTAAAAAATGGGGAGTCAGTGGATCATACCATGCTTTATTGCGGAACATCTAGATTCCAATGATCTTAGTTTTTTCGGGTGGCCAAGGGGAGATTTTTTCTCTATGCTATTTTCTCGTAATCGACATTTTTATGGCGCGATGTCCAACCAATGTGTGTGCACCTAAGGAAAGAATTTATTATGGCTTCAACCGTGGCATTATTATGGCTTCAACCGTGGCAATGCGTGTGCACCTACGGAAAGAATTTAGCTAATTCCGATGTGCTTTTTCACTGTTCAGCTTTGATTGGAAGGGATTAACCTTGTATTCAAGCATGGTATCTTGTTACATTGTTCATAGGGAGATCTCAATTCTGCTATTTGGTGTCTTTATTTTCGCCCATATCTCATAGGTTTCCTATATACTTTTCTCTATATTTTAAATAAATGTTCCATTAATAATAATAATATTAACTTTTCTCTATAATTATTCCATTAATAATAATAAAAAAGGCCACTACTTTCTTTCTTTCGTGAACTGTATAATTTCAAGTTTTCTCACAAAATACAAGTAGTATCTATCCTTATTTTAAGTTGAGAAACCAATCGTCTCCAACCCAGAAATCTTTGCCTTCAACCCAAGCTTGATAATCAAATTTCATTGTCCATTATTCTGGTCTCCATGATAAATTTCTTTGACTAAGCAATTGTAATAAAAAGTCATGATGATGATGAGGACGATGTGTTAGAATTTTCCTTTTATGTGGGCTCAAATTAATTGTATTTTTGTTTTTGTAAAAATAGGTTAAATATATATATAGTCTAAGATGATATTATGGTTGAGCCAATATTATGTGTGATCAATTTAATTGAATTTTGTGCACCTTAGTTATACACGAGTATTTTTGTAATTAGATATGTGATATAAGTTGTATGTAGGCCAAATGACCATATTGGATTAGGAGTTTCCATAGAATCCTATTTAGAATTGAAGTCCCTAATAGGAGCACTGTTATATTATAGATAGGCTAGGTCCCCTCTTTTCTCCTAATTAACTGACAAAACATTACGTAATCTAACGTCGCCTATCTGACGGGTTTTGATAAAAGAAGCAAGGAGAGGAAGAACTAGCCCCAACTGATAAAGATTTTGGAAAGAATTAGAGCAAGTGAATTTAGCCATGTCTTCCGTAGGAAAGCCTAAAACTCATTTTAGTTTATTGTAGATAATTGATTAAATCTAACAATTGGTATTGGAGCGCATGTGTATTCCATGTTTGAATCTAGAATTTTCATGAAGGAAAAATAAAGGTGGTTTTTCGCAAACAAAATTTTGGCCGAAATTTAAAGTTTTAATTTGCCATATTCTAGCCATCAATTGGCTAGAATTGGGGGTTTTGCTCTACATATTATGTTACGTGCCTAATCGTTGCTCTAAAAGCCTCAAGACTTACAGAGACTTCATTGGTTAAGCAAACATTTAGGACCGTAACACTCTACCACGCTTCACCAACCGACGTCCATGGTGGCCCACTCCATCGACATTGACCTGACAGTAGCCCTTTCCATCTTGGCAGCTTCGCTCATCTAGCAGTACTCAATGACTTAGCAACGTTTACATCATACCAAGCCATTTTTTATCTAGCCTATAGGTCGCCCCCTCCAAGACTCGAACCCGAGACATGTGATTGGCTCTAATACCATTTGTTACGTGCCTAACCGTTGCTCCAAAAACCTCAAGGCTTATGAAGACTTCATTGGTTAAGCACTTAATGTAGGACAGTAATATACTATAGACTTGAATTCTATGTATTTTGCGCGCCCTAACTTTATCTTCCAACACAGGCACGAATTGGAGGTTTCAATCTTGAATCCGAAAATGTGAAGTTGTTTTCAATCACATAAAATAACAACAAATCTCGTTATTATTGTGTTTTGATTTCTCAAACATGATTATGGGACCTATATAAACATACCTAATTGATGTTATTGCATGAGATGTGATGATTTAATCGCAAATTATAGTTTTTTTGAAGATAGGGTTTCGGCAACTTTTAAAATCGAATATTTCAGATGTTTGTTCGGTCGTTTAATTAAGATTCATCGCCAATCGAACCCCAAATCTTGTTAGAAAACATCTCTTGATCAAAACCCACTAAAATTTTTGAATTTGGATGTGAATATTGACTGAAATCAAAGAACACCAAATCGAGTATCATCCGGGTCTCGAAACTCGGATATGAGACCCGCTAGACCGGCTGGAGGTAGGAGACGACCTCTAGGCGCGCCAGGTGTTTCCCCACACGCATGTGCAGCAAGTGGGGGCTTGTGGTAGCCCGTCTGAAGTCCAAATTATGTAAATTTTATATTTTTGTGATCCACTCACCATCTTTGTGGAGATATTTTATGACATAATGGACACCTGTATTCAATCTCCTTGTTGAAGTATTTATATTATCATTTAATATTTTGCACACTAAATAATCTTAAATATGTAAGCATGCAAATTCCTTTTTTGTGATCAAATTATGAGCACTTAAAGACTATCCTATTTTTCTCATTTAAATGAGAATATTTTAGGAATTGAAGTGAGTGGTGATCACCAAAGTGGCCTACTCATAGATATTTGCTTCTTGTTCTCTCTATAAGGCATAAATAAAGGGTAGCATTGCTTCTTTTAAAATTATTGTTCATAATTTCCTACTCAAAGTGGATTATTGTGTGCGATAATTTTGAAAAGAAAGCATGTTGTGTTTGATGGGATGCATATGGGTCTAGGAAATTATTTTACCCAAAGGTGATGAATTTTTGAATGCCTATGTGTAGACACCTGATTTTTGCATCCCCGAAATGAAGAAAAATGAAAAGTCAAACCCTGAGGGGGTCAAAAAATTGACTTTTTGATTCAAGTGAATTTGGCCATCAAACTTTATCTCATTGAAAAGAGCATTTCAATACGGTTCCAACGCAACTGAGTTTGCTGGAATCGGAGTCCAGATGAGAAAGATATGAGCTGGTCAAACTTTTGGGGAGCAAAAAGTTGACTTTTTGGTAGACCCCAATTCGACTGCCCAAATTGACCCCAGTGGATAGGTGGTTCCGAGCCGGTTCCAACGACACTAAGTTTGCTGAAATCGGACACCGGATGAAGAAGTTATGGGCAGTTGAAGTTTCAGAAAAACTGCCCATGTGGCAAAAATGGAATAAACCAATAAAATAAATAAAATAAA
Source organism: Buxus sempervirens (assembly GCA_947561395.2). Taxonomy (NCBI): domain Eukaryota; kingdom Viridiplantae; phylum Streptophyta; class Magnoliopsida; order Buxales; family Buxaceae; genus Buxus; species Buxus sempervirens. The sequence goes on from OX387182.1 coordinate 15,189,590, forward strand.
TGTATTTATTAATATTTTAATAAAGGGAATCTCGCTTTATAATAAAATAATCGAAAAAATCAAACAAAATCTTGCAAAAAATCAAATTGAATAAAGATTTGAAATCCAAACATTTTAAAAACGTGCTCGCCCGTATTTCAATTACGGGCAGGGTATGCCCGTATTTGAAATACAGGCAAGCTTCTAGAAGATTACACGCGTCACTGTACGGTGGGACACGCGTCCCGTACGGCCGATTCTGCGAGATTTGCAAATATGCGTTTTTCGCCCGTATTTGAAGTACGGGCAAGGCATGCCCGTATTTCAAATACGGGCACGACCCTTTTTGCCTATAAATAGAGAGGCCATCCCCCTCATTTCAACAAGCCTTCCCCTTTGGCCGAAGCCCTCTCCCTCCTTGAAGTTCCTACGGCCAACCTCTGCCCAATTGCCGTCACTCCAACACCCAAACCTTTGTTAATACCCAAAATACCCTTGTATACTTAAAACTCTCCATTCCTTGCCTTCATGTATAAACCACCTTCCCAACCTCTTCCCAATTCATCCTAATAAAACTTGGAGGACACGGAAGCGCTACTCAAATTTTCGGAGGATCATAACACCAATCAAACAACTAATTACATTGTAAGTATGTTCTCCCTCTAAATTAAAGTGAATTCTGATTTTATTTTTCTCTTCCTCACTACTTCTTTTCGTTTTTATGTTATTTCTAACATTGTTTTGAGTGTTGCATAATGAGGAATTGCATCCAAAAGTAGTCATTACTATGCAAAAAAGGAGGTGATAACAAAGGGTTATCAAAAATGTCTCAAAAAGAGAAACTTGACCCCATTTGATCACCATTATGGGAAGAAGATTGAAGTCCTTTTTGAACATTTGATGTCCCCTGTAAATTACCCCTTTCCCACTCCTAAAAATTGATGGTGAATAACCAAGGAAGAATCTTGCTTGCTCAAAGAACAAAAAGAAGGAAAAGATGGTCATTTGGACCAAGAGAAGAAAATACAGCACATTGAAGGAGTCAGAACCATCACAGAAGTCATTAGAGGTCCCAAGAAGATGGCCGGACTGATCCCAAGCTGAATCGGCACCAGAAATGCAAAATTGGCCGCATCCGTAAACTCAGAACGGTCCGGGTATGTCCGTGTTTGTTTCACGGGGCGAACCCGAACCGAATTTCGTTCACGGGCAAGGGTGGCCCGTATAGAAAATATGGGCATATATAAAAGTAACATAAAAAATGTAATTTTCCGACCTGGTTGGATTTGTTCCGACCCGAACCGACTTGACCCGACTCAGTGTGTTGTTTGGGCTATTTTTAGCCCATTTGTAGACTGTGGGCCTAGAAGGGCCCACCAAGATCACCTTGGGCCCACATTTTGACTGGCCTATACCAGGCCTGTTTTCAATAAACAGGCCCAGGTCCCTTAACCCTTGGCTAATGAACCAAATCCAAGCCCATTAAGCCCAAACAAATTGTAGACAAATAAAATTTAAATAAATAACCAAATGGGTTACCTAATAACCCGACTGGGCCCAAGGCCTAACCATGGCAGCCCACGGGTCTTCCAACAGGACCCGGATCTGACCCATTTCACTTAGATAAATAAAAAAGATAAAATCAAAATAAAAGGGACCCACACCTTCAGAGGGTCCCACCAGACCAAATAAGGCAGCATGCTGGCTTAGGAAGGGTGAACTTGACTCAAAAACCAGGGAGACCCGAGGGACCCGTCAAACTGACGAGGCGGACCGGGGTGTCTTAGGGCTTCCCCGGACGTAACTGAGGACTTAGCTAGAACTCTGAAAAGCCGCAGACCAGACTTAGGCCCGGATAGGGCAAACACCGTGTCTGTCTGCACCTCTCAGGCAGTGGCGACTCCGAAAGTCCCGAGGCACGCACGAACCAAAGTGCGCCCCGTGTGCGATCTGATCCAGATTTAGGTGCGCACACTATGTATATCCATTAATCAACTACATGATATTTTTGAATGCCTATTTTGATTAATTAGTATTGAAAACATCCATTTTGTTGCATGCATTGTGTTTTAGATGTTGATGGCTATAATTATATATTGTTTTCCACAATTATAAGTGCCTCTACATTCTCTAGCAAATGTCTGTCATTGAAACTTTGACCGAGAATAATTTCAAGAGATGAAAACATGATATAGACATTGCCCTAGTTTTATTGGGGCTTAAGATGGCCTTAAAGGAATGACCTGCTAAACCCACTGACACTAATACTGCCAAACATAAATCGGATTTTGAGCAATAGGAAAAGGCAAACAAGTTGAGTTTAAAAATCATTAAGCGGTCTATATCATATCCTATTTTGGAGGCTATACCTAATAATGATAATGCTAGGCTTTTTTTGGATGTGATTGCATAAAGATACTTCATTTGGATTTGTTAAAAATATTATTTATCAGTGTAGTGATATTAAGATCAGTAGCAGAAGATTTATTTTTTGGCTAGTGGTCCTATTTCTTGGAATAGTATTAAGCAATCCCTTGTGGTATCTTCTATTATGAAAGTAAAATTTGTAACATGTTATAGGGCTACAGTCCAGGCTGTTTGGTTAAAGAATTTCATTTCTAGATTGAAAGTTATAGATTCCATATAAAAATCAATGCAGATTTTCGGCGATAATAATATGGCAACGTCATTTTCAAGAATAATAAAAGTTCAAGTCATTCTAATATCAAATATCTAGCAGTTGGAGATACTGTTAAAGAAGGGTATATTTCAATGGAATGTATAAATATAGAGGCTAAGTTGGCATATTTCTTAACCAAAGGATTTGCATCTAAAGTTTTTAAGGCACACATGAATAACATAAGTATTGTCGAAACTTTTGACGTTTTTGGTTAATGGGAGTTTAAAATTGTAAGAGAACTACGTCTGGGCCTGATCCCTTTTCCAGATACGTAGGCAGCCCATTTAATAAATAAATAAATACCAAGTTCAGCTGCTTTAACAAATATATAAAAAACTTTTTCCTTGATATCTACATTACTGTAGAGTTATGGTGTACACATTGATTATTGATATCATATTGAATATATATGATGCTTTTAAATTGTGATGTGCACATTAATTGGTTGATGTCATTTGTGAGCATATATTATGCAATTATTTTATATCTCTCTTTGATATCACTGCAGTTCTCCGGATATAAAGAGAGAGATACACCATGAGTCTTTTTTGAGACATGGTATTTATTTTGGAAATACACATGATTTTTATTGGAAAACATAAAGAAGACTGATATAAATTAGCACATTTATTGATCGCATTTTTGGTGATAAGTTCATACTAAATACTATCACATATAGGTTGGAAGATGGGATCCATGTCGATAAGGGTATTTACATTTGTAACTGTTAAGTGGTCTTGCATCAACTAAATAAAATGGTGTAATGACTTCCATATTCGGTGTTGATATTCTTGCTGAATGGGATCATGCTACTAACATGTTATCATCTGGGTTATATTTTAGTGTGGCCATATGTGTAGTTCAACCTGATAGCCGTTTTAAAAACAAAATATTATATTAAAATTGTTTATTAGCAATCAATATTCACCCAAGTGGCAGATTGTTAGAATTTTCCTTTTATGTCAACTCACATTAATTGTATTTTTGGTTTTGTAAAAACAGGTTGAAATATAGTCTACAATGATAATGTGGTTGATCCAATATTACGTGTGATCAATTTAATAGGGTTTGATGCACCTTAGTTATACATGAATATTTTTTGTATATTTATTATGTGATATAAGTTGTATGTAACCCAAGAGACCATATTAGATTAGAAGTCTCCACGCTATTCAAAATTGAAATCCTTAATGGGAGGACTGTTATATTATAAATAGGTTAGGGCCCCCTCCTCTCCTAATTAACTAACAGAACATTACATAATTTGGCGTCTATATCTGAAGGATTCCAATAAAGAGGAGTAAGGAGAGAAAGAGCTAGCCCTAACTGACAAAGATTTTGCAAAGAATCAGAGCAAGTGAATTTAGCCTTGTCTTCTGTGAGTAAGCCTAAAACTCATATTAATTTATTCTAGATTCATGCATGAGGATAATTGATTAAATCTGACAAGATGATCATGGGATTAGAAACCATTAAAGCTTAATTTAGTTTAATAGTTGAATAGGTCTCTTTTAGCTTAAAGTGGTTTGTGAGAGAGGTCGGGTAAGTATACACCTTAAGTGGCCTCTCCTTAATCACTTGAATCTAAAAGAAAACTAGTCAACTACCAAACCAAATTTAGTTGGGATAATTACACTTAGACCCCCTGAGGCTTGTCACTTATGCACATAGACCCCCTAACATTTGAAAAATAGCAATAACCTCCCTTGACATTTGCACAAATGATCACAAAGCCCCTTCTAAAGATTTTATACCCAAAATAAACTTTATGTTTGAATAAAATACCTTACTTTATATGCTAAATTACAAAATTATTATTATTTGTAGATTTATAAGAAAACTTTTGAAGACTGCTCACTAATGAAAGTTGGAAATTTGTTTTTATGAAGACTTATTTAGTTGTATTAACTCATTAAATTTAGTTTGATATTCTTGGGATTACATTGACTTTTAAATAAATTTAATCTCAAGGGTTAGTTTGGTCTTTTAAATATTCTTGAATTAACAAAATGGGGCTTTATGATCATTTGTGCAAATTTCAAGGGAGGTTATTACTATTTTCTAAATATCAGGCGGTTTATGTGCATAAGTGACAAACCTCAGGGATCTAAGTGTAATTATCCCAATTTAGTTTCAATGGCTTCTAATTCTATGTTCACCTTCCTCGTCGTTGCGGTTTTCCTTTCAATTGCTCTAGCAAAGAAATTTATTGTCGGAGATAAGAGTGGTTAGATAACGGGATTTGATTATCAAGCTTAACAGGGCTGAAGGCAAAGCCCCTTTAGCTTAGGGATAAACTTGGGAATTTATCTCAACAATACTTTCAAGTTAGTCTTTAATTGATAATGGAAGCAACCGCGGAATGTGTTTAACTAGATAAACGAACCGGTTGAATCACAATTTAAATTTTGTTTAAATATTTGTTATCACCCACTATAGTGTTTGCCTCATATTCATGGAAGTGTGCAGAAGGTGGGAACAAAACCAACTACAAGATTTGAAAGAGATATGATGGGGATGGGCTTGACACAAGTAGCTTGAGGCAATTACTCTTGATGTCCATCTTAGATTAACTAGATGTTTTACCCGCATGGGAACATATTTTTTTAAATAATATATTTTTAAATAATTTAAAATAATCACCACAGTGAGTAAGTATTATAGTGGATGCTTTAATATTATAGGGAATTTATTTTCCCTAGATTTCTTGCCATGCTCCCGAAATTTCGGTTATGCCTTCAGCGAGATCCAAAATTTCCAATCACTACCATCATAATCTCTTATTAATTAGATAATCATTACTAAAATAACTATATTTAAGTTTAATAATTAAGGTTTATATTATTCCTTTAAGTATATGTAAAAGTTCTTTTACTTTAAAATTATTTTAATTTAATATTCATTTAGAATATTGATTAAAATATTTTTTGTTAATATATTTTTATTTTATTCAATTAGAATTGTAATCATGCTAATAATCCATTTTAGAAGTCCAAGATTTTAGCAGCGACAATTCTTTATGTCACTCATTAAATTTTTTATTGGCAGGATTCGCTATTTAACTGGTAGTTTTTTGGTTATTGATGAAGTCCTTTTCTTTCAGGTGAAAATTATATGATTTTCATTCATCGTGCAACGTAATTGTTCTTATTGTTTGGATAAGCTTTTATTACGTGGCTTCCTCAAAATGGTATTCTTGATTTTCCTCCCATAAAGAGCCACCTAGACATGAAAACATCACTACATGCACTCTCCCTTCCCTAAATATTCTTAAAACTATTCATAATTTAATATTTTATAGTAAAATCAGGTCAATTTGTTGAGTCATGTTACAAATTGGATGGGGTTAAAAGTGGGCTTGGTATGGGGTAAAAACTTGTAAGGGTGGATTAGGATATGTTTAAACCTACACCATTGCCATCCCAAGATTTTCTTTAGCTTACAAAGTTAATTGTAAATTTGATTTCCCATTACCCAAAATTTAAAAAAAAAAAGGCATAGGGATAAAAATAATAATTTTGTATACTATTATTTTTTAATTTGTAGAAGATAAAAATCTTATATTATTTAATGATTTTTGTTTGAAGTAATATAGAATTATGCTTATCTACTAATATTTTAATATATTATTAATATATAATTTTCTCTTCTTTAATTTGTTATCACTTTACCCATTATCCAATCTTGTTCGAATCTCTTCATCTATTACGTTTTACCCGTAGGAACCAATTTTTTAAGTAAAATTTTATTAAATAATTTATAATAACTTTTACCAATTATATAAATATATATTAGTTGTGAGCTTATCCCAATCTTGTTCCTATATCTTTATTTTTACCATATTTCGTTTATTTATTTCCTATATTTTTCTTATGTTTCCTATTTTTTTCCTTATTAGATTTATGACACGTATCTTTTGATTATATATTTTTAAATAATTTTTTGAGACATTTGATTGTATTTTTTAATAAAATATTTTTTAAGTAATATAGATCTCGTTTCTATATGTTTATCTCCTAAATTTTTTAGTAAATTTTTTTAAATAACTTAATTTAATAAATAGGATAATATACTTCCAATAAAAGTCCTAAATATTAAGAAAAAGTATCTAATTATTACGTATTTAAGTACTAACTTCATCTAGTGGAGAAGTGGGACCCAAAAGATAATATAAAGATATATATTAATTAAGTTAAAGATAATCAAAAAAATCAAATATTATCTATTTTAATAAATCATATATATATACACTAAGGCTCCGTTTGGATATTAAGAGAATGCGGGAAAGGGATGTGAGAAAAAAAAGTAAAAATAAAGTGAAATAAAAGAAACAGAAATGGAATTTTCCCGCTTTTGTTTGGATGTTATAAGAAAATTTTATAGTTTTAAGTGAAAATTTAGAATTTCATGTTTGGATAACAAGAATGTTATTAGAATCTTGAATGTAATTTCCAATTATACCCTCACATGTATGCATGACTCTGAGTATATCATATACCCGAAAATCTGATACCAACTCCTCCACCGGGGGCCAAGACAATTCTACTGATGAAATAATTGATGGGTGTTGTTGCTTCTGTTGTCTAGTCCTCTCTTCCATCTCCTGCAACCTGTTTGACAAACAATCCTAGCCATCAATCTCTTTCCGATACCCATTAAATCTAATAGGATTTGTAGGCAAGACGGCATGGTCCAAGATTTACAATATTGTGATTAGGGATCTTCATTTAATTTGCTTGTTGGGTTCCAACGAACTTGCAAAAAACTATAGAAAATGGTTGTTGGTGAGAAGAAATTACCATCAATTGGAATTTAGTTGATGGGTATTCAGAGAAATAGGGCCTTAGGGAATGGTGTTTGCGGCAACAACTCCGGCGGTCTCATTGTGAGCTTTGACAAGATGCTCATAGACTTTGTGCCGACGATATATGGGGTCTCTCTGTCAGAAGCACCGGGACCTGAAGGCTCTAGATGGGGCTTTGGCGAAAGTCGCAGTAGCTGTATCTCGGTTCGGTGGTTAGTCTACCTTCATCGGAAAGCTCAGCAATGACGAGTTCAAAGTCACATGTTAGCCCAAATCTTGAAAGTTTTGTGCATTGCTAAGTTGGACTTTGAAGGAGGTAGTGAAGAGTGGTTTTGTGAATCCCTGTAATGCTGAACTCTGGAGACGAGGTTGAGAGTTGTGTGCGTTGGTAAGTTGGACTGAAGGAGACAAGATTGAAAGGGTATCATTGATAGGTTGTATGCGTTGCGTTTCTCACGATATAGAATCCAACCCTTTGGCCAAGAAATAAAATTAGACAGTTACCGTCATTCTTTCTCTCAAGAAACAGTGGGTCCCACAATTTCTTGGTCATCCAAACGCTACAAGTAAGTGGGAAAAGCCTATTTTCATTCACTTTCTTCTATTCTCTTACTATCCAAACAGGGCCTAAAGCAGAATACAGAAACACCACCTTTTCTCTCCTCCACGTGGACATCCCCTTCTTTTTCCAATGGCCCTTTTGGGCCCCACCTTAAAATAATTTATTTAAAATACATACATCTTACCTCCACATGGACATGATATCTTTCTCCAATATTATTTTTAACAAAATTAAAATTATATAATTAATCCTTACCTTTTCAAAGTCCTAGAAACCCATAATTATCTTTTAACTAAATTAGTAATGAAAATAATCAAAAATATACTTCTCTCTTTTTCAAAATAATGCTAATATTCAAAACACAATAAAATAAAACTCAACAACGCAACAAAAGTTCGTATGATTAACAATGAAAAATTTTTCAGTTCAAATTAGAAATTAAAAAAAAAAACCTTAACACAAGACAAAACAATGCAAGAGGATACGGGTTTGAGTAAACTGAGTTTTGGTGATATATTTTAAAAATAAATTGAATTCAGTCACCTACTTCTTATAAAATGCATTTCTTACAAAAATACCCTCATAGTCTTGCAACCAAATTGTAACCTATTATTAAATTAAATATATGTATACTCATTCTCAATTATAAGCCAAATCAATATTTCGTCCAACAATTTATGTACATTGTCAAAATTTTTAAATTAAAAAATACATTTTCTCCAATGTTATTTTTATTTATATTAAAATTATATTATTAATCCTTATCTTTTCAGAGTCCTAGAAACCCATAACTATCTTTAACTAAATTAATAATCAAATAATCAAAGATATATTTCTCTATTTTCGAAAAAATTTGCTGAATTTGCAATTGCCAGTCTCTTCATGGAAAAGATCTTTGTGTTCTTTGTTGTGATTGCCGGTGATATGTCCAGAATTATAATAATAGTTACTAAAAATGAAAACGAAAAAGAATAGTTAATTTTTAGATATATCTTAATTTAAATATTTATTTTACTATTATTTTTAGGAGAAATATTTATTTTACTAATATAATATAATATAATTAAATTTTTATTAGTTAAACAATTATTATTTATTTGAATAATTTAAGTGTGTTATCCGAATGTTTCTATAATACTAATCCTTTAATTAAATAATAATTATTTAATTGTTAAATAATATGTAATTAATAACTATTAATTAACCCCAACGTGTCCTCGCTACCAAACTGATAGGGGCGAGTTAGTGTTTTGGTTGCCATCCCTAAAACTAGGTAATGAAAGCTTATCCACATAATGAGAACAAGTACGTCAAACGCACGATAGATAATTTTCACTAAAAAAAAGAATAGCAGCCAAAAAGTGGCCAGTAAAATATTGAATCCTACCAATAAAAAATTAAATGACATAAGGAATTGTTGCCATTAAATTCTTAGACTATAAATAAATTACTGGTTACACGTGGTAACAAAACGTCCAACTATTATATTTACTCATTGGAGCGGTTATTTCAAATTATTTAAAAATAACATATTTAAATATATATGTTATTGTATTTATCACAGGTAAAACAACTAGTTATTAATTACAAATAATTATTTTAATGTGGGGTCCAAAAGAGCGGAGAAAGAGGGGCATGTCCACGTGGAGGAGAAAGAGTATAGTTTTTAAGGACTTTGCTTTAGTGTGTGTGTGTGTGTGTGTGTGTGTGTGTGTGTGTGTGTGTATAGTGTGTGTATGTGTGAATTTAAACTTATTGAGATTCTTTATTTTTTTTTCATTTTTTTTTTGTTTTGATTATAGTAGGATTTTATTAGTAAAATTAAAAAATAAATAGATAAAATACTTTAGGGATATAAATGATTATAAATATTAGAAGCTTTCCAAAATATAACAGATTCAATAAACATCTAATTACAAAAAACGAATAAAATATAACAAACACAATAAACTGCGCTTAGTTTGTTTTGAATCTAATCAAGAGTTAACAAACTAACCTAATAAACATCTAGTCTTCCCGGTCAAAAAAACTGAAACTAGTCATTTAACTCTCACAAAGACAAATTTGCTAACAAATATTATGTATGCTAAGAGAAAGGTAAAATTAAGACTTTAATTACAGCTATGGTACCTATTGCTTTTCTCTCTTATGCCACAGAAGTTGGTCAAATTGTCCCTAGATCAAAGCCCCTTAATGAAAAGAAAATGGCAAGAAAAGTACTATCTTATGGAGGTAAAATGACAAAAAGCTGGGTAAAGGGATGTGGAAAGAAGAAAAAAAATTTCTCCTTTTAAGGCTGAAACCTTTTCCCACAAAAAGGTAAAGATTTTGAATGAATACAAATTAAAAGAAAAATAAAAAAGGAACAAAGAATAAAGAGAGTGAAAACAGTAATTCTGTTTAGGCAATTATTGGAATCCAAAATCCCTTCATTAAGAAATACGTAGACCAGATAAAACACCTTCCAAAAGCAAGCATAATGAGACCTGAATCTTTAAAGCAATCAATCCATACAAACAAAACCAGAGACACAAGCATACGTAGACCTGAATATTGAAAAGGGATCATCTTCCTGTCAGTGAATGCTCTTTGTCAGGTTCAAAATTTCCCAAATGGTGGCGTTCTTGCTTCTTCTGTTGGATGAGAAATTGAACTGAACATGATACATGTGCTGCGCTTCGTGTACTTGCGCTAAAACGAGCAGCCAAGTGTAGCTAAACTTCATACAAGAAATGAGAGCAATACAAAAATATTAGAAGTTAAAATGGTAGGATATAGAATATTGCCAAGGTTATAAAGAGAGTAAAAATGTGGGAATATTGGATAACATTATTTTTCAAAAGGCCCCTAACTTTTGAGATTTAGATTAAAATGCAAGTATAAGTCCATTACATTATATTGGTATGTAGGAAAATACAATGGCAAAATGTCTTGAGTTTATATTTGGGCACAAGGCTTGTAAGGGAAGATTGTGGGATCAAGTCCCACCAGGTCACAATGCCTATTTATATATATTCCAAGCTTGACAAAGTAGACGAATTTTAGTATAGCTACCTTTGGTGAAGCTACTCAAGTGGATTTGAAGAGGGGTTGAAAGAGGCTTCTTGTCATTGGCTGATCCCACTCCAGTGAATTCCACCATCCCTCTTCTCCACAGATCTCTCTAAGAGAAGGTGCTGTAGCCGATGTGTGAAAGAAAGGAAGCCTCTTCATATTTCTACACTCACAAACTTCAACAGTGCTTAGGGAATCACAAACCATAAACCCTCTGCAAATACTCTTCAGTTCTGGTAGATTTATCAGATTCATTTCGATCAAATTTGGAATATATATTGTAGCAACATCATTCACATTCACCCCTATTTCTTCTTCCTCATAATCAATATCCATATCATCTGTTCCTACTTTCCGATAATTGTTGTCATCCTTATCACCAGTTCCTCTTTGTTCCTCATTATCACTGTCGTTAACATCAGCTCCTCCTTCATTCACAATCAAACTCATCATTGAAGAGCAGGCTACCACCTCAATCAACTGAAGGCTTTGGAGGTGCAGTAACAGGCCAGGAGTTAAAAGACTCTTCAATTTTCTGCAACCAACAATCTTCAAAAACTTTAAGGATGCAAAAGTACCAGGCAGGACAATTCCCTTGCAAAGTCCTCTTAAATTTTCCAAATATTTGAGCATTATTTCCTCCAAATTAGGAAGATTATTGTCTCCAGATAACAAGATCCATTTAATAGCAGGACAGTCTTGAACCCAAACTTCCTCAGATAACAGAGTCCTCTTAACATTGACAACCGGGTGATATCGGGACATGCATTTATGTCCAACTGAAAGGTTTTAGCAGGAAGCAAAACAGGGTTTCCCCTGATAGTGAGATTCTGTTCATAAAAGCTTATGCCATTCTTGACTATAGATGTATCTGATATCCAAGGGGCCTCCAGATGGATGTTACTTATGTGAAATTCAAATTTCTGCAGCTTACCTGAGTTGTCTAAACTGAAATAGACATCAAAAGAATTCATGTTTGCAAAATTAATTTCTAGCACTGTCAATCTTGTGCAGGCCACGAGCTCCTCTATGTGTGCTTTAGTTTAATCACGTGCATGCAATATTGTTCCCCAAGTGAACTTGCACCCCACCATTAAGAGACTATCCAAATATGGGAACTTTGATACAAGCCCAGTTGGAAAAAAAAATTACATTTGTATGAGAGAGATTTAGAAATCTGAGATTTATTAAAATGTTCAAACCTGGAGACAATGTTTCAATGGAAGTATGAGAGAGGTCCAAAACCCTCAGTGCACTAAGATCCCCGAGCCAAGACACGTCTTTTATGTTCCAACAATTCCTTAACAGCAACGCTATTAAGTTCTTCAGATTTGAGATTGAATTTGGCAATGATTGGATAGCAATATTAGATACATTAAGAACTTTCAGATTCTGGATAAGATTAAAGAATGTGCCCGAAATGTCCTCCATTATAGAGTTGCATTATAGCAACAAGGAAGTGAGAATATTGCACTTTGGACTAACAGTAAGTGCTTTCAATAAATTTCTCATCAAGGAGACCCATCTAACATTCTCAGCCCATTCACCTATAGATGGGGTTTCTTGCAATCCAACCCCTGCTCTGATAAGGCATGGAGGGCTTGTCCTTGTCATTCTAATGCCCATATCCCTTATTAGGTCATGTACTTTTGCACATTCAACTCCATTTTTATCTTGACCATCATACAATAACAAGGAAGCATCTTTAAGTTCCCTTAATACTCTCTTGTCGCACCTTATGTTCTCTTCATTTCTGTCTTCATCAGATATTAATTCCTCCCAAATCCAATGCTCTATTAACTCTTTTGTCTCAATCGGATGACCTTCTGGATACAATGAACAATAAAGAAAGTACAATCTAACTATGTCGTCCCTCAACCATTTATTGCTAAATTCTAACCTTGCAAAGACTCTTTCATCCATGTCTTGGATCCGTGCAGTTGAGTCCTTTAACTCAGCCAGAGCATATTCCCATTCTCCATAATCACATTCATTTCTTAATGCTCTTCCAATGGTGATGAGTGCAAGTGGAAGTCGACCATATTTTTTTGCCACTTCTCTGGCAATGTCTTCTTGGTTTTGCCTTTTCAAGAAAAGTAATTCATCACTACCAATTTTGCTCTTAAACAATTCCCATGTTTCTTCCTCCAAAAGCAAACTTACTTCAACTTCTTTATCAGCCTCCATTCGTCGACATACACTTTTTAGACAAGTTGTTAACACTAACTTGCAGCCATTAGATACATTCGGCTTTGGAATTCCGATATCCTCAAATGGAAAAGCTTCCCACATGTCATTTAATATAAGGACAAACATTTTCCTTTTCTTTAAAGCTTCATACAGAATTGTTGCTCTTCTTTCATTATCCTCATAATTCAAATCAAGCAAGCAAGCTACCTTTGCAATAAGATTTTGAAGATTCTCCAATCTTGAATATTTTGAAACATTGACCCAAATCACATGATCAAACCCTGAGGACCTATCGTGTAGCAAATTATTCATTTGCCTCATGATATGAGTCTTATTGACTCCTGCCATACCATATATACCAATAGTTCCAACGTTATTATCCATCAAATACTCCCAAATTGAATCTGATGTTCTTGAGGTTGTGTTTTCCCATAATGCAGCTGGGTTTGTACTTAATATTTATTGAGATGCCTCCAATTCAGATTTGCTTTGAGTCAGTGTTGAATTGAGTTTAAGATATTTGTGCCTCCTTTATTGTTCATTATATCCAGAAGGCCATCCGATTGAAACATATGAGTTAATAGAGCATTGGATCTGGGAGGGATTAATATCTGATGAAGGCAGAAATGAAGAGAACATAAGGTGCGGCAAGAGAGTATTAAGGGAACTCAAAGATGTTTTCTTGTTATTGTGTGATGATCAAGATGAAAATGGAGTTGAATGTGTAAAAGTACATGACCTAATAAGGGATATGGGCATTAGAATAACAATGACAAACCCTCGATGCCTTATCAAAATAGTGGTTGGACTGCAAGAAACCCTGAAACCCTATCTATAGGTGAATGGGCTGAAGATGTTAGATGGGTTTCCTTGATGAGAAATTTATTGAAAACACTTACTGTTGGTCCAAAGTGCAACGTTCTCACTTCCTTGTTGTTACAATTCAATCTTATAATGGAAGACAATTCGGACACATGATCAAAACATCGGGTCCTTTCCTGTAGCCAATTATTCATTTGTCTCATGATATGAGTCTTACTGACTCCAGCCATACCATATATACCAATAGTTCCAACATCATTATCCATCAAATACTCCCAAATTGAATCTGATGTTCTTGAGGTTATGTTTTCCCATAATGCAGCTACAGGGAATTTAATTTCAACACTCGAAACTTCCTCCAAAAACAGTTGATTGAAGCTTGCCTTCTCTAGAAGTTCAATCACTTTCTGAATCTTCTGTTCAGTATTTGTGGCTAATGTTAACCGTGATGGCCAGCCAAAGAGACAATCAGTTGAGTATCTTTCTTCATATCTCTCTATGTCACGAACCCCAACCTCAATTTTTTTAACGTTTCTCAACTACAAATCTACTTTCTCCTTTGGCTGTTTTCCTTGATGTAAGGCTTGATTTAATAAATTCTCTATATCAGCTGATTTGGTATTCAACTCTTCCATATCCTTCTTCAGTTTCTTTAGATTGTCTTCCAGCACTTTTAGATGATTGCATTGGCTAGCAAGTGATTCATTCAAGCAATTTGGTTGAAATAGACAAGTACAAACACTAGCTATTGCTTGGATGATATCTGTAGCCATACTGCACACATAAATGAATGAAGAATCAGGCCAGAAAATAATAGTTTATTTAAAACAATCAATATGAAGAATGTAAATATTAAAGGAAAAGTTTTGGTCCCTGCTACAAAAGAACAAGCATAGGAGTTATAATCCTTGGCAGAAAAAAATGCAAAGAAAGCACAACAGCTATGAAAGTACTCATAGAAAGGGGTTGTTCAGAAATTATAACAGACAATTGATCTTAGCTTATAGTGTACCCATTGGAGTGGCTGATTCCACAAAATCAGAACTTCAATATCTTTTAACATGCAAAATGGGAAGGTTTTTCGAATCTGGTGGTAGAAGGGGATTCCACAACAATAATCCAATGGATGGAAAATGGTGTTTGTGGATCTTGGAGATTATTGCACTCTTTCAGAATGCCAAATTTCACATCAATGGTTGAATATTTCATTTAACCAAATATTAAGAACAGAAAACTTAGAGGACGATAACCTGACAAAAGTTGGGGTGCAGCACCTAGAACTCCCAGTTGGACCTTACACAAAGCATCCATACACAACTGAGTGGGGTTGATTATTTTGTAATAAATAAAACAGGCATCTAAGGATGTAAATAGGTGTTGCCTATCGTCTCCAGGCAACAAAGCTTTCACTTTTCCAGCTATATTTTCTAAACTCCTCTTTATAAAATCTTCTTCAATTATCATAAAAAAAATGAAAGAAAGAAATATGAAAGTACTCATAGAAAGGGAAAATAACATTTGCCTAATTTGCTCAATTAAATGGTAATGTTGTAAAATTGGTGAGCTACAAAAGGCAAGAAATTCGCTAAGAACAATATTCCAAATAGAAATGATGGGAAACATTGCATATTAATGGCCTGAGCCTGTAGATTGAAGGAAAGCTCTCCAAGTTCCCTCTAGATTAATATAGTGTTTTGTTGTTGTTAGAAGTAAAATTTTTGTTAGAAAATTACTATTGATTTGAGTTTATTTAAGAAATTCAAATCAAATTTTGTTTCAGTTTATAATGTAAACCATATACATACACTTCTGTAACTGGATTAGGATCTCATGTAATAATAAACGAGATAATAAAATTCACAACCCTTATCTTGAACATTCTTGTAAACCAAATGGTAGTTCCTTGGCTTTCATTATCTGCAGAAATCTCAAAGAACTTTGGCAAAGTTCATATAAATATCTAATCTCATTAGACCAAACCAAGATTGCTAGCTGCATTACCATGAACATTTTGTAGATGTTGATGTTGTGGAATAACCCAAATCAAGATAGCAGAAAACAGTAAAAAAGGAGAAACGAAAAACAAGAACAAGACAAATGATTTAGTGGTTCGGTTTTGAAGCCTACGTCCACGGGAGGAGATGACGAGAGGATTTCACTAGAAATCTGGATGCAAGATACAAAACTGTTCTTCACAGCAGAAACCCCAAAATCTCACGAACTCAACTCCATTAGAACTCAACTTCACCCTAACTAGTACTCCAAAAAATTCGGAAGGCCCAATGGATACTGGGTATGGGTGAAATACAAGACATCTACAGTAGCCTAGTTATTTGGTGGGACATCTCAGTACTTGGCCCAGACTGGTACTCTGCTGTTTTTAGTAGTAAGCACAACTCTAGAACCCATTCCAACAAAGCAAGAACTCTAGCAGTGAGATGCAAAGGACCTACTTCCAGAACTGCATCTCTAACAGAGGTATTTCTGAATTTGAAGAGAAAGGAGTTAATCATCATCAAAAGAACCATTACCATTTCCTTTAGCCTAAAATTTTATACCTTCTGTCTATAAAGCATAAAATTAATCTACCAGATTACTCTTAACTCTTTAGATCCCTCTAAATTTTGGGAGAGGTCTCATCACAGAATTTCTTAATCAACATCTAATCACAGTATAGGAAATTCTACAGGAAAATTGGAGGGAGAGGAACATAGAGAGAAGAAAAGAATATAACTCAAGACCACAACAATGAAAAAAAGAAATATAGGAATAAAAAATTTTCTCTTAGAATTTCTTGATTAAGTTGTAAATTACACAAGGCATGCCCAACTCATAACCCTACTATACTTACATAGCCCTTCCCACATTACACCCCCTTTGCAAATCACAATTTAGTCAGATACAACTTCTGCTATTCCAATGGTTGATGATATGATTAAAAAAAAATTAAGTAATACCTCAATAATTAATCTAAGCTTCATATGGGCAATGTGAAGGCAGTGGCAATACGGGTGTGCTTCTTGACACCCATATCATTAACTCGTTTCTTAAAAATCCGAGACCATGAACTTGTGCTCGCATCCTCAAGAACCCATATTGTAAAAACGGACCTCCACCATATTGTAACAACGTATGGCGTTTGGTCAGGGAGAACATCTGAGATGATATATAGCAGCCCATTACAATAAACTGGCATCTCGTAACGGAGATTTCTATCACTGGTGCCTGTCATCTTCATCTCTTTCCATCTTCTTTCTACTGGATAGCATACACTGCAATAATACAAAGTTGACGATCCCTCCATCTCCGTCCCAGGCTTCACAACTATCAGTTTATAGTCATCAGGATACTTCACTTATTCACCATTATCATCGAAAGGTATCTCAACTCCGATAGGTGATGGGTGTTCGAATATCGCCGGGCTTGGAATCGGCAACCATGTTTGTGTGACTGGGTTACACACAAATATCTCCAATGCTGCACGAAGTTTATTAATTTCACCAATTTTATAATTTTTGCATACAATCAAACCATAGCTTGATGCGAGCACTCTTGCTCTGCTTTTTAAGAACTGCAAAGACCTTTTAGGAAAGCCGAGGGAAGATTCCTCCTCATTCATGCACAGAAACTCCACATTAGGAGTGGATATCCACGAAGCATTTGGTTTGACGAAAAGCCCGAATCTTCTTTTGAGTGCTGCTGCGCTTGTTTCCTAGTGAAAAGGGTTTCTGTCGGATACTCACAACATGATTAACAGACCGCTTTGAAATTGTACAAAGCTTTTGCTGGTAACCAAGAGAATATTTCAAAGATTTCTCCGTTGAAAGCCATTGTTCATGAGGTTTTAGAGAACATAGGATGAGAGATGTCGTCGATGATCTCGGAAGGTATTTACAGAGACCGGTGAAAGCGAAAGCTAGGTCAAGTTTCGTCCTTAGGAAAGTCGCCCAACTAGCCAGTTTCCCCCAATTAGGAAAGCTGGTTTTGGTATTTAATAATTAGTTTTGGTTTTTAGCTGGGAACACCGATGCGATTTCGGTTGGATTACGGTTTTAAGGTGAAACCGAACCGAAACCGAACCAACCATATATAATATGCATAAGCTTTAGGATATTGAATTTGTTTTAAGTGAAATATTGCTAGGGTATGATGTGTCGAGTTGAAGGGTCTTGACTATTTATTGAAACAAAAAGCTTCACTTTATTTTTTTCTTTTTCATTGTATTTTTAAGGAACAATTTCTTTTGATACAGTTTTTCATTATCATATCTTTGAGTGGACACAGTAAAAGAATAAAAATTTACTCACACCCCTTCACATTTGGAAAATGTGCACTAACTCTCCCTCGCAGTAGAAAAAATATGGAGTGTACTCTTACCATTAACTATAATCATAACACCCTTAAAATTTGGTTTGAAGTGACAAAAATAAATTCAATTAAGAGGTTATTTGATGGTTTGAAGTGACAAAAATAAATTCAATTAAGAGGTTATTTGATTTAAGACAATTTTACCCTTTGGGGCAATGGTCTTCGTTCTTATTCAGTTGAGAGAGAGATGGTTAACTCTATCATATCAACACCTTGCTTGATTATACTAAGTTACTAACTTGTTCATAGAGAAGGAGACCGTAATTTCTGATCCACCTTGTGATAAACCTTATACATGTGACCAACCCTTGTCAGGTAGGATATACATATCCAATCCACCAACTAGGGGTTACTAATAATATTCCTGATCCAAACTTTGTAGGGTCTGGCACCATCCACCAAATAATGGAAAAGAAGCAACCTCTTCACAAAGATGTCTTAGGCTATGTTTGGGATTGCTTAATTTGACTTTTAGCTTAATAAAATACTTTCTTAAGTTAAAATCTTGTTTGGTAATTTAAAATGAATCAGTGCTTATCCATAAAAAGAAGAGAAAGACTACCCGTAAGGAGAAGCCCCTTTTATCAGCTTATCATTTCACTTATTCGAAAAGTTCACAATCGACCTCTCTTCCATCTCCCTCTTCTCTTTGCACAACATCGATTCTCTCTTGCTTAGTCATGGCCGTTTTTCTGAGCTGCTGATCTTCGTTCATGGAAGCAGACAAACGGCACTAATCTTTCGCAAATAAAAAAAGAATGCTAATCAACAGATTCAGTGCTCCTTATGTAACAAAAGCCAAACAGCTTCGTTTCAAATATCTCCTTGTCGCCAATGTTAGTACACCTCATAACACATCAGCAAGTGAAGACAAATTAGAATAACAACCTGTTCTCTCTTGATTGTTCTAAAATATAAGTTTGTTACAGATCAAGGACGATGCATTCACCTATCATTGTATAAATATCACAAGTATCCAATACTATAATGATTGAGAAGAAAATTGTCTTTTCCTCTTCACTTCAACAACCAGCAATCTTGCCTGCAGTTGAGGATAGAACTTGTTTTTGAATTTGATATCTCGATTATCTGTTATTTTTACTCGTTTGATTTCATTGGGAGTTTTTGATTCCGATCGTTTGTGCTGTTGAAATTTCGGGTCCAATTGATAACGACTAGGGAACTTTTTTGTTTGATTCTCTTTTTAATTTATTCCGGTTACTTTTCATATCTTTTGGGGTTTTTTGTTGCCGGAATAGCAAGCTTTAATCAATTTGAATCATGGTCAGTCGAGACACCCTCGTGGCTTGGATTTTGTGAATTTGATGAAATGACACGCTGATTTTGATATTTTAAAAGTTTAAGGGGTTAAAATAGAATTTCTAGTTTTCAATTTTCTCTTCTCTCTTAACTTTCATTTGCAATTAAGTGCTTAATACAATGGTTTACCAAACATAAATTTTTTTTTTAAAAATAAGTAACTTTTAAATTATGGATAGGCACTTGACCATAAACATGATCAATCCCAAACACCATCTTAGAGGCTATAGTACTGTCACGTCTGCCGCTTATCGATTTTTGTGCCGGCCTATCACGTCTGTAGGTCATGTCAAAAAGCCGTCACCTCGTCCCCCTCTTTTCCTCCTCACATCGTACATAAGTTAATTTTCGATACCCAGAATCGTCGGAGCCCTGCTCTCAAAGCATGCATGCCTACAACCTTTGATCACATATGTGGCTGAAGATCACGCAGTCGTGTGTTTAGTATGCTTCCACCGTCTGATCTTGCCACTCTAATCTCCTCCACATTCTTTCTCCGTCCAAGTTCAAGTTCTCATGCGATCTTCTCAATTTGTAGTGGCATGAGACGGATGCTCCGTTCATTTTCTGATCAGATCTAATCATTGAATACTATTCCTTCGTCATCATTGCTGGTGGCAGTTAAGACTTCGACGATGACATTTTTGCCAGGGAGAAGAAAGTGATTGAAAGCCCCAAAATAAGCTAAATGGTGAGAGAGGTTCAGGTCGCGTTTGGCTTTGCTTGTATTAATGGGTAAGCACTTATAAAGAAGACTTTTGATTGAAGGGCTTATCCACAGCTATAAGCTAGTGCTTATTTGAAAGAGATTAGCATTTGATAAAACAAAATGTACATTGCTATCTCTATCGACTATCCTTGATGTTAGTACCTGATTTTTGCACTCCCAAAATAAAGAAAAATGAAAAGTTAAACTAAAAGTCAAACCCTGAGGGGGTCAAAAATTGACTTTTTGATTTAAGAGAATTTGGCCATCAAACTTCATCTCATTGAAAAGAGCATTTCGACACGATTCCAACGCAACTGAATTTGCTGGAATCGGAGTCCAGATGAAAAAGATATGAGCTGGTCAAACTTTTGGGGAGCAAAAGTTGACTTTTTGCTCGACCCCAATTCAACTGCCAAACTTGATCCCAGTGGATAGGTGGTTCCGAGCTGATTCCAACGACACTAAGTTTGTTGAAATCAGACACCGGACGAAGAAGTTATGAGCAGTTGAAGTTTCAGAAAAACTGCCCATGTGGCAAAAAAGCAGCAAAAGTGGACTAAACCAATAAAATAAATAAGATAAGAGTGTTTAGTAATATTTTAATAAAGGAATCTCGTTTATATAATAAAATAATCATAAAATCGAATGTAAATCTTGCAAAAAACCAAATTGAATAAAGATTTGAAATCCAAACATTTTTAAAACGTGCTGGACCGTATTTGCATTACGGGCAAGGCATGCCCGTATTTAAAGTACGGGCACGCTTCTAGAAGGAAACACGCGTCTCTGTACGGCGGGACACGCGTCCCGTACGGCCGAATCTGCGATAATTGCAAATATTCGTTTTTCGCCCGTATTTGAATTACGGGCAAGGCACGCCCGTACTTCAAGTACGGGCAAGGCATGCCCGTACTTCAAATACGGGCACGAAAATTTTGCCTATAAATAGAGAGGCCACCCCCCTCATTTGAGCAAGCCCTCTCTTCTGGCCTTCCCCCTTTCCCTCTTGGTGCTTCCCACGGCCAAGTTCTGCCCATGTTGCCACCACCCTACCCAAGCCAACATAATGTCCAAAATACCCTTGCCTCCCCAAGATCATGCCTAAACCTCCAAAAACCTCCTCCTAAACCCAATCTCCTGTCAAACCCCTTTCAAGTTTAACCTGAAAAATCCAACGGGACGCGGAAGCGCTGCCGAATTCACTTGAACTTGGAGGAATCATCATAATCAATTAGACATTGCATTGTAAGTATCTTTACTAAATTAAGAGAATTTTTAATCACCTTTCTTTTCTTCATCACTTCCTTTTCTTTTATTATTACGTCATGTCTAACACATTTTTGCTGCTGTATGTGATGAGCATTTGATCTAAAAATAATCATTCCCATGGAAAAGAGGAGAAAATAACCAAAGCTACCAAAAGAATGATACTCCATATAATTTGGTTACAATGTTGAACTTCTTTCAATATATGAGATACCCTGTAATCTCCCCTTTTCCCTCCTAAACAATGGACATGGTTGTTTGAGCAAACACAAGAAGAAGGAAGATCATGACCCCAAAGAAAGTGAAAATAGAAGAAATGGCTTTACAAGCCAAATGAAGGAAATGGGGAACCTGGAAGGAAAGCAGAAGCTCGGTGGAGATTACCAGAAGACCCAGAAAAGCCACGGAATTGATCCAGATTGAAATCGGCAGCAAACGGGCAAACTGAGTTGCGTCCGTAAACTCAGGCCGGTCCAGCCTGGACCGTGTTTGATTCACGGGCAGAAGAGACCGTAGTCAATCCACGGTCAGGCTGGACCGTAGAGAAAACACGGGCAGACATAAAAATAATGTAAAAAGTGTAATTTCTTGGTTTGGTTGGACTTGATCCGGCCTAAGCCGGCTTGAACCACCCCCTTTAACCATTTGGGATATCATTAAGCCCATTTTTGGACTTTGTGCCCATATGGGCCCATCAAGACCCCCTTTGGCCCACTTGTGGGGCCCACTTTTGACTGGCCCATACCAGGCCTGTTTTCAATAAACAGGCCAAGGCCACTGGACTTTGGCTAATGGGCCCATTCCAGGCCCACTAAGCCCAAACTAAAATTGTAAATAAATAAAACTTAATAAAATAACCAAATGGGTTACCCAATAACCCAACTGGGCCCAAGGCCCAACCATGACAACCCACGGGTCTTCCAACGGGACCCGGGTCTGACCCATTCCACTTAAATCAATAAAAAGATAAAATCAAATAAAAAGGGACCCACACCTTCAGAGGGCCCCGCCAGACTCAACAAGGTAGCATGCTGGTATAGGAAGGGTGAACTTGACTCAAAAAACCAGGGAGACCCGAGGGACCCGTCAGATCGACGGGGCGGATCGGGGTGTCTTTAGGACTTCCCCGAACTGTAACCGAGGACTTAGCTAGATCTCTAATAAGCCACAGACCAGACTTAGACCCGGTTAGGGCAAAACCGTGTCTGCCTGCACTCTCAGGCAGTGGCGACTCCGAATGTCCCGAGGCACGCACGAAAGGTGCGCCCGGTGTGAGATCTAGGTCAAATTTAGGTGCGCACACCTGACGATAGGGGAAGAATTGGGTTTGGGTAAAGGCAGGACAGGGGAAGGTGGATGATGCAAATGGAAACCAGATTCATGTTATTTTTTAGAAAAGTTAGGAAATCACGATAGATTTATCTAGTTGGAAGCCCCATAGAACGGAAACAATTTGTTAGAGCAAGTGTTAATCCCCAATTCTTCGAGTAAAGGGGTTCATCCTCAAAGCCAGCACCAATTGCGATACTGTTGCCGCCATAGATAGCTGGAGAGAAGGAAGTCGACGCTAAGGCTAATCCAACATCAAATGACAAGAAAAGGATATTAGGATTTGCAAGGTGAGGTGGCTAAAATGGCACCGTAGGGACTCGGCACAACTGCACTCCGATACTAGGATTTCTGCCGGAAGGAAAAACCACTGACTGAACATTGAACTCCTTCGACATGAATGGGGTACGAGAGCTCTGTTTTGGAATCATAGTATAAACTATGATTGTGGAAGAAACTTGAGATTTCGAGATTCCAAATTGGAATAACAACAGAAACTCGTTACTTGGAATTGTGTTTTTAATTGAAGATAACGAATAGAATGAGTGATCGACAGGGATTCCAATAGATCCACGTAAATATTGAATTGAGTATTGCGAGTTGATCGAGAGCTTATCAAATAAGTGGAAAGAGAAGCTGCTAATTGGGGCTTCTCCTTATGGGCAAGCTTTCTCTTCTTCTTATGGATAAGGAATTATCCATTTTTCATTACCAAACAGGATTTTAACTTTAAAAAGCACTTAAATAAGCTAAAAGCTCAAATAAGTGCTTAATTAAGCAATC
Source organism: Buxus sempervirens (assembly GCA_947561395.2). Lineage (NCBI taxonomy): Eukaryota > Viridiplantae > Streptophyta > Magnoliopsida > Buxales > Buxaceae > Buxus > Buxus sempervirens. Next base: position 15,213,456 of record OX387182.1, read on the forward strand.
CCAAACGCTGCCTCAAATTAGTGAGTAGAAAATCATTAAAAACCCCAACACGAGCTCACCAAAGAGAAAGGATGTCGCGAAAGTGAAGTATCAGTATCATCGGAAAATTTGAAGCTAGAAGTCAGAATAGAGCATGCAGGCGTTCTCATGTGTCATCGAAGACGAAGGGTTTTAGTAAAAAGGATAGCACTTTCTTAAAACAAATAACTTGAGGTTATTTTAGAACAAAGTTTAGCAGTGTTGAGATTGTAATTGACGGTAGGGTGTTACTTACATATTTCTTCTAATATCATGGGGTTTTAATGCTTTTTTCTAAATGTCAAAGGGTGTAATTGCACTTTTTCCAAATGTCAAGGGGTGTTTGTGTAAATCTATACTATTAGTAAAGAAAAGAAGGAAGAATATTCTGCAGATTCTAGCCCCTTTTTTCCTCCAAACATTGCCATCCTTAAATAAAACAATCCCCCGCTATCTCACTACTACTATTTTCACGTTTAAATTTAAACACGATATAACTACTTATTTAGGGGATGAAATCATCTACTGTAAGACCCTACGACAGACATGTGCAGCTGCTGTGAAATGTTGCCACGTGTAACATCTCACGGTCTGTATTTTTAATGTGAAAAGACACAAGCAATGAGATGTTGCAAGTAGCAACATCTCAGGTGAGCTGCACATGTCTGCCACAGGGTCTTGCGGAAGACGATTTCAACCTCTATTTAGAATGGCATGATATCTATTAGAATAGGCACTTTAACTAAGTGGGCCCCACAAATTTGTAGCACATGTAGTCCCTAGTTTTTCTAAAATAAATAACGACCCTTAACCCTTCTTTTCATTACCGCTGCTCTCTGAGCCATGTGTTTGTTTTTCCAAATGCTAGACTGTGCAGTTTCAATCTACAATTTTATTTGCAGCATGATGCCGTTCCTGTGCGTACCTAAACCTGGGCCTAGATCGCACACGGGGCGCACGTGGAAGTTCGTGCCACGGGACTTTTTGGAATCGCCACTACCTGAGAGTGCAGGCAGACACAAGTTTGCCCTAACCGGGTCTAAGTCTGGTCTGCGGTTTATTAGAGTTCTAGATAAGTCCTCGTTTACGGTCCGGGGAAGTCCTAAAGACACCCCGGTCCGCCCCGCCGGTCTGACGTGTCCCTCGGGTCTCCCTGGTTTTGAGTCAGTCTCACTCTTCCTAAGCTAGCATACTGCTTTTATTTAGTCTGGTGGGACCCTCTGGTGGTGTGGGCCCCTTTTTATTTTATTTTATCTTTTTATTTAAGTGAAGTAGGTCGGACGCGGGTCCCGTTGGAAGACCCGTGGGTTGCCAAGGTTGGGCTTGGGGCCCAGTAGGGTTATTGGGTAACCCATTTTGGTTTATTTATTTAAATTATCTACAGATGCCATGGGCTTAATGGGCTTGGAGTTGGCCCATTAGCCAAAGGTCAAGGGGCCTGGGCCTGTTTATTGAAAACAGGCCTGGTATAGGCCAGTCAAAATGTGGGCCACACATGTGGACTCGGGGTGTCCTGGTGGACCAGTCTAAGCCCACGGTCTAAAAGAGACTCAAAGAAGTACAAATTACTTAAGAGGCTAATTCAGGCCGGTTCAGGTCGGGTTTGGATCCAACCGGGTAAAAAAAGTTACTTTTTAGTCCTTTTGAAGGATATGACCGCACTTGCTCTGCGGTTTGGTTTGAACCGCAGATGCAGTGCGGTTTAGACCGGACCGCAGATCAATTGCGGTCATGTGCCGACCGCTCTGAGTATGTGGTTTTTGCTTGTTTTCGCCGTTTTGCTCCAATTCCGGCTGGGATCACTCCGACAGGTCCTTTAGGAGGTCCGGTGACGTCCGTCGGGGTTCCAGCATCTTCAAGGTGCTCCATTTGCTTTATTTGGCCTAAAAGGCCTTCTTCTCTCCTCTCTTGCATTCTTTGGAGATTTGAGATTTTGTTTTAATCACTTGTTGTCAATCTCAAGAAGGAAAGGGAAGGGGAGAGTATGGGATACATTGGACAGTTCAAAGGGATAATTGCCTTCTTTAGAAATGTCACGGAATGGGTTTCTTTTTACCCATTTTTGCTAATGGCTCTCTTTTTCCACCTTTTGAATGAGTTCTTCCCCTTGTCATGGGGTACTCATCATCATGCCATAGAGAGGAAACAGGTGAGAAATAGTAAAAAAAAATAAGAAGAGAAATCAACTTAACGAAGAACTGAATTTATTGAAATTTACCCAAAAGCATTCCTTTAATGTTACCTTTCACTTCTGTTGTGTTTTGGATTCCCCGAGTAATTTGAGCAGCGCTTCCGCTCCTCCTTTGATTTTCCGAATTGGGTTTGAAAAGGGGTTCTTTTATTCTTAGATTGGAAGGAGATTGAAAGTGAGGAGAAGGGGCATGGTCTTGTGATTTTTCAAAGAGATTTTGGCAGCGCTTCCGCGCTCCCTTTCATTCTCCGAAATGGGATTGAAAGGGGGTTCTCCTAGAATTTTGGCAGCGCTTCCGCGTCTCTGCCGGTTTTCTAAATTGGTTTTGGCAGGGGTTCGATGGGTTATCTACGCTTACAAGGTGGAAAAGCAGAGTTTGGGCATGGTTTGGGGGTAGCCTAAGGGTATTTTGGGGTTTGGGTATTGAGGGAGATGTAAATTGGGCAAAGCTTGGACGTGGGAAAAGACCAAGAAGAAGAGGGGAGGAGCTGTAGGAGAGAGCAAGAGGGGGAGAAGGAAAGGGGATTTCTTCATGGAATGAAATGGGGTGGGGGGGGGGGGGGGGGGGGGGTGGCCCCCCTTTTATAGTTGAAAAAATGACCTGAAACTGAATTTTAATCACTTTTTTTGACTGAATTTTAATTTCTTGTTTGACATAACTAAAACGTAAATATTTTTTATTCTTATCTCTTCACATCATCTTATCCTACGAATGTGGTTAGTATTTTTTTCTTTATTTTTTATTTATTTTAATCTTAAGATTCTTTAAGTTTTAATATTATTTTATTCTTTAAGATTGGTTTGTTAGAAGACACATGTCTTTTCTATTTTCTATTTTATTTTTGATTTAGTTTAATTGTTAGATATTTACAAAATATTATTATTTTATTCTTAGATTTTTATTTTATTTTTGTCCTTTCTTCAATTTTGCCACATGGGCAGATTTTTCGAGATTTTTGACTACTCATAACTTTTTCATTTGATATCCGATTTGAGCAAACTCAGTTGCGTTAGAATCATATCGAAGTCCTCTTTCCAATGGTATAAAGTGTGGTGGCCAATTTGTACCCGATCAAAAAGTCAAATTTTTGACCCCCTTAAGTTTGACTTTTAATTTGACTTTTTATTTTCTTCATTTCAGGGGTGCAAAAATCAGGTGTCTACAGTTCCCTTAGGGTTCGTCCATTTTTATAAGTTTTTTTTTTGTATCCACATTCAGCAGTACTACTTGAAAGTTGTAAATAAAATTGTAGATAGGAGCTATACAGTCCGGAATTCGTTGTTTTTCAGTTCACACTCTCTTCGTCTGCTGTGTGAAGCCTCCACGACATTGGCGTCACCGTCGATCAACTTGTTTTTTAGTAAATCTAGATGTTGGGCCCTGAAAGAGTAGGAGACTACTCTACAGGTCCTCGATCTACAACAATTTTGATCTTAACAATGCGGAAACATACACACAGAATTTATACGAGGAAACTTGAATCCAGATCCAAGAAAAACCTCGAGTCTATACGAGGCGACTAACCCTTAGAATCTCCACTATTAAATGAAAAGCAATTACAAAGGAAAACACACTTAACCTTTACAATTGAACTCACTCAATAGCAATCCACAGCTCGAATCCACGAACTGTAACACAACTTGAATCCACAAGCTGCAATTCACGATCAATCTAGATCGTAACAATCACCTCAGAGCCCACTGAGATGATCCAATGCAATAGGAATCCACCTATGCATCCATCAAGCTCGATCACCAATCCAGGAGATCATACGATCATGTGAAGTTCCGAAATGAAGAAGAATCCTCAAACTTCAATTCCAGGAGATCTCTCTCAGATCTCCCCCTCACTCGATCACCGACTCTCTAAAGATGAATTGATTGAATCTCGAACACCTCAAGATCCAAATCGAATTGATCAAAAGAAAAAGTCGTTTCAAAAAAAATACAGCTCGTCTATTTAAAGAAGAATAACTCAGATCGCATCGAGCGCTGGTGGCGTCGCCTTGCGATCGGGGTAGACGGCTGGAAGAGAACTCAAGTCCCGCTCAAATCCAAATGACCCAGTTAAGGGCGCGTTGCTAGCGGGAGGGAACGCGGCATGTGCACAACTGATTTTTAGATTCTTCAATCTTGCTCTGTGCTACCAGCGGCGTGTCGGCGTCGCCTTACGTCGCAAGTGCGCGTTCTTTACTTTCAAAGCGCTATTTCACTTATGCGCTGCCAGCGGTGTGGTAGCGGCGTTGTTCCTCGCAAGTGCCTTTACGAAATATTCTTTATTTAGAAAACCTTACATTTCCTTGAGCTACCAGCGAAGTGGTAGCTGTGTGGCAGCATCACCTTACTCTTTTCTAAATTCACAGAACTTATATTTTGATTCTGCACATCTTGAAGATTATTAGAAGATATAATTTGTCAAACATTTGTCATATAAGGAGTGTGAGTTTTCACACTTACAGGCCCCCTCCCCCTGTCCGTGGTGGTTTGTTTTGTGCGCCGCTGCTCTCAACTCTCTAATAGTGGCAGTAAGCAGCACACCAGAAGAAGCATTCGCAATCGCCGTTGCATTCCTCAATCGTCTTTGTTGTTAATGTTGTATATATATTCATTATAAGTCTCAAAATTGAGACTACTATCTTTCCCACAAGTTTATTAAGTCCTTTGTGTCCTTTTCAAGTCATTTACAATATTCCTTGAGGTGGATTTTGAGTTTGACTTAATCAGAACTCAAATTAAGCTTTTTGAGCCTTTAGGCTAGTCTTAGGCCCGAGCGCGGCTCGAGTGGACTTGCCTGAGTGTGTCTAATTTCTAAAACCCGAGAGTGGCATTAGACAATGTTTGATTTAGTGTTCAAGCATTCAATGTGTTTTGCCTTGGGGCCAGTCCCGCGCCTTACCTGAGCTCGAACCTAAAATCAGTTGTTAGTGTTTTTGCCTTGGGGCCAGTCCCGTGCCTTACCCAGGCTTGAGCTGGAAAAACAGTTGTTAGTGTTTTTGCCTTGGGGCCAGTCTTGCGCCTTACCCAAGCTCAAGCCTGGAAAATAGTTTTTGACCGTTTTCATTCATTTTGAAATATTTTCAGGTGGTATCTCTTCGTGAACCTTTGTAATTGTTCACACATCTTTTAAAGGTGTTTTTCATGGTCGTGAGTATCAATTTCCATTGAGAAAACTTACTCACAAAGTCTGAATAATCACTTTTTCATTACTTTCTTTTAAATCTGGTCTGAGTGGTACTGAAGAAGGTTCACCTGTTCTCAGTATTATTTGCATAATCTATTGAGAAGGTTTAGACTGTTGAATGCTGGAAACCTGACACTAGTGACCCTATGCATTGAGAAGATCATCCAAAAAGGGGCGTTTAAAGGTTTTAAGTACAGAGATCCTTTGTCTCGCCTCGATCACGAAAAGTGTTTTCGTCTTTATCCTTTATTATTTTTGATTTGTGATTTGCCTAGTAGTTGCATCCAATTTAATTTGTGTTCTGAGATTTTCCCTTCTTGATTTCCTGAGTCCATTTGATTAGCCTCTGATTTGATTTTTTAACCCATACACCCAACAATCTTAAGACCCTTAAATCTTCAAATGGATTCAACTAAGAATTCGATCCCGTCCACTGTTGATCTCACGAAAGTTGAACCCTTAACTGGGGACAATTTCAAGAGATGGAAACAAAAAATCTCTTGCCTGTTTGAGACACTTGAAATCATGTTTGTTCTCATTGCACCCAAACCTAAAACCCCTTCAGATGGAACTGTTTCCACTGAACTTAATGTTTGGTTGAAGGCAGACTGGATGTGCAAACACTACCTGTTGAATTCTTTGTCCAATGACTTGTATGATTTTTTTGTGGCTATGAGACTGCTAGTGTAACGCCCCGGATCCAGGTTTATTTAAAAATCATAAACCCAAACCCTGAACGTTAGGAAAAAGGCCCACATACAACTAAACCAGACATAAACAAATTCATGTTCATCATCAGAGTGTTATAATAGATATAAAATCCTCAATCAAACGTGGAACAATAAATAAATAAAAATATCTTCATCAGAAGCATAAAAACATCAAACAACTAAAAATAAACCTAGTACATCCTCCAAAATAATCTAGATCAAATAAAAGGCATGGTCCCCTGAACCTATGCATGTAAATAAAAATCCTCCTCTTGATAGTCAAGGTAGTCCCCCTGTTTATCTAACCCAGCAGCGTCCTCCCCCCGGAGTATCTAAAAACAAATCCGATAAAAACGATAATGGGAGAAACAACACTTGAGTAAGTAGTCATGCAGAAATATAAATTTTTAACAGTTCGAAATTATGCAAGCGAGTAATTAGATTAACCATGTTAAATATAACACCATAAAATATAAATAATGCAATCATACAATTTAGTCTTGTAGGATTCATGAAATAGGAAACCAGAGGTAGATCAACAGACTATGCCAATATGCTACATAACCGACTTATAAGCAAGCCAGCCAATACCGGTCAGGCTATTCGATGCTAGGTGGAAGTACTCAACCGATACCGGAGTGAGTTAGCATGTACGGTCCAACTAATAACGGAGTGGATAACGTAGCAACCAACCATACCGAAGCGGTATCCATACCGGAGCGGTATCATTGTAAACATGATTGAGTGCCTATGACATAGAATTCAAACCACTCTAGAAAACATTTCACTTACTAGCTATTCTATGGATCCATTTAAAGCTAAGCCCATTAGACAATGGAAAACACAAATACTTGGAAGAAGACATACGTCATAAAATAGCCACATACGCGGAGACACATATGTGTCAGAAGCAAACCCACATACGTGGAGACACCTACATGTCAGAAACACACCTACATACGCGGAGACACCTACGTGTCAAATTAAATAACCACTTAAACCACTTCTTTTAAAACATAATATTTCTTAAAACAATTTGATTTCTAAAAAGATATTAAGTAACCAAAATTCAGCTTTTAAACAGAGTTCCAGGTATTTAAAACATCATATCTGAATATTTTGAAAAGCGTAAATTTAAAACTCTGTTCATTAATATATTTTTCCGAAAAATCTCATTTTTCAATAAAAAGCTCGTTTCTAGTCTTAAATAATTCCTTCAACGCCTTTAAAACTAAACTTTTAAGAAAATCTATTATAATAGGCTATTTCTAAAATTCCACTATATTCTCATCAACATTTTGATCACTTTTCCTAAAATATGAAATCTAAATTTTCCTAAAAAATCATAATTTAGACTGACATTATAAATCCCCTAGAGTTCACAACAATCCTTAAGCAAAATGATCATACTCAAAACCTTGCCACTTCTCCCCAACATTAGACTTAAATTCTCTAAGATGTAAATAACTTAAAATCTAGTTTCTTATTAATCTGGGAATTTCCAGAATACCAAACAAACCTAAATCCATCATAAAATATAACCTATCTGTTTTCTATTGAATTTTTAATCATAACTATATCAATTTTGTATTTTCTGGCCTAGTGAGAAACAAATCCCCATAACTCATTCATTTCTTAATCATGTTGGTTTGTTAGACTTCTAACTCAATGCACTAAAATAACCTATAGCAGTTTTACAAAATTCCACTTGGTTAATTAATTATAGGTTTTCGAAGTCTACTTTAATTCAAAAATCCTAGAAAGACTAACAGCTGTAACAATTTAATTAATATTACTAAATCATAGATTTTTGCCCAAGTATATTTGTCAATGAAAATAGAGACATAATGGAACAACTTTCATTTAGAAACCGAAACCTAAATATGTCTCTAGAGTAGCCTAAAAATTGTCTTTCTGAAATTTTCTGTAGAAACCTGAGTTTTAAGTATTTTCCAATCCTTTCATAGTTCTAACATATTCAACTACAAATTAATGATAAAATTTATCAAAACCTCTTCCAAAGCATCTTAAAGGTAACTTTTAAACATAATTCAGAATTTATATATCTCATGGATCTAATCATCAAAGTGCAACAAAATAAACCGAAGAATAATATTAAGTTTAAAATTACAGCAATACATGAAATGCATCAGTTCCAATCAACTAACTCAAAATCCAATTTTTTTTATGCAGATTGAAAGGACTAATTACCTGTTGTTTAGACAGAATTCTCTCAAAATTTCCAAATATCAACAATAAGCCTTCGCGTTGGATTCCGAGTTTTGCACATAAAATAAAAGCACCCAAATTAGAGACTTTGCAACTATATTTACATTATACAAAAGCCTAAAACCTGGTATTTTCCTTACCCAAAACCTAAAAAAAAGAGCAAGATTAAACTCCAAAAAATCCAGATCGTCATTCTCCCATGCCCCAAAAGGTGAACTCCCAAAACTTGAACTGAATTTTATATGGTCTTGACGCCTAGCCCAAGTAAACTGAGATCTGACTTTTTTTTTTTGTTTTTTACATATGAGACTCCTCTTATTCAGATCTGATCAACCAAATCCCACATTACGTAGGAAAACAAAGCTGGAAACAAAAATTGAAAAGAAATAAAGCTTACGACAGTTGCTTTCCTTCTCTCCCTTTTCTTTTTCTTTTCTTTCTTCTTCCAATAATCAAACTTTTCTTTTCTCTGATCTGAACAGCAACCCAACCAGCAGAAAGGAACTCATGGATTGAAGAATCTAGATTGGAAAAAGCATACATCCAACACTCTTTCTTTTTTTCCTCTCTTCTCTTACGTGCATAGCCTCCACACGGCCATCTCTTTTTCTGTTTTGTTTTTAGGTTTTCCAGCAACTAAAGCTCCTAAAACCCATCCCATAATTACCCTTCTCTTTTAAGCTAATGGTTAACCCCTTTTCTAAAACCCACACAACACACACACCGAACCATCCAACCGTTATGAGAAAGAAGTTTCTAAAAAAACATTTCCTTCTATTTTATTATTATGATTATGCTTTTTTTAGCAAGTTTGCCCACTTACTAAATATTAATCTATATCAATTAAATAAAAGTAATACAAAATTTCCTATCTTACCCTAGGTTTGAGTCTCCACATGCATCGGTTCAATCAGAAACTCTCCGGGTTGGTCCTGAATTCCATTCGTTGCATAACATAACAACACCTCCAGTTATTTTATTTAATTGTTTAATCTCCTAAAATTCTGGGGTTTTACCGCTAGAGATATTTGGGATGCCTTACACAAGAAATATATAACTGAGGATGCAGGAGTTAAGAAGTTCGCAGTAGGCAAATTTCTTGACTTTATGATGGTTGATGGAAAGGTTATCTCAGACCAAATAAATGAGTATCAAAAGATTGTGAAAGACTTAATGAATGAAGGGATTGTGTTACCTAAAGGCTTTGTAGCTGGAGCTTTGATTGAGAAGTTACCCCCTTCTCGAAAAGTCTATAAGACCAATTTCAAACATAAGAGGAAAGACATGACACTAGAAGAACTAATTGTTCACATTTGGATAGAAGAGCAAGCACAAGATAGGGAGAAGGTCTTAAACCTTCTTCTGGTATCCCTGTGAGCAAGGCCAACAATGTGGAGGATGATTCCAAGAAAAGAAGAAAGAAATTTGGAAAATCAGATTACAAGGATTCGAAGAGGAAGAAGGGGAATTGCATTGTATGTGACGAGCCTGGCTACTATGCTGTCCAATGTAGGAATAGGAAAGGCAAAGCAAAACCTCAAGCTAACTTATCTGAATTTGATACAATTGTTGCTGTAATTTCAAAAGTAAACTTGATCAACCCCAAGGAGTGGGTGGTGGGCACGGGGGCTACTAGTCATATCTGTGGAGATCGTGCTTTGTTCACGGCCTACCAGCAAGTGGGAGAAGGCAAGCAAGTGTATCTGGTTGATTCTCGCACATCTCCAATAGCTGGGGAGGGATAAGTGCAGATAATTAAGGCTCACTTCTGGGAAGCAGTTGGCATTGACAAATGTCTTACATGTTCCAGGGATTAGGAGAAACTTAGTTTCTGGATACAAAGTGGGTATAAAGCTTGTATTTGAGGGGAACAAGTTAGTCCTAACTAGGAATGGTGTCTTTTTGGGAAAATGATACTGTAACCATGGTCTTTTTGTATTATTTGTTTCTGATGAAATAAATGAAATTTCTACTTCTGCTTATTCTGATTCTCTTGATTTATGGCATGCTAGACTAGGTCATACTAATGTTGGATACATTAAGAGAATGGAAAAAATAGGATTGATTAAGAAATTATCGAACTCAAGCTTTGAGAAGTGTGAAAGTTGCTCTAAGGCAAAATTCACAAATAAACCTCATAAATTAGTAGCTAGAGAATCTGAACTTTTAAGTCTTATACATAGCGATCTATGTGACATGAAAAACACAATAACGAGTGGAGGTAGGAAATACTTTATCACTTTTATAGATGACTACAATAGTTATACCAAGGTGTATCTACTAAGATCTAGAAGTGAAGCAGAAGAATCTTTTCTTAAATATAAAAATGAAGTAGAAAATCAACTTGATAGGAAAATTAAAAGGCTTACGACTGATAGGGGAGGAGAATATGACTCAAACCCCTTTCAGAAATTTTGTGAAGATAATGGTATAATCCGTGAGGTCACAGCTCCATACTCACCTAAATCAAATGGAGTTGATGGAAAGAAAAATAGAACTCTTAAAGAGATGATCAATTCCATGATCATAAGTTCTGGCTCGCCCTCAAATTTGTGGGGGGGAAGCAATTTTGTCTGCATGTTTTATTATTAATAGAGTACTCCACAAGAAAACAAGTAAGACACCCTATGAATTATGGAAAGGATGTTCACCAAACCTGAATTTCTTGAGAATTTGGGGTTGTCTAGCAAAAGTGGGTCTTCCTGGAAAAAAAAAAGGAAGAGGATTGGTCCTAAGACCATTGATTATGCCTTTATAGGTTATGTTGAACAGAGTGTTGCCTATAGATTTCTTGTTTTGAAATCTGTGGATGAAAATTTGGTTTCAGCTAACTCTATAACAGAGTACAGAGATGCAGACCTTTTTGAGTCTATATTTCCACAAAAACATAAAGCTGTTGTTGGTTCAGATGTGGCTTCTACAAGCCAAAATAATGAGATTGAACCTGAACCAAACTTTAGAACTAAACATGAACATAGTAATGAACATGAATTAAGAAGAAGTGTAAGACCTAGAAAGCCAACAAATTTAGGATATGATTTTTATACATATCTTATAGACAATATACATATCTTATAAACAATGATCCAACAACCTATGAGGCTGTGTCTTCTCCAGATGCTGTATTTTGGAGGGAAGCTATAAATAATGAGTTAGAATCTATTTTGGCTAATCATACCTGGGAGTTGGTAGATTTACCAAATGGAGCAAAGCCCATAGGTTGTAAATGGATTTTTAAGAAGAAATTGAAAAATGACGGATCTATAGATAAGTATAAAGCTAGATTAGTTGCTAAAGGATTTAGTCAACAAAAGGAAGTGGACTATTTTAATACCTATGCACCAATAGCCATAATAACAATTATTAGGATTTTAATTGCATTAGCTTCAATTAATAATCTCATAATTTACCAAATGGATGTAAAAATTGCATTTTTAAATGGTGAACTAGAAGAAGAGATTTATATGAAACAACCTGAAGGATTTACAGCACAAGGCAAAGAGAATAAAGTATGTAGGCTAGTTAAATCCTAATATGGTTTGAAACAAGCACCTAAACAATGGCATGAGAAATTTGATAATGTGCTTGTTAAAAATGGTTTTCTTATTAATGATTCTGATAGATGTGTATAATATAAATTTTTTGGTAGTGTTGGTGTTATAATTTGCTTATATGTTGATGACATGCTCATCATAGGCACTAGTTTAGAAATAGTGACCAAGACTAAGCATTTCCTATCCTCCAACTTTGACATGAAGGATTTAGGTAAGGCTGATGTCATCTTAGGCATAAAGCTAATTAGAGAGTCAGGCAGTATCACTTAAAGCCAATCACACTACATTGAGAA